>CM063442.1:5457350-6707350 GCA_032191425.1 Lymantria dispar | reverse complement strand
CCATCAGAAGTTGGGTTACCGGCTCCCTCGCTCACCGAACGAAGTACTGTAACAAATTGCTATCATTCAGACGTCGATCTTCTGCGACAATGTGGTACTAACCTGGTACTGGCCGTCCTGGTACTTGCGTATGTTTACTTATGCTTTTGTGTATTCGCCTTTCAACTATAGTTATAAAGTTTTAGCCGACTTCAGGAGGTTCTTAATTTGTATAAAAAAATAGGATGCGTACTCATGTAGTAACAGGTTGAGAACAATATGTCGTAATATTTATGTAATAATTTACCATACCCACCCCATTTCTTGGCCGTGGATGTCGTAAACACCCCATCTCTTGCGCGTGGGTCTCGTAAAAGATGACCAAGAGATGTAACATGCAACCGTAGGATTCCTAAGAAAGAAGTGAGTGACAACACTCTGCTTGGAAACTTATAACACCTACTAAATGGATTGTCAAACTCTATCTACTAAGCGCAGTAATTATATTAGTTGATTATCAACTTTTTGTGGGTAGCACTGTATCCTACAGTGGACGTTGAGAAGCTGATGGATTAATAAAAAAAAACTCCGCAAATATTGCACCTTATTTTTACGGACTTTGTCGTATTTGTCATTTAATTTCTACAACAATAAGTCATGATAACTTGTTCGACGTGAATTATATTAGCTTTCCTATGACAATAACTCTAAAAAAGTTCAAAATGTAAAGTATGCAAATGCAAGTAAAAATCAAATAGAAACGCAATGAAATTTGCAAAAATAATTTTATTAAAAAATACATAACCAAAATAGTAAAAGAAATTAGTTTCGAATAAACACTAATGAATGCGTAAGAGGAATTGCACACGGGTGATCAAATTGCTAAGCTGCGCATTACAAGGCGCTATGTGTGTTCACTTGGAATAAACGACATGTGACGTTTAAGTAATGTATCGCTACCATTTTTAGAAGAGAAACTGTTACGTCAGATAGTCTAAAAATAACCATAAGATATTATGGTATTTGAAATATTTCTTTCTTATTATTGTTGTTGGTGGCAAACGTAATCATGCCGCTCATGGATTTTTGCTAGGCCGTTGCGTACCGTGAAGAAAATGAAGGGACATGAATGCGTGCAGTGAGATTACCAAAACTCACCACATGCAAACATCCTCAGAAAGTTGGGCTCTCTGGCTCATCGATCGAAGTACAGTAAAAAATTGCGATTTTCTGCGAGAGTGTGGCACTATCCCGAACAGACCGGCCCGCGGCTGCAGATATATGGCTATCGACAGTGTGGTCCTACCGCATTTCTTTTGAAAATATCTAGTGACCGCTACGCTTCCGACAGTTTTCTTTCTGTAGTCATGAACGAGTCGGTTCGTCGTTAATCTCAAATAGCGTTTTATTATTTCTAGCTATCTAAAAACGTAAGTCTGCTGAAAAGCAGTCACTGTGAATTTTACGGGCTTTTACGTTACCCTGTTTTTATTATAGACGGAGACCGGTGGTGGTACCACCAAATAATTATTATAAAATATGACCGAATTGCCTATTTCGTAACGTCAAAAGCGATCGTTTAAATAATTTGCTATTATAAAATCTATTAAAAGTAAACATTTATTGACGAGCATACAAAATTACAATTACCGTTGACAGCGATTCAATTCAACTAAGATTATTAATAATACGTATAACATTATTTATTTTAGCAACGGTAAAATAAACATTGTTTTAAAGCTAGGAAGTCGATCATAGATCGATAGTTTAGTATTATCAAAAAATAGATCAGTAATTATTCATTGTTTTTGTATCACTGTTGCTTTTATTGCGACTGTAATTATAACAATTCAAGTAATTAGATTAAGATGCCGAATCGCCGATTCATGATTGCTAAACACTATTATTATTGATTTATTCGCTTATTTGTCTCGATGTGCTCGTAATATGAGAGATTGGTGGTTATATAATAAATTCGGTTCTTTTAATGAATGTGTGATTCTAATTTGTATTGCTGAATGTCTGGGTGTGAATGTTATTTTTACAGCATGCAATTCTAGACTTACTTATAGTGCAAACGTGTGTTGTTTTCTTTTTATTATATGTATACATTCATTTCAAGTTTTCCTTTTCTTGTATATGTTATCTGCATATTATATCCCATAGTCGGCTTTTACACCCGCGGGCAAGAAAGGGGGGTGGTGAGTTGTATTCTTCCTCCGTCGTGAAACGGAATCAGTCAGATATAGGTTAAATTATAATAATTAGATCAAACTATTTAAGTGGTTTAATTAAAAAAAAACTCAAAAAAATAATGACTACTAAAGTATATAATTTGTAGAAGTAGAGTATCAGGAGTAGTAGAAGTAGGGTAGTGGGAGTACCTATAGTTTTATCGTTTGTTGGGTTAAAATGTAATATATTATTACCCTCTTACCTTCCGTGGGAGTTGTAAGTTTATCACTTCAGTTCATATACATCCCACCGCTGGGCTCGAGCCTCCTCCATAATAGGAAGGAAAATGACCTTACTATACCATGCTGGTCAGAAAAGTTGGTATAAGGTTTTGTGTCGAGGTTTTCATCTCGTAATATATCCCTTAGTCGTCTTTCACCCACGAGTATGAACGTGGATGATAGATTGTATTCTTACTCCGTCACCACAATGAAACCGTCATCACACGGCAAAGGCTTATGGGGTTTCTTACTAACTGAATAATGTCGCTGTGTAGTGGTTACAATTACTATCAAACCTTACATTGCTTGTGTTATAAAGATGACTAAGAGCTTTAGACTTAGATCAGCAGATAATGCAATTGAGTTGGCGTGGGCTCAAATTAAGGGATATGCTGCAAGACACAATACAGAACTCCCATTTACCACAACAAAGATGTTAAAATATTAGAAGAAGCTTGTAAACATGTGACTAAAGGAGACTGGGAAAAGGTTGTGAATAGAACTGTTAAATTAATAAGGGAAAATTATGAAAGAGATGTGAACATAGATAATATTTGAGAAAACGAACTTATAATTAATGTAGGTGGTGATAGCAGTGACGACAGTGAAAATAGCAGAATGGATGAATCTGATTAAATATAGCCTTTTGTGGCTCCTTTTTTTGGTCTCTTTTTGTATTAGTTTATTTTGTGTGCATACAAGTATATTCATTTTCATTCCAATATTCAGATCGTTCAAATATATTAAGTAAACATTTATATTTTTGTTTTATTAAATCTTTTTAATCAGGTACTACTTGCAATAAAAACTTGTAGATTTCATTACCTATATTTTTTTTGAGAACAAATCGACATTTCACACCACTATTATAATATGTCAAAACGACCATCATAGCGTGCCGCAACTATAAATAAATAGCGCTGGTATTCTACCAACACCTGAACTGGTGTTCTGCGAACACCTGGTTTAAGGACACCTACCATTATTAACCAGTAAATTATATTTAAATACATTAAATGAAATTCCGTGTGGTGATGGAGTAAGAATACAATTCACCACTCCCTATCTTGCCCGTGGGTGTCGTAAAAGACGACTAAGGGATATAATACGCACATAAGATCTGTACAAGAGAAGGAAAACTCGAAATGAAACCCTATACCAACATGTCTGACGAGCATGGTACAGTAGGTTAAATTCCCTCCCATTGTGGAGGAGGCCCGAGCCCAATAGTGCGACGTATGTGGGCCGAGATGATGATGATGAAACGAATTTACAATTTTTTATATAGGAAGGTATTTTATTATACAATTTTGCTCCTTCGAAAGTGATATTTCTTTTTCCAGTTTATATTTAGCTACTTAGGGCTACAATATATATATAACATCCATAAAAGAGATAACAAACTTGGTTTAACAGTCTATATCGGCACGCTTGATCAGTGTGGTCCATTTCCCTCGTATTGTGGTAGAGGCTGCAGCCAACAGTGGAATGTGCATGAGTTGCAATGATGATGAAATTACCACTGATCGGATATGTATCAAGTTATATTAAAAGGTGCTTCATAAAAAACCGAAGTTAGTGGAATAAAAAAAATCCACTAAATATCTTGTTACATTCTTACTTTACAGTGCTAACTTACTTCATTTACTCACTAATTTATCTAATTCATTCATTGAGAAAACTTGTAGTTTTTTTAATATTAGTATCAATGCATATGGCTTTTTTTTGGGTGGGCTATGGACTATAGTCAACACACACGCTTTCTATGAAAGAGGGGAGTTAGACAGCCCACTTTCGGGTACGGTCTGTCCTTAACGCCTTTCCCAGGACGTTGGTCGTCCTCACAAAGTCCGTCTCTCTACGGGTGACGGACTACTCCCCAGTTCAGCCACGGCCTCTGCTACGGCGGTATTAGGTAATGTGTAATGCTTGCGTAAACAGTACAACTCGAAACGTGAGCTATTAAATAGAAAAAAAGGAGAAAATTTGTGATGATTCATCCGCTATTACATTGCTGAGTAATCGTTTTAAGTTTATCGAATCACATAATGACATTATCTGTTGAACTCACTGTAAATAGACACCCTAGCAATAGTAATAGCTTACTATACAATGTAATTTTATTACGTCACAATATGAATAATGTTACCTATACACGTATCAACTATTTCGTTTGCAATTAACAAACCAATTACTGAACTTCCGTTCAACAATTGTTTTAGACGCAACAGGTTATCATATTGACAGATTAAATTAATGTATTGATGTATTAAAACCAATAATCATTTCTAAATTGATGTAGAATAATTGGTAGGAAGAGTGCTTTCTCTAATTAAAGATTTATTTTTTAATATACAGTTATGCTCATGTGCTATATAATAGTTTGGTTCGCTCTATTTCAGATACTGTAGACTATGCCATCCATCCATCAGCCCATAGATGTCCACTGTTGAACGTAGGCTAAGAGAATGCTATTCGGAACGGTTCTGTGTCACTTACATCCAACGGTTCTCTGCGCCTTACAGTTCCAGTTCACCTAGTAGGAGGTCTTCCTACGCTGCGTCGTCCGATTCGTGGTCGCCTTTCTAGGAATAGGTCCTAGGATTATCGGTTCCATGAGAGATGTGGCCTGCCCATTGCCATTGAACGTGCTAATTCTGCGGGCTGTGTCGGTTACACCAGTTCTTCTACGGAATTCTGTATTCCGGATTTTATCACGTAAAGGCATACCGAGCATAGCCCTCTCTAGGGCACGTTTAGCGACTTTGGGCCTTTTTATCAGATCGAAATTTTGAAACTGCGTTTCACACTGGATTTGAATTTTGTTGTAATTCGTAACAAGGCGATATAAAATATTAAATAATTTATCATCCTTTTAAAGTTACCTTTAGTAAAATTCAAGTATAATTAATTAAAATTGTATTTCATTAATACACATTTGTGAAGCGAAAAAGTGTTCGACACAGGAGAGATTTTAATCCATGTTTACTAAATATCCATTCAAATTGAGCTACTGGAATTGAACTATAGTGATCAATTTTCTGTTTATGTTGTTGCCTTTACATGTGATGCTTTCGTGAGGCGCCTTGCCCTGCTGTCGGAAATACATAAAATTTCCACATTATTCCGATTTAATGCTCTAATTTTTCTACTAGAATTGTACCTACTAAGACATGACACAGACTTATAATTTTAGTCTGCATTAACTACCGAATATTGAATTACTGATTTTCATACAATTCAGTATTCAAACAGCCTAATGTGCATTCCGATTCTATTAGCATTATATGTTTTTATACATTATTCATTTTTTCCTTAGAATAATAAAGTATAGAAGGATAGTGTCAATACTTCGAACTTTCAAAATTTGAATCTAAAAATACTAATGGCGCGCAAACGATTACACACGTACACACGCACACCACACTATACAAATTATGAAATCAAATTTTGTTTTTATTAACATAAATCGTCGAAATACTTTTAAAAGTAATGTTAAAAACCTTTTTAAGTTTTTTAAATGTGTTGTGACACCATTTGAATGCACAAATCGTCATAATTATCAATTTATTTTTAAGAGTTGCGTACGTACGTGCAGTACAATGACATGTACATTACGGAACGGTTCCGGTGTAAGCTCCATTAGGCTCCAATTGAAATGCCTCACTTTTTGTGCGTGAACTTACCTTCTATACGTTATTATTCTAAGATTTTCTCTATGAAATATACATTTTATTGAACAGTTATAAAACCTTCAATGCTATGTTCCGATTCAATAATTCTACTTTCGTTAGATGTTACATTAATATCCAGGGATATGGATAATTCAATCTGCCTCTAGTGTTACACATATTGGATGCAGCTTTCTAGTGAAAACAGATCGTTTGTGGTACGTTGTGCAACGCACCGGAAGACTCTCATACAGCCAGCAGAAACGTTCCAAGTATGAATGTATATTTTTTTCTTTTTTTTGTACCATAAATGTGAAATGCGGTCTGATATCTTTGTCAACCTACATGGTTTTTATCATTACACTGTACTTCTGATTTCAAACTAGTTGGGTGTGTATTGTTTTTGCTGAATATCAACGAACTCCGTAAACATCGGTTATTGAACTTTGTTTTTCTTACTGGATTAAAAATAAAATATGTTTTGATTTGTTCTTATTATTATATAAATTATCATCATCACTCTGCTCTTATCATTACTTTGGTTGACTTAATATATATACTCCTTTCATAGTACGTATTCCAAAATTATGGCAATAGTTTTATGACTGGCTGCCTGTCTGATCAACTCTCTTTCGTTTGACGGCATCAGATGAATGAAATATCCCAGGTCGGTGAAAAACTCTTTTTTTTTTATTGCAAACGGTGGCAAACGAGCAAACAGTACACCTGATGGTAAGTGTTGCTGCCACTCATGGACCTTTACAAGGCCGTTGCCTACCGCGAAGAAAGCCAAGGGAGTGTGAATGCGTGCATTGAGGCTCGGTGATACCAAGGGCATTACCAAAACCCTCCACACGCAATCACCCTCAGAAAGTTGGGCTTCCGGCTCTCTCGCTCACCGAACGAAGCGCAGTAACAAATTGCTACTACTCAGACGTCGATTTTCTGCAAGAGCATGGTACTGCCCCGGACGGACCGGCCCGCGGCTGTAGACAGATAACTGTCGACAGTGTGGTCCTACCACTCCTGTTAATCACTCTTAATCATCTTTCACAATACCCCCGAGCAATGCAAGATTTGGAAGCATTCGTAGCCACCATTCAACTTATTTTAACGTCAATATTAACAATTAATTGATTATGTAGTCAAAGAAATAATAACGCGCATCGCCCCTCTCTCGCCCTGGACGGAACCGGGCGGCGGGTGCGCTGACCGTAGCCCACCCCCCAAAAAAATGTATTGAATTATTAATTTTATAATTTTCTTTTATCTATGAAGAATAATATAGTAAAGAGAATTGCAGGTATGAGCATTTGTGGACGAGTGAAATCTATACTACAGAGTACTTAGTAAGTTGTCGGTTCTGGCCGTCATGAATATTTATAATAGTCGATAGTCTTACCTTATGTTAGAATATCGTTATCCCTTTAGGTTTATTTTTTGCGGCAGTCTTATGCAATTGTTATATTTTAATATTTTGACCAATTAAGTTAAACTAAATTAAAAAATAATTAACTATTCCACATGTTTACGCGAGTATATACACAATGTAAATAACGAACTACGGAACGTGATCGTTTGTATTTAATTTTTGATTGTCCGACGTTTCCAACACTTTACAGTGTTCATGGATGTGTTCGAAACGTCGAGCAATCAAAAATAAAATACAAACGCCATAAAATCTTTAAAATAAAGTTATTTACAATAAATATTTCCCTTTTCGGTGAGCTTCCAAAAAATTTTATACTATTTTATACTAAACTGTCTGATAGATGTAGGGGAACCATATGCCCAACAGTAAGATGAAGATAGAGGCAAAAAGTAGCATATCAAATCTAGGATAATGATCTGGGCTGGCCATCGAGGTCAAGGAATCGATACCAGTGATCATCCCAAATGCCAATGCCAGAGGTAATAAGGTAGGTTTATCATTATCTCGTCTCGTACACGTCCTATCACTGAGCTCGAGCGTCTTTCATAATAAGATGAATATAGGCCCATTACATCACGCTCGGGAAACTTAAGAGGATTTTGTCGTCCAACATACCTCAGTATCTGAAAACACAGGTCTACGACCAGTGTGTGTTACCAGTGATGACTTACGGCACAGAAACGTGGTCCCTAAATGTAAGCGTCATAACCAAGCTCAAAGTTGCTCAGCGTGCTATGAAGTGGGCTATGCTCGGGATGTCTCTGCGAGACAGAATACCAAATACGGAAATCTGCAGAAGAACGGGTGTAATCGACATAGCACGAAGAATTAGCACGCTGAAGTGGCAATAGGCAGGCCAAATTGCTCGATGAACCGATAACCGCTGGGGAAGAAAGGTTCTCGAGTGCAGACCACGTATCAAACGACGCAGGGTAGGACGGCCCCCACTAGGTGGACCGACGTCCTGATGAAAGTTGCGGGACGTCGTTGGCGGCACTGGACCGCACTTTGTGGCGTAACATGAGGGAGGCCATCATCCAGCAGTGGACGGCGATAGCATATTGAATGATGATGATAATACCACGCTGGTCCGATGCGTTAGTGTAGAGTTTTATGGAGTTCTCCTGTTCTGGGATAGATACATAATAGCCCTTAGTCGCCTTTCATGATATCCCCGGGTGAAAAAAGGACTAAAGAATTGTATTCTTATTTCGTAACCACACGATAAAAAAAAGGATAATGATTTACATTATCTAAATTGTTAATGCAAATTAGCTTAGTTGTACGGCTATCGTTTCTAACCGTACTTAAGTTTAAGGTACACGAACTTAGTTATATTTTGATGACAAACACTATTTATGATGATGATGAGACATCACGCCTCGAGCGTTACCTCACAGCGGTACTGAGATATAACGATCATTGTTACATATATACACAGTCTAATTAAAACTTAGTTTTATTAAAGACAACCAAAGATCATACGACTGTAAATTATTTAATTAGCTATTATCGTTGATATGTTCTATATTCGTCCGTTCAAATTTAAGCTGTTAACTAGCATCAGGGTTATGCCTGCAAAAGCTGAGTAAGAAACTTTTAGAGCAGCCGAGAAGTAGAACTTGTCGTGTGATGATCGAGTAAGAATACAATTCACTACTCCCTATCTTGCCCGTGGATGTCGTACAAGACGACTAAGGGATATAATATACACATAAGATTTGTGCAAGAGAAGGAAAACTCGAAATAAAACCCTATACCAACATGTCTGACCAGCATGGTATAGTAGGTAAAATTTCCTCCCATTCTGGAGGAGGCTCGAGCCCAACAGTTGGACGTATGTGGGCTGCAATGATAAATGAATGATGATAAGTATAATACTCTGTTTTTCATTTTTCAGAATTGAACATACAATAGAAAGAAAATTTTAAATAAAACTACTTTACGGATTTTATCGCGTTTGTATTTGATTTTTGATTACCCGACGTTTCGAACACTTTACAGCGTTCATGATCACGGGTGGACTAAGATGTCTCACGTCCAACAAGTCATCGTTACTGCAGAAATTTTTTTTATAATTATCTACCCGATACAGAAATTAGTTATTAAATATTGACCCACATTTTGATACAAAATTTATTGCCAGTGTAAGAAGAAAATGATTCTATATGAAAAAATTATATTGTTTATGGTTAGTAATAATTAAACATTAAAATTAATAGTAATTATATTTAAAAACTAACTAATAATCTAGTATACTACCACCGGATCGGAACACGGTTACACTGAGAAAGATCCGGCAAGAAAACTCAGGTAACATGATGCTAAATTAAAGTTAATTTTGAAGGCGGCTTACTTTATGTTACTAAAAAGGATTTAATTTATAAAATTATCTTTAGTTATAGTGTTTAATTATTGTGGGTCAAATCTATACAATATGAGCTCACGGTGTCTTGCAGTCTTGTGGTGGTCTTTTTGGATTTCTTTTTAATAATGTTTATAACAGGATCCCAGCTTGATGGTAACACCCAGCCATCCTCTCTATTGAAATTTTTGTGTTTTTTAATCTCAATAGCCTCGCGTACCATTCTAGGCAGGTATCGGTGTTCTTTTGCGAGGATTTGTGGTTTATCAAACCTGATGTTATGGTGGGCGCGGTCCTGACTATGTTCACAGACTGCAGACCTAATGTCCCGGCGGTGCTTCACATCGGCTATGTGTTCTTTGATCCGAGTTCTTATGGAGATGTGAGAGATGATGTAAGAGAGACCACAGTCACAGTCAAGTTTATATACTCCTGCATCTTGTAAAGGGATCTGGCACTTGACAGGTGGTAAGAATTGGCTAATCCTCTTCAGTGGCTTAAAATAAGTTTTAATGGAAGAGCGTTTCAGGATGTAGCCAATCTTGTCAGTGACTCCTTTGACATAAGGTAGTATTGCAGGAAGGCGCTCAACTGTGGGTGGTTTCACTCGGTCTCTGCGACGGGGGCGAGGAACTGGCAGCTTGTTTGCACGTAGCACCTGCTTGACATGCTGCAGCTCCCCAGCCAGGTGTTCATCGTCACAGATTCCATTCTTACATTGGACAAACAAAGAGATCCATAAGAACTCGGATCAAAGAACACATAGCCGATGTGAAGCACCGCCGGGACACTAGGTCTGCAGTCTGTGAACATAGTCAGGACCGCGCCCACCATAACATCAGGTTTGATAAACCACAAATCCTCGCAAAAGAACACCGATACCTGCCTAGAATGGTACGCGAGGCTATTGAGATTAAAAAACACAAAAATTTCAATAGAGAGGATGGCTGGGTGTTACCATCAAGCTGGGATCCTGTTATAAACATTATTAAAAAGAAATCCAAAAAGACCACCACAAGACTGCAAGACACTGTGAGCTCATATTGTATAGATTTGACCCACAATAATAATAACTAAAGATAATTTTATAAATTAAAACCTTTTTAGTAACATAAAGTAAGCCGCCTTCAAAATTAACTTTAATTTAGCATCATGTTACCTGAGTTTTCTTGCCGGATCTTTCTCAGTGTAACCGTGTTCCGATCCGGTGGTAGTATACTAGATTATTACTTAGTTTTTAAATATAATTACTATTAATTTTAATGTTTAATTATTACTAACCATAAACAATATAATTTTTTCATATAGAATCATTTTCTTCTTACACTGGCAATAAATTTTGTATCAAAATGTGGGTCAATATTTAATAACTAATTTCTGTATCGGGTAGATAATTATAAAAGAAATTTCTGCAGTAACGATGACTTGTTGGACGTGAGACATCTTAGTCCACCCGTGATCATGAACGCTGTAAAGTGTTCGAAACGTCGGGTAATCAAAAATCAAATACAAACGCGATAAAATCCGTAAAGTAGTTTTATTTAAAATGTATAATACTCGCGTAAACATCAGAAATCGTTATGAAAGAAAATTTACCAACTATTCAACATTAGTATAGTTTTATTTGGAGTTTTCCTTCTCCAATAGAGATTATCATCATTATCTTGCCTCATACGTTCTACTGCTGGAATCGAGCCGAGTTTTCCTTCTTTTGCATAGATATTAAATATCTTGCATGCATATTATATCCTTCAACCATCTATTACAATAACTACAGGCTTAACTGTAGTAGTATCTTAATAGAGGGTGGTAAATTGTATAGGCATGAAAGTAAATAGTCAATTGTATTTTTACTCTCTTACTACACTAACTGAAACTTACTTTAGATAGTTAAAGTATTGAACTACAAAGTATTAATAATAAAAATATTTAAAAAGTCGAATCCTGCGACTAATCGCAATTTAATAGCAGATTTTAAAACGCACATCCATAGAGGGGTATATAAGGCGTGGTGTATAACGATACACGTAACTCTAACATTGAATAGACAAAGAAAGTGCATGTATTTAGTTATAGCACTTACACGACCAATTTATGATTATAGGCAAGAAGAAAGTCCCTTGTTAAGTTTTGTCGGACTATCAATGGGCCCTTAACACTCTGTGAAATGGGCTGTGAAATTTTATATGCCTATAAGTAAATAGAATCGAAGCAAAGCTTAATATAACGAATAAAATAGATATATGTACCTTAGAATAATAACGTATAGAAGGATAGTATCAGTACTTCGAACCTTCGAAACTTGAATCTAAAAATACTAATGGCGCGTAGACGATTACACACGTACACACGCACACCACTATACAAATTATGAAAACAAATATTGTTTTTATTAACATAAATCGTCGAAATACTTTTAAAAGTAATTTTAAAAATCTTTTTAAGTTTTTCAAATGTGTTATGACACCATTTGAATGCACAAACCGTCATAATTACCTATTTATTTTCTATTTATTTTTTTTCCATTGGTGAAAGAATTTTTGAAATCGATTTTGTGTTTTAAGCGTGAAAGCGTAAGAAACAAACAAACTTACTTTCGCATTTAAAATATACTAGCAACCCGCCCTCGCTTCGCTTCGGTTTCAGTCGCCCTACCTGGGTAGTTCCCATTCTCGTGAGAATACCGGGATAAAATATAGCCTATGTTACTCCCTGAGATTATAGCTAGCCATTGGTGAAAAATTTTTGAAATCGGTTCAGTGGTTTAAGCGAGAAAGCGTAACAAACAAACAAACTGACTTTCGCATTTATAATATTAGTAAGGATTGTTTAAGTTTAATTTAGGACTACGGACCCTTATGGGTAGGAGTGGGCGTGATGAATTCAATTCTAACTCCATCACCACATGAAAGGGTTTCACCACACATAGTATAATAAAATAAAAAACTAAAGAAAACAGATGAAATGTAAATATAAAAATATTATTTCAATACAATGTAGAGACGGTAACATCTTATTAAGTACAATTTATAAGGTCCATTAGATATTCTTAGTACATAATAAAGAGCGTGCACGACGATATTGCAAGGGTCAACAATTCAATGTAGATAATTTGTTGAGCGGAGTAAGGAAATGTTCTATATGAACTCGTGAGTATCAAACAGGTGCCTAGTGTTAGGTGAAAGGCCCTGCTGTTGACCCTATGGACCTATTCTGTTGGTATTACAATAAAACTCTTATAGTTTTTGAATTGTACTATTACAAAATGTAATATGCTAAATAGCATCAGCTTAAGTGGAACCGTGTGCTGACGGAGTAAGAATACAGTAATACCTTACCCGTAGATGACGTAAAAGGCGACTAAGGAATATTTTGTGCATATAAGAACTATGCAAGAGAAGGAAAGTTCGAAACAAAACACTATACCAGTACGTCTGACCAGCGTGGTGCAGTAAGTCGATTTCCCTCCCATATAGAAGGGGTCTCGAGCCCAACAGTAGGATGTATATTTTAAATAAAACTACTTTATGGATTTTATCGCGTTTGTATTTGATTTTTGATTACCCGACGTTTCGAACACTTTACAGCGTTCATGGTCACGGGTGGACTAAGATGTCTCACGTTCAACAAGTCATCGTTACTGCAGAAAATTTATAATTCATTAATTAATTTATAATTAATTTATAATTATAAATTTATAATGTTTGCGTGTGGTGGGTTTTAGTTATGCCTTTGGTATCATCGAAACTCATTCCACGCATTCACACTCCTTTTCTTCACGGTAGACAGCGGCCCAGCAAAGGTCCATGAGTGGTAGCAACACTTACCATTAGATGTATTGTTTGCTCGTTTGCAATAACAAAACAATCTCCATTGCACTTATATTTCATTTGCAGTGATTTATAAACATTCCATATATTAACCGTGTAAAAATCGACATCATAACCTCAGGCCATCCATATCCCACTGTTCTCGGCACTGGGCTCGGGCCTAGTCCAATATTGGAAGGCAATTGAGCTACTATACTACATTTATCAGATCATTAGCTGTGTGGTAGCGGCTTCGAATACTACCAACCCTTGTTTTGCTCTTGGGTGTCGTAAAAGACGACTAAGAGCCCTAGATTGACCCGGACCAACTCCATCTGGTACCATTTGGGTCAACGATTACATTCCCAAGGAGGGTTGACGTCAGGCAGGCGGCCGGTCATAAAAGTCATTGCCGAAACTTTTTGCAATATGTCAAAACAGATGACATATTGCGTCGACCCCAAGTAATTGGGATAAGAGCAAGATGATGATGATGATGACTACATTTATCAGACGTTAGGTTTTAATTCGAGGTTTTCTTCTCTTGCATTTATGTTATCTGCATATTATATCCTTTAGTTATCTTTTACAATACCTGATGGTTAATTGTATTCTTACTCCGTAACCACACGGAAAATTGTGTAAGTATACAATTTTTTAACCCGTGTATTCCTGTACGCACCGTAAAAAGGATTGAAACTGAAATAAAACTAAGGGAGAAGAAACACTTTAAATAAAATCTTGGATCAATTTGTTTGATTAGTGTGGTGTAGTAGGTTGATATATCCATCCATTATGGATGGATATATCTTCAGCCCATATATGGATGGATATATGGGCTGAAGATCATAGAGTGTGGTTACTAAATCGATTATAGGACGTAATCAGGTACATTTACTGCAAACGACGAAAAAACTAGCAATAAAACCGTAGGAAATGATCAGCGGTAAGTTAATTTCCCTCATCTGATAGAAGATCGTGTACCTGTGAGAAGTAGAAATTACCAAAGCAATTTAAGTACTAAAATCTCCGATATTCCAGAATAGTGGTATAGGCTATAAAAACAGTTCGTGCGTACCTTAATGCTTTGTCGTTTTTAACTCGTTACACGGTGAATGGTAGAGAACTCGTGTGAAACATACGGCGTTTGTATAAATGTATAGGTTAGTCAATTTCAAAGGAAATAGAATGTTTGGTTTGATTGCATAGATGACGGAGTGGTCTAGTTTCTGACACCTAGATTGTGCTGAGTTCGATCTTAAGGCAAGACAGTAATAATGTTTGTTCTGTCACCATGTAATTTGTGCAGAACGGAGTCAGGGACGTCAGTATCTTAACCTCCGTGCAGTCGAGATGAATAAAGCTTAAGACCAGTGATTAATTTTGAATATTATTTACACGTCATGTCGTCGTACTATGTGGTGATTACTTACAACCCAAGCCAGCTACATATTACCAACCCAAGCTCGTGGGTAAAAAACGACTAAGACATTTTTATTGATCTGGGCCAACTTCGTCGAAAGTTGTCTGCTCAACAATTACATTCTCAAAGAGAATTACCTTTAGGCAGGCGACCGGTCATAAAATGATTGTCAAAACTATCTGCAATATGTACGATGGAAGAAGAGCACATATTGCGTCGAACTCAAGTAATTGGAATAAGAGCATGGTGTTGATGACGATGATTTAAATCTCATGTCAATATATTAAGCAATGGTATATAATTAAGTCTTATTTATAGTGTTACTAACATATAATTGCTATGCTAATGCTATTGAACCTGGGCTTCCCCATAAAGGTTAATACCATACCTTGCCTGTCAGAGACGGTACCGAAAGGTCAGGGGCTGGCCACGGACGTTAAGGATTCGGTACTAATGGTCGGCCCAATTGCAAAGGTGAAGGCATACGACGGGTTATGGACTCGTGCTCTGCTCTTTCGTCATCTCGGACAGGATAAATGGCTTACATCCGCACTTTCACCTGCTAAGAAAAAATACTTTACCTGGCAGAAATTTGAGGATTGACGGTTATCCTTTAGTTAAGTTTTTATCATTCTTATGGTTAGTAAAGTGTGGAGGCGTTGTAGAAGGTAAACTGTCACTAAATGCTTAAACTAAACGCGCTAAAAGCTTATCATCTGAGCTCTTATAATTTCTCCTACTGGGCTCTAATCTACTTTGCAATGGAAGCGTAATTGACCTATAACATGCTGATCAGACGGGTATATTAGCCCAGTCGAATTAGACGAAAAACGGACCAAACCCAGGAAAAATTATAAGTAGAATTTTTCCTTCGGAATTCATTATTGTCACTGGGCGTCTACATTTCGGTTTTCGAATTCCCAGTGGTCTTGCGTTTTTCGCCATCTTGATTTTAAGGGTGGTTTTATGTTTTTTAAATAACTCGTTTATTTTTAATTTTATACGAAGAATGGTCATTTTCAAAGTTGTTCAAAATTAAATTTTCTACAATTTTTGTTCTCATAATTTTTTCCGTAGGATCGATATTTCTCGATTCACATCCAAAAAGAAAGGGTGATTTTTTGTTTATTAAATAACTCTTTTGTTTTAAATTTGTTATTTATTTATTTATTCAATTTATTATTTATTTATACAATTTATTATTTATTTATACAATTTATTATTTATTTATTCTTTTTTTATTATTTATTTATTCAATTTTATTTATTATATTTAGTTTATTAAATAAAACTTTTGTTTTCAACTTTTTTTTCGGGTGTAAATCGAGAAATATCGATCCTACGGAAAAAATGATGAGAACAAAAATTGTAGGAAATTTAATTCTAAACAACTTTGGTAATGACCATTTTTCGTGTAAAATTGAAAATAAACGAGTTATTTAAAAAACATAAAACCACCCTTAAAATCAAGATGGCGGAAAACGTAAGACCACTGGGAATTCGAAAACCGAAATGTAGACTCCCAGTGACCCCCCCTAACGAATTCCGAAGGAAAAATTCTACTTATAATTTTTCCTGGGTCCAATTAACAATTCGACTGGACTATATAGGATTCCATTTGGATTTTTACTTGCCTTGCTTACTTATTTACGATCTTGGTTGATACATGTCCCATTATTGGGTTCATCATTTTAACTCATATACATCTCACTGTTGAGCTCGAACCTCCATATTAGGAGGGAAATTAGACCTACTTGTCAGAAATGTTGGTATAGGGTATTACAAACATAGACTTAACGGTTGGTATTTTAACCGCGATATCCTGATAGGTATAGAGATTATTCAAGTATTTCTTCTTATCAATCGCTTCTATGCATATCAATTATTCTTTTTTGTAGGTTTTTCATTATGTTGCGGACGTACGCTGTTCGTCAGGCAATGGTCGACTCCATAACCCGTCGTATATTCCTGCCATTGGGCTGACTACTGGTACCGAATTCTCGACTTCCGTGGTCAGCCCGGCAGAATACAATTACATTAATCGTCTTTTACGACAACTACGGGAAAGAGAAGTGTTGAATTATGACAACCTCATTATACGGACATATTTATATTAGGCAAAGAAAATTATAGATATGTACCTACACTTGAACGAATGCGGCACTTCAGTAAGAAATAAAGCAAAGACCTTAGCCCATAAAGGTCAATCCATTATTTGCGTATCATAACATTGTGAAAGATAAAAGTACTATTGTAACGCATCTCAAAAGCTTTTGTTATCCGCTGATGTGATTATTCAATGGATTTTAGACTTTATACTATTAATATAAGTGTTAATTTGGTTTGCTTTCCTATTGAATATCATCCCGATTTTCATCAATGCTAGCTTTTCGTATGGTCTAAAGAGAAAACTACTAGAATTTCAATAATTTGTGTAAAATCATATAGTAAATATTGCATTGAATGAGTTATATGTTTTTCATAGAAATGGTGATTATTGAGAATTTTAATTTGGGACATTAAAATAGGTAACCGATATTACATTTCATTCATTTATTCGTTCATCTCGGGTCACCTCAGTTCACATACACACAACGGCAATTGAATACTATACCACGCTGGTCGAATAGGTTGGTGTAGCTTTATTTCGAGTTTTTCTTCTCTTGGAGAGATTTATTTGCTTATATACCTTGGTGGTCTCTTTTGACACTCGTGATTGGAAGGGTTGCTGTATTCTATTGTTACTACGTTATATAAAAGTTACTAGCTGACCCAACAGACGTTCTGTTCAAATAAAATAAAAGAAATTCTCCTTGAAATCGACAGCAGCGCCACCTACCGGGTCCAATTGTGAATGTAAACCATTCTGAAATCCCTTCGAACACACACAAAAAATTTCATCAACCTCGGTCCAGCCGTTTAGGAGGAGTTCAGTGACATACACACGCACTCAAGAAATTTATATATAAAGACTAGCAGACCCGACCACGCGTTGCTGTGGCTAATGTTTTTGTTATATTACATTTTATTAAACTATTTAAGTGGAACTGTAGGAGAACATCTGTCATGGAGGTCGTCATATTTTTTTACAAAGGGCATCTATGTAAAAATGCAGGTTAAAATCGTATATGCCACGTTTGTAGGTTTGACATAGCAGCATCTATTAATTAATTACTCAATCCAGTCAACAGATATCGCCATCTGTTAAAATTTTTTGGAGTTAACACATAATTGTGAATGTCAAATAATAGACAAATAATTTGCAATAAAATAATATTGCGACTATAAATTAAGATGTAAGCTATCTTATCTTTCAAGTTGGATCAAACTGCACACGGTGTGCAAATTTGATTAAAATCGGTTAAGTAGTTTAGGAGTCCATCGCGGACAAACAACGTGACACGTGATTTATATATATTAAAATTTATAAAAACAAATAAATTTTCGAGCGAAAAATGTTTGTGAAGCGTGGAAGTTTTTGTATTTACAATAGTTTTAAAGATCTTTCTTTTGACAGAAAATAATAGGTTTTTTGGTCGGCGGCTATCTGTGTATTTCTTGCATGTGTGGTGATGAAGTAAGAATACAATTTACCACCTCCTATCTTGTCCGCCGGTATCGGAAAACACCACTATGGGATATAATATGCATATAACATCTATGCAAGAGAGGGATTGAATCAGTAACTTAGGCGTTTTTACAAATCTGTGGGAGACTCCGATGTTCAAAAACTGTTTACGGCTTCATACCTCATTTTAACTTTTAACTTACCTCCTATGTATGTATGTATCCGTGTGGTGACAGAATAAGAATACAATTCACCACTCCCTATCTTGTCCGTGGATGTCGTAAAAGACGGCTAAGGGATATACGCATTTAACATCTATGCCAGAGAAGGAAAACTCAAAATAAACGCTATATCAACCTGTCTATTGTGTTCATACCTGTCTTCCCTTCTATTGTGGAGGAGGTTCGTGCCCAATAGTGGTACGTGTATGGGCTGAAATGATGAAATGATTACTATCTATGGGTCATGTCTGAAATAAAAATATTTTTTATTATTATTTAATTTTGTTCTGGCATAGATGTTAATATTTGGTTGACCGGAATATTTTTGTTGTATTTTTGTCAAATTTATTTAGATATATATTAATAAAAAATAAAAATTAAATAATGAAAAAGTATAAAAAAATTATAAAAAGAGAATAATAATAAACACCGAGATTCGATCCGACGCTGTTTGAATGCCAAAACAAAACTAAAAAAAAACTGGACAACCTCCCAACTGAGCTATCGTAACTCATGGACGTTGACGGCGAAATTTGAATTCATATTCTTTTAAAATTTAATGTCATTGTATTGTTTTGCTATGCTCGTTTAAAGATATAAGATCTGCATATTTTAAACCCAACTCGTCTTTTAGGATACCCACAGGCAAGAAAAGACGTTCGTGATTTGTATTTATACTCCTTCAGCAGTAACAAAAAAATTGTTAAGGAGAGCGATTATTTCGCTAATCTCTTCTCTTTGTACTAAACACCAACTCACATATACGTTCGATAGCGCTGCCCTAAGGTCAAGTTGAGGGTCCTACATTATCGACCACCTATTGCTAGTCATGGGCCATTGACAATTACTGTTACAATCAGATGTTTCACACAGCACACATAACAATTATCTAGTCATTGGCCATTTGAAAGTTCAATTTAATGGAAAAGTTAAATTTTATTTGTATGCTATTATTGTGTTATTAATATAACAAATTCAACACGGTCGTGAGTTCTTTGGTCAAGGGTTTTGACGAAATTTAATGCAACCTTAAACTACTCATCATCGCCATCACAGCTCATATACGTCCCACTAGTGGGCTCTGGTTCCACAATGGAAGGAAGATTGATCTATTGTACAGAGTTTTATTTCGAGTTTTTCTTGTCTTGCTTAGATGTTGTATGCATATTATAATTCTTTAGTCGTCTTTTACGACAGCTATGGACAAGAAAGGGGCTGGTCATTTGTATTCTTATTCCGTCATGGATTTTTTTTTAAGATCATACAATTAATTTGAATATCCAAAAATAACAATAGTTTGTTCACAGTATTAGATTTTCACTTCTGTCAGCAGTCCTCATGACTACTTTGTTTAAGATGTTTTGATATAATTGATGTCATCTGTTAAGTATCTAAATTATCACACTATTACTAGCAACCCGCCCTCGCTTCGCTTCGGTTTCAGTCGCCTTACGCGCATAATGCCCGTTCCCATGGGAATATCGCCTATAAAATATAGCCTAAGTCTCTCCTTATATAGACAGCCACCTGATAGTAAAATATTACCAAAATCAGTCCAGCTGTTTTGAAGATTACCTCAAACACACAGACAGACAAGCAAAAAATTTTTAAACTTTATTTTAGGCTTAGGTGTCGTGCAAACAACCGTATGAGCATGAAAAAGCTTAGTATTTTGACATTACAAACAGACACTTCAGTTTTATTTGTTTATATAGCGTATAGATAAAAATCGCAGGAGAGAAGAGAAGGGAGAGGGAATGATGAGACATTACGCTCTTACTCCGTCATCATATGAAGATGTTCAAGTAAGCAATCATGAAATATATTTCAACTATATAAATCACAACTGTATTAATCGCAATGATGGAAATTTCGGAACAACTTCGGCATTTCAATATAACCACTTTCAATAGCTAGTAGGTCTAGTTAATCACGTTTTTATAAACTAGATATAATATCCATAAGAGTTAATTGTATAGCACCGGAACTTTACCATAAAAGTTGTTACAATTATAACTTTATCTATATCGGCTTTCTCTCTCCCACACTAGCAGGTGGCATTATAACATGTTTAACAGGTTATAGGGTGAAAGATCAGAAATGATTTTCATCTTAATAATTGACTATTGTTATAAGTAAACACAGGTCTCACAGATTTCCATCTAGAATTAAAGAGATTAATCTACCTTGTATTGACGGAGTAAGAATACAATTCACCAACACCTCCCTTGACCGGGGATGTCGTAAAAGGCGAATAAGGATATAATATGCAGATAATCTATGCAGATAATCCGTGCAGTGACGGAGTAAGAATACAATTCACCACCCCCTCGTTTGCCCGTGGGTGTCCTAAAAGGCGACTAAGGGCTAATATAAAGATAATCTATGCAAGAGAAGAAAACTTGAAACAAAACCCTATACCAACCTGTCTGACCAGTATGGTATAGTAAGGTCAGTTGCCCTCCTTTTGTGGAAGAGGCTTGAGCCCAGGAATGGGGCGTATATGAGACGAGATGATTCAGTTTTATAATCTCAAGTTCTTGTCGTTAAAAGGATAGTTAAAAGTGATACACATTTTTCGGGATTGGTGAATAGTATTCTTATTCCGTCACCACATGATCATAAAAATGAAAACTAAAGCATATTTACACGACTGTCACTTTTACCAGCAAGTGTAGCCGATGTGTAATAAATAGTGGTGCTAATAGACTTTTCAAATGCAATATCCTGTTCCAATTATTAAAGCGTTATGATGGATGCACTGTTCACATCTTATTACGTGTACATTTAACGCACGCGTGGTCCGCTGTGCGCCTCAGTTTATTACAGATTAATTATAAGATACCACAGTATACAATACATGTTATATAATAAAATGACATATCATTAGGTTTGTTATACACTAAGTACGCGATTCTATGTCGCCTTTTTATTTTTTTGGGTGGGCTACGGTCAGCGCATCCGCCGCCCAGCTCTGTCCGGGGCGATAGAGTAACCCACCCATGTAGCACGTCGCCTTCATCGTTGGGCCGACCACCGGTGCAGAGTTCTTGACTTCAGTGGTCGGCCCAACGGAATACCTCGAGGGAGTACCCTCTCCTATCGACGTCCCCCCGGGACGCCGATCGCCGTCGCGAGGTTAACCTCTCCGCGAGTGCCGGACTAAATCCCCGGTCCGATCACCCGTAGCCTCTGATAGGGCGGCATCAGGCGCAAATATATGTCGTATGAAGTTTAATTAGCTCTTTTTCTAAGTCAATGTGAAGTTTCATTATTACTAAAAAGGGGGGATATCTCACTCTATGAAAATATTTTTTTTTCTGTAAATTCAATTATTCCTCCGTCACTTATAGACTGATTTTGAAAGTCTTTTTTTTATTTGAGACAGTTTACGTAGGATGACCCTCTACTACGTGGACTGACGACGCCTTGAAAGTTTTTTTTTTTGTTATGTGTGTAGCTGTTGGTCGCAGATGACCTTGACAGCTTAACGCGGTCAATGGGCGAGCGGAAGGCTCTAAACCCGGTGGCGCCTTGAAAGTGGTAGAAAACCGACGAGAAGTCAGTGTCAGACGTCTATAGGCTGATGGATAGACGAAACATTTTTTTTTATTTACATTTGAAAGTAAAATTACTCGTTTGTTAAATATTCAAAACGTTGAAATAATTGTAATAGTACTATTTAGTATTTGGTAGTATTATCTTTTTTTAAGTCCATACTTATTAGGTCAATGATCTGGTGGCTGTTATTACATTCATATGCACTAACCTATTTTGAATATTACTACGCAATAAATTAATAAAGACTTGGTAGGCAAATGTGCGAGACCGATTCTAAATAGCCAATAATGTTTATTGGCAGTAAGTAGATCGATGTGGGAACAGTGTGATTGGCACAATTGAAGCAAGTGGTGAGTACACTCATATTTACGATCGCAGACAATCTATATAATCAATATTTTAAAATTAGCTATACATTTAGTGGTTTTTGTATCTAATAGATTGCAGAAGTCATCGGATGTTCTCCAAAGTATGGATTGTCCAGTTGGCAGATAGGAGTAATATTGTAGATTGTAAGGCTCCACGCCGTATTGCCTGGGCCCTGGATGGTTTAAGTGCAGTGTGACCAGACTGTAACCTACGAAGAAAACGGTTTAATGGTTTAGTCTATGCGGCGATGAAATGAGACAACATTACCATGTCTCTTTTTATATCTATATATATACAATAGGAGAGGAGGGTTTTGCGAGCGATATATTGACTCATCACCATATCTCTAGTACGATAAGGCGTGCAGACTTGAAATTTGGCACGAGTATTCCTTTCGTCGAGTAGAGGTCAGCTAAGAACGGATTTTGCGTAATTTCACCTACAAAGGGTGTTGCGGGGGCCTTCACAATAATATACATATAAAGGAACAGGGTGAGCTGAAGCTACTGAAGCTAGAAAAATGAAATTTGGACCGTAGTTTCATTTTGTGATGTAGGCACCCATTAAGAAAAGATTTTTTGAAATTCCACCCCTAAGGGGGTGAAACGCAACGGTAAAGTTTGTATGCAAAGTAGAAAATATCTTTAGCTACTGTCTTCAAATTAAGCACAAATACTTTTTAATAAAAATAAATAAACACGTGTTTCAGCGTTTATCCATTTTCATCCTCTAAGAGTGTAAAATAGAAAGATGTCAGTTTGCCGACTTATCGCAGAGCCGAAACTACTGAACTCAAAAACATGAACTTTTGACATTAGTTTCTATGCGTGACGTAAAAACCCATTTAGAAATGATTTTTTGAAATTCAACCCCTAAGGGGGTAAACCGCAGTAGTAAAGTTTGTATAGCGAGAAAAAAATCTTCATCGGTTTTCATGAAATTCTCCACAAACACTCTTTAATATAAATAAATAAACACGTATTTCAGAATTTTTAATTTTCACCCCCTAAGGGTGTAAATAGGTATAAAGAAGTTGGTTGTCTTACTCATCAACGCCAAGCGGAAACTACTGAAGCTAGAGAAACATGCAATTTTGACCGTAATTTTATTTAGTAACGTAGGGACCCACTAAGAAAGGGTTTTTGGAATTCATTCCCTAAGGGGTGAAAAAAATCTTCATCGACTTTCTTTAAATTTTGCATAAATACTGTTCATTCATCATTTTTTTCATCATTTCAACCCTTATACATCCCACTGTTGGGCTCGAGCCTCCTCCATTAGGAGAGGGAAATTGACCTACTACAACACGTTTAACGTGTTGGCATAGGTTTTAATTTTTCTTCTCTTGCATAGATGTTGTATACATATTATAATCTCTTATTCGTCTCCTACGACAGCCATGGGTAAGAGAGGGGGTGGTGAATGGTATTCTTATTTCGTCACCACACGGAAAATACTCATCAGTAAAAATGAATAAACAGCATTTGTCAATTTTTACCCTCTAAGGGAATTAGGCGGGTAAGGTGACTGAAACCGAAGCGAAGCGAGGGCGGGTTGCTAGTTTATTATAATCGTAGAATAAGAAGAATCACGCTTTTAAACATGGTAGGTTTAAACATTATTTATTTATTTATTTATTTAAGGAAACATAAAAGCTTACAGTTTAAACCAAAACGCTTATATGCTATACTACACAATCTAAATTATGGGGATTATAAACCTCTAGGCCTAAGTCAAACATCCCCCCCGGTCCTTTTTATTTCGTTTTCCTTGTGGCCTCTGTAAAATCTTTTTTTGATGGATAAATAACTTAAAAACAGAATCATGGTTCTTCAATTTTGTGTTCTAATATTACCTAAACTAAATATCCATTGTTGTGTGATGGCGGCTAAGAATACCATATTGCTCGTGGGTGTCGTAAAAGACGACTAAGAGCTTCACATCGATCTGGGCTAGTTATATCTAATACTGTATCGTCAACTAATAACTGCCCAAGACAGTCAGGAGTCCTGCAGTCAGGAGGCAATATATTTGATGAAAAAAAGCATCAATTTTGCGTCGATCTAATTGGGATAAGAGTAGGATGATATTACATCCATCCATCCATCAGCCTACAGACGTCCACTGCTGGACATAGGCCTCCCCACGAGAATACCACTCGGAACGGTCTTGCGCCACTTGCATCCAACGGTTCCCTGCGACTTTGTTGAGAATGTTGTCAGTCCACCTAGTGGGGGGTCGTCCTACACTGCGCCGTCCGATTCGTGGTCGCCACTCAAGAACCTTTCTTCCCCAACGGTTGTTGGTTCGACGAGTGATGTGGCCTGCCCATTGCCATTTCAACGTGCTAATTATGCGGGCTATGTCGGTTACACCTGTTCTTCTACGGATTTCCGTGTTTCGGATTTTATCACGTAGAAAAATACCAAGCATAACCCTCTCCATAGAGCACTTTGAGCAACTTTGAGCTTTTTTATGAGGACGACATTTAGAGACCACGTTTCAGTGCCTTAAGTCATCGCTGGTAACACACACTGGTTATAAACCTTTGTTTTCAGACATGATATTAATATGCAAACAGATGGATGATATTAATAATTCCATATTATCAAAGTTATAAATGCTTATAGTAACGTGTGTGTTCTTATAGAATTGCGTAAAGCCTATAACAATTTATAAGTTAACCTATAGGTAACATAAATATTCATGTGTTTATTACGGCAACAATTATTTGACCCCAGTGTGCTCCTAGCCTATTCTCTATTGTGAAAATAACCTCACGATCTTTGACACACACTAGCTTGACTGTCATCAATATACTTCAAAATGTATTTGCTATGTTAAAAATACATTTTAATAATTGTAACGCTCCATTTGGATATGTGATTTATTTGTGGGAACAGACATAGACGGACTTATGACAAGTCTGTGTTGTAACAGACGTGAAAATAGCTAATGATTGTTTTTTTGCTAGGCATGATTTTTATGATAACGTGGTCACGTTTAACAAGACCTTATGAAATCAGTTTCGCTATTGTTTTCGATATATTGCATCGCAAATGTAGATGAAATAGCTTATTACTTGATTTAAATTTTCTGTGCTTGAACAGAGTAAGAATACAATTCATTACACTCTTTTTTACCCGTTTTAAAAGATATCCAATGGATACATAAGACCATAATTATCTCTTATGTATGAGAAAGCAAAAACTCAAAATAAATTCCTATATTAATTCGTTTGAACAGCGTGGTATCGTAGGTTATCATTTCAACTCATATACGTCCTACTGTTTGGCTCGAGCCTCCATAATAGGGGGGAAATTGACCTTACTATATCATGCTGGCTCAAACAGATTGGTATAGGGTTTTATTTCGAGTTTTACTTCTCTTGTATAGATGTTATATTCGTATGATATCCCTTACTCGTATTTTACGACATCCACGGGCAGGACTGGTGATTTGTATTCTTATTCCGTCACCACACGGCATTTTTTTACTCTAAATTATCTCTTAGTTGCGCCGTAGGTCAACTTCCATTGTATTGTAGAGGTAGCTCTGATTCAGCATGCAAGTATATATATGATGATATTGATGATGATGAGCTTAAAATTGTTTGATGAAATATTATTAAATTTTCTCTCTGGACTATCATATCTTTACTATCCCGTAGGAGTTGTAAAACCAGCTGCTGGAAGATTTCCAGAACTGCGCTATTCTCCTTGGCAAGTTATTACATGGACCACGATTCTCAACTTGCCTGCCAGGCTTGACAATTACGTGGTTGACCAACCAAGCGACGACGACCGACGTCCCATACGTCTGGAGGAGAGGATACTGTGTACCGGTGGTCGGCCCAACGACGAAGGCGATGTGCCACGGGTCTACGCGCAAAAAAAAAGAAAGGCGTGATAATTATGACACTATATCCCCTAAGGAGGTCTATGTCCATTTGTAACCACGGATAAGCTGATGGATGGATGGAATATAACATTAAATTTGTAATTTACTGTCTATCTATCCGTGTGGTAACGGAGTAAGAATATAATTCACCACCCCCTTTCTCGTCCGTCAGTGAAAGGACGACAATGGGATTACTGCAAATAATATATATACTAGAGAAAGAAAACTTGAAATAAAACCCTATACCAACCCGTCTGACTAGCGTGGTATAGTGGATCAGCTTTCCTCACTTTGTGGAGCAGGCTCGAGCCCAGTAGTGGAACGTATATGAGCTGTGATGAATTTACTATTTATGCTTTGGGTTTCGCTCACATAAAAGTAGATTATGCGAGCGAAATAATATTCTAGCCCTTTTTTGTGTGTGTTCAAGGGGATTCGAGAATGGTTTAGATTCACAATTGCACCCGGTATAGAATTCCTTTTATTTTATTTGAACACAACAACGTCTATTGTGTCAGCTAGTTAATTATAAAAATAATAATAAATAATTAAAATTAAGAAATACATAATGTTCCCGAGGGCTTTTTTGTTTTTTTTTTTTTTTTTATGGGTGGGCTATGGTAAGCGCACGCGCGGCGCACACGCGACGAAGTCGCGGGCATAAACATGCCCGCGACTTCGTCCGCGTGGAATAGTTAATTTGGGCTAACGCCAACTTTAACCCGAGACCTTGTTTACGTAGAAGATGAAAATATTTTTAATTAATACAATCCTGTCACATGATTTTCGCGGCACTTTAATCGGTTACGCAGCGCACGCAGCGGCAGCTCTCAAAAGAAGAAAAAAACGGTTTTTGAAACATTTTTCATTGTTGCTCCGCTCCTATTGGTCTTAGCGTGATGATGTATAACCTATAGCCTTCCTCGGTAAATGGGCTATCTAACACTAAAATAATTTTTCAAATAGCACCAGAAATTCCTGAGATTAGCGCGTTCAAACAAACAAACGCTTCCGCTTTATATATTAGTATATACATATTAGTATATATTATATTTTTAACTAGCAACCCGCCCTCGCTTCGCTTCGGTTTCAGTCGCCTTACCCACGTAGTTCCCAATCCCGTGGGAATACCGATATAAAATATAGCCTTTGTTACTCCCTGATATTATAGCTTTCCATTGGTGAAAGAATTTTTGAAATCGGTCCAGTAGTTTTGGAACCTATTCAATACAAACAAACAAATCTTTCCTCTTTATAATATTTGTATAGTAGTATAGATTAGTGTTGGCCAAGTATGAGATTTTTATCAAAATGCGTTATTACCTTAAACAATCCGAGCCATCAATGGATTATCATCATCATCATCTCAGCTTATCCATCCCACTCCTGTTCCGTGTCTTTTAGCAAGGAAATGGACATGTTATACCACGTTGGTCAGATGGATTTGTATAGAGTTTTTTTCCTCTCTTGCGTAGATGATATATGCATATTATATTTCGCGGTTGTCTTTTACGATACCCACGGGCAAGAGAGAGGGAGAGGGGAGGCAGAGGGGGTGATGATTCTTACTCTGTCATTACACTGAAAGTCGTGTCATTTCCGTTCAGGGTGACAAAAGGGTGGGTCGCGGCCCTGTAACCCACCATATTCCCTCCCCTTCGCCATTGGGCCGATCACTGGTACCGGATTCCTTGTCGTCCGTGGCCAGCCCGGGATCTGCGGCAAACCCGGATCCAGTGCGCTTACTCTTGAATCTCGATTCCAATCCTAAATCCAATCGCAGCTCGAATTTGAGCAATTTGGTACTCTTGAAAGCGACACTAGCGCACGATTGGAATTAAATTCGGTGGAATTTTTTTAAACTAAATGAATTCGACTCTCGTCGATTAAATCAGATATTTCTTACTCCCGACGTGATTTTGACGTAGTTTAAAATCGTTAATATTGCACAATTTCAAGAAAGCGTCTTTATCGTGATCGAGTTCGGTAACGTTATTTATTTAAAGTATTAAAATACGGCACATTTGGTGAAAATAACAACGGCAAATGCGAAGAATTCATTCTCGATTTTGTTTAAGGGTACCAAATATAAGTTTGATGAGATTGAATCGGATTCGAAATTAGAATTGATTTTAAGGGTAAGCCCACTGGTCTCAATCTGCCGTATTGTCACTCTGCTTTATTACATTTTGTTATATGAGCTGGCTACCGTCACCGAATCCTTGTCCTCAGTGGGAATTATTCATAATACCACTAGTTCTTATAAACCTTTATCTACAAATCATTACAGTTTATATAAAAACTTAACCACAATTACTTAATCGTGTTACCTGTGGGCCATGCCGAATATCGTGACATAACCCCTCGTTATCAAATCATGTGTAGATCGTATCTCGATTCGTATTAAGTTTCTTTCGCACTTCCTTCCAATTATGTAATGGTGTTCCCATACTGGTGATTGTCTTTGAATGTTACACGTTTGGGATTTTTATTCTTAAAACAAATGCACAATAAATAAAACTATGGTAGTTCTTATGAAACAGTAATACAAAATTATTTGTCTAGTGGCGTTTGTCTGCAACTATTTGTAGGTGAGTGCCAAGAGGTCTTAGGAGATAAATCGCTGGTTTGCGAAAATATCGACGTAACTCAAAATTATGTGAAATTGAATAGTGTATGCCAAATGATCCTTGATATCTAAAATCCTCCATATTTTAACGTGTATTGAATTTTCCACTAATCCAGGTCCAGTCGTTTAGGAGGAGTTCAGTGACATACATACGTACACAAGACATTTATATATAAGACTAGCTGACCCAACAGACGTTGTTCTGTTCAAATCTAAAAAAAAGCGGTTCTAATTATTATTAATCTAAACCATTCTCATATCCATCGGCATAGCTAAAAAAACATTAAAATCGGTCCAGCCGCTTAGAAGGAGTTCATTTAACAAACATACGAACAGAAGATTTATATATATATAAAGATAGAAAAGTTTATATATTCGAAAAAATGTTAACTTAGAACAGTTTATATAGTCGTTAAGTTTTCTTAAATTTTCTAAGTTTCTGCGCAACTTTCTTAATTTTTTTTCCGTAAAAGTCAAATCTGTAAAAAATAGGAAATAGAATTCTCCTTGAAATCAATCGCAGCGACACCGACCGGTCTCAATTATTAATCTAAACCGAATAGTTTGGATGTCCCGAATGGCTTAGAATTCTCATATCCATCGGAATGGCCTCCAAAAAATCATCAAAATTGGTCCAGCCGTTTAGAAGGAGTTCAATTACAAATACACGAACAGAAGATTTATATGTATTTATAAAGATACAAAAGTTTATATAGCCGAAAAATAGGCCACATTAGAAAAGCATATATAAACGTTAAGTTTTCTTAAATTTTCTAAATTTCTGCGCAACTTTCTATTTTTATTTTCCGTGAAAGCCTTTCTCAAAATAGTAAAACAATTAAAAAGAAAGATGGACGGAATCGGTAAAGTCGTTCTCAAGTTCTGTTATTGTCCTGCCCGAACAGCGCCACCTACCGGGTCCAATTGTGAATCTAAACCATCCTCGAACCCCCTTGAACACACACAAAAAATTTCGTCAACATCGGTCCAGTTGTTTAGGAGGAGTGCAGTGACATCCACACGTACGCTAGAAATTTATATATAAGATAAAGATAATAGGCGATCACTTCATTCATCCATTCATCAGCCAATTGATATCCATTGTTGGACATATGTCCAAGTGAATACCAATAATAATATAAAATAGTCGTCATATACGGCCCGCATCCAAAGATTCTCTACAATTTTCATTCTATCGTTAGTCAAATTTGGTAGACTCGTCCGAAATCTCATTCTCATCATCATCACAGTTCACACACGTCTCGTTATTGGGTTGGAGCCTCATCACAATGGAAGGGCAATTGATCTTCTGTATCGCACTGGTCACACGTGTTGGCATAGGGTTTATTTCGAGTTTCCCTTCTCTTTCATAGATATCAAATTAAATCAAATCATTAATTCTGCATAAGCCCCTTAATATACACTTACGTATTGTCAAGTTTAAACATTGTTTGAATACAATTCAATAATCTACCACCGGATCAGAACGTGGCCACAAGCTGAAAAGATCCGGCAAGAAACTCAGTGGGCTGTCACTTTTTTAGTCTTTTAAATATATATATATATATATATATATAACTAGCCGACCCGGTGAACTTCGTACCGCCATAATTATTTTCGTAAATATATTTTTTAAATTTCCGAAAATATAGTCTGTCTATAGCTGTCATTTGCGTTTGGTATTTCAATGACATGATAGATGCGTTTTTGTTATACCACGTTTTATAGTGACTTGTATTCTTTTTGACGTTTTATGTCAAGTCCCACGGGAACCCAGTCGAACGGGATAAAAAGTATCCTATGTCCGTCTCCTGATTCTAAGATATCTCCCCGCCAATTTTCAGGTAAATCGGTACAGCCGTTCTTGAATTATAAATAGTGTAACTAACACGACTTTCTTTTATATACACTCATTTGCAAAAAAAACGGGCACCTAAGCAATGAACCATTTCAAATGTTAATATTTCTTTGTTTGATAATTATAGGTAGTTTTATCCACACAATTTGCTAAATTAATAAGAAAATAATCGTTTTCATCAGTATTTCATAAAATTTAGATACAATTTATGGGAAATAATGCTAAACCTCGCTAGTAGTGTATATTCGCTAGTAGTGCATATGCTCATGAAGTAAAAATAAAAAAGTTTTTTTGTTTGTTTTTCTTTAATAAAGTAAAAGCAGATAAATGTTTAGTATCGAGTGTGACCCCCTCTAGCTAAAATCACAGCTTGAATTCGTCTGGGCATGCTAGCGAGTATATCCCGGATACTTGCTTGCGGAATACGTTCCCACTCCGCAGTAATCACATTCTTCAGCTCTCTGATGGTCTGCGGAGCCGGGTGTACTGATCTCACACGCCGTTTCAGAACGTCCCAGACATGCTCTATGGGATTGAGGTCGGGACTTCGAGCTGGCCAATCCAAACGACGAATGCCGACCTCTTGCACATACGCATTAACATCGCGGGATCGGTGGGCGCGAGCATTGTCGTCCATAAAAATCGAGTCTTCACCTAGAGCGGCCAATGCGGGTTGTGCATGAGAAATTAGAACTTCCGTTATGTATCGATGCCCAGTCAGTGAGCCGTTTTCAATGAAGACTAACTCTGTACGATCCATTGAATTTATTCCTGCCCAAAACATAACAGAGCCCCCACCATAAGGTGTGATTTCTTCGAAACATGCCTCTGCAAAGCGTTCTCCTTGTCTTCTTAGCACTCGCCGACGTCGATCTTCACCGAACAGAGATATCCTGGCTTCATCAGAGAACAAAACCCTATTCCAATCGTCTTGAGTCCATGATTCACAATTTCTAGCGAACCTAAGCCTGTGAACTCTGTGCTCACGGAGTAATTTGGGGCCGCGGGCCGGGCGGTGACTGCGTATATTGGCAGCGAGAAGCCTCCTCCTGACCGTCCATAGACTAATATGCACATTTCTTACTTCTTGGAGGTTGTTCTTAAGATCCACATACGAAGATTTGCGATTTCTCAATGCGCGACTCACAAGAAAACGATCATCCCGTGGTTGGGTACATGGTTTTCTTCCAGAACCAGGCCTTCTCTCGACGGAACCAGTCTCCTGATATCGCTGCCAGGTCCTTTGGACTGTCGAGCGACTAACATTTAGCCTCCTAGCCACGAAACATTGGCTGCAACCCTCTTCAAGCAGCGCGATAATTTTGGTAGCTTTTACCACTTTATCTACCATTTTTGATACAGCCAAACAGCATTAAATAAAGCTTTGACAGTCAAGGATATGAAATTAATCGATAAAAATTGAATAAAAGTTATGAAAGTCGATGTTAACTTCTGGAACTTCGCGCCAAAAATGTAGGATAAAAAGGGGTTTTCTGTAAAAATGAACATCAAATGAAAAATTGAATTTAGAACGTACTTTTTTAAATACCACAGCATTTTTAAAACCGGCCAGTAACGTGTACAAACGATTGAAACCTTTTTGGTATTGTATCTTTTTAAATATGAATGAAAATCAAAACCGCCCGTTTTTTTTGCAAATGAGTTTATATAGATTTTATACTTCGTACAACATACATTAATGGTATTAGCACCAGTGTGATGCCCTTTGAAATATACATGTATAAATTTTCAAATATTAGTACAATTTATTTTTAGCTGTACTATAATACCTTAGTTGTCTTATATGAGAATCACGGGCAAGAAAAGGGATGGTGAAATGTGTTTTTACTCCATCAGCACACGGAACGAAACCTACTGTCTAGTATTCAAAATTGAGTAGTTGCTTTTCACATAACGATATTTCATTGGAAAGATCTTTGATGATGATTTCCATTTAATACGAGCTTGGTATACCTCTCCTGATACTAAATCATCAGCCTCTATGTATTCTGTTCAGTTACTGATACTATAAAGCGGATATTTCTACAGCAAATTTTTCATTGTATTTCAGAAAGACACACGTGGTAAACCCTTTACAACCGTCCCAGTCACAATTACCCCGTACAATTGCTTCTTCCTTCTACATTTACTTTTTCTTCGTATTTTTTTTTTTTTTATTGCCAACGGTGGCAAACGAGCAAGCAACACACCTGATGGTAAGTGAAACTGCTGCACATGGACCTTTGCAATACCAGGGGCACAGCCAGGCCGCTGCCTACCGTGAAAGAAATACTCTTCTTAAACCTCGTTTAAAGAAGGACATGTCATAGCGCTCGGGAAACACAGCAGCAGGTAGTTCATTCCAGAGCTTGCACGTACGTGGGAGAAATGATCGCTGGAAACGTACAGTTGAAGACCATAACGTTTCCAGGTGAAATGGATGAACCCTGCTACGATATCGAGTGGTACGTTGGTAGAATGGTGACGGTGGTACCAAGTCAAACAGTTACTCGGAGCACTCCCCGTGAAAGAGTCGGTAGAGTACATAGAGTGACCCAAAGTCTCTCCGCTGCTCCAGCAACTCCAATCTGTCCGTATATAATGATAATCATCCTCTCAGCTTATATAAGTTCCACTATTGGTTTAGGGCCTCGTCATACGTGTTGGCCCCTGGTGAACTTGATATAAAACCCTATGGTTTTATGTCAAGTTTTCCTTCTGTTGCATAGAGGTTGTAGTCATAACATATTCTATAGTCGTCTTTCATGACTTGCTTGCTGGACTTGAGCCTTCTTTATAATGGGAGGGCAATTGAACTGCAATACCACTCTGATCAGACGGGTTGATATAGGATTTTATTACGGGTTTCCTTTCTTTTGCATAGAAGTCATCTGCAGTAATCCCTTAGTCGTCTTTTACTACACTCCCGGGCGACAGTGGGGGTGGTGAATTGTATTCAAACTCTGTCAATTCACCACCCGCAATGATAATGATGATATGCAGCGATAATAATCTTTTATAAATATAACAAATACTAAATTATTTATGTAACGCCCTTTAGTTTTGATGGATCAATAAAAATCGGTATCACATTTCGGTATATCTATGTGAATTAATTTGCTGGCACATAAGTATCATATATCAATCATTTGGATGACATGCGTAACATATAGAAGCATATTACGGCGTTGGCGGTACGCAATAAATACGTACGATGAATGATCTCGTAGGAAACGTTTGCTATGCCGCTATGTCGAATAAAAAATATATCTGTCAGAATGTTGTTATAGTGAACACTATTCGATACTGATTTCACGCAGATAACGTAATTTGACACGTTAATAATTTATTTAGTCGTAGTTGATATGGAATCCGATTTTGGTAGATAATTACAGGTTTTCATCCTCATCATTTCAAATCATACACGTCCCATTGTTGGGCTCAAGCCTCCTTCACAATAGAAGAGACAAGACCTACTAAACCACGCTGGTCAGACATGTTGGTATAGGGTTTGAATTAAAGTTTTCCTTCTCTTGCATAGATGTTATATACGTTGTATCTCTTAGTCGCCTTTTACGATACCCCAAAAAAAAAGTCCCCTTTTACGATGCCTACGGGTAAAAAAGGGGGAGGTTTAGATATAAAATTATTTAAATTTTATGAATTTGATACATGTTTTCAGTAGTGAAGCATCTATGATCTAAAGAGGAAGAGATAAAAAGACTACGGTTGTCTACGGTTTTGTGATATTGCCTACCTCAAAATAGTACAGTATACTGCATAGCGTCGAGATTGGATATTTGACCGCCATCTGCAGGGAGGTCAACGGGGTGTGGGCCACCAAAGTCGAGGAATCGGTTTTAATTCATTTTATATATAGTAGGTAACATGATAGGTTTCTGAATACTATTATAAGAAAACGCAAAACACAGCAACATGCAAAAGAGCGCTGTGATTGCCCCATTTTCGTATGTACTCGACTGGACTCCAAAAATCTTGGAGTTCGTGTAATTCCTTATAGTAAACCTCAATAGGAAAATAATATACAGAGCTAAAAGTTTGGTCACAAGCGGTTCGCGTCATATAAATATCACATTTTAGCGCTTTAGCGCATTTGAATTTACATGATGAATCTTATTGTCTCTTGATTAATTTAAAAAGAATTAAAGAAGTTGCAAATATATATTAGAATAAAAACAATTAGATACTTTTTAAAATTTGTCCAATAGTAAGTAATAATAGTAATTTAATATTATGTATTTATAAGACAATTTACACAAAATTCCAAATAGTCACAAGTTTAAACGTGTGCTAAACTAATATTTAAGTGTTAATTTATCAATATAATGGAGTCTCAACATCATCATTAGATCAGCATTACGTAACTGTGTTCATTTTTGAAATAAAATGTTTGTATTTTAATTAGGATTTCTTCGCTACCAAGCGTGGGTATGCACAATATTTAGGTGGCAGAAATAACAACACATCAATAATGAAAATATACGCCTTCATCATTAACTAATACAAATAAACAAATCATAGAAATCGACCTCATTATTTCGATTTCTATGGACTATGTTGGTACTTTTTATTTTTAATTAACCAAAGTGGGGTAAAAAAGAATGACAAAATCTGGATACGATAATCTATAGACAGGAAAAATGGAAAAGTTATGTGCGTTTTGAGTTTGGTGATAAAATAAAAATATAATTCACTATTTTTCTTTTCTCGCAGATGATACTTAAGTCGAATAAGGGATACGTATCGGTAACAGGAGGTAAGCGAGAGATTGAGAACTCCATACAACCCTATTAGTATAGAGTTACTATATGAACACGTATGAACAAGGTGGTATTTAAGACCAATTTTCCTCTCTTTGTAATGGAGTGCTTTTTTTTGTTTTTCTCTTTGGGGTGGGTTACGGTCAGCGCACCCACCGCCCGACTGCGTCCGGGGCGACAGAGGGGCGGCACGCGGCCCCGTAACCCACCCGTGGCACGTCGCCTTCGTCGTTAGGCCGACCACCGGTGCAGGGTGACTTGTCTTCAGTAGTCGGCCCGACGGAATACCCCTGAGGAGTACCCTCTCCTCGGTGGACGTTCCTCCTCCTTGAGGACGTCGGTCACCGTCACGCGATCGGCTTCTCGGCGGGTGACAGACTAAGAGAGCCCGCACACATACAATTGCAAGACGACTATCGTACAACTAAATTGCGTACATTTACAATTTAGTTGGCCAACTTTATTTAATTGGTTACACGCCGCAGACTTAACCGATTTAGTCGGTGCCAGTATTGCCAGCGCGGTGCGTGTGCGTGAAAATGCGGGAAAAAAACCTTTTAATTGCTCTATTAATAAAAAGAAGACGAAAATAAAAGAGAACATTTTGGGTGCATCTCATATTGAGTAACAGATTACAATATGGGAAGCATCATACATTGCATTATAAACTAGGATATTACCTTTTTTTTTTTTTTTTTTTTTTGGGTGGGCTATGGTAAGCGCACGCGCGGTCCTGTCCGTCCGGGGCGATGAAAGGACGACGCGCGGGCCCATAACCCACCCGTACCCACGTCACCTCGTTGTTTGTTGGGCCGACCACCGGAGCAGATGTGACTTGTCATCAGTGGTCGGCCCGACGGAATACCGTGTCGGGTAACCTCACGTCTCGACGTACTGGGACGTCGGTCGCCATCGCGCGGTCAGCCTCTCTGCGGGTGACGGACAATTCCCCGGTCCGATCACCCGCGGCCTCGGCTAGGGCGGCATTAGGCGCAGATATTCGCGCCTGCGCCGTCCCAGTCGCCGGCGGCGGAACGTGTCGCCGAATAGGAGCTCTACTCGCACACGATCCGCCGCCTCCTTCCGTGAGATTACGGCCTCACAGAAGGCGGCGACCGCGTCCCAGTTCCTAACGCTGTCGAGCATCTCCCTGGCGATGGTCGGCAGCGCCAGGTCGGCACCGATAATCGCGACGAGTTCACGGCGCTCCCCCTCCCACGCAGCACACTCCTCGAGCGTGTGCTGCACCGTGTCCTCGTCGTAACTGCAATGGTGGCAGGACGGCGTGCTCTTCCTCCTGACAATCTTGGGCAGTACTTCCCAAAACACCCGTGCCCCGTCAGCACCTGCACCAGTCGGAAAGAAAGCACCCCGTACGTCCGCTCCAACCACTCCATCAGCACCGGCCGGAAGGCCTCGACGGTCCTGACACCGTACCGAAGACTCTCCAGCCGGACTGCTCAACGGGCAATGAATCCTCGGCGGCGTCGGCCCGCCAGGCGGTGATCTCCTGCAAGGAGACCATACCGCCGCGGGCGCGCGTCGCCGACACCCGCCGATAAATGTCGGCGAGCATCTCCGCCTCCAGCTCCCACGGGGGAGTTCCGGCCAGGAGGCACGCTGCCTCCGTCGCCACCGTGCGGTAACCCCGTATGGCCCTGATCGCCATGACCCTCTGTGGTCGCCACAGGTGGGCCCTAAGACGGACGGTCAGGGACCCCGCCCACACCGGTGCGCTATACAGGGCCATCGACCGGATCACCCCCGTGTACAGCTGTCGGCACGTAGCACTGGGTCCACCCACATTCGGCATCAGCCGCGAAAGGGCGGACGCCGCGCCGACAAGCCGGGGAACAAGTCGATGGAGATGCTCCCGGAACCAAAAATGCCCATCGAGCACCAGGCCCAAGTACTTCATGTGGGCCTGGATGCTGATGGTAACCGACTTCACGGTGATCGAAGCGCCGGCGGGAGGCCCGGCGGTACGGAGGCCATGGAACAAAAGGGCCTCCGTCTTTTCCAGGGCTACCCTCAACCCCAGCGCTTCGATCCGCCTGACAATCTCCTCGGTTCCGAGAGTCCAGGCGTGCCGCCTCCTCTAGCGTCCCACCCCGGGCTGTGACGAGTGTATCGTCGGCGTAGCAAATTACGCCAGCCCGGGTGGGAGACGTCCTCTCAACGCCCAGTCGTAGCCGATGTTCCACAGGGTCGGACCCAGAACCGACCCCTGTGGGACACCGCACGTCATGGGAAACTCAGATATTACCCTGACAAATTGTTTCAAGTTTTTTTGTACAACGCTGGCCTTTTTTGAACTTCCTCTATGAGCTCTTCTACTTTTTCGTTTGCAACAAGTGATCACGAGACACGGTACGATGTCGTACCCGTCGATGAAGATGCGAGCGTGGGGAAATCACGCGCACGCGTGTGGTCACCTTGCATTTTGCCGTACAACTGTCCAACTAAGTTGGATAGTGTGCGAACTTGCATAGGATAACCATGCTAACAAGCAGTTGGCCGATAGTTGGACAACTTTTTAATCGGAAGGGAATCGTGATTCTGATACAATCGGTATCCAATTAATTAGTTGGACGATTTAGTTGGAGACGATGTGCGGGCTAGCATAAGTAACTACGCCTAATACACCTACTTACGATTTAGTCGGCCAACTTACAATTGTATGTCTGCGGCTGCTCTAAATCCCCGGCCCACTCACCCGCAGCCTCGGCTACAGCGGCATCAGGCACAGCTAATAGCGCATGGGCCGCCCCTAATGGGGGGCTACGCTTAACAGAACTTATTTAATACGTAATATATCAAGATCCATGTTAAGTAGTGAGTTACTATATACTAATTGATTGACAATATTTAGAAGCGCTTAGGTACATTCTTTGTCCATTAATCCATAAAGTAAAGATTAGCCTTAATACGATCCGTTTATAGATAAATGCCTATTTATGTGAGAGAAACGTTTCCGTAGTTTGAAGATTATCATCAGATCCTCAGTTTTAAAGGTGTAGTGATGAAGTAAGAATGTATTCCACCACCCTTAGGGGTATAATATATACATAGATGCAAGAGAAGAAAAACGTTTGCCACCAACAAGCAATGATAAAGGTTTTACTTCGAGTTTTCATTCTTTTGTATCGACCATCTTTTACGAAAGATAGGAATAGATATTCTATTCTTACTCTGTCATGACACAAAAAAAAAAAACGTTTTTTATTTTTTAGGGTTCCGTGTCCAAAGGGTAAAAACGGGACCCTATTACTGAGACTTTGCTGTCCGTCCGTCCGTCTGTCACCAGGCTGTATCTTAAGAACGGTGATAGCTAGACAGTTGCAATTTTCACAGATGATGTATTTCTATTGCCGCTATAGCACAAAGCACAAATACTAAAAATAAAATAAATATTTAAGGGGGGCTCCCATACAACAAACGTGATTTTTTTGCCCTTTCTTGCTCGACATCAATAATGGCAAGAGGTAGGTAGTTGTTTACCTTGTCAATAGTACGGAATCCTTCGTGCGCGAGTCCGACTAGCACTTGGCTGATTTTATTTATACTACAGATGTGTCTGCCATAATTACGTATTAGGATTATGGTGTGATCAATTTGTATTCATGAGATTAGTTACGTAAGCGTCAAACAGATATTGGCTTTGCTCATCTCATCAGATGAACAACGAGACTTTCACACATTGTCAAGTGTTAAATGATTACAAAAGAAAGTTAACCATTACTGATGTATAAATAGATACAGATAAAATGAATACAAAACATTACTATGTATGTATATACATGTCCAACTAGATTCACCAAATTATTTAAAAGACAGACAAAAGCCACCCTGCACTAAGGAACTAATCTTTATATTGCACAACACCTCAGAAAAACATAATTAACGGACAGAAAACACACTCAGTTTCAGAACAACAAATTCAGTCAACATAATCATCTGTGCAGTATTTTTATAAAGCTACTGGAGCATTTCACGCCAAGCGCGCAAGGAATAAAAGTGATGGCATCTAGTCAACATAGATTCGGAACTTATTTTTATTGAGGTCGTGGAATTTGTTTTTTTTTATTATTGCCGATGGTGGCAAACGAGTAGGCAGCGCACCTAATGATAAGTGATACTGCCGCAGATGGACCTTTGCAATATGAGGGGCACAGCTAGGCCGTTGCCTACCATGAAGAAAATGCTTTTCTTAAGCCTCGTTTAAAGAAGAACATGTCCTAGCGCTCGGGAAATACAGCAGCAAGTAGTTCATTTCAGAGCCTGCACGTATGTGGGAGAAATGATTGCTGGAAACGTACAGTTTATAATTATATCTAGGTGGTCTAAATATTTAACCAAATTTTATGTGTTTAATCATCATCATCGCAGCCCATATATATCCCACTATTGGGCTCGGGCGTACTCCACAATGGGAGGGAATTTGACCTACCATACCATGCTGGTCAGACATGTTGGTATAGGGTTTAATTTCGAGTTTTCCTTCTCTTGCACAGATCTTGTGTGCATTTTATATCCCTTAGTCGTCTTTTACGACATCGACTGACAAGATAGGGAGTGGTGAATTGTATTCTTACTCCGTCACCACACGGACATGATGGGTTTAGGTATTTAATTTAAGTTTTACAGTGGTGATTGGGTCAAAAGTGGATTGAAATTATTCCTGTAACTTATATAGGATGCGTCTTTCTAGTTCTCTATGCTTGAACATGGTATGACATGCGTGTCTAGATAAATAATTTAATTTATTTAGGCAGTTGATTTCAGAAATAAGCACATTAACAGTCTGTATTCTATACCAATAAATAAAATTGGAGTGTCTGTTTGTAATGTCAAAATAATCGGCTTTTTTATGCTCACACGGTTACTTGCACGACACCTATGCCTAAAATAGCAATTAAAAAATTTTTGTCTGTCTGTCTGTTTGTCTGCCTGTCTGTCTGTTTGTTCCGGGTAATCTTCAAAACGGCTGGACAGATTTCAAAAACTCTTTCACCAATGGAAAGCTATAATATCAGGGAGTAAACTAGGCTATATTTTATCCCGGTATTCCCACGGGAACGGGAACTACGCGGGTAAAACGACTATAACCTATAACCGAAGCGAAGCGAGGGCGGATTGCTAGTTGTAAATATAATTTAAGTAATATACTTTTAGTTCCAAAAGTGAAATTAGAAATATTTCTCATTCCTATTCGTCTCATATACGTCCCACTGTTGCGTTCGAACCTCCTCCATAATAGAAGGGAAATTGACCTTAGTATACTATGCTGGCCAGACAGGTTGGTATAGGGTTTTGTTTCAAGTTTTCTATCTGTTGCATAGATATCACATGCGTAATATATCCCTTAGTCGTCTTTTACGACACCCACGTGTATGAGAGGGGATGTATTCCGTCACCACATTTCTCATCAGCTTGATTATACTCTTTTTAGTTGTTATACGCTTGTTTATACTTGTTCTGATTACTCTATCACTCAACATATTATATAACATCTCTATTAAAAATCACGAAAGGAAATGAGAAGTCAACAAAATATCAAGCCTTTTCTAATATAACACATACGTTATCGAATATTCGTAACAATTAAGTTGGAATGTAGACTTCCGATTGCAATACAATTTAATCAACGAAAAACATTTCGTAATCAAAGCAAAATAAGTTTAACCAATTTAAAATATCGTATTCTGTGCCATAAAGCACCGATTTCAATTAAAATATGATAAAAATATTTACTCGATAACAAATATATAACGTTTAAACGCTCGCTTTAATGATAAAAATTAGTAAAAAAAGTAAAAGTGTTACAATCATGCATGATGTACTCGTATTCATGTGGATTGAATATAGTTAATTGAACTATTACTGAATGTTAAACTTATAGTTCACTAGCTAAAGTAGACGGTTTTGCTTACATAGAATGAATAGTCCATTGTAACTGACAGTTTCAATTTTAAGGAGATTTTTGTTTTTATTTCATATTTATCAAGGAATGTAGCTACTGCCGTATCAGTCGTATCAGTGATACGGGGCTCGAGCTACAGAGACCCAGGGGTCTCTGTAGCTCGGGCTCTGTAATCCAGGGACTATAGGAAAAGTCAAGAAAAGCTCTTTTTCCCGAATTAAGCGTTCGCCCAAAAATTGTGGGATTACGTAATGAGTTTTTTAAGCTATATTTCTAGAAGGAACTGATTATAATCAATTTCATGCAAGCATTTCATTTGGGCTCCGAACTAATTTTTACAGGGCCCCTCCAAGGCCCGCTACGTCACTGTATTTATCATCATAACTAACGTGCAGCGGGTCTCTTTCTTCGCTTCCATGAGGGGATTGATGTTTGCTCTACTTAACTCCTGATCGGGTTCCACTTATAAGATCTGGTCTAACTATAATGCTTTTGTATTATGTATTGGAAAAATTTTATATGCTGTTTCGCAGGGAATCACAATGGAGCTATTGCTTATTAAACATGTAAACAATTTTATTTAATAGAATTAACTGGAAAAATGATGAGGCTGCTGAGTTTTTTTGCAGATCTTAATTTGCGGTCGCATTCTAATCTGATAGTAAATTATTAGATTAATTTTAAACTAAATGTAAAATTGGCAATAATTAGGCATCCTTTTAAGGCTTGTACATATTAAATGATTTGATTTGAACGTCTCCAATCTTCTACGGTATCTCCGTAAATCTATCAGCATTTTTGATTTGAAAGTTTTTCCAATTTACAATATTTTTACAAGTTGGGGAGAGTTTTCCATGTTTAAAAGGTATTAAAAAACTAAAATTATAGAAAATTTAGTACGCTTAGGATGCAATACGACTACACTTTGAGTCGTAATAGCTATGGCTACTGTAAACTGCCAATAACATTTTATTGATTGCTTTGATAAAACAGTAGGCGTCGTATGATTTATACGATAGTAGAACTCTGCAATGCAAAAAGAGCTCTTATTTTACATAAGTAGTGACTTTTTATGTTTCCACGAGTATTACTCATGTTAAAACATAGTCCTACGGTCAGTGTGTGTTACCAGTGATGACTAACGTGAAACGTGGTCCCTAAATGTGGGTATTACAACCAAGTTCAGTCACTCAGCGTTCTATAGAGCGAGCTGTGCACGAGATTTCTCTACGAGATAAAATGCAAAATTCAGAAATTCCTGGAAGAACGGATGTAACCGATATAGCACGGCAAATTTGCCCGCTGAAGTGGCAATGTGCAGGCCATATCATTTGATGAATCAATAATCGCTGGGAACCTAAGGTCTTAGAGTGACGAGCAGGTATCGGACGACGCTGTGTAGGGTGCCTTATCATTAGATAGACCGATGCCCTGGTGAAAGTTGCTGGACGTCATTGTATGCAGGCGGCACAGGACCTCATTCTGGCGAAATATGAGGGAGGCCTACGTCCAGCAGTTGACGGCGATAGGCTTAATGATCCTCATGTAAAACCAGATAATATTTTTAAGGATTTTATGGTGCCTACATTTGATTTTTTCACTGTTCATGGACATGCGGGTCTTTCCCTATAGTGTTTGAAATATTGGGAAAGTATTTTATTATAAGCGCGATTAAATCCGTAAAAATATTTTTATACCTGTACGTAAGTGATTTATACGTGTACGTAAATGATGGATTATGAATATATGCCAATACTCTTTCGTCAATATTCTTTCCTTTCCAGCATACGTCTAAGGGACAAGAAAATAACAAAATTGACATTGATAACATTTCATGATAATTAGCTTTATATTTCTAAACCGTAAGGCCAGTTTGCTGTAAATCTCCTACCTTAATTCTCTCTCATTATAAAAGATATTCGTGTCATGGAAGAGATGAACTGTCGTCATTATCCCAATTACTTGGGGTTCACGTAATATGTAGTCTTGGGTTTTATTTCGAGTTTTTCTTCTTTTGCATATTTAAATGCACAATATGTCCTTTAGTCGTCTTTTACAACACCCACAGGCAAGTTAAGGGGAGGTGAAATGTATTCTTACTCCTAGTAAATAAAACTACTTCACAGATTTTTCATGGTTCGTGGCGCGCTGCAAAGTGTTCGAAACGTCGGGCAATCAAAAATCAAATAAAAACGCGATAAAATCCGTAAAGTAGTTTTATTTTTTTTATTCCCATCGGCGTCTCGATCACCGTCCACTCGGTCGACATCAGCATCGGGGCCCATATGAGGTACTTGGGCCTGGTGCTCGACGGGCGATGGTGGTTCCGGGAGCATTTCCGCAGCATTGCTCCACGGCTCGTCGGCGCGGCGTCCGCCCTATCGTGGCTTATGCCGAACGTGGGCGGACCGAGTGCTGCGTGCCGACGGCTGTACGCGGGGGTCATCCGGTCGATGGCCCTGTACGGCGCACCGGTGTGGGCGGGGTCCATGACCGCCCGACTTAGGGCCCTTCTGTGGCGACCACAGAGGGTCACGGCGGTCAGGGCCATCCGCGGATACCGCACGGTGGCGACGGAGGCAGCGTGCCTACTGACCGGGACTCCCCCGTGGGACCTGGAGGCGGAGATGCTCGCCGGACTATATCGGCGGGTGACGGGGGTGCGAGCGGGGGGCGGTGTGGTCTCGTTAAGGGATCTCACCGCCTGGCGCGTCGACGCCCGCTGAGACGTCATCGCCCGTTGGGCAGTCCGGCTGGAGAGGCCTCGGTTCGGGGTGCGAACCGTGGAGGCCTTCCGGCCGGTGCTGATGCAGTGGTTGGAGAGGCGGCACGGGGTGCTCTCCTTCCGACTGGTGCAGGTTTTGACGGGGCATGGGTGCTTCGCCAAATACCTGCACAAGGTCGTTAGGAGGAAGAGTACACCGTCCTGCCACCACTGCGATTGCGACGAGGACACGGCCCGCCATACGCTCGAGGCCTGCGGGGCTTGGGCAGTGCAGCACTGTGAACTCGTCGCAATCATCGGTACGGACCTGACGCTGCCGGCTATCGCTAGGGCGATGGTCGACAGCGTCGGGAATTGGGACGCGGTCGCAGCCTTCTGCGAGACAGTGATCTTGCGGAAGGAGGCGGTGGATCTCCTGCGTGAGGAGCGCAGCCTCGATGAGGAGATCCGCCGCCGGCGACTGGGGCGGCGTAGGCGCAACTATCTGCGCCTCATGCCGCCCTAGCCGAGGCCGCGGGTGACGTGACCGGGGATTAGTCCGTCACCCGCCGAGAGGCCGACCGCGATGGGAGGGTACCCCAATTAGGGGTATTCCGTCGGGCCGACCACTGACGACAAGTTAACGCTGCTCCAGTGGTCGGCCCAACGACGAAGGCGACGTGATTTTTGGGTGGGTCGCGGGAGTTGCGTGCTTAAGCCCTTCTGTCGCCCCGGACGGAGTGGTGCGGAGGCGCGCCGACCGCGACCCACCCACAAAAAAAAAATTAAAAAAAAAGTAGTTTTATTTACAACATGTAATATACGCGTAAACATCAGAAATCATTATTCTTACTCCGTCACCATACGAAATTTTTAGGAATTTTTATTAATAATATTGTTCACAAACAAACATACTTTCACATAGTTGATTTATATCATAACGCTGAGGGCTAATGATAGATTGATCGGATGCTCTGTAAATAATTGCCACATGTATGGTTTTTTTTAAATGAAATTGTGAATGCCGCCACTCCCTAACGGTGCTTACAACAAATTGAGATGATACACTTACGATTGATTTTTGATATATGATCATAAGACATTGTAGATAACAAATTAAATGTGTAATGATATGTTTTTATTTAGTGTAACGTTTGTAAATGATTGATAAATATGAACAGTGAAATTGGAATATAAACCAAAGTAAAAGTAATTTATTACATTTATGCAAATTATGTTGTATGTATGTTGGATCTACTTGAGTGGTGAAGTTTCAGGAATAGAAGTTGGGTCGGTCGTTTAAATTCATTTTTAAAGTAGATATCGTAGAATTCTATTACAAACATATACTTGTCTTATAAAATGAAACTATTTTTAAGTTTTTTTTTTGTGTTTTAGGTTCGCGCTTACTTGAATACTTTTAACATTTGAATATTTCTTTTAAATCATTATGTTGTGATAATTTTAACAGACACAGGAGAATGACGTACTCAGAGCGTAAATAAAAGATAAATTCTGATAAATAAATTTATTACATAAAAAATTCATGTCATAGATACTGTAACCATCATCATCATCTCAGCCCATATATATCCCACTGTTGGGCTCGAGCCTCCTCCATAAAGGAAGGGTAATTGACCTACTATACCACGCTGGTCAGACGTGTTGATATAGGGTTCTCTTTTTTTTTTTTTTTTTTGCAATCGGTGGCAAACGAGCAAAAAGTACACCTGATGGTAAGTGTTGCTGCCGCTCATGGACCTTTACAAGGCCGTTGCCTACCGCGAAGAAAGCGAAGGGAGTGTGAATGCGTGCATTGAGGCTCGGTGATACCAAGGGCACCACCAAAACCCTCCACACGCAATCACCCTCAGAAAGTTGGGCTTCCGGCTCTGTCGCTCACCGAACGAAGCGCAGTAACAAATTACTACTACTCAGACGTCGATTTTCTGCGAGAGCATGGTACTGCCCCGGACGGACCGGCCCGCGGCTGTAGACAGATAACTGTCGACAGTGTGGTCCTACCACTCCTAATTTATTTCAAGTTTTCCTTCTCTCGCATAGATGTTATATGCGTTTTATATCCCTTAGTCGTCTCGTACGATCACCCACGGGTAAGATAGGGGGTGGTGAATCGTATTCTTACTCCGTCACCACACGGAAAAGATACTGTAATATAAATCTGAAAATTTCATCATCATTATCATCATCATTTCGGCTCATATACGTCCCACTGCTGGGCTCGAGCCTCCTCCATAGTAGGAGGGAAATTAACCTTACTATACCATGCTGGTCAGGCAGGTTGGTATAGGGTTTTGTTTCGAGTTTTCCATCTCTTGCATAGATGTCATATGCGTAATATATCCCTGAGTCGTCTCTTACGACACCCACGGGTAAGAGAGGGGGTGGTGAATTGTATTCTTACTCCGTCACCACACGGAATTCTCCGTCACCACACGGAATACTCCGTCACCACACGGAATACTCCGTCACCACACGGAATGAAAATTTATAATTAAATAAATAAAAGTTTGTGTTTATGTCGAAATAGCATTATATTTCGACATAAACACTACATATTTTATATATTAGGACTACAATGGACAATAACATACGAATTTTTGAAGTTATACTTCTTTAGGCGCGTTATGAAAAAATGATGAGAGTGAAATTTTAATTATGTGACACAAAATTAACAGTATGAAGTTGTCTGCTTAACCGCTCATTAAGTCTCGAAAAAAAAGCTACCAACAAAATAGAAATTGAACCTCGATATTAGTCGCGCATGTTGGTACGCTCGTCACCTCTGATCACTGTTTTTTTTCTTTTTTTTTTTATTATTTTTTTTGCTTTTTTTTTCTTTGCTTTTATTTTTTTTATATTTTTTTTTATTTTTTTTCTTTTTTTTATTTTTTTCATCTTTTTTTTATTTATTTTTCTTTTTTTTTATTTTTTTATTTATTTATTTATTTATTTTTCTTTTTTTTATTTTTTTTATATTTTTTTTATTTTTTTTCTTTTTTATTATTTTTTTTTAATTTTTTTTTTATTTAGATTATTCTCTAAATTTGGTTTTTAATAATTATATATATATATATTTTAATGATGCCAAAGAAGTATAACTTCTCACGCGCGTACATAAGTACACGCACCCAATTTTTTTTAATAATGGCTGTGCAGAGATGGCGTAGTGATTAATCAGCACCCGGTTTCGATTCCCAAGTAGAACAACACTTTTTGCGATTATTGACATAAATTATTGTTCTGCGTCTGGGTGTAATTTGTGCCATCAGTTAAATGCTTGTAAAGTTCTTGTAATATACGGTTTATTTCCTAAGTCCAGTGTTATCGTTAAAGAAAATTTTATGTATTTATTGAATGCTGCATTACTCTAGGGTCTCTTCAATAGGGTATGCCTCAAAATATGTCCCATACAAGACCTCTCGAGTCTTTATTTGAGATACAGTATCCCAGGCTTGGTTTAATTCGAATAATTAATTTTTACTTATCCGAATTCGTAGTCATGGGCAATCTATTCTCCCTTAACCGTCAGTGGTAGTAATTGAAAATTAAATACCAATGCAAGGAAATCCATAAAAATAGTTTTATTTTATAAGTATGTAGGTATACTCACATAAACATTAGTAACTGAATAGTAACTGAACAAAAAGCCTTCTAACTGAGAAGGCTTTTTGTTCTTGAATATTTTATATAAGCATACTTGATTCATCATTATTATACGAGCCCATAATGTCCTACTGCTGGGCTCGGTCCTCCTCCGCTTTAGGAGGTAAATTTACCTACTATATTCCACGCTGGTTAAACATGTTAGAATAAGGTTTTAGTTCAAGCTTCTCTTGCATAGATGTTACATTCATTACATCCCGTAGTCGCTTTACGACACCCACGGGCAAGAGAGGGGGCGGTGAATTGTATTCTTACTCTGTCACCACCCGGGGAATATATTGAATGAATCTTCTTATTCTTTGACTATATATGTTCATCTTTTTAGCACAGATCGCTTCCGTCTATACCTAAACGTACTGTAACACTGTGGTTTTATTTGACTGCACAGATGGCATAATAGTTAAGACACCGATCCACCGTGCTAGTGTCGCGGCTTCGATTCCCACGCAGGACAATACTTTGTGCGATCCACATATTGTTGTTCTGAGTCTGGGTGTAATCAATGTCCGTTAAATTATATGTTTGTAAAGTTTTCTTCAAAATAAGTATTATTTTCTAAGTGCAGGGTTGTTGTTTTTAATAGTGCTTGGAGTCCCTTCGCGCGGAAGAAGTGAAACTCGGGCTGGCCTGTAACAGGTATACTACGCGCACGCGTTCGAGTGCCACGGGCAACGGGTTGAGAGCCCTCAGCGCTCACCCACCAGTCCGGGTAAAGTTGTCACAGCCATCTGAGGCTAACAACTAAGTCACACAAAAAAAAAAAAAAAAAATCGAGTGCCACGCATTCACTCTCGCTCTCTCTTTCTATTCCCCCTTCCCCAGGACCGATGAACGTTTAACACAACACTGCTTTCATACCCCCTCCATGGTAGCGTTAAACGTTTAACGCAACATTGATGGAAGTCGCATTAGAAGTTTCACTTCAAAAAAGATTTCCAACCTCACGGAAAGAGAATGGATGCCGATTATGTTATTCTTACTCCGGCGGGTAATTATATTATAATTTAAATTTCGCGAATAGATGTCATCATCATCATCTCAGTCTATACACGACCTACTATTGGGCTCGGCCCTCCTCCACTGTGGGAGGGAAATTGTCGTACTGATCGTTTTAGTCAGACGTGTTGGTATAGGGTTTTGTTTCGAGTTTTTCTTTTCTTGCATAGATTATTTGCATATTTAATCCCTTAGTTATACGACACCCACGGGCAAGAGATGTCACATGAAATTAATTTAAAATATGCTCATATTGCAAATTTGCAACGCACATTCAAACGTATGAAGCAACTACTACAAACTTAAATACATACTTACCAACGACACCTATTAACACCTTGTCAATATCTTGTAATATATTTACCAAATTAAACGGATCCCTCTTGTCCGCGTAACTATTCATCTTTACCAAATATAGAGAGGTATTTTTATAGAGATGGATAGTTCAATATATGTTGGATGGTAATCTTCAAGCAATATGACATTTGACAATTGCGATAGCATCCTTTCGTCACACTGTTGTTTCGCCTGGGATATGAAAATTTTATGAAGTTACGTTAAGTAGGTTTTGTTAATGGTATGTGGCAAAGGATTCATCCCCATCATTATTATCATTTAAGCTTATATACGTTCCACCATTGGGCTCGAGCCTCTTTCATAATAAGAGGCAAATTGACCTACTGTACCAAGATAATCTAACGTGCCAGTATAGTTTAGTACAGTTTATTTCGAGTTTTCTTTCTCTTGCACAGATGTTATAAACATACTTAATCCTTTAGTCGAGTATTTTGCCGTAATATGTACTTCTAATACATATATTAATGAAAATAATATGTAATTTCAAAATATATCTAATGGTATTTTTATTTAGATCTACAATCCAGAACATTCTACATATTCGTGGTTGTTCTGGAATGTTCCACAATGACCGAAGATTTGGAGAACATTTCATACTTTTGATTTCTGATGTTTACGCGAGTTACATATTGTAAATTAAACTACATTACGGATTTTATCACGTTTGTTTTTGATTACCCGATGAAACGTGGCTAGTTTTATTTACAACTAGCAACCCGCCCTCGCTTCGCTTCGATTATAGGTTATAGTAGTTTTACCCGCGTAGTTCCCGTTCCCGTGGGAATACCGGGATAAAATATAGCCTAGTTTACGCCCTGATATTATAGCTTTCCATTGGTGAAAGAATTTTTGAAATCGGTCCAGCCGTTTTTGAAGATTACCCGGAACAAACAGAGAGACAGACAAAAATTTTTTAATTGCTATTTTAGGCATAGGTGTCGTGCAAATAACCGTGTGAGCATGAAAAAAGCCTATTATTTTAACATTACAAACAGACACTCCAATTTTATTTATTGGTATAGATTTCATACTATTTATAAATATCCACATCATCATCAAATATACCAGGCTGTTCTAGAATGCAGTAGAGTGTTTTCGAATATCTTTAAATGGTCAGGGCTATTTTTTGAATTTTTAGAGGCGGTAACTGCCAGACCTTATACATATTTTTAAAAGCACCTCTTTCTCGTAAAAGCGCGAGCCTTCTTCATTGGGATAGAAACCTACTACAGGCTATGTAACTTTGAATTATTTGACAAACATGCTTTGTATGAAAAATCTTGCTTAATATCTAATATTTATGAATTTAATTAAAATGAATGATCGACCATTTTGAGGATTATTTCCCCTCTTAATTGTATGGATGGTAATCCATACATCTATTAGCCTATTGACTTTCATTGTGAAATATAGGTCTCTCTATGGGAGGATTGTGGCATAATTGTCAATGCAGCTGCTATGTCTCTCCAAGAGAGTGCTTCTTTTCATTCTATTGGTGATTCTTTGGCTGAATTTACGATTCCTATTGTGAAGTAATAAGTGATCACACATTGTATTCATAATAAACTCTAACTTCAATATTTCCTATTTAAAAAACCCATTTTTTTAATAAGATAATGTTTATCATTTTCTCATAATAATTTTTTCATAAAATAATGTTTATCACTTAGAATAATAACGTATAGAAGAATAGTCTCAATACTTCTAACGTTCGAAACATGAATCTAAAAATACTAATGGCGCGCAGACGATTACACACATACACACGCACACCACTATACAAATTATGAAATCAAATTTTGTTTTTATTAACATAAATCGTCGAAATACTTTTAAAAGTAATATTAAAAATCTTTTTAAGCTTTTCAAATGTGTTATGACACCATTTGAATGCACAAATCATCATAATTATCTATTTATTTTTTAAGAGTTGCGTACGTACGTTATCATCAATATTTGAATTATTACAGAGTCAACATTAGATTTTTGTCTGAAATTTTGTTTCTTTTTTGTATTTGCCAGCTAAAGCATAAAATATAGAGAAAAAGTTAAAAAGACATTTTGTAGTATATGTGTGTGTGTAGATTAGCCACTATAAAAGTTAGCAAAAAATTTTTCGTATCATTGATATTTACAAATTTACAACGCACTTTTAGTTTTCTTTTTGCAAATTGTATACGTCCGCACAATATGTGTAAATAGATTTCAAAAATATTTTGATATAAACGAACCGTTGCTATTATAGAGAGACTAATTGTAATTCCTTACTCTGAAGTGACTGAGTAAAAGAATATTAAAAAAGTATTAATTTCATCATCATCATCATTATCGCAGCCCACATACGCCCCATTGTTGGGCTCGGGCCTTGCACAGATCTTATGTGCATATTATATCCCTTAGTTATCTTTCACGACATCCTCGAGCAAGATAGGGAGTGGTGAATTGTATTCTTAATCCATCACCACACGAAAAGTATTAATTTATCATATGGATAAACCACCGGTTTCCTACGTTTACCATACACCTCAAAATAAAAAAAAAATGGGATAACACAAAGGTTTGATAGGATATAAAATAAATTGTTACTCCTATGCGATGGGTATTCTTCAGAACTTTTTATGTTTAGCCAATTAATTGGAAGAATAAAAACACGTGTACTACAACAACCATAGCTTTACGACACACAAAAGCAAACAACATTCTCATGAATGCCATGATCTAATATTTCATTCATAAAACCATAGAGGGTGGTCCTACAAAACCTATTACAGTATGTAAATAAGCTATATGAATTGCGTACAACATTTTACGTAACAAAACTTCTGTACTTAACATTATGCAAACGATTTTAATAATCAATCAAGTATTTAATCTTATCCATACCATGACAAATAAAGTAACGCAACAACACACATTGGAATATATATTGAAAGTATTTTCTATTAATGACAAGTGCCTGATAAATAGATGTTACGATTTATCTGCATATTAAATACATAGTTGATTGATATTTGTGAAACTTGAAACGAATGTTGCTACCATATAATGAAATGGCATCTATTCTTCTGTTCGATGGATATCTCAAATTTGATATTCTATTATTTGTATTATAAGATAGACATTCAAAGATTGATATAATGTGAGATTAGTTCTTATCTTTATTACTATTAAATAGCTGTAAAGTTTATTTCTTTGATCGTATGCGCTAGTTTTAAGAGGGGAGATCAATAGAGCATTATTTTTTATATTGTTATTGGTGGCATACGGGCTTCTCTTATTCCCTGAATGGAAAGTAGTAGTAAATTGCTATGCTATGCTATTATGTTAGGTGTTTGGTTTTTCCTGTCTACGATTACCACATGACATACTCTGAACATAAGATCTGTTATTAATAGTCGTATAGTAGAATTATTGCTGTGTGGTGGCGGATACTACTAACTCATACTAGTGGTGGATGTTGTAAAAGACGACTGAGAGACCTGATCCAACTTCACTTGAAGCCATCAGGTTAAACAATTACGTTTCCAGGGAGGATTGATGTCTGGTAACCGCTATTGCCAATAAATTTTGCCAATACATATGAAATAAATTTTAAGACTCTACAGAGTGTTTCTAGTGGTTGAGATTGCACTCTACAGTGACATGTTTCCCTAGTTCGATTCCCACGTAAAACAATAATTTATACGACCCACAAATCCCTGTTCTGAATCTGGATGTAATATATCTGCGTTAATTGTATGTTTGTGAAGGTTTTCTAGCGATACAAGCATTACGTTCTTTCTTTAAAGTAACCACAGATCAAGAAGGATGGAGCTATATAAAAATTAGTCTTGTGTTTCTTTCGTTGGATCCTAGCTGTCCGTATTGGGCAGCACCTGGGTGTTGTCGGTCCTGATCTGCCAAATGCCCAATTGGGTTTCAGGTGGGGGTTTTCGAGGATCGCGGCCTTGCTGCAGTTGAGTTCCACGGTCGCTGATGTAGTTACCGGCGGAGGGCGTTATTGGCGGTGTCGTTAGATATTGCCAACGCCTTCAATAGGCGCTATTTAGCTGCTTGAGGGAGGCGTTCTGGTATCACTGGGTGCTCGTGTACCTAAAGCGGCTGGTAGCAAACTACTTGGAGAGCGCAACGTCCTCTACACTCACCGAGTATGTGGCGTTGTGCGGACGCCCATGTCATGCGGTGTCTAACAAGGGACAGTTTTAGGGGCCCCCCTGTGGATCATCGGTTACGACTAGGCGTTCAGAGAGAGCCTCGCCCACGGGCTGGTCGTAATTTGATTGGCTTTATTAAATTTTTTTTGTTCCTATCAGCATTCGGGCCCCTATTGAATAATTGGACCTGATGATCGACGGCCATTGGTGATTCCGGAAGCATTTCCATCGACTTTATCCGCAGCTTGTTGGTGCGGCATACGGCCTGTCTTGACTGATGCCTAATATGGTCGTTCTAGCCGAGGCCGCGGGTGACTGATCAGTGGATCTCTAGATGACCCTACTTAACTCAAAATACAGGCTTAGTCGAATATGATACACCATTTAGATTCTCTGTGGGACTCGCAAAAACTAACTGAAGTATTATTAAGGGATTGATCTGTGCTCTGACAGATGCTGTTAAATACGATGGTTAATCCTGACAACGTTGGCAATTATGGCTTAACTCTCGTTGAGAAGGCCTTAATTATGGAGGTGGATAGGCTGATGAATGGATGGATGAACATAATTGGATTCCTATATTTTATACTCTTCATCATCTCATCATCATCTCAGCCCATATACGTCCTACTGTTGGACTCGGGCAACGGGCCTCCTTCATAATGGAAGGGTAATTGACCTACTATACCACGCTGGTCAGACGTGTTGGTAAAACCCTATGGTTTTATTTCGAGTTTTCCTTCTCTCGCATAGTTGTTATATGCGTTTTATATCCCTTAGTCGTCTCGTACGATCACCCACGGGAAGATAGGGGGTGGTGAATTGTATTCTTACTCCATCACCACACGGACAGTTGTACTCTTAGGTTAAATTTTAAGTTTTTTTTTTGTATGTAAGCTATGTTATGAAGGAGTCATTCAGGGAACAATAGAGCAGAACAGAGCTCCATAATCTATCGCACAATCAACTTCTAAGTGGAATAATAGTATCTCACAGTGAACTGCCCGACAGATTACTTTTTGGCTACCTACTCATTATGGATATACCAACTGTTTTATTTAATTAAAAGAAAAATATGTATGTACAAGATTAATATTCTAAAAAAATTACACACATATGCTACGGAGTGTCGTCAAAGATTTTTATTTTAAAAACGATATCTCCAACTAAGAAATTAATTCTTGTATCGCAGGGTATTTCACAAACATGCAGTTCACAAAAATAACACTCAGACTTAGAACAATTATTTGTGGATCATACAAAGAACTATCCTGAGTGGCAATCAAATTCGTGACCATCACGCCACCAATGCAGTTACTAGGTCATTTCTTCTTCCCTCGTTTCATTAATTGGTAATCTTAAATACGGATATCGCTTTGCGAATAGACATCAAATAGTGGTAATAATAGTGTAAATAATACACGTGCTTTTTTTTTTATGGGTGGGTTGCGATCGGCGCCCTCCTCGCACCACTCCGTCCGGGGCGACAGAGGGGCGTAAGCACGCACACCCGCAACCCACCCACGATGCACGTTACCTTCGTCGTTAGGCCGACCACCGGAGCAGGGTTACTTGTCATCAGTGGTCGGCCGGACGGAATACCCCCTATTTGGGGTACCCATCGACCGACGTCCCCCCCTCGAAGAGGACGTCAGTCTTTCCTCACGCGGTTGGCCTCTCGGCGGGTGACGGACTAATTCCCCGGTCACGTCACCTGCGGCCTCGGCTAGAGCGGCATGGGGCGCAAGTACTCGCGCCTACGCAACCCCAGTGGCCGGCGGCGGATCGCCTCGTCGAGGCTGTGATCCTCGCGCAGGCGATCCGCCGCCTCCTTCTACGAGATCACTGCCTCGCAGAAGGCTGCGATCGCGTCCCAGTTCCTGACGCTGAGGTCGGCACTGATGATTGCGACGAGTTCACGGCGCTGCGCTGCCCAAGCGTCACAGACCTGGAGCGTATGTTGCGCCGTATCCTAGTCGCAATCGCAGTGGTGGCAGAATGGTGTACTCTCCCTCCTAACGACCTTGTGCAGGTATTTGGCGAAGCACCCATGCCCCGTCAACACCTGCACTAGTGGGAACGAGAGCACCCCGTGCCGCCTTTCCAACCACTGCATCAGCACCGGCCGGAAGGCCTAAATAATACACGTGTGGCCTTTGTGTTTGGAGTAAATGTGTAAAATTGCCTAGTAAAATTAAACACAAGAGAAGTTCACATTTGTCATAGAACAGATAAAGTCATAAAGATAATTTATAAACACATCGTGGGTGTTACCTACACACTATGTCAAATCTTTGCACAAAGCGGTGTGCGAAAACTTTCACTTCTTTTGTTTATTTTCATCTTGTTTTCTCAGAGACCGTGGGGTCTTACGCAATTATGAGACCACCCCATCGGATCTAGTAGTTGTTGGATAAAGCAATCATATTTTTGACTTGCAATAAAAATGGTATAAGAATACAATTCAGCATTCGTAAAAGACGACTAAGGGATCTTACATGCAGATAACATCTACGTAAAAAGGGGAAAATCTATACAAATAAATAAAATTGAAGTGACTGTTTGTAATGTCAAAATACTGAACTTTTTTCATGTCACATGATTATTTGCTCAGTACCTATGCCTAAAAACTAGTTTAAAAGCTTTTGTCTGTCTGTTTGTTTTGGGTAATCTTCAAAAAGGCTGGACCGATTTTGATAATATATTACCACCAGGTAGCTGTTATGTTATGAGTAACTTAGGCTATATTGTATCCCAGTATTCCCACGGAAACGGGAACTATGCAGTTAAGGTGACTGAAACCGAAGCGAAGCGGGTTGCTAGTTTGAAATAAAATTCTATACTAACACTTCTGACCAGTACGATGGTGGGCGATTGCTCTTTCTTTGTGGAGGACGCTCGAGCTAGTTTTAGGACGTATATAAGCTGAGATTATGATAAATAGGTACGACGTAGCAGCGTCATTAACATCATTTGTGCCCGTCTTTATCTCAACTCATATATTGTCGGTAGATAACGTCTTCATTCTGTCATAAATAGTGCATAGAGTGTGTTAAGTTTTACAATCGCGCGCAATTAAGAAACGCGATCATTGACCACATTTACGCATTTATAGGCGATATCATCATCATCATTCAGCCTATCGCTGTCCATTGCTTGACGTAGGCCTCTCTCATGTTTCGCCACAGAGTGTGGTCCTGTGGCACTTGCATCCAACGACGCCCAGCAAATTTCACTAGGTCGTCGGTTCACCTAGTGGAAAGTCCTACACCGCGTCGTCCGATATGTGGTCGCGACTCGAGGATCTTACTTTCCCAGCGGTTATCGGTTTTGTCGGGCGATGTGGTCTGCACATTGCCACTTCAGTGGACTAATTATTCGTGCTATATCCGTTATATCCGTTCTTCATAGTATAGTCATATAACATAGCCATCTATAGAACACTGAGAGACTTTGAGCTTGGTTGTGAGAACCCACCATGAGGAACCACGATTCTGAGCCGTAAGTCATCACTGGCGACTCAAACTGGTCGCAGACCTGTGTTTTCAGACACGGAGGTATGTTGGATCAGAAGTTCCTCATAAGTTTTCCGAATGCTGCCAGTTAAGTTAGATTTATCGGCAGACTTCTTTCCCGAAGTTGGATCTACCTAACCGGACTGTTTATCCAAGGTAAACATAATGAACGACAATTTCGAGATTCGCATTGCCAACTAGGATCAGTATAGGAATGACATGGCCATTTGACCTGACTTTCTACATATCCATATTCACTCATCAGCCCACTAATTGAGATACCCTGCTGAGATGGTTGACCATGGTGTCTTGAAGGACCTTGCCTTCATAGATTCCGCTATTACGACGATATCGTCTGGGAATCTAGCGATAAGTAGCTTATAATCACGTTAATACAGTATTATCGATCGCCTTTTACGACACTTACGAATAATCTTAGATTTTATAGTAAGTGTAGAAACTAACATAGCATATATGCTAATAATATTAATAACGAAGGGGAGAAGAAAAGCTAGAACTTTTTTATGGCAGGTAATGATCTGGACACATCCCGCCCAATCTATCCGGGGCGACGGAAGGGCGACATGTGTCCCCATTGTCATTGGACTGACCACTAGTACGGATTCTTTAACCTCGGTGGTCAGCCTGATGGATATTGCACTTTCGGGTACCATCCCCGTTGACGCTGCGGCAATAGATAACAGTTATTACCAGGGTGTCGTCCTCTCGCTGTTGGGTTCTCTGCGGGTGGTGTACTAAATCCCGCTCCATCCACCCGTATCCATGGCTGACATTAAAAGACCAATGATAGGATATTTTTATTTTGATTTTAGCAATTCATATTTCTACCATACAGATTCTAATTTATATAAATCAAATTCTTTTGACAGACATTTTATAGTAATATTGCTTGTATTATTAAAACACAAAAGAAATAATGGACATTGCCAAATTATAATTACGGGCAAATATTAAATCATAATAAAACAATTAACCTAATAGAATTTAATTGAATTGTTTGACTACATTGTATTAATATACGCCCAATACAAATGGTTATTACGCTAGCCTATTACTTCATACATCACAAAATTACCGTTTAAGCAATGAGTCTACAAATTTGAATACACGCCCCTTTTATGTACTACTAACTAGATGTCTGAACTAACTACTTGTTCATTATATTATATAATATTTATAGAGACATAAGAAATATTGGGCACATATAAGACATATAAATAAGTTTATTTATTTTTTTATAAATGAACTACTTACCTACTTTCCGTGTGGTGGCGGATTAAGAATAGAATTCACCACTCCCTTGACGGTGGATGTCGTAAAAGACGACTAAGGGTTATATATGCACACAAGATCTGTGCACGAGAAGTAAAACTCGAAATTAAACCCTATACCAACATGTCTATCCGACTGGTGCAGGTGCTGACGGGGCACGCTTGCTTCGGGAAGTACCTGCACAAGATTGTCAGGAGGGAGAGCACATCGTCCTGCCACCACTGCAGTTGCGACGAGGACACGGCGCAGCATATGCTCGAGGAGTGTGCTGCTTGGGAGGGGGATCGCTGTGAACTCGTCGCAATTATCGGTGCCGACCTGGCGCTGCCGACCATCGCCAGGGAGATGCTCGTCAGCGTCAGGAACTGGGACGCGGTCGCCGCCTTCTGTGAGGCCGTAATCTCACGGAAGGAGGCGGCGGATCGTGTGCGAGTAGAGCTCCTATTCGGCGACACGTTCCGCCGCCGGCGACTCGGGCGGTGCAGGCGCGAGTATCTGCGCCTGATGCCGCCCTAGCCGAGGCCGCGGGTGATCGGACCGGGGAATTGTCCGTCACCCGCAGAGAGGCTGACCGCGCGACAGCGACCGACGTCCCAGGACGTCGAGAGGTGAGGTTACCCGAAAGGGTATTCCGTCGGGCCGACCACTGACGACAAGTCACATCTGCTCCGGTGGTCGGCCCAACAACGAGGTGACGTTCCCGCGCGCCGTCCTTTCATCGCTCCGGACGCACTGGACCGCGCGTGCGCTTACCATAGCCCACCCATAAAAAAAATAAAATAAATAAATACCAACATGTCTAACCAGCACGGTATAGTAGGTTAAATTCCCACCTATTGTGGAGGGGGCCCGAGCCCAATAGTCGGACGCATGTGGGCTGCGATGATTATGACGATGATGTATTACCTGAACTTTATCTTATTATTCCGTTCAAATGGAAAAACTGTTTACAAAAAGAAAAATATCATGTAGGGCAATAGAATCCTGAGTGCATCTGCCTTAGTTTATTATGTGATTGATCTTCGCCTCTCCATTGGACTAATAGTTTTTGCTATGTTTCTTCTTTCAGCGATGTAATGAAGCCTATAATATTATACAATAATTAATATTTTTTTAGATTTCAACTTACAACTATTACTATTTCAATAATATTAACGTTTTTCCTGTAATGACAGAGTTAGAGTACCATTTACTATCATCTGTCTTGACCAAGGATCGTAGAAGATGACTAAACAACACAATTTGTATATTATTATATAAATTTATGCAAGAAAAGGAAACCACGAAGTGAAACCCTATTCTTACTCTACTCTTTTGCCTAGCGTGGTATAGTAGATCGATTTCATTTCTATTTAGAATAGAATAGCATTTACTTTCATATAACAACAATTATCTATACCAATAAATAAAATTGGAGTGTCTGTTTGTAATGTCAAAATAATAGGCTTTTTTCATGCTCACACGGTTATTTGCACGACACCTATTAGGCATAGGTGTCGTGCAAAATAGGAATTAAAAAATTTTTGTCTCTCTGTCCGTCTGTTTGTTCCGGGTAATCTTCAAAACGGCTGGACCGATTTCAAAAATTCTTTCACCAATGGAAAGCTATAATATCAGGGCGTAAACTAGGCTATATTTTATCCCAGTATTCCCACGGGAACGGGAACTACGCGAGTAAAACGACTATAACCTATAACCGAAGCGAGGGCGGATTGCTAGTATTACATATTTTTTATAGTTAAAGTTGGCAATAGGCGATACAATATTTAGGTACAGGCTCGAGCTCAGCAGTGGGAGGTATATGGGCTGAAATAATAATGATTATGATGATTTTTAATGGTTTGAGTTTGTGTAATAAAGATTAATCATCATCATCATCGCAGCCAACATACGTCCCACTGCTGGCTTCGGGCCTCCTCCATATTGAGAGAGAATTTAACCTATTATACCATGCTGGTCAGGCATCTTGGTATCGGGTTTCATTTCAAGTTTTCCTTCTCTTGCATAGATGTTATGTGCATATTATTTTCCTTAGTCGTCTTTTACGACATCCACAGGTAAGATAGGGAGTGGTGAATTGTATTCTTACTCCGTCACCACACGGAAAAGATAAATAATATAAAGATAAATAATATACGAATACCAGCAATCCTTTTTAATTTTGTCCGTCTATGGTCTAGTCTAGTTTATAGACACATTCCATTTAACTATCCGTCGCAATAGGCTAAAGATCAGGCTTCTTAACCTACCGTGTTTTCCATCTTGGTTTATTGTGATACCTCTAAGTTCTCTAACCTTCAAATTAGACGGGGGTGCAATAGAATTGTACCATTGTTTGAATTTTCAAAAGCTGTGTGGCTACGAATACTATCAACCCTTACATTGCTCGTGATTGTCATAAAAGACGACTAAATGCTTTATATTCTGGACCAACTTTATCTAGTGCCTTGTGATTAACAATTTTACCATTACCAAGGAGAGTTTATATCAGGCAGGTTGTAAAACTTTTGTAATATGTACCTACTATGAAATAAGAGTACATATTGAGTCGACCGCAAGTAATTCGTATAAGATTTTTAACTTTCCGAAATAATAAGATTTTTCAAAAATTTTTGTTATGTTTTAGTTACGACTTTAAAAAAAAACTTTAAAATAATAATTTATAAATTGCCAATTTAAAAATTATTATTTAATAGCTTTTTTTCGGTAAGGAATATTTGCTGAAGTATTTAATTAAATTTAATGTTCGATTAACGATAAAAAAAAAGTTATTAAAAATATGTAAATATTAAAATATACTATGTATATGTATAGAATTATTAAAATATTTTCGTTTTTTTTTAAAATAAGATGTAAATTTTCTTACGTAGGACGTATGTTTATCAAAATGCATAAACATGATCGTGCTATATTACAGTCATTAATATAATAAATCCTCAACTAACGGTGCGAAGTATTTTCACGGATCTTCCAAGCACAGTTTAAATGTCAATATGACCTAAAATCAGGTGTTGCCGCTAACACATTTTCCTGCATTCTCCAATTAATAACATTTCCGCCAGCCAAATGCAGACGCCGATGTTGCAAGTTCTATTCAATTTTATTAGATTGACCTAGCCGGTATTTCTAACCGTATTTCACAGCGGAAATCCGTTATCAAACCCATATTGATACATTGTCGCATTTCAGCACCCGTGTTACTTATAAGTGCTCGGTTGAAATGACATAACAAAGATTAGCGCAACTCGAGATAATTAAAAAAGTACAATGCTGTATTTAATTAGTCGGGAATAATTTGGTATTATGTAAATATAGAATTGTATTAATTGTTATGTAATATAAGTTACATTTGTAATTGTAATGGAGAAATGTACCGCATTATGTCCAAGATTCTTTGTAGATGTATTATTGAATGCTATAGTTATGTAATTTAATTGTGTATTCTAATTGAATAATCTTCAAGTTGAGATGCAAATTTATTTGCGTGCATTTTTGATTATATATTTTTAATTCAGAAATCCACGTCAATTAATTTCATATTTAATAGTAATAAATATTAATTTATTTAAATTTTCCGTGTGGTGACGGAGCACCTAAGAATAAAATTCCACATTTTGAGACCTGTGAATGTCATAAAAGATGACTAAGTGATACAGTATGCATATGAGATTTGTGCTAGAGAAGGAAAACTCAAAATAAAACTCTATACCAATCCGTTTGACCAGCATGGTATAGTTTATTAATTTGCCTTCTATTACGGAGGAGGCTCGAGCCCGGCAGTGGGACGTACATGAGCTTAAATGAATTTTTTTTCATATTTTCAGGATTATTTTCAGAGATATGATGTTCTCAGTATTTCGTGTTAGGCATTCCTAATGCATGATGCAGAATTTATATATCCCACGGCATTCTGTGAGATGCATAAATTCTAAACGATAGAGACAGATGAATTGTGCTTTCGAGTGTGAATCCCCAGGTAATTGCTGAATTCCCTGGGAAGGCTTATACACGGTGTTTTTTTTATCGTCTTACAAAAAAAAACCATAACCTACCTAAGAAACATATTTAAATGTTCAATAGTGGTATAATGATATCTGATGTTTACGCGAGCACTACACATTGTAAATAAAACTACTTTTACGGATTATATCGCGTTTGTATTTGATTTATGATTGCCCGACGTTTCGAACACTTTGCAGCATTCATGGTCACGGGCGGACTAAGGTGTCTCACGTCCAACAAGTAATCGTTATTACAGACATTTACAATTATCTACCCGATACAGAAAATAGTTATAAATTTATTAAATTGTTACCCACATTTTAGTACAAATTTATTGCCAGTGTAAGAAGAAAATGAATCTCTATGAAAAAATTATATTGTTTATGGTTAGTAATTATTAATTATTAAATTTGTAGCAATTATTATTACAATTTGTTGATTTAAAACTAACAAAACTAATATACTACCACCGGATCGGAACGCGGCCACACTGAGAAAGATCCGGCAAGAAAACTCAGGGGACATGATGCTAAATTAATATTGATTTTTAATTTTAGATGCGGCTTATTAAAAGATTTTTGATTTATAAAATTATCTTTAACTATTATTATTCCGCTATTATATTATATTCTATTATTATTCCTTAGTCCGCCCGTGACCATGAATGCTGCAAAGTGTTCGAAACGTCGGGCAATCATAAATCAAATACAAACGCGATATAATCCGTAAAAGTAGTTTTATTTACAATTCAATAGTGGTAGTTATAAAAAAATAATAAAATAAAATAAATTAAAGTTAATATTTTGTAACAGCCTGTTTATCGTGATTACATTTTAAAGAAAAGAAATCATGCCGAATTTCGTTAGCCAATCATAGCTACGAAGTCCACGTGGATGGCTTTTACAAAGTGTACCTAATCCCTACTAGGTATCCTTTGTGATGGTCGATTCGCCGCCAATTGTTTTAGTAGCTGCACGCGTGCGCACGGGAGAGGTCTAGCGCATGAACTTACAATTTCCTTACAAGTACCTATTTTGCGACATCGTTGTGTATTTGTGTGTGTTGTTACAAAATGTCTAATAGACATTACTCGAATATCGAGTAGGTACGTCCAAATGGTGCATCTGCATGGGATAGCTGGCGACAATTTAAGAGAAGAAGACTACGCAGCTACCGCGAATATGCAGATGCTTCGCAACCCGACTGTTGTAATTAACGCGCAGGTGCCGAGGCTCTAAGTGGTTTTGACATCGCCTGATTGATTACGGTCAGTTCTATACACCGACAGACGCACAGGGTCGATGCCACCCTCATTATTCTTAGAGTAATAAGAATACTTAGAGCTGCATTCCCGAAGAAGAACAAGAAAGGCTGCAAGACATTTCGGGGTTAGCGAGTTTTATGTATAAAAAGTGTTAATTACGGAAAGTTTACATCTTTTTCACTATCAGAATGCTCAGGCGTTATACGGGGCAAACCCAAGAGCACGCATGTCTCTGTTTCGATCGTTAATTGAACATCCGCAACATTAATATCCATAATGAACACTGGTGGACTAGGAACCATCCCCATTTGATCAGAGAGTATTCCCATCATCAAATAAGATTTGAGAGAGATGGCCAACCTCGCAGCGCGGACTTTACATCGTTAGATTTTTTTTATGGTTGCTAATAAAAAGACTTGTTTATACCGAAGAGGCTTGCAATCGAGACCAATTAAAAGAACAAATTATTTCAGCTTTAAATGTGATAGGAAGTGACAAAGTGACACTAAATAAATTAAGACGTAAGCGTAACCTCCAAAAATGTGCCCCTTTATGCATAGACAAAAAAAGGGTGAGTAATTTGAATAAGTAATTTCCGTGTGGTGACGGAGTAAGAATACAATTCACCACTATATATAAAATACAATTCAGCACTCTCTATCTTGCCCGTGGATGTCGTAAAAGACGACTATGGGATATAATATGCACATAACATCTGTGCAAGAGAAGGAAAACTCGAAATGAATCCCTATACCAACATGTCTGACTAGCATGGTATAGTGGGTCGAATTACCTCCTATTGTGGAGGAGGCCCGAGCCCAACAGTGGGACGTATGTGGGCTGCGTTGAATTTGAACAGTTATTTAAATATCGATAGAACGATATTCTTGTATACATATTCTTGTTACTTTATTCGCAATTATCTGTAATTAGTGTAAATAGCTGATTCCATTTTTTTCTAAATACACCTGAACCAATTTACTTTATTGAAATAATGATCTACTAGTAGTCTAGTAGATATCTTATTATCTCTCACTAACACTTTACATTATTGTTTCTGACGGCCCTAAGTGCGTGGAAAGTATTAAGGAAAAAAATTGGACTCCGTACTTACTGAATACGTAGTGGTATTTCTGAAAAGGACGTAGGTAGATTATGGTACAATTTTACGAGTTGACAATCGAACTTTTTCTAAGGTTTAATATGAATGATCGACGCGGGCGGCGCGGTAACGTGATCGCCGCGGTAAAGTACCTACATAGTAAAACAGCTGTCCTACGCGCTCGCTACATGCTGTTTCCTTACTATTTTAATTAGTAATTATTTATAATTATTAAAAAATATTTTAGTAAATATTTTCTTTAACCTTTTAATTGTACAAATGTATAGTAGATACTGGATACTTTAATTGACCTGCTTTTGTTGACGACATAAATGTCACCGTGTGTAATAAGATTGTTTGAGATCCAATTGGTAGTTCCTAAGATTGGCGTATTCAAAGAAATTCTAGATTTTATCATAATCTAAGCTCGTATATGCTCCACTATTGGACTCGAGCCTCCTTCATAATAGGTTAATAGTAGGTTACTACTATTTAACGCTCATCAGACGGGTTGATACATTTTATTTAGACTTTTCCTTCACTTCTCGTTTTATATCCCTTTTTTTATGGGTGGGCTGTGGTCATCGCACACGCCGTCCATACCGTCCAGGGCGACGAAAGGACGCCCCCCCGCGCTATAACCTGCCCGTACCCACGTCGCCTTCGTCGTTGGGCCGACCACCAGTGGCGAGTTCCTTGTGCTCAGTAGTCGGCTCGATAGAATACCCTTTCGGGTACCCTCGCCTTCCCACGCCCCTGTCCCGGAACGTCGGTCGCCGTCGCGCGGTCAGCCTCTCTGCGGGTAACGGACTAAAGTCTTATTATCCCTTAGATGTCTTTTACGACACTCAAAGGAGTAAGGGGTGGTAAATTGTATTCTTTCTCCCTCACTATACGGCAAGGTAACAAAAGAAATCTAGATTAGTAATATAGATTAATGATTTAAGTAGGTGTATTTAAATTGTTTCTAGTTGTCATATCCTAGAGTAATTTGAAATGAAGCTGGTTGGGCACGAGCAATCACTTGTAAACACCAAATTAAAACGTGCGCTAACATTACCCCGCGGCTACAATGCTCTGAATCTCATGCGGAAGTGAGATACTTGGTAGATAATAATGAGTTAGAAGAAGATAGTTGAAAATTGCTACAGAACTATCCTTATAATCTTGTTTGTATATCCTTATACTCTTGTTTGTATCTATCTATACTCGATAGAAAGATAATAATGAAAATATATAATACTAAATAATACCTAAAAGTTCACTATATACAATTATTTCGTAATGTTATTCAACTTTTTAATTTTCCTAATTTAAGTGACTTTATGAAACTTTTATGAGAAATAAATTATAATTAGATCTTTTTTTGTTTCCGTGTGGTGACGGAGTAGGAATACAAATCACTATCCCATTTCTTGTTCGTGAGTGTCGTAAAAGACGACTAAGGTATTACAATATGCATAAAATATCAAATCAAATCATTTATTCTGCATAGGCCCTTTAAGAGCACTTACATATTGTCAAATTACACGTTTGAATACAATACAATAATCTACCACCGGATCGGAACGCGGCCACAAACTGAGAAGATCCGGCAAGAAACTCAGCAGGCAGTCATTTTTTTTCTTAATCTTTTAAATATACATAATATTATGCTTCGTACAACATATATGGTATTAGCTCCAGTGTGATGCCCTTCGAAATTAAATATATGTATAAATTTTCAAGATTTAATACAAGACAAAAAAAAAATTAAAGCATAAAGAAAGGAAGAAAATATGGCTGGACCAGATCCCACAAGCAGCACCCGATCATGAGTTAACTACTAGAGCAGCCATCACTCTCCTCAACCAAATTAGAGGGAAGGGAGCGGTCCACCCCACATAGCTACCGCAAGCAGAACCTTATTCAGTGAGCATGACCAAACCATAAATAAAAAAACAAACGAACTATAGCTACTACTATACTTACTAATACTTACTATAAAAAAAAACTACTAAGTACTATAAAATAAACCATGAACTATAACAGGTATGCAAAAAGAGATCAAAACCAAAATTCGACAGGCAAAACACCCTACGCTGTACAATCACAAGAGTAAGAGAAAAACAAAATAAAATAAAAAACCTATGAATTCATACAAGTTAGGAGTACCTTAAAGCTGTAACAATTACAATAACATTAATTGCTTAATGAGGAGCTGCTCATAACTACTCTATCTACGCAAGAGAAAGAAAACACGATTCTCGATTGATTTGATTGTGAAGATAACAGAAAAATTGATTTCAATCCATGACACTGAGACATTATTGTTTATGCTGCTGTACCCCCTTTCATACCCGTGTGTGTCGTAAAAGGTGACTAAGGGATTAAATATGCATATAATATCTATGATGGGGATAAAAATTTAAATGAAACCGTATACCAATACGTCTGACCAGCGTAGCATAGTAGATTAATTTCCCTTCTGCTGTGGAAGAGGTTCGAGCCCAATAATGAAACGTGTATGAGCTGAAATGAAAACACGATACTGCTGTATGCCATTCATATTAACGTTAAGACGACTAGTATTATCACCTGTCATGTCAATATGATTAGCTTTTGTATAAATACCATAATATCATTCAGCCTATCACAGTCTGTTGGACGCAAATCTTCCTCATGTTTTGCCGCAAAGTGCGATTCCGTATCTAAATAGATACCATATTAACCGATAGTCAAAAGTTCAGAGGGTGCCACTACCAGTTGACTGTCCGTTAACTGATTAGTGTCGCTACGGGCACGTGATCCCGGACTGCTCCAGCTGCTGCTGTCATACCCCTATCCTATACCTTAAGGCAGTAGTGTCCCCTAACCCAGTTTCCACTCTATACATCCACCGTATCCCCGTCCCTTCCCCATTAACGAGAATTCCTGAGGAGGGTTGGGTTAAATAGCCGTAACTGTAAACAACATGGACTTAAGAGCGAATATGAAAGGTAAGTACATGTTGTGCCGACCCCACTTAGCGTGGGATGAGGGCAGGCAAATGATGATGATGATTAACCGATAGTCAAAAGTGACAATTCAACGTTGTTCTATTCAATTGCTTCAATTCCACAGATAGCGACTACGATAGTAGTAGACTACGATATCGACATAACGTGACAGTATCGTGGTTTCGATTCCCACGTAAGATAATACTTCCTTCGGTACAAATTATTATTCCGCCTCTAAATATAAATTGTATTCATTAATTTGTATATTTGTAAAGTCCACCGCAATAAAGGATTATTTCTTAGACTTAAAAAAAACCATTTGTAACATGTTATTGTTGCATTTAGATAAAATTGTGCACTATCTTTTGTTCACGGCATTGTTTGCATAAAGCCATTGTTTGCGGACTTTGTGTCAGCTGTGTTCATTCAGTTTGGTGAAATGTCCAATAAAGATTGTTTGATTATATTTCGGTTGCTTTTGATTTTAAACATGCCTTAAGCTTTTTTTTTACGCCGTACCTTTTAAATGTTGTAATCAAAATTATTTTTGATGATCACGCGAATAATGTACAGTTTTTATCATGGGTATATATAATTCTGCTGTATGTTGCATGATACATTTGAATGCGTAAATGGCTGGACAGATTTTGGATGATACTCTTTCCATATCCATAAAACTTGGTCATATTTTACGATACTCTCGAGAAAATAACTACAAGTAAATTATTCTCCTAATACAATAAAACTCGGCAACATTACTAACATAAGTGATTTCTTACCAGCAATACATTTTATTTCATTAATCACCCTGATTTCCCGTATAGTGACGGAGTAAGAATATAATTCATCACCCTTCCCGTGGATATCATTAAAACTACTAAAGATATCTATTAAAAGTATGTTAAACTGAAACTCGTTATTAAATTCGACTAAAATATCATATGTAACGTACCAGATTTCTAAAGGGAAAATGTATTTTAAATATTAGTGTAGATAATCCGAGACGAATGAGCACTATTGATACAGCATCCATTGCAATCTGTCACGTAGGTGAGTAGAAGCCCTTTACTAACCAAAATATTTAGTTAATAGCGAAGCAAAATCTTTGTGGAAGGTGAAACCGAAACTAATGGGGAGTAAATTCTTGATGATTTGAACGGCTGTGGGCTACTTCGTAAACTTCGTTGTTTCAAGGCCTTTTCTATAACGGAGTTTAATGTTTTGTTATGTTGATATCTCAAGAAATGGTCACGTCTAAGCTATATACAAATATGTTATTGTTCGTGTTCCCACTGCCTATTGTGTTGAGAATTGTGAATATCAAAACGGTAGTGCCGTTTTAGATCTTTTAAAAGCACCGCTTAAATAATTTATGAAATGAGTCTAGTGGAACAAGAAGAATTGTTAAATACCTCTTTTGTCTCATCATTATCATTAGCCTGCCCTCATCCCACGCCAAGTGGTGTCGGCATAATATGTTCTTACCGTGTAAAGACTCCTGTCAGCTGTCATGTCTGCACTTACTCCTTTTATACGTATGTCCTCATTCATGATGATCACTTACGATTCTTGTGCTAATACCTCTTTTATCTAATAGCATTAATTACGTTTGTGAGGCCCTTGATTCCAATTCTATGTTAGGCAAAAATTTAATTATAACGACGTATTACATTTATTTAAAACTAGCAACCCGACCTCGCTTCGCTTCGGTTATAGGTTATAGTCGTTTTACCCGCGTAGTTCCCGTTCCCGTGGGAATACCGGGATAAAATATAGCCTAGTTTACGCCCTGATATTATAGCTTTCCATTGGTGAAAGAATTTTTGAAATCGGTCCAGCCGTTTTGAAGATTATCCGGAACAAACAGACAGACAGACAGACAAAAATTTTTTAATTGCTATTTTAGGCATAGGTGTCGTGTAAATAACCTTATGAGCATGAAAAAAGCCTATTATTTTGACATTACAAACAGACACTCCAATTTTATTTATTGGTATAGACTAGCAATCCGCGTTCGCTTCGCTTCGGTTTCAGTCGCCTTACCCGCATTGACTCGATCCCGTGGCAATACCGGGATAATATATAGCCTAAGTTACTCTTTATATAGACGGCTAGTAAAATATTATCAAAATCGGTCCAGTCGTTTTGAAGATTATCTCAAACAAACAGACAGACAAAAAAAAAATAAACTGTATTTTAGGCATAGGTGTTGGGTTGGGCTGACCACGGAGGACAAGGAACTCGGTACCGGTGGTCGGCCCAATGGCGAAGGCGACGTGCTACGGGTGGATTATGGGGCCGCGCGCCGCCCCTCTGTTGCCCCGGACGGAGCCGGGCGGTGGGTACGCTGACCATAGCATACCCCAAAAAAAAGGGCGAAGGTGTCATGGATATTTATTTGTATAGAATATAGATATATAGATTTATTCTCTGTGTTTTTCAGAGAATTGGCAGTATTAACTTGATTACACTCTTTACTTTTTTTTTTGCTTGATGTTAACTTGCACATATCTATGTCTTTCATTTTACTGCAGTTCATCAGATACACAATTACGGCTGGTCTTGTTTTTCTTGCATGTAAAGCCTATCGCCGTCCACTGCTGGACGTAGGCCTTCCTCATGTTACGCCACAAAGTGCGGTTCTGTGCCACTTGCATCCAACGACGCCCAGCAACTTTCACCAGGTCGTCGGTCCACCTAGAGGGTTTGTCCTACACTGCGTCGTCCGATACGTGGTCGCCACTCGAGAACCTTTCTTCCCCAGCGGTTGTCAGTTCGTCGAGTGATATGACCTGCCCATTGCCACTTCAGCGTGCTAATTCTTCGTGCTATATCGGTTACACCCGTTCTTTTGCGAATTTCCGTATCCCGGATTCTATCTCGCAGAGAAATCCTGAGCATAGCCCGCTCCATAGCACGCTGAGCGACTTTGAGCCTTGTTATGAGGCCTACATTTTCTCTTGCCCCTTAGTGTCGTTAAAGACCACTAAAGGATTATGTTTTGCATAGAACATCTATGCAAGAGAAGGAAAACTCGAAATGGAACCCTGTACCAACACGTCTCGCCAGCGTGGTATTGTAAATCAATTTCCCTCCCATTGTGGAGGAGGCTTGAGCCTAAGAGTAAGAGGTATGTGGGCTACGATGTATACCGTTTGAAGAAACTCGAATCGAATCCTCGTAAAGATGATACGCGGGTCATAGTTTAATTATAGTATATAATACCCACACTAACCCAATTGGTAAGGAAAGGATTTCAAATAGATGTGGGTTTAATTTAGGTTCAAATGTGGTAATCATTTTTCGCTCGTAAATAAGTTTTTAAAAATAGTCTAGGTTGTAAAGTATTGACCTTTGAAACTATTTATAAAACTCATATGGTGACGGATTCACGTAGGAGTTTTAAAGCGGTTAAGGGAGTACCGTGTGTGTTTTCTATGTGGTGACGGAGTAAAATACAATTCATCACTCCCTCTCTTGTCCGTGGATGTTGTCAAAGACGACTAAAGGATTAAATCTGCATATAATATCTATGAAAGAGACAAAACTTGAAAGAACACCCTATATCAATATGTTTGATCAGCGTAGTATAGTTAATTTCCTTCCTATTGTGGAAGAGGCTCGAAGGCAACAGTGGAACGTGTATGTGCTGAAAGGATGGCGATGATAATGAAGAAGGGAGAACTAGGGCTTCAACCAGGGAATTAACGCTTCAATTGCGTGCCAATGATATCATTATACTTCTCGTAATTATGGTCCGAATGATGATGGATTCCTAATACATAAAATTTAAATCACACGCATAAATATAGTGTAATAATAAATGTAATATAGTATTGTAAATGTAATGCAAAAAAACTGTAATTATCCCATAATTAACGTCAGCTGACATATTTAAACCTAGCAACCCGCGCTCACTTCGTTTCGGTTTGTGTCGCCTTACCCGCGTAGTTCCCGTTCCTGTGGGCATTACGGGATAAAATATAGCCTATGTTACTCCCTGATATTATAGCTTTCCATTGGAGAAAGAATTTTTGAAATCGTTTCGGTGGTTTAAGCGCGAAAGCGTAAAAAACAAAAAAACAAACTTACCTTCTCATTTATAATATTAGTAAGGATGTTATTGTTAAGATACCACAGAGCACTGCAATAAAGAGCGGCAGTTTTCTCGTGCTCTGTTCGGTGCTTCCTTCCATCAAATCATTTTATACAACGTAATCAAAATAATCATCTCCAGGAAGCGCTTCTAATACAATTTAATTTAGTATAACATCCACAAAAAACCTAATTTGTCTTAAACAAACATTCAACTTCCTTCCGAATATAATAAATCAAAGAACGAGAGGACAGAATATAAATATTATGTATGCGAAAGTTTCAATATATAACCGCGATATCTATGATTACATCATCGCAGCCCACATACGTCCCACTGTTGGGCTCGGGCCTCCTCCACAATGGGAGGGAATTTGACCTACTATACCATGCTGGTCAGACATGTGTAGGGTTTTATTTCGAGTTTTCCTTCCTTTGCACAGATCTTATGTGCATATTATATCCCTTAGTCATCTTGTACGACATCCACGGGCAAGATAGGGAGTGGTGAATTGTATTCTCACTCCGTCACCACACGGTAACAGCAATATCTATGATTACATACGTCTATTAAATCTTCCGTGTGGTGACGGAGTAAGAATATTCCATGCCCCATGATTTGCTGCCGATTAAAAAAAGAAAAATGTATAATTGAAGAACGGTACATTTTGCGTCAACCCCAAGTAATAGGAATAAGAGAAGGATAATGGTGAAGCATAAATATATAAAACTAGCTGATCTAACAGACGTTGTTCTGTTCAAATTAAATAAAAGGAATCTCAGCAGCGCCACCTACCGGGTCCAATTATAAATCTAAACCATTTTCGAATCCCCTTAAAGACAAAAATTCATTAACATCGGTCCAGACGTTTAGGAGGAGTTCAGTGACATACACGCGTACACAAGAAATATATATATTAGAAGAAAATTATTCTATATGACTCTTCTTACACTGACAATAAATTTGTATCTAAATGTGGATCAATATTTAATAACTAATTTTCTGTATCGGGTAGATAACTATATTTTTTTTGTAATAACGATGACTTGTTAGACGTGAGACGTCTTAGTTCACCCGTGACCATGAACGCCGCAAATTGTTCGAAACGTCGGGCAATCAAAAATCAAATACAAACGCGATAAAATCCGTAGTTTTACTTATAATATGTAATACTCGCGTATACATCAGAAATCATTAGGTGAATTTTTCTTCTATTGTGGAGACGGTTGAAACCATATTTTACTGGTTTTCTTCGTCTATGTGAGAACTTAAATGGTATTTGACCGCGTACTTTCGCTGCAGTAAATTCATTAAACAATCACCATCAATCTACGTTAAAAGAAATCAATTCGCGTCTCGTCAACAACCTTGAGGCATAGATTAAAAAAAAAATAACAGAATGGATAATACACAATCTTGTATGTACTATTCAATTTATTATTGTACCATTTGTTTGTTAATAAATAACTATACTACTATTATGGTATTTCAATTTTAATTCATGTATTTGAGTTTTCTCTCTTAGAATGCTGCTTATGGACCTTTGCTTGGTCGCTGCCTACCGTGAAGAATGAGGTTCTATGATTCTAAAGGCATCACGAAATCCCATATCAAGCAAACATCTTCAGAAAATTAGGCTGCCAGCTCTCTCACTCAACAAACTAATTGCAGTAACAAATTGCAACTACTCGGACGTCGATTTTCGGCGAGAGTGTGGTACTACCCCGGACGGACCGGCCCGCGGCTGTAAATAGACAAGAGTGGTAGGACCACACTGTCGACAGTTATCTGTCTACAGCCGCGGGCCGGTCCGTCCGGGGTAGTACCACACTCTCGCAGAAAATCGACGTTTGAGTAGTAGCAATTTGTTATTACGCTTCGTTCGGTGAGCGAGAGAGCCGGAAGCCCAACTTTCTGAGGGTGATTGCGTGTGGAGGGTTTTGGTGGTGCCCTTGGTATCACCGAGCCTTAATGCACGCATTCACACTCCCTTCACTTTCTTCGCGGCAGGCAGCGACCCTATAAAGGTGCATGAGCGGCAGCAACACTTACCACCAGGTGTACTGTTTGCTCGTTTGCCACCGTATGCAATAAAAAAAAAAAAAAAAAAAAAATATCAACAGTATGGTCTTAACACTATCAACTAAGTGCAGTAACAAATTGCTACTACCCAGAAGTGTGGTACTACTCCGGACAGACCGGGCCGTGGCTGCAGACGGACGGCTGTCGACAGTGTAAACCTGTTACATATACACGACGAGTCCTATCTCATTATAGGACTTGTAAAAATCAAATATCGTATTAGTAGAACAGTTAACTAGGGGTGGAGACATATGTTATAATTGTCACAATTAAAGTTATTTAAAGTCAATATACTAGTACACATAGGCAGATTTTGAAAGAAAATAAACTCTGTATATTAATCTATGCCTTCAACTTTTTCTGACCGTTATTACATAGAGGCACATAATTCGATAATGGACCAGTAATTGGTAGAAATTGACCGACCACTGCTGGCTAGTTAGCTTTTCGTCTTTGTGAACTTACGTTGGATTTATATGTCAATACAACGTTCTCAATATATCAAATTATATAAGCGCATCGAATATCCTTAGTTTGACAGATATTCGACATATATTTCCTTATATTATGTCTCTATGTATTGATTTTTACAACACTGCCTTAAGGAATGCATCCTTTTGTCTTAGGGAACTTACAAACATTTGGTTTATCGTCATCATTTCAACTCATATGTACGTCCCACTGCTGGGCTCGAGCCTCCTCCACTACGAGGGAAGTTGTTATTACTAGACCATGCTAGTCGGACAGGTTGGTTTTATTTCGAGTTTTCCATCTCTTGCATAGATATTATTTGTGTATTATATCCCTTAGTCGTCTTTTACGACATCCACGGCCAAGATAGGGAGTGGGGAATTGTATTCTTATTCATATACATATGCATAGAAAAAAAACTTATGTGGAAGGTAGTAAGAATTATCCCATATGAAAACGTATGGAAGGTCGCAGTTAAATTACCATGATACATGTTCGATATTTTAACTATGAATACTTATTATATTCATCTTTAAATTGTATAATTTCTTTTCCCGCGTGTATAACGGAAACGAATAACGGACGTAGCAAGAGAAATAAGCGCCAAGAGAATAAAAATTTGATATAAAACCTTACCTATTTATTTAACCAGCGCAGTTGTGATGGGCAATTTTATATATAGTATACTTATTAAATTACTAGAAACCCGCCTTCGCTTCGCTTCGGTTTCTGTCACCTTATCCCCGTAGTTCCCGTTCCCGTGGGAATAACGGGCTAAAATATAGCCTAGTTTTCTCCCTGATATTATGGCTTTCCATTGGTGAAAGAATTTTTTAAATCGATCCAGCCGTTTTGCAGATTACCCGGAGTAAACAGACAGAAAGACAGACAGACAAAAAAATATAAAGTGATTTTTAGGCATATGTATAGTGCAAATAACCATGTGAGCATGAAAAAGGGCTATTATTTTGACATTATAAAAAGACACTCCAATTTTATTTATTGGGATAGATTTGAGAGAAAAAACATATTTAGTAGGATATTTCATCATCATCATCATCGCAGCCCACATACGTTCCACTTTTGGGCTGGGGCCTCCTCCGCAATGGGAGGGAATTTGATCTACAATACCATGCTGGTCAGATATGTTGGTATAGGGTTTCATTTTGAGTTATGTGCATATTATATCCCATAGTCGTCTTTTACGACATCCACGGACAAGGAAGGGAGTGGTGAATCGTATTCTTACTCCATCACGACACAGATATAGCATATTTATGGTTCAGGTATTAGCATAAAACATTTTTTAGTGTGATTCACAAATAATGTTCCAAGACTAAGAATAATTTGTACCCATTTATTTCTTCATGTGGTGATGGAAATTGGATACAATTCACCACCTATCCCTATCTTGCCCGTGAGTACCGTTACAGACAACTAAGGGATTAAATATGCATATAACATTTATGCAAGAGCAGTGGGTTTACCCTTGAAATCAATTCAAATTTAGAATCAGATTCAATTCCAATCTCACCAAACTTATATTTAGTATTCTTAAACAAAATCGAGAATGAATTCTTCGCATTTGCCGTTGTTATTTTCACCAAATGTGCCGTATTTTATTACTTAAAATTAATAACGTTACCGAACTCGATCATCACAAAGACGCTTTCTTGAAATTGTGCAATATTAACGATTTTAAACTACGTCAATACCACATCGGGAGTAGCAAATATTTGACTTAATCGACGGGAGTCGAATTTAGTTTAGAAAAAATCCACCGAATTTGATTCCAATCGTGCGCTAATGTCGCGTTCAAGAGTACCAAATTGCTCAAATTCGTGCTGGATTTAGGATTGGAATCGAGATTCAAGAGTAAGCACACAGGAAAATACAAAATAAACTCAAACCGTATGAGCAGCATTGAATAGTAGGTAATTTATCATCTCATTATGAACGATGGCCGAGCCCAACAGTGGGACGTATATGAGCTGAATGATAATGATGATGAGTTTTATATTGCTGAAGTTCCCCGTAATACGTATTTTATTTGTTAATGTGTTTGTTAATTTGTTAATGTTAACACTTTAAGGGGCAAAATAGGGAGTGGTGAATTTGAATTGTATTCTTATGCCGTCACCACATGGATAACGACATTCGTTTAATTTGAATAAAAGAAAAGTGTTATTTAATAATAATCTATTTTAAAACCTATATAAGAAACTTATCGATCATTCCATTCACTTTCATATCGCTTATAAATGCCGATAGTGTAATTAATACGATTATTACACTACGACGTGATGATTTGAGTAAGCCGTAATAGATATATTCGTGATATGATATGGGGCCCTTCGTTCTCGATCATGATTTATGATGTTAGTATGCCAATTAAAAATTTTAAATCATTACTTTTATTCTATTTATAGTCTTACGTCATTGTACTCGAAGGTTTAGGCAAATGTGTTTAAGAGAGCGTGAACTTTCTGGTTTCAAGTTAGAAATATAATGTGTAGGCCACCACAGTAGGGAGTATTTTCGTCATCATCTTTTCAGATCATATGCATCTCACTGTTGGGATCGAACCTCTTCCACAGTGAGAGGGAAACTGACCTACTATGCCACGTTGGTTAGATGGGTTGGTATAGGGTTTTATTTCGAGTTTTCCTTCTCTTGCATAAATGTTTTAGGCATATTTAATCCCTCAATCGTCCTTTACGACACCCACAGGCAAGACTGGGGGTAGTGAATTATGTTATTACTCCTTCACCAACCCTGTACCAATATGTCTAACCAGTAACCAAAAACGAGAGCCCTGTTCATGAAAAGAGTAAAGCGGATATAATATAACTTTAATGTACCGGGGCTCATTTTTAAGTTTCAACGGCTAGCACATTGTACACGTTCTTTGCCAATATCCAAATTCCCGCGGTTGTACCCGCCTAATTCTTGCTCTAAAATTTAATTATTTATATTACTCACTGATAATGTAGGTTTTTATTTGTGAAAGAATTTTTTATATTACTTCAGTAGTTTAGGCGTGAAAGCGAAATTAACGCACAAAATTACATATTCACATTAGGATATTCATTTATTTTTAGCGTGAGAGTATTATGTGTGGTTATGAATACAACGTGGAAGCACCCCTTATATTCCCCTGAGGGGTGTAAAACCCGGCTGACAGATGACCAGGAGAATGGACAGCTGTGATTATGGTCAGATTATAGGAAGTTTTAAGTAATGAGTTTCATAATTCAATTTTAAAGTTGAGCTACTCAGGAAGTTTTCTAATTTAAATTTCATTAATCGATTAGCTTCAGTCACGATTCTTATGATTTTGTTTTTATAGTGTGAAACTATTAGCCTTTGGCCTGTATGGGGTAAGCAAATATTTTTTTAATGTTGATTAAGAAGTCCTCCCGATGATAAGTGGTAACTGCTGCATATGAACTTCTGCAATAACAGGAGCACAACCAAACCCACTGTAAAGTGAGAGCCTACTGTAAAGTATGATTTGAATCTCTGGCTCTCTTACTGAATGAGGTTTCATTACGAACAAATGTTATTACTCAGATGACGATTTTTCGCGAGACTATGTCATGTCCAGTTACGGCTGCCGACAATTATCTGAAGCGTGGTCCCAATACTAGTGCTTTCTGCTCTTATCCATATGGTGACGGTATAAGACTTCCATTCGCCGCCCGCTATCTTGTCCGTGGGCATTGATTTGACCGTTTGATAATTGGGATAAGAGCAAGATTCATCTTAGCTCATATATATCTCACTACCGTTCGAGCCATTTTCACAATAAGAGAGAAATCGACTCACTATACCACTCTGGTCAGACGGGTTGGTATAGGAATATATTTCCAGTTTTCATCCTATAGATATTAAGTCGTCTTTTACCCAAGGGTAAGAAAACGGATGGCGAATTGTATTTTCTTATCGTCATGACACTGAGACTTATTATTTCACCGTCATTATCAGGAAGAAGATGGGTAAGAAAAGTGTAATGATCGCTAGATCTAAGGTCCAAGATAGACTATATCGATGTCTCGAGAATCTCATGGAAAAAAGAATTGTACCGATAGCAACAGCAATAGAAAATAATGCTAGAGATATCGTGCATATTACATGTTTTATACATTTGAAGAAAATAATGGAAGAGTATTAATTAATAGTGAAAATATAATGTTGCTGGAAGAGTTATTAAAAAAAATAATTAATGGGGAAATCGTTAGGAGCGCTAAGATAGTGGATCTGCCGATCAATCTTGGTTTAAGTACATGTAGATGAAGTAAGAATGGCTATCCAGAGTATGGTAAAAAATTATATTTGTTCTGTAACTTCTGTGACTGTTGCTAATTATTTAACATTACACTTTAAATGAGTAAAATCAAGCAAAGCGGTAGGGATACCTACCGGTTTGCTTGATTTTTAATACCTTTTTTTTGGGGGTGGGGTGCAGTCGGCGCGCTCCTCGCACCACTCCGTCCCGGGCGACAGAGAGGCGTAAACACGCACACCCACAACCCACCCACGATGCACGTTGCCTTCGTCGTTGGGCCGAACACCGGAGCAGGATTACTTGTGATCAGTGGTCGGCCCGACGGAATACCCCCTATTTGGGTAAGCTTGAATGTGGCACCAGCGAAGAGAAGATTAGGAGCGCGAGATTATGTTACTATAGATATGCGAGGAGGAGGGATGAAAGTCTGTGATAAGGAGGATTATCAATATGATTTTGGATGGAAGTAAGAATCGTAGGAAACAAAAGAAAAATTGATTGTGTAAATGAGGGTATGCGTATGAAAGCAGTGAGTGCAGATATGACGGCTGATAAGAATCTATGGAAGGTAAGAACACGTTGTGTGGACCCCACTTAGCGTGAGATGAGGGCAGGCTAATGACGATCATTATCATCATTTAGCCTTTCGCCGTCCCTTGCAGGACGTAAGCCTTATTATTATTTCATTGACAGCAATTAGGCTTTGAACTAAATCCTCATCGCAATACAGTTAAACTGTAAGCTACTCATTATACCATGTACATAGTTATTAAAAATGCTCAAGATAATAATTTGTAGTCCATATTTTATTTGGCATATTACCAAGTCAATTATTCAGCTGAACTATTCTATCAGGTCATGACTTATATAGGTATATAATAATAATATTTATGTCCGTAGGTTTGTATGTGATAAATTGCCTCTTGGTTATCTCGCAGTCATTCAAAGCGACGTTAATTTCATCATCTCAGCTCATATACGTCCCACTGTTGGGCTCGCATCTTCTTTAATAGAAGGGAAATTTACTTACTATACTACGCTGGTCAGATGTGTTGGTACAAGGTTATATTTCTAATTTTCCTTCTCTTGCATTGAAGTTATATGCACCTTGGAATCGCTTAATCGTCTTTTACGACGCCCACGGGCAGTGAATTGTAATCTTACTCCATCACCACACAGAAAGACATTGGATTACGGCCCAATTTTAAATTGCATTTGAATGGTTGATATTTATTGTTATTGCTCTGTTTCTCTATGTTATAGAATATTGAGTAGAGCAAAAAAGAGAAAATGCAAATATAAAATATGAAAAAATAAAAATGTTGTAAAATAATAAACACTTTGGAAAACAGTAATATATAATAAATTAGTGAAATATTGTGTAAGAATATACTTCATTACCCTATTTCGTGTCTGTGGTGCTGCAAAAGACCACTAAGGGATGCAATATCTTTGATTTATGCCAGAGAAGAAAAACTGAAAATAAAGACTTATAGGTACCAATCCGTTCCCCTTCTATTATGGAGGAGCCTTGAACCTAGTAGTAGCACGTATATGAGCTGAGAAGATGAATGAATTAGTGAAATAAAAACAATCCCTCTGCTCAGTAGGGTTAATATTGATGTAGTTAATATTGCAAGGGATCTCTGTGCCCAATAATGTAAATAATAATAGACAGAAAATAAAGAAATGATTGTCCATTAAACATTTAAAATAACAGTAACACTTAAGTCAATATTATTTGTACTTAATATTTATCATATTCAACAACTTTCATTTCAACGTTGGTATTCGAAACGTTTGTTTGACAACGCCATCACTTCGAAGCTATTTAAATTTGAACTCTTTAAGTTCAAGTGTACATAGTAATCAATCTTACCACTAACCAACATGAGCTTCAAGCTCCAAATTCTAGTTATCTAATAAAATATCTTTCTTTTTAATGGGTTTTATATAATCGCATAGCATAAGAGGTTAAATATCTATTACGGTATTGAACTGGGATCAGGGTTGCCAACAGTTTCAAATGTTTTAAGCTAATCTTGTCCGTATGATGACGGATTAAAAATACAATTCACCACTCCCTATCTTGCTCCTGAATGTTGTAAAAGACGACTAGGGGATATAATACACATATAACATCTATGCAGGACAACTAAAACTCGAATCAAGCCATATACCAACCTGGTCAGACGACCAGCATGGTGTAGTAAGGTAACGTTCCCTCCTATTGTGTAGGAGGCTCGAGCTGATGTTACGTTATCGTAAAATTTAAGAGGGTATATCTGTATCGGCAGCCTGAGAGCGCCGAGCGCAGCCCGCACTTGAGCCTGGAGCTCGCACACGCTACTCGTGCGCGACGGTAATTAATATTAAAATAATAAATGTATATCGTTAACACATATATATCGTTACCTATATGGACATTATAAAGTTTAAAGTGAATTATAATAATCCCGTATTGGGTAGGTTGTTGTGCTTTTATTGATTATTAGAAGTAGAACCAATGTGCATAATATTGGATTGTATTGTACTAGTGCAATTTAAATTCGCCTAACGACATATTTAGAGCTTTATTAATGCTTGACGTCGTTATTTAGCCATATATCAGGTACATGTATATCACATAGAATTAACCACATCACATTCCATTGGTATGTTAATTATTTAATTTAAATATAGTTAACCGTTAATTTTATTGTAAGTCCTTCCGCTTAGTATTATATTAATAATACCGTGACTGCCTCGCCTAGATCACTGTAACCGATCCAGTCCCTTCTGCTAGCGTTATCCGTTCGCCGCAGTCACGGTACCCTTAAGGATGGCTACTTATTGTCCACCCTATCTACGTGATTCCAGGTTCCAGGACCACCGTCTTCGGAGATCAGTCGTAGCTGCAGCCGAGTTACCTAGACCCCGTGAAGTGAACCAAGCGGGGACTATTGGATAACACTATCAGGGGCGTGCTGAGTTCGGTTAGATGTTGGACCTGGAATACGCTTGAGGGTGACGTACCCACTTCCCGAGGCTTCTTAATTAAATAATTATTTTGCATATTCATTTTTATCTGTAATGTGCCTAATGAATATTAGTATTATGTTATTATTATTTTTTAATTATTGCAATGAGTTCGTATTGGTTATTTTTTAATTATTGAAATAAATTAGTATCTCGGTGGAACCTCCATATTGAAATTAGTATTATGTTATTATTTTTTTAATTATTGAAATAAATTAGTATTATGCCATTATTATTTTTTTAATTTATTCTTATACGTTAAGACGTAACAATGGCGCCCGAATCGTGGTTTTAGAATTATTTCTAGCGTATTCCTGGTCTTTTTCATTATTTTGTAGTTAGTCCTATGGTGACGGTGGCTTGGTATTTTCTAATTGTGAAACGATTTTGTCTGTACTTTAAATATATTTTGTCCTACTACTAGAATACAATACTTTTATTAACCTACTAAAAAAAAAAAAAAAAAAAAATTGTATAACAAGATCGTTAGATTTTTTTCGTCTTCATTATAGTTTTGTAACGGATTGGACAATTTTGTTTCAAATGATTATTAGTTTTTTATAGACATTAGTTTCGTTTTACCTTGTATTCTGTTTTTCTTCCTGTGCTTTAATTGTTCTATGTCGCAGTTAATCTGTTATTATTTGTACTCTATCGATGTAGTTACACCTTTGTAGTAATAATTGCACAACATACCTACTTATACATACCTATTTTATTTTTAATTGTAAATCACTTATTCCAAACAATCATGTATAAAGAAATAAAGTACCTTTCCTTACAAAAAACTGAGCTTGAGTATGAAGTAGCGATTAGAGGGGAAGTACCTGCAGATAATGTTCAGGACTTAAGGAAACAAATCATCAAGCAAGTTAAATGCTTTCCTGCTGAGGATATATTAGAGTCTTACCTCGAGGCTACAGAGGATATAAAGGGTGCTAAGGATAGCTTAATTAAATTGAAGAATAATTTACAAATTCTAAAAACAAAATTTGATAAAAATTTATTTAACAGATCTGAAAACCTTGCTCACCATATACATCATCGTTTAAATAGAATCCAACCTGTATTGCCAGATGATTTGGTACAATTCAAAGAGTGCTCGCATAAACTGCAATCCCTTCACAAGGAATTAGCTTGTTTTATGCCTGTTGCCTCTTCTAAGAGTAATACTGAACAGGATGATATAGCCGCCCCTATTTTGTCACTTAACTGTGATCATCGCATCGCTGTAGACTTAGCGAAGTTAAGGTTCGACGGTAAGACATGTGTCCGGGCTTTCATACAGGATGTCGAGGAACGAATGAAGGCTAGAAATATTAAACCTGATCGCGTTCTAGCTTTCGTTACAGAAATCTTTCACGGTGAGGCCTTACATTGGTTTCGCAGTGTTCGGGACTCTATAAGCACTTGGGAGGAATTAGTTATTATTTTAAAAAGAGATTTCAGTCAATTTGATTATGATTACAGACTCATGAATGAAATTCGATTACGTACTCAGGGTGAATCGGAATCTATTATTATTTACTGTGCTATAATGGAAGGGTTGTTTTCAAGACTATCTAAAAAAGTACCTGAAGAGGAAAAACTTGAAATACTTTTACATAATATTAGGCCTTGTTACGCCGCTATATTATCGTGTTGTCCCGAAGTTAAATCAATTTCAGAATTACGCACTACATGTCGTAATTATGAAAACTATCAGGTGCGCGTTTCTCAATTCCGTGAACCTCCAAAAGTCACTTCGGATACTATGGCACCAGAATTTGCATATATTAGACCATCTAATACTTTCAATAAAACATACTCTGCAACTAAAAGCACAAATAATTACAACACTAGTGTAATCGAAACACAGCCAGTTGATGCGGTTATTAATAAACATAACCGAACTTCAGTTTATTGTCCTAGATGCCGTACAAATTCTCACTCATTAAGAAACTGTAAAGAGCCTAAGATTATAATCTGTTTTAAGTGTGGTAAGAAGGATTTTCGATATCCAGATTGCCCCAATTGTAACGTGTTTTCTAAGGAACCTAAGTCAAAAAACTAACAAATTATTGCAGCAACAATAAAAGGTTTGATAAAGATGATTGGACCAATTGGCTTAACTTTATAAACAAATTTTTTAGTACTTATACCACTGTTGCTGCAATCAAAAATTATATAACATCTAATGACCCCCGTCCTTATGTCAAAGTTAATATTCAAAATGAATCCTTAACTGTTTACGGGTTATTGGATTCCGGTTCTGCTGTAAGCATTATAGGTAATAATTTACATTTAAAGCTCCATGAATACAACATAGAAATAGACAATTCTGAAACTATAATTATTACTGCCGCGGGAGGACAAAATATGAAGTCCTTAGGATTTGTACTCTTGCCTCTGTATTTTAATAATAAAAGTATGATAATTAAGGCTCATGTTGTACCAGAAATCAAATCACAGCTAATATTAGGAATTGATTTCTGGACTGCACAGATGGCGTAGTGGTTAATGCTAGTGACCTACAGCGCCAGTGTCGGGGGTTCGAATCCCACGCAGGACAACACTTTGTGCGATCCACAAATTGTTGTTCTGAGTCTGGATGTAATTTGTGTCCGTTAATTATATGTGTATGTATTTCTCGCGGAAACGCAATGAGTTTCAAAAAAATTAAAAAACTGTACGAATGGCGGCGATGTGGCTCGCGACACGTCACGTCTCGTTTCCGTCGGGGGCGAAAAGTGGCCCACAGAGAACCGCTTTGCTACGCTGAATATGTCAAAGATCGTAGCAGGTGGAGGGCAGTGGACTCTGCCTACCCCTATGGGAAAAAGGCGTGAATATATAAAAAAAAAAAAAAAAAAAAAAAGATTTCTGGACTAAATTTGAAATATTTCCTAATAACATTAAAAATATAAAATTACTCACGAATGACAGTCCCTGCTTATCCGAGATTTTAATTTCTAACGATGCAGCCACTTGTGCCGAGTCTGTTATACAACACTACGCTAATCTTGAGGCTTCTCAAAAGGTAAAAATTGATAATATTATTTATCAATTTAAACAGGTATCTTTCGAAATGAACGGTCTCGGTAGAACTAAATTAATTGAACATCGAATAGATACTGGTGATGCAACACCTATTAGGCAAAGGTATTATCGTTTATCACCCGAAAAGAAAAGGATAATAACAGAACAGGTAGACGAAATGTTAGCCCTAGACGTATTAGAGCCTTGTGAAAGTCCTTGGTCATCGCCGGTGCTATTAGTTGACAAAAAAAATGGGCAACCTCGGTTTTGTTTGGATAGTAGAAAACTAAACTCTGTCACAAAAAAGGATGCTTATAAGCTGCCCTATGTTTCAGAAATCCTTGATAACCTTAGAGATGCTAAGTTTTTGTCTAGCATAGATCTTTCAAAGGCATTTTTGCAGATTCCTATTAGCGCAAAAGATCGCGAAAAGACGGCTTTTTATGTACCCGGACGAGGAACTTTTATGTTCAAAGTAACCGCCTTTGGGCTATCAAATGCCCCAGCTACACAACAGCGTTTGGTAGATACTCTATTTGGCCCTGAATTTGAGCTAAAGGTCTTTTGTTTCTTGGATGACATAATAATAGTTAGTAGTACGTTTCAGGAACACGTTCCTTTACTAGGTCGTGTTCTTGAGAAACTGAAACAAGCGAACCTCACAGTTAACCTGTCAAAGTGTCAGTTTTTTAGAAAAGATTTACGCTATTTAGGATACATTGTTGATGAGCATGGTCTTCGTACTGATCCCGCTAAGGTAGAAGCCATCCTAAATTTTAAAACCCCTACTTCCAAAAAAAGATGTTAAAAGATTCTTGGGAACGGCATCTTGGTATAGGCGTTTCGTACCTCACTTTAGCAGTGTAGCTGGTCCCCTTAACAAGCTAACTGCTGGCGGTAGAAGGGCATCTCCTTTTGTTTGGACACTTGAGGCCGATAAAGCTTTTCACACTTTAAAGAGCGCCTTAGTAAATGCACCGGTGTTGGCTTGCCCCGATTTCAATCATAGCTTTGAAGTTCACACAGACGCAAGTAATTTTGGTGTCGGTGCTATGCTGTCGCAAATTATTAATGGTGAGGAACATCCTATCGCATATATGAGCAGATCCCTTACTGCTGCTGAACGCAATTACAGTGTTACGGAGAGGGAAGCACTTGCGGTACTGGTTGCTTTGGAACATTGGCGTTGCTACCTCGAAAGCGGCAAAACCTTTACAGTATATACAGACCATTCTGCACTAAAATGGTTTTTATCCCTAACTAACCCTACCGGCCGTCTTGCTCGTTGGGGAGTAAGACTTTCATCTTTTAATTTTGAGATTAAGCATCGTCGAGGCAAAGACAATATAATTCCAGATGCATTGTCTAGAAGTGTCCCTATCGCGGCACTTAATAATCTACCAGAACAGCCTTTAAATACTACCGACACGTGGTATCTTAATATCTATAATGGCTGTATTAGTTCTCCATCCTCCTATCCTAACTATAGAGTTGAGGGCAACGCACTATTCCGCCTGATGAAAATTAAAACACCCCTCACCTCAGAATTTAGCTGGAAGGAAGTTATACCACTAGAACTACGCGAGGAAATCACTAAGAGAAATCATGCCGACCCTACTGCCGCTCATCTAGGGATCTATAAGACCTATAAGCGTTTACAGTTGAGATATTACTGGCCCGGTATGTACGCAGACACTGTTAAATATGTTAATGATTGTGATACGTGTTTAGCCTATAAACAACCTTCACACGCTCCCTTAGGAAAGATGGGCCGCCCAAAGGACTGTGCCCGCCCCTTTCAAACTCTTTCCATAGACATTGTTGGGCCCTTGCCCAGTAGCAAGAAACGAAACAATTACATATTCGTCGTTAACTGCTGCTTTTCTAAATATTGTCTAATTTTTCCAATACGACAAGCTACTGCTAATGTTATTTGTAAGCATCTCGAGGATAATGTTTTGCTGGTTCATGGTATCCCTCAGACTATAATTATGGATAACGGGACACAGTTTGCGGGACGCGAAATGAACACTCTTTTAAAGAAATACAAAATCCCAAACGTACATTTTACACCTAAATACACACCGCAAATTAATAACGTAGAACGGTACAATAGGACTATTGTCACATCAATATCAACGTTTGTAAATAACGATCATAGGAATTGGGACGTGAACTTACCCAAGATTCAATTCGCTATCAACAACTCCGTGAATGAGGTAACAGGTTTTACACCTTCATTTTTAGTACATGGAAGAGAGTTGGTACCTTGTGGTTCACACTATATTGATAACGACAATAGCAATGAAATTTTATTCCTTCCTCGTGATGTATATGGTGAGAATCTGGGTCATTTAGCTGAAGTATTTGGTAAGGTGCAATCTGCTCTTTGGCACAATCATCAAAAATCAAGTCAACGTTATAGTTCACGGCGTAAACATACTGAATTTAATGAAGGGGACGTAGTGTGGAAGCGTACCTTCTTCCAAAGCGATAAATGTGCGCGTTTTAGTAAAAAACTTGCACCTAAATTTGAAAAGTGTAGAGTAATTGAAAAGAAGTCTCCACTAGTTTATGTATTGGAGGATATGAACGGTCGGCCGATAGGAGTTTGGCACATTAAAGATCTTAAATTAAAAGTAGCATCATTATAAATTTCTAATTATTATACTCCTTATTCATTACAATTTATATATTTCAACTTCAGGGTACGGATTTTCTTAAGGAACAAAAATCCTTATCGAGGAAGGGGGGTACTGTTACGTTATCGTAAAATTTAAGAGGGTATATCTGTATCGGCAGCCTGAGAGCGCCGAGCGCAGCCCACACTTGAGCCTGGAGCTCGCACACGCTACTCGTGCGCGACGGTAATTAATATTAAAATAATAAATGTATATCGTTAACACATATATATCGTTACCTATATGGACATTATAAAGTTTAAAGTGAATTATAATAACCCCGTATTGGGTAGGTTGTTGTGCTTTTATTGATTATTAGAAGTAGAACCAATGTGCATAATATTGGATTGTATTGTACTAGTGCAATTTAAATTCGCCTAACGACATATTTAGAGCTTTATTAATGCTTGACGTCGTTATTTAGCCATATATCAGGTACATGTATATCACATAGAATTAACCACATCACATTCCATTGGTATGTTAATTATTTAATTTAAATATAGTTAACCGTTAATTTTATTGTAAGTCCTTCCGCTTAGTATTATATTAATAATACCGTGACTGCCTCGCCTAGATCACTGTAACCGATCCAGTCCCTTCTGCTAGCGTTATCCGTTCGCCGCAGTCACGGTACCCTTAAGGATGGCTACTTATTGTCCACCCTACCTACGTGATTCCAGGTTCCAGGACCACCGTCTTCGGAGATCAGTCGTAGCTGCAGCCGAGTTACCTAGACCCCGTGAAGTGAACCAAGCGGGGACTATTGGATAACACTATCAGGGGCGTGCTGAGTTCGGTTAGATGTTGGACCTGGAATACGCTTGAGGGTGACGTACCCACTTCCCGAGGCTTCTTAATTAAATAATTATTTTGCATATTCATTTTTATCTGTAATGTGCCTAATGAATATTAGTATTATGTTATTATTATTTTTTAATTATTGAAATGAGTTCGTATTGGTTATTTTTTAATTATTGAAATAAATTAGTATCTCGGTGGAACCTCCATATTGAAATTAGTATTATGTTATTATTTTTTTAATTATTGAAATAAATTAGTATTATGCCATTATTATTTTTTTAATTTATTCTTATACGTTAAGACGTAACACTGAATAGGGGGACGTATTTGAGTCGAGATGATGATCCTTAGGAATGATTAAAAGTATTCTTTTTATTTTAAACATTTCGACTGTGTTACTCAATAGAGGGTGGGTTTATTGCTGAACATATTTCCAAATTTTGTACTATTCTTACAACTCATATTAACTTTTTGCAACGTCTAACATTCCTACATACAACTTAAAAATCACATTTTGTTAATTAATATAAAAAGGTAACCTTTCTTGATGAGCTATGATATGATTGAACCTATCTGAAGTGTCATTACGCTTGCTCTTTTGGATCCCCTTCTTCTGAAAGACGTCCCTGTGTACTTCGGAACGTTACATCTATGTAATATTATCTAATAGTATATGTATACTAATACGTATTTATTACGTATTAATATACGTAGTAAATGATGATATGGTTGCTCCCTTTAGGCGTTTTAATAACTAGAGTAAGAGACTGAGACTAAGTGACAACCCTAGTTCAGAATAAGGCAACTATTGATTGATGAGATGTGAGGCAGTGTTTATTCAATTAAATTTATCTTAAGCTTTCTAAGAGACACAGTTGCTGCAGGTATAGGATATATCTGTTCAAAATAAATATTTTTAACTTAATTATGATATATTTATCATCGTTATCGCAGCCCGCATATGTCCCACTGTTGGGCTCGGGGCTCCTCCACAAGAGAGGGATTTTGACCTACTATACCATGCTGGTCAGACATGCCAACGGGTTTCATTTCGAATTATCCTTCTCTTGCACTTATGTTATATGCATATTATTTCCCTTAGTCGTCTTTTACCACATACACGGGCAAGAAAGGGGGGCGATGAATCGTATTCTTACTCCGTCACCATACGGAATGATATATTTATAGTGCCTCTTAAAATTAAGAAAATCTAAATAGATTTTCCAACTATCGAAAAAATTTAACTCGACTCGACAGTATATCGTAGTTATGGCAGAATCCATGGAGGACCTTGGCACTATGCTCAATGACCTCAGCAGTGTTTCTCAACTAGTGGGTCTATAAATGAACATGGACAAGATGAAAGTCATGTCTAATGCCCATGTCATTTCTGTACCGGTCCTAGTTGGGAATGCGATCCTCGAAGTTGGCGATATGTTTATCTAGGACAAGCAGTCCAGTTAGGTAGATTCCATTTCGAGCAAAAGGTCAGCTGACGAATCCAACTCGGCTGGGCAGCGTTCGGGAAACTTAAGAGGATGTTCTCGTCCAATATTCCGCAGTGTCTCAAAACATTCGTGAGAAAAGACCGACGTCCTCCCCGAGGGGGGGACGGCGGTCTCGTGTGGTCTCGTCGTGTACGTGCTTACGCCCCTCTGTCGCCCCGGACGGAGTGGTGCGAGGAGCGCGGCGATCGTAACCCACGCTGACTTACGGCACTTAAACGTGGTCTCTAAATGTCGGCCTCATAAAAAAAGCTCAAAGTCGCTCAACGTGCTATGGAGAGAGCGTGCTTGGTATTTTTAAATCCGGAATTCGGCAATCCGTAGAAGAACGGGTGTAACCGACATAGTCTGCAGAATTAGTACGTTGAAATGGCAATGGGCAGGTCACATCGCTCGTCGAACCTACAACCATTGGAGCAGAAAGGTTCTTGAGTGGCGGCCACAAATCGGAGGACGCAGCGTAGGACGACCTCCCACTAGGTTTAGTTCGTCACCCGAGGATTTAGTTCGTCACCCGCCGAGAGGCCGACCGCGCGACGGCGACTGACGTCCCCGAGGGGGGGGGGGACGTCAGTCGCCGAGGAGAGGGTACTCCGCAGGGGTATTCCGTTAGGTCGACCACTGAAGACAAGTCACCCTGCACCGGTGGTCGGCCCAACGATGAAGGTGACGTGCCACGGGTGGGTTACGAGGCCGTGCGCCGCCCCTCTGTCGCCGGACGGACGGAGTCGGGGGCCGGGTGCGCTGACCTTAGACCAAAAAAAAAGAGGACTCCTCATTTCCTATTAGTATGTGGAGGATTCTCACTTTCTATTGGATGTCATGAATAAAAATTCATTATCATCATCATCTCCTTACGATCACCCACGGGATAGAAAATGAGTTGGTGAATTGTTTTCTTGCTCCATAACTGCAAGTGGAGATTTATTGTCTACTAGCAACCCGCCCTCGCTTCGCTTCGGTTATAGGTTATAGTCGTTTTACCCGCGTAGTTCCCGTTCCCGTGGGAATACCGGGATAAAATATAGCCTACTTTACGCCCTGATATTATAGCTTTCCATTGGTGAAAGAATTTTTGAAATCGGTCCAGCCGTTTTGAAGATTACCCGGAACAAACAGACAGACAAAAATTTTTTAATTGCTATTTTAGGCATAGGTGTCGTGCAAATAACCGTGTGAGCATGAAAAAAGCCTATTATTTTGACATTACAAACAGACACTCCAATTTTATTTATTGGTATAGATAAGTGAGATTCGTGTAATTTTACCTATATACATTTTTAAGCGTAAAGTATATCTGGAAGTCCTACAGAGTGTTATGAAGATGGCTAAGCTCAACATCTATACCAATAAATAAAATTGGAGTGTCTGTTTGTAATGTCAAAATAATAGGCTTTTTTCATGCTCACACGGTTATTTGCACGACACCTATGCCGAAAATAGAAATTAAAAAATTTTTGTCTGTCTGTCTGTCTGTCTGTTCCGGGTAATCTTCAAAACGGCTGGACCGATTTCAAAAATTCTTTCACCAATGGAAAGCTATAATATCAGGGCGTAAACTAGGCTATATTTTATCCCGGTATTCCCACGGGAACGGGAACTACGCGGGTAAAACGACTATAACCTATAACCGAAGCGAAGCGAGGGCGGATTGTTAGTTAATAATATAGTCAGTCTCTTAAGGTGCTATTAATCTTGATTTAACTTCGCAAATTAAACTACAGTTAACAATTAGTTCGCAAAAAGAATTAGACGGTTAAGCATTTGTTAATAGTTAATAGTATGAGGAAATAAAAATATAACATATTGTATTTAAATTATTACGTTGTTATAAGTAATAGGTAATAGAATATGTTCCTGATTTCATTTTAAATGTTACTCGGACAATCTATGTAATAGTTAAAAGATATAATGCACCACTTGTGCGACAGCAGCTTCGCTTGCATAGATTATTTCATCATTATGATAATTCATATATTTAAGGCCCACTACTGATCTCGAGCGTCTACGTAGTAGGACGGGAAATGGATACTACGCTGGTCAGACGGGCTGGTACAACGGCCTACTATACCATGCCAGTCGGACAGGTTGGTAATAGGGGTTTCAAGGGCTTCATCTCTTGCACAGATGTTATATGCATATTATATTCCTCGTCTTTGCCGTAGGTGTTCCACTTTTGCCCGTAGGTGTCATACCTATGGACAAAACACACACCCCCTCGGTGGTGAATTGTATTCTTACTTTGTCAACACACTGATTACCTCCAGGATGGAATTTAATGCGCATGAAACGCAGACACGGTAAGCCTATAATCTTTTTTTTTTATAATTTTGTAGCTTATATTTCACGAGTTAGTAGTTTATTTATGTATTAAGGTTCAAAATAAATCTGTCCGCGACTTCCTTAAGTAGACATAAAATAAACATTAATAACTTCTGAAGTTACACACTATTATGTTCAGCGATTTTATGGTGATATCTTGCGTAAACATATGAAAATATGATAAAATATTGTGGTATTTATTGATTAAATACAGGGATGCCAAAATGTAGGAACTTTTTATGTATGTTTCAATGCAAACAGATCAAAGATAAAGAGAAAGATAAGATCAAATTCTCAGGTGACCGAACCGGATTAGTCCATTACCCGCAGAGAGGTTGACCGCGCGACGGCGACCGACGTCCCGGGAAAGGGACGTCGACTAGAGAGGGTACCCCCCAGGGTATTCCGTCGGGCCGACCACGGAGGACAAGGAACTTGGAGGAAACAAAGAAACAAAATAATCATGCAATAGTTCATTTTTCGTGTGGTGAATGGTACTTATTCTTATACAGTCATAAGAATACCATTCACCACCCCCTTTGCCCGTGGGTGTCGTAAAAGATGATTAAGGGATTATTGCAGGTAACATCTATACAAGAGAAGGTAATCTTGAAATAAAACTCTATATCAACACGTCCGTCCAGCGTGCTATAGTATATTTCCCTGCTATTGTGGAGGAGTCTTGAGCCCAACTGTGGCACGCGGATGAGCAGTGATGATAATAATGATGAGTTATTTCTCCGCAACTTGGAGAGTGATGATCGAGTGCATAAATATGTTACACGAAATTTATCTTCTGAAAATATGCGGCGTTGGTGTATTCTAAATTATTGCAATACATCACTGATTTACTAAACAGATAAATAAATCAACATTTTATCAATAATGAAAAAAATGATGACAATTAATCGAGAAACCTTAAAATAAATTCTTTAATTTTCGTCAAGCATGTTCTAATAATTATTTTTTTTATTTATTTATTTTATGTCTTTAAACGAGCAATCCTTATATATATATATATATATATATTCAATATATTCAGGATTTCGGAAACGGCTCCAACGTTTTTGATGAAATTTGGCATACTAGAGGTCGCGGAGAAAAAATCGATCCAGCTAGGTTTTATTTATAGAAAATATTGTTTTGTAGATTGACCCGGACCAACTCCATCTGGTACCATTTGGGTCAACGATTACATTCCCAACGAAGGTTGACGTCAGGCAGGCGGCCGGTCATAAAAGTCATTGCCAAAACTTTTTGCAATATGTCAAAACAGATGACATATTGCGTCGACCCCAAGTAATTGGGATAAGAGCAAGATGATGATGATTGTTTTGTCGATGTTTTTAGCTAATCAATACAATGACATAAAATGTCAATAGAATATGCATTCAAATTTCGCCTTCGACGTCAAGAGTAATGATAGCTCAGTTGGGTAGTTGTCCAGTTTTCGTTTTGTTTTGTTTTGGCATTCAAACAGCGTCGTATCGAATTTCGGTGTTATTATTATTCTCTTTTTGTAATATTTGATATATTTTTCATTATTTAATTTTTATTTTTTATTAATATATATCTAAATAAATTCGACAAAGATACAACAAAAATATGCCGAGCGAAGCTCGGTCAATCAAATATTTTAATATAATATGACTATCTATTTACAGGCTAAAAACCTAATACCATAGTCCATACACTAGTGTTGATTCTAAAATTACTTCTATATGATTTACAATTAATCTATACCTTAATACTACTTCTAACTTAATCTATAACATTGGATAAAAAGAAGTGTCTTATTGAATTCACTCAATTGACATGTGAAAATATAAATTTTTGTGTGAACTTCGTTTATGGTACCGAGTGCTCGCGTTATTGGCGTTCTAGCTAGCCTAGTTAATGGGTGTAACCGACATAGTCCGCAGAATTACGCACGTTGAAATACCAATGGGCAGGCCACATCGTTCGTTAAACCGACAACTGTTGGGGAAGAAAGGTTCTCAAGTAGCGACCGCGCGAATCGAACGACGAAGCGTAGAACGACCCTGCAAGGTGAACTGGGGACATCATGAAAGTCGCAGGGAACCGTTGGATGCAACTGGCATAGGATCGTGGGAGTGGGGAGGCCAATGCCCAACAGTGAACGTCTATAGGCTGATGGCTGGATAAATGGAAATAACATTGAAATAAATTTGTGTTATGATATTAACTTATTTTAGTCAACCCTGATTCCACGTAAATTTGGGCCAAGATGGTTGGGAAATGGCAATAAATTAATGTTTATAATAATATAATCACAATAAAAGCGTACTCATTGAGGTCAAATAAAATGTAGTCCTTATTACTTAATAACTTGGCAGGCAACTTTTTGACTTGTCTGGTAGAGAATGCTGGAACATGATTTCATATTAACCGATGCTTATGTTAACATGATAGTTTTTAAGTTAAGCTATGGTACTGCCAGGGGCATAGCTAGAACGCAGCCGTATTAATGATACGGGGGTCCCTAGACTGTAGGGGTCCCGAATCATCAATCAAAAATTCTTAAAATGCTATAATGATTCATAACATTTCTGAGACTAACTGATAGGATTTATTGAAAAATCCCATTACCATTCTTATTCTTTTTTAAACTTAACCGTCTCTTTAGGTCTTTCAACATATTTTCTCTCATCTGAGGCAACTTACCTTATGTCAGTGCTGCCTGTGTGGTTCTTGTTATCATAACTCCTGTAAGTCAGGATCCATAATAGTATCCATAACTGACACCGAGGTTTGAACCTCAATTAGTCCCGAGTAGTGGAGCACTGGTAGTGGAGTTATTTAAGGATTTGCAAAAAAATCAACTATAACAAAAAAGAGGAGTTGCAAAAATCCACTTCCCTTCTGTTCAAAGCGGAAGACATGAAGAAAAATTGACTAATAGGTGAATAGGAGGATATACAGCTAGAAGCAACGTAGCAGTACAGTACCAACACATAAAAGAGTATTATTTCTGAGCTAAGAGTCATCATGATCATCATAGCTCATATACTTAGGTCTCACTGCTCGGGGTGAACCTCCTCCACAATGCGAGGGAAATTGACATACTATATTACGCTGCTCAGACGGGTTGGTATAAGGTTTTATTTCGAGTTATCCTTCTCATGCATAGTTGTTATATGCACCTATCTATCTAATCTATATGGTATATATCTAAAAATATATAACATGGACTTTATTTTCTTTTTGCTATTTTTTGAAGTGAAACTTCTTTGCGCGCATAAGAGTAATTTTTTTACGGATGAAACGCGTCACGAAGATGTGCACCGTTTTTGTCGAAGAAGAGGGAGAGAGCGATTGAGACCGGTTGAGAGAGAGAGTGAGAAAGGGCGAACATAGCACGAAGCACAGCCATGGGGCGAGAGTAGTGAGCAAGCGAGTGAGAAAGATCGAAAGATTTCTTTTTTTATTTTTTTTTTATTTCTTTTTTTTTTAATACTGATAAAACACATGGAACCAAAGAAGTTTCACTTCTGATATGCGTGCTTAGTACTCACGCTATTTTTGGTTTTGGGTTACGGTCGGCGCACTCCTCGCTCCACTCCGTCCGGGGCGACAGAGGGGCGTAGGCACATATAACATGTGTGTCACCCCAAGATAAGTGAAGAATGTATCTTACAATAATTTCCCGTATAGTGACGGATTAAGAATACAATGTGTTGTTATTTTTAACAATATTGGAGACGTAAAACTCTCCTACCTAAGCCCAGTAGCTAGCAGCATTCGACCGGGAAACTTATTGCATCAAATGCGACGCCAAAGGCGATATATTATGGCGATATGTCGGGCAGTGGATTTCAGTAGACTAATGCGTGAACGTTGTCATCTACTATGATAAAGAAAGATAAACGTACAAAAAGATGTTATATAGTGCTTATTTTTAGTCTATGACATCTAAGTAGATTTATAATAGATACGTAGCTAAATAACTTAGTTATAAATAGAAGTAAATAATTTAGTTCTATAGTTGTCTACTTCCCAAGAGATGGCGCTGTAAATAACTTTCACACAAGCTACTCGTACAATGATAAATACATAATACCGCTCTTTGCACATTTAAAATATCTTCTATTTTTTCTAATTCGTGATACAAAGTTATGAACATGCTAACGTATGTCCACCCGTCAATTTAGTATCAAGTTATGTGATATAATGACATGTTGATACTCGCTATGCTTAGTGTAAGTCCCAGTAGTGAAAAATGTCTTGCAATAAAACTCTTAATTTTTATGCTCGAGGCATTTTGCTACGTAGTAATTTAACTTTCTGATGATTGTATATAATTTCAAATAAATTTATTGGATTAATTTTAATGATGATATGAAATGGCAGATTGGCATTTTAAGACATTTAGTCTTATTTTCCTATATTGTTATTTTGTAACATTTTTTAAATAATACTAGCGATCTGCCCTCACTTCCCTTCGATTTTAATCGCTTCCTTCTTCCGCCTCTGCATTTTAAATCTTCAATATCTTTCAAGATATGGCTTCGAGTTCATGTTCTGGACCGGGCAAAATTTTTCGGAGAGAAAAATAGCCTATGATACTTCTTATATAGACAGTTACCTGATAGTAAAATATTATCAAAATTGGTCCAGCCGTTTTGAATATTACTCGGAACAAACAGACACACAAAAGAAAATAAACTGATTTTTAGGCACGGGTATCGGGTATAATAATTGTGAGCTTGAAAAAAAGTATAAATAAAGTATTATTTTGACATTACAAATAAACGCTTTTAATTTTATTTATTTGTAGAGATATCGATAGCTAATTTCGGTGTGCCTGTGAAACAATGAATTTCAGTTTCCACTAACATTTAAGGAATTTTTTCGGCAAAATTTGTTGTTAAAAACAGGAATAGTAGAAAAATCTTGATGTTTTGTTATTATTAACATTGAACTAACTTGTTAAAATGATTTAAGGTTATTTTAACTCCATAAGATTAGGATCAATATCATTTCGAGGCTATGAAAAGTAACGTTATGTTACATCATAAATTTCTAGCTTCCATCAGCCTATCAACCTCCACCTTTGGACATTGGCCTCCCTATGAAAGTGAATAATGTTATAACAGCTACATGACCTACGCATTAGCGATTGCGTTTGGCGTTATAAGCTGGCCAGAAAAGTAGCTATTGCCATGGTGGACTTAGTCGATTTTTAAGACACTCATGAGAAATTAAGGGGTGGTGACATATTATATTTTTAACCAATCACGATAATGCTAAAAAAAGGCGTACCTAATCCGTGTGGTGACGGAGTATGAACCATTCACCCCTCTCTTGTCCGTGGTTGTCGTAAAAGACGACTAAGGGATATAAAATGCATATAATATCTATGAAAGAGATACAAAACTAGAAATGAGACCCTATACCAATATGTTTGACCACTGACGTCAAGTCACCTGCTCCGGTGGTTGGCCCAACGACGAAGGCGACGGGTCGCGCGGGTGGATTACGAGTGTGTGTGCTCACGTCCCTCTGTCGCCTCGGAGCGGACGAGGAGTGCGACGACCGTAGCCCATGCCAAAAAAAATACCAATATGTTTGATCAGCGTAGTATAGTTAATTGCTATGCAAGAGAAGGAAAACTCGAAATAACACGCTATAGCAACACATCCGACCAGTGTGGTATAGTAGGTGAATTTCCCTCTCATAGAGGAAGAGGCCCGAACCCAACAGTGGGACGTGTATGGGCTGAGATGATGATGTTGATGAAAAAAAGACGTTTAAAAAGGATATACATATTATCATCCCGATCTTATTCCAATTACTCGGAGTCAACGCAAGTATGTACTCTACTTCCATCGAACATATTCCAAAAAGTTTTGACAATAGTTATATAACCAGTTCTCCGTCTGACGTCAACTGCCCTAGGTAATGTAATTATTGATCAGAGGATCACCAGATGGAGTTAGCTCAGGTCTATGTAGAGCTCATCGAAGCAGTGAGACCATGGTACCGGTGGTCCGTCTATCAAGGCGGAGAGAGGGAGTAGGCCAGGTTATTTAGTGGGTGAGGGCCCCACACTACTTCTTTGTTCTCCCAAATAGCGGAGTGTGCATTTAGGTACATTATTCCTGCCATAACAAAAAAAAAAAGTTCTATGTAGAGCTCTTAATCGTCTTTTACGACACCCACGAGCAATCTAAGGTTTGGTAATATTCGTAGCTACCATCACAGAGCAATAAATAAAGGTGTATAAAGATACAAAGATACTAAAGGAGACTGTTATGTCTGTGAAATAAATCTAGTCATACATAAATATCACTCGATCAATTAACGTCTGAATTATCTTAATGGTTAATAATGACACTTACATCAGTCAAAGTTGCCAATAAAATAAATTAATGATCGCCTCGTAACATTATACCATCTTTTATACGTTTCACCTCACTATCAAATTGAGGTGCTTAACATTTTGATTTAAAGCACGGTTCACACCCCTGCGGCTCTTACAACACTGTCATGTTCAAAACAAAATTATATTTACCGTTGCAATAATTTTGTTTTAATCTGTAATGTTTGAGTTTTAATTATAAGAAACATAGTTTAGTTTATCTATTTAAACTATCTCATTAATTCATTGAGATATCTATGCAGTCATGAAGTCCCAATTTCAAATCCTTGGTTGGGCGGAGTGTTGTTGGGTTTTCGCTAGATGTTACTGATGTGCGAAGATTTTCTTAAGACATTTTCAGTAGTGAACTTACAGCTAGGGGCTACCCTATACTGGGACTGTGAGATGGGGAGAATCGTAGATATTATACTTACTCAGCAATTTCCAGATATAAAGGCTACTGGACTGTAAAAAATAAATAAAATTAGTAATAGGAGGGTGAGGTTGGGCAAACAGTCCGTTATAAAATATTTGCAAAACTTTTCTAATGTTTTGCTTTTTTTCATCTATATTATACGTATTAGATAAGGATAAAAGATCATTGACTGAGATTACAGCGTTATTGATTGAATGAATGTAAATATTTAGCACTCGTAAATAACAGTCATAAAAGACGACTATGGGATATAATATGCACATAAAATCTGTGCAAGAGAAGGAAAACTCGAAATGAAACCCTATACCAAAATGTCTGACCAGCATGGTATAGTAGGTCAAATTCCTTCCGATTATGGAAGAGGCCCGAGCTCAACAGTGGGACATATGTGGGCTGTAATGATGATGATGAAATAACATTTATCCTCTTTTCAGAAGTAATTTGCTCACCTTTTACAAGGAATATTCAATAATTTAAATTTTAGTTAATTACTCTTTTGTTTTTTTTCGAGTTGTATTTTCAAGATGTGATTGTATTATTTTAAAATATAAAAAATAATATAGCTTTAATCTTATTAAGAAAAGGGATAATGAAGAAAAGATATATATGAAATACTCAAATCTAAACTGATATTCTAAGCGCAAATATAAGTTTGTCAGGAACAGATATAGTAAAATATATTATTCGATTTGCGCGTGCGCATGCGTTCGGTGTCATTCATCATTATAATGGCAGCTATTTCGTTATGTGCTTATGACGTTTGGGCAAATATTTTTAAGCATAAGATGAATCGTTTAGTCCACTAATGCTGTTACGTAGTCGATTATGCGGTCAAATTTATAATTCACATTACTCTGTGGGGTCAAATGATACATTTATTTAACGAAGTTAGTAGTGTGAACATTCTTAATATATTCAATGGAATAATGAAAATTAAAAAAAAATGTAATGCAGTTATCAACTTAAATAGCTTATTATTTGTAGAAATTAGAAGCGGTGTGAACATTGCTAATTGTAGTGACCTTTACAGTTTTTTTTTCGGATGGAAACCAAACCTTTTAACTTTCTTTTAGTAATTAAGGCCAAGTTAACCTAGTGTGACAAATACAATTATTTCCCTTTTAAGAATTCATGTTAACGAGTTTTCTGTATTGCACATATTTTATTAAAGCTTTAAAAGCTGTGTCGCTCTTTATTTAAAATTTCACTCTTTGATCGAATATCCGATGTTTTTCATCTCAGCATCACATATATGTCCCACTGCTGAGCTCGAGCTACTTTCAGAACAGAACTGGAACTGACAGGGTATACCATGATAGCCAGATCCAGATGACTCAGTTGGTATAGGCTTTTATTTCGACTTTTTCTTCGCCTGAATATATGTTATATTCAAGTCTGACCAGCGTGATATATAGGTAATTTTTTCTTCCATTGTGGATGAGGCGCAAGTCCAGCACTGGAACATGAATGAACTGAGATGAATGAATGAAAGGTATGAATCTGTACTAATATTTTACATCACGCTTCTATCAATATAAACTCATTTGCAAAAAAAACGGGCGGTTTTGATTTTCATTCATATTTAAAAAGATACAATACCAAAAAGGTTTCAATCGTTTGTACACGTTACTGGCCGGTTTTAAAAATGCTGTGGTATTTAAAAAAGTACGTTCTAAATTCAATTTTTCATTTGATGTTCATTTTTACAGAAAACCCCTTTTTATCCTACATTTTTGGCGCGAAGTTCCAGAAGTTAACATCGACTTTCATAACTTTTATTCAATTTTTATCGATTAATTTCATATCCTTGACTGTCAAAGCTTTATTTAATGCTGTTTGGCTGTATCAAAAATGGTAGATAAAGTGGTAAAAGCTACCAAAATTATCGCGCTGCTTGAAGAGGGTTGCAGCCAATGTTTCGTGGCTAGGAGGCTAAATGTTAGTCGCTCGACAGTCCAAAGGACCTGGCAGCGATATCAGGAGACTGGTTCCGTCGAGAGAAGGCCTGGTTCTGGAAGAAAACCATGTACCCAACCACGGGATGATCGTTTTCTTGTGAGTCGCGCATTGAGAAATCGCAAATCTTCGTATGTGGATCTTAAGAACAACCTCCAAGAAGTAAGAAATGTGCATATTAGTCTATGGACGGTCAGGAGGAGGCTTCTCGCTGCCAATATACGCAGTCACCGCCCGGCCCGCGGCCCCAAATTACTCCGTGAGCACAGAGTTCACAGGCTTAGGTTCGTTAGAAATTGTGAATCATGGACTCAAGACGATTGGAATAGGGTTTTGTTCTCTGATGAAGCCAGGATATTTCTGTTCGGTGAAGATCGACGTCGGCGAGTGCTAAGAAGACAAGGAGAACGCTTTGCAGAGGCATGTTTCGAAGAAATCACACCTTATGGTGGGGGCTCTGTTATGTTTTGGGCAGGAATAAATTCAATGGATCGTACAGAGTTAGTCTTCATTGAAAACGGCTCACTGACTGGGCATCGATACATAACGGAAGTTCTAATTTCTCATGCACAACCCGCATTGGCCGCTCTAGGTGAAGACTCGATTTTTATGGACGACAATGCTCGCGCCCACCGATCCCGCGATGTTAATGCGTATGTGCAAGAGGTCGGCATTCGTCGTTTGGATTGGCCAGCTCGAAGTCCCGACCTCAATCCCATAGAGCATGTCTGGGACATTGTAAATAAAACTACTTTTACGGATTATATCGCGTTTGTATTTGATTTATGATTGCCCGACGTTTCGAACACTTTGCAGCATTCATGGTCACGGGCGGACTAAGGTGTCTCACGTCCAACAAGTAATCGTTATTACAGACATCCACAACAGTTGTGGATGTCTGTAATAACGATTACTTGTTGGACGTGAGACACCTTAGTCCGCCCGTGACCATGAATGCTGCAAAGTGTTCGAAACGTCGGGCAATCATAAATCAAATACAAACGCGATATAATCCGTAAAAGTAGTTTTATTTACAATGTGTAGTGCTCGCGTAAACATCAGATATCATTATGTCTGGGACATTCTGAAACGGCGTGTGAGATCAGTACACCCGGCTCCGCAGACCATCAGAGAGCTGAAGAATGTGATTACTGCGGAGTGGGAACGTATTCCGCAAGCAAGTATCCGGGATATACTCGCTAGCATGCCCAGACGAATTCAAGCTGTGATTTTAGCTAGAGGGGGTCACACTCGATACTAAACATTTATCTGCTTTTACTTTATTAAAGAAAAACAAACAAAAAAACTTTTTTATTTTTACTTCATGAGCATATGCACTACTAGCGAATATACACTACTAGCGAGGTTTAGCATTATTTCCCATAAATTGTATCTAAATTTTATGAAATACTGATGAAAACGATTATTTTCTTATTAATTTAGCAAATTGTGTGGATAAAACTACCTATAATTATCAAACAAAGAAATATTAACATTTGAAATGGTTCATTGCTTAGGTGCCCGTTTTTTTTGCAAATGAGTGTATTATCATAATCAATTTATTCCATTTGAAATCTTTGTGTTGCGTGCATGCGCGTTATAGATATCTACTATTTATCCCTTCTTTCTCCTCTGTTCGTTATATATGTAATGACTGAGGAGTTTAAATACATAAAAGATAAAACTTTAATACAAAACCCTGGGCAGAAGGTTTATTTCAACTTCTGTGGTAAATATTCGTGTTCAATACTGGGGCCTTTACAGGTTGTAAAGAAATAAATAAGATCCCTAAAGTATTTTATCAATTTTAAAAGCTTTTATTTAGCTGGCCCTGTTAGTATGTTAGTATGCGACAAATCTTGCGAGTTAAATTAGAAACACTTCCTGTTGTTAGATTAGGTTGAAATTTGGTTTACTTACGTAACTTCGGTGACAATGTAATATGGTACCATGAAGCTGGTCTCAAGATGGTGTCGGAAGGTCGCTGTAGGAATTCCTAAACTAAACAAGATAAAACTGTCGAGTTTTGACTCGTTTGAATGGTCTTGATAAGTACTCTTGTGCTACATGACAGCCAAGATCTCAAAATGGCATCGGAAGGTGGCCATAGGAACGCCTAAACTAAACGAGATAAAACCGTCGAGTTTGGACTCGTTTGAATAGTCTTGACAAGCACTCTTGTGCTACAGGACAGTCAGGGTTTTAAGATGGCGTCGGTAGGCCACCTTCTGCTCTCGTTTAAATAGTCTTGAAAAGCATCCCTGTGTTACGTGATATCCAGGATATAAAGAAGAAGGCAATAGAAATGTAAAGATTGAGACATAACTAAAAATTTAAAAAGTAAAATATTCATTACAAATAAATTTATAAACAAGCTTTTATTTAAATGCTCCAAAACCCACCATTTTATTAAATTATAAAATTTATATTGATATAAACAAAAGCTTGTCGCGAGATTTCCAACAACGATAGGTACGATACCTATCTACTAAGTAATATTTAATTCCAACAAATATTAATGTTTGTGTTCTCGCTACAAGCTTTTATTTATATCAATCTGAATTTTGTAATTTAATAAAATGATGGGTTTGATTGCATTTAAAAATTTATTTTCTTCGTTTTAGAGCATTTAAATAAAAGCTTGTTTTTATTATTTTCTTTTTTATTTATATTTTTCACCTGAAGATAAGTGATGATGATGTGTGCAATAAGGTTCAGTGATATTAAACGCATCACCAAAACCCACTTCACGCAACACCATCAGAAAGTTGGGCTTCCGGCTCTCTCTTACCGAACGAAGGGCAGTAACAATTGTTTCTACTTAAACGTTGACAATCTGGATCAGCGGGTGACTGTAGGCAGACGACTATATTTAATGTGGCCCTACCACATATAAAAAAATGAGGTTAGCTATATGTAATCACAGATAAAATATTGAAAATGGTTGCTCCTGGATAATAATAACATTTATTATATCCTTGTCCTTTTCTGAGAGATAACAATAAAAAAAAAACTAGTTTATCTTGCAAATAAATATAACAAGCAAATTGAATTATTAGTTTTTGTACGATATTTTAATTTAATTATTAGTACCGTGTAGTGGCGTCTACGAATACTACCAGCTCTTGCATTGTTCATGAATGTCTTAAAAGACGATTAAGAGCTTTTAGTAGGACGACTAAGTGGATTGACGACATCTAAAACCCAGGGAATCGTTGGATGCAAGCGGCGCAGGACCGTTCCGAGTGGTTTTTTCATAGGGAGGCTTATGTCCAGCAGTGGACGTCTATAGTTTGATGGATGGATGGATGGAAGAGCTTTTCATCGATCTGGGCCAACTCTAGCTGATGCCGTCTGGTCAACAATTACATTCCCAAGGAGGGTTTATATCAGGCAGATAGCCGGTTATAAAATTATTTTCAATAACTTTTGCAATAAGTACGATGATAAAAGAGTAGGTATATATTGCGTCGAGTCTAAACAATTGAGATAAAATGATGATTTTAATTTATTTTCTTTTTTAAACTGATATTTCACCAAAACTGTCAGCTACGCTTTAATAAAGGTCTAATATTGACAGCTAAAATTCTTTAAAAAAATATAAACCAGTTTGTTTTGTTGGCTTTGGTTAAAATACGTCGGATTATGAATGGCCCTGTCAGTAAACATGTTTGACTCCATTTTAGTGACTGTGTTTTTGGATTGAAAGAGAGCAGGTCAAATTTGCTTTAAATACATAATGTCGTTTAAGTTCATTCCATATTTGAGTAATAGTGATTGAACTATGGCATTTTAAGACAAGTTTAAAATATGAATAATGAAATAAATTTCTCGTCTCTGGTTTCTTCATCATCCAGCTTATATATGTTTCACTGCTGGGCTCAAGTCTTCTCTAGGATAGGAGGGAAATTTTTCTACATTATTATGCTATTTAGACGACCCGGTATAGGGCGTTATTTCAAGTTTATTTCTACTGCATAACAACCGAAATAGTGTTCTCCTATGATAAGTAGAGATCGAATACAATGCGTCCTGCATTGTTTGCTGGACACGGGACATGGGATTCAATTAACAAACACACAACACGCAAACGACAAAACGCGCAGCTTAATTGAATCTCTGTAAACGTTCCAGAAATACAATAATTCCTTAGTGCCTTAGTTCCTTAATGAAAGATGTGATAATGTGTGTTAAATAGATAGTTGAGGTCCTTTTCTTGTAAACATTGCATAATATTTTATTTCCACTTTATGCAACAATGTTAACTGTTTCCTTTCTTTAGTTGCTTTTTATATCCGTGCAACAAAACCTACTCTGATACACTAATGGTATCTTTCATCCGTAATGTTAAAGTATTCGTTATAGTCCCAAGTATCCCAGTATTAAAAAAAAAACAAAAATGTTTGCATCAGTCTCATGTCTGTCTCAAAACATGTATACCAACATAGATTTTACTCATACTTTGAAAACTGTTTTTATCCTTCATTCTGCAGGAAGGTTTATTTTTAAATTATTTTCTAAGAGGCATCGAAAGTATTGGTTGGTTTAATAAGCAGTTGACAAGACACAGTGACGCTTAAGGGCAGTGTGTTTGCAAGCTTGGCTCGACCCACTAAACCTGTCGCACTGCATATGAGAAGTACGTTGACTATGAGTTGGTAACTTTTATTAGATTTCTTTTTATTATCAGTAACACTGATTCAATCAAAATAATAAAAAGATAAATGATATCTGATGTTTACGCGAGTATTACACATTTTAAATAAAACAACTTTATGCATTCATGGTTACGGGATGAACGCTGCAAAGTATTCGAAACGTCGGGTAATCAAAAATCAAATACAAACGCGATAAAATCCGTAAAGTAGTTTTATTTAAAATAATAAAAAGATATTTTTCTATGTTAGTGATACAGATATATTTGTAACTTAATACAGAATATGTTGACAATATGTATGATGGAAGAAGAGTACATATTGCTTAAGTAATTGAGATAAGAGTAGAATAATGATGATTATCTTAGAAATGAGAGAATATTTCTGTGGAATAAGTGAAAACGATTTTTGTGTTTGCTGATTTTACTAAACGTGTGTGTGTGTTTGCTAAGTATACTTTTAATGTATTGGTTACCTAAATTGCTGTCGCAAACGTTTAGGCAATAAAAACATATACCTAATTATTTCTTAGATTATGATCCAATTACATAAGATAATCATTTTGTAAAAAATATTTTCTCTTTATATGTAATGTATCAGCCCTAAAAATACATGCATGGAAATTTTAATATAATATTATGGCACGTTTTCAACATTAAAAATCTTGTAACATGGAAAAAGAAGTTATAATAACACAAAATAAATGAAAAGTAAATCTACACCTAAATATATTACTTTCCTGCTATATTTTTCTTTCTATTTTAATAAAAACCTGTATTTCATCTTATGTTTTTGTTATTTTATATAGGTCGTCAAATTACTACAATTTTAAGGAAATGATTTTTTTTTATATCTATTAAGGTTAACGCATTACAATTGATGATACGTATTAATATTTTAAATAAAACTTCTTTACGGATTTTATCGCGTTTGTATTTGATTTTTGATTACCCGACGTTTCGAACACTTTACAGCGTTCATGATCACGGGTGGACTAAGATGTCTCACGTCCAACAAGTCATCGTTACTGCAGAAACAACGTTTCTGCAAGTCATCGTTACTGCAGAAACGACGTTTCTGCAGTAACGATGACTTGTTGGACGTGAGACATCTTAGTCCACCCGTGATCATGAACGCTGTAAAGTGTTCGAAACGTCGGGTAATCAAAAATCAAATACAAACGCGATAAAATCCGTTAAGAAGTTTTATTTAAAATGTATAATACTCGCGTAAACATCAGAAATCATTACGTATTAATATGTTAGTTGATAGCAAAGCATATCAGGTTCTAGCCACAGTATTGATGGTCACCCTAGTTTGAAACAAACAAGTGCAGGCAGTTCGCCTTGCTCGGACGTTTCACTGCGCGCGCGCATAAACACATACTCAAAAAAAAAACTCACACACCCAAGTAAACACGTGTTCTATCAACATTTGCAAGTTATATACAAACTATATTGATTTCTCTCCTTATTAATATGGCATATATGTATATCTTTATTATTGTCATTAGACATTTCATTTTTTTCATTTATAGCCCTATAAAAATACATAGCCGCCAGTAGCTATCGGAGATATTTCAGTCGTAGTACGTAGTTTAGACCTTTGTCGTCTTTTACGACACTCACGGGCAAGAGGAGGGTGGTGAATGGTATTCTTACTGCGTCACCACACAGTTGCCTATTTTATAGTAAGCTACTATAAAGTAAGTTATAACAAACAAATAGATATGAAAAAATAATTGGATTATTGGAAACTAGCTTTAATATAGAATTAATCGTCCTCCCTCAATCTTGAAAGATAATGTAATAATCACTATTTGGCAGGTTGGTTGACGACCGCGGTTGCCCTGGTGCATGGTGCTTTCTAACTTTCTGCTGATATGAAAGCCCATTTTTACGGTTCCCGCAATAAAGTAAGGTGTTTACATTGTATTTTTATTCGGCCATCACACGAATATAAATCTAAATATGAGTAGGTATTTCCACATAAAACGAAGCCATTATTCTTATACCTAAACCTAGCTACATAAATAGCACTTAAACTATGATTAAAGATAATTGCATTTATCCGTATTGATATTTAATAGCAGGACAAATATAGATGAAAACAATAACAATAAGTTTTGTGCTGTTAGACAGCCGATCATAGAGTACGGCCATAGATTATAGAAACGAGTGAGCAAATTTTCTGAAGTAAGTGTATCGGTAAAAGAATTGCTGTCATGAATAATTGCGCCTTAATCTATTTACAACATAGAGTAATCGGAAAACAGTTTTTAGTGTCACATTAAAAATATCCAAAATTTAAAAAAAAAGTAAAGCACGCGTAATTCATGTGATTGAAGTAAAACTTTTTTCACATTGTAACAGATGACGATAGATTTAAACATAGAAAAACAGCGGCAATAAGTATATTTCCAAGTTTCAAATATCAAAGACACCATTTTACACATGCCAAATATAGAAGAAACTGAAAATAAACTAGAAGGTTGACAATGTGGTGACGGATTAAGAATAAAATGCGTCATGAGCTCTTAGTATTCCATCGGAGTCGTAAATTCAGTTGAGGGGTCACCAGAAGAATGGAAAGCGGTATTGTCCTGGGAACATCATAACACAAACGGTGATCAGTAAACCGCCTGCCAAACTTGGTTATTACAGCATTATTCCCCTTGGAATGGCCTATGCCTAATAGCGGGCTAGTGGGTAGGCTACTATATGGATGGATGAATTACAAGATTGGTCTAAGTAAAAAAAGGATCGTGGGTCATATGGACGTACCATAGACTGACAAATCCAAATTAGTGATATTTAAACAATTCCATGCAATATTATAAATGCGATTGTTTGTTTAATTATTTTTTACCATTTTATATCTTAACTACACAACTGTTCATCTTGAAAGACGAGACTCGAGTCTAACAGGGGGATGTATAGGAGCCAAGAGGATGAAGTCTTACAATATATATGGATTTTTATTTGAATGCTGTTTGGTAGCGGCCATGAATAGTACCAATAACTTATACAACCTGCAGGCAAAGACAACCAAGAGCTTTACATCGATCTGCTGAATTCATCTGATGACATGTGGTAAACAATTATATTTTAAAGGGGATTGATGTCAAGCAAGCGGCTGGTCGTAAAACGATTGGTAAAATTTTTGTATGATGGAAGTGTATGCTATGAAAGAGGAATACATATTGCTTAGACTCCCAGATAAATGGGACAACAACAGGAGAATGATAGATTTTAATTTAAATAAATACTTTTCATCATCATCATCATCTTGCTCTTATCCCAATTACTTGGGGTCGACGCAATATGTCAAAATAGATGACATATTGCGTCGACCCCAAAAAGTTTCGGCAATGACTTTTATGTCCGGCCGCCTGCCTGACGCCAACCCTCCTTGGGAATGTAATCGTTGACCCAAATGATACCAGATGGAGTTGGTCCGGGTCAATCTAGGGCTCTTAGTCGTCTTTTACGACACCCACGAGCAAAGCAAGGGATGGTAGTATTCGAAGCCGCTACCACACAGCTTTAAATAAATACTTTTATTTAAATTAAATAGATACTTCAATCAATGATAATACAATTAAGATAAATACCCACGTTTAAAACTATAGTTAACTATAAAATAACGTAAATATGAAGCGCAAATAAGAACACTCTAAAGTCATGCCTGAATGATGTTTACAAAAACTACTAGTATACTATTGTATAGAAAAAAAATGTCAGTTACTACTTAGGTCTTTGAATAATATATTATTCATCACAGCTCATATACATACATATGTTCCACCACTGCTGGGCTACCTACTCCACAATAGGAGTGAAATTAATCTACTGTATCACACTGGTCAGACGTGTTGGTATAGGGTTCCATTTCGAGTTTTCCATCTTGTACTAATGTTTATTATATGCATATTATATCCCTTAGTCCTCTTTTACGACAGCCACGGCCAAAATAGGCGGCAAATTGTATTTTTACTCTGTTATCACACGGGCAAAGATTGTTAACGTAAAATATTACTAATGGATGCTTATTGATGATTGAAGAATACCAGTTGACTTAGGTGCACATCGGTGAGTTTAGCGTAAAAATATGCATAAAGTCGATATAAAATGCTAGGAATATTAATAGCCATTAATTGATATATCTATAGCTTGGGAAAATTACAAGATTCTCGTCATCCGAGACGGCGCCCTTTTAAGCATCAAGTCGTCTGTTGACTCACTTCACACATTCGCTAATGAATCACAAAAACTCTACTCCATCTCCCCAGAACTGACTCATTACACTCTCCCAGAATACTAAACTAGTTTGAATTTAGAATGAATGAGCTTATTCACCGGAATGCGTGACATATTCATATATTTTCATTTAAATTTGGAACGTTGCGTTCCATATTTCCATTTTTTTTTTCATTACAAGCAACAGTAGGTCTTTAGAAAGTCTTTATTACATTTCGCACGTTTACTTTAAATGGCGGGAAATACTAAATAATGTTATCATGGCGCAGGTACTTGTGTGAACCGATTACGATTACATTTTAATTAACTAGCAGACTCGACAGGCGTTGCTTGTCAAATTTCAATATCTTATTTCCCTTTTTAAAAATTTCCAATTTTATTTATTACTAGTATCCCGCCCTCGCTTCGTTTCGGTTTCAGTCTCCTTATCCCCGTTGTTCCCGTTCCCGTGGGAATACCGGTATAAAATATAGCCTAGTTTACTCCCTGATATTATAGCTTTCCATTGGTGAAAGAATTTTTGAAACCGGTCCAGCCGTTTTGATGATTACCCGGAACAAACAGACAGACAGACATACAGACAGAAAAAGAAAATATAAAGTGTATTTTAGGCATATGTATAGTGCAAATAACCGCGTGAGCATGAAAAAAGTCTATTATTTTGACATTACAAACAGACACTCCAATTTTATTTATTGCTATATATTATCATTATGATTTTTTTCTAAATCTATTTTAAAAACTTAGGCAGCTAATAAACAAAAAGGATTTTTAGGTTGGAACCAGTAAATCTATTGCGATCTTAAACTATAACCTAACTGTGTAGTGACGGGAAGTGTCGCCACTATTTATCTTTACTCGAAAGTCGTAAATGAACGGCAAAGGAAGCAACAGGGCAGTGGACAATAGCGTTTTATCATAACTCCAACTGTGTGCAACAACCTGCTAATTGAACCAAATAATTTTCATTCATTTTCCGCTATTGACGGATTTCGATGTTTATTTTTAAGGCAAAGTGGAAGGTAAATACATAGTTATAGTGGCATATGATAATAATATCTAGCGAGACAGCGGTCCTAGTATCAATATTAGCTGATTAGTGTACTCAACCTATAGGCCTTCTACATGATGGACTTAGTCAAAGCTGGACGAAGATGGCATGAAACATAGTTTTAAGACGACTTTGGGAGGCTTATTTTTACTACTAAACGAAGAGGAATATATCTATATTATAAAAAGACACTTATTAGTTTATCGGCCCAGCTTGACACGGCTCTAATTGGTCAAGAATAATACATATTCATAAGATTTCAAAAATCAGTTAGTTTTCGAGAATATATTATATACCAATTTTCCTGGTGATTAATTTTTCCCGGTGATTCATTCGGTTTTCAGGACTACCACGGAAAAGTAAAGGCGGGGGGACATATAAGGGGAGATATATTATATTTTCAATCCATCACATCACGGATATAATTAGAAACCATATTCTCAGAGAGTAGCACGAATATCGTGATTTGTGGTTTTTATATATGATGGTGACGGAGTAAGAATACAATTCACCACTCCCTATCTTGTCCGTGGATGTCATAAAAGACGACTAAGGGATATAAAACGCATATAATATCTAAACAAGAGAAGGAAAAACTCGAAACAAAACCCTATACCAGCCTGTCAAACCAGCGTGGTATAGTAAGGTCAATTACTCTCCTATTGTGGAGGAGGCTCGAGCCCAGCGGTGGGATGTATATGAGTTGAAATGATGATATATTAACTAGTAGACCGATTTGCATCATTCATACTTGATGGACATCACATCTTACTTGGATGGTCATTGAAAAATATTTACGTTTCATCATGTAGCATTCATCATCATAATCTCAGTTAATATCCATCCTACTGGGCTCGAGCCCTTTCCACACCGAGACCGATTGGTATATACTATTATACCCAATTTTCCTTCTGTTCAATGATGTTATTTTCTTGTATCCCTTAGTCTTATAGAATGCCTCGCCCTTGCCTTGTGGGTATTGCAAAAGACGACTAAATAAGGGGTATAAATATGTAAATAACATTTAAGCGAGCGAAGAAAATGAAATCGAAATAAAATCCTATCGTCCTCATTGTCTCGGCTCATATACGTCCCATTGCTGGGATCGAGCCTCCTCAACGGTAGGAGGGAAGTTGACCTTATTATACCATACTGATCAGACAGGTTGGTGTAGGGTTTTGTTTTGAGTTTTTCGTCTCTTGCCATGGCATGAAATGACATCAATATGTCATATGCGCATTATTTTTTTTTTTTATTGCAAACGGTGGCAAACGAGCAAACAGTACACCTGATGGTAAGTGTTGCTGCCGCTCAGGGACCTTTACAAGGCCGTTGCCTACCGCGAAGAAAGTGAAGGGAGTGTGAATGCGTACATTGAGGCTCGGTGATACCAAGGGCACCACCAAAACCCTCCACACGCAAACACCCTCAGAAAGTTGGGCTTCCGGCTCTCTCGCTCACCGAACGAAGCGCAGTAACAAATCGCTACTACTCAGACGTCGATTTTCTGCGAGAGTGTGGTACTGCCCCGGACGGACCGGCCCGCGGCTGTAGACAGATATCTGTCGACAGTGTGGTCCTACCACTCTTAGATCTTATATCCTTTAGTCGTCATTTACGACATCCACAGGCATGATAAGGAGTGATGAATTGTATTCTTTTTCCGTCACCACACGGATAATCCTATACCAACCCTGAAACACTATTACATGGTCAGAAACCAGCGTGCAATAGTAGGTCAACTTACCTGCTATTGAGACTCGAGCCCAATGACAGGACATATATTAACTGAGGTGATCAAGATTATTTTGAAATTATTTCTTCATAAACGTCATTTACACAGTACAAATGAATGTTACGAAGATAAGACTTAGCTCAGTCAGATACCCTATACAGATAATGAAATAGTTATATAATTATATGTAAACTTTATGTAACATCTTCTCCATTGGTCGAATAAGCAGTTTAGGTATGAAAACCGGTGTAATGAGGCAAACAACTGTCGTTGGTCACGCATATTGCTATAACGGGGACGAAACATAACAGCCCTTTAGATGTCGCAAGTATGCATAGCCAATAGACATACTTTCCAACATATTGAACGTAAACTGGATCACTTTATCTTGATTTTATGAAAATTTGAGATTGTTGTTTCATCTTTACGTAATACTATTTCAATAAATACCAATACAGGTTTAAATTTTATGTCGTACATTCTGCTGACGGAGTAAGAAAATAATTCACCACCGTCTTTCTTGTGGATGTCGTAAAATATGACTAAGATATATAAGACGTGTAAAATATCTATGCAAGAGAGGGAAACTCGAAGTGAAACCCTATACCAACCTGTCTGACTAGCATGGTATTGTAGGAGGTTATGGTGGTGCAGGCGAGTACCTGCACCTGATGCCGCCCTAGCCGAGGCCGTGGATCACCGGATCGGGGATAGTCCGTCACCCACAGAGAGGCTGACTGCGTGAGGACGATCGACTTCCGTGGCGAGGGATGTCGAAAGGAGAGAGTACCCCACAGGGTGGCTACGGTAGGTTATAAGCCCGTGCGCCGCCTCTTCGTCGCACAGGATGGAGCCGGATAGCGGGTGCGCTGACGATGGCCCACCAAAAAAAAAAAAAAAGTGTTGTAGGTTAATTTTACTTCTATTAAGGAGAGGATCGAGCCCAGCAGTGGGACGTATATGAGCTGAAATGATGAAAATGAATTCGTGATGAACACTATTATGACACCTTTCTGTAGCTTCGCACCACTGGGATGGTGTATGGCCAGACTATAGCCTTTTTTGGCAGGCAGGGTAACAAAATGGCGACGCGCGACCCCGTACGTATTCCCTCACCTCACCGGCCCCTGGTAACGTGTCCTTGACGTCCGTGGTCAGCCCAGGGCTAGACTACAGCTTATAAAAAAGGACCAGTAAGGTAGGTAGGAAGTAGTAGGGTAAGTAGAAGGTCAGTAAACGGTAAAATAGGCTCGCTGTTTTTTTTAATTTTATATATACGACCTATCTAGCAAGTACCAGCTCCAGTGTGATGACATTCGCACATATTTTGATACGTAATATAAATTACAACTATAATTCAAACGATTACGCCTGGACTGGATCCAACAAGCGTTATCTAAATTTTGAGTGACAAATAACACAGAACGAGATTATAATACTCATATGCTTAGACAAGCAAGATCCAAGCTTTTTTGTTTTTATTACAATTTCCTTATAAAAAATTATCTCCTTTTTTAATTAAGAGACGGTAATCTGTACTATTCCATACTTAATATATAAAGCTGAAGAGTTTGTTTGTTTGAACGCGCTAATCTCAGGAACTACTGATACGATTTGAAAAATTCTTTCAGTCTTAGGTAGTCCATTTCGAGGAAGGCTATTAGCCTTCTCTTAATTAAAAATCCTAGCTATAACGTGATGATGTTATAGCCTATAGGCTGAGATATATAGTCTATAGCGTCATGATATGTAGCCCTGGTGCTCCGCTCTAATGAAGAATGTTTCAAAATCAGGGTTTTTTCCCTTTTGAGAGTTTCCGCTGCGTAAATGGCTAAATTTTCACAAAAATCATGTGTGACAGAATCGTATTATTAAAAAATATATAACTTCTACGTAAACAAAGTCTTAGGTTAAAGTTAGCATTAATCTAAAGTATCTATACCACGTCGACGAAGTTGCGAGGAGAAGCAAGTTTCAAAATAAAATCCTATACCAACACGTCTGATGAGCGTGGTATAGTAGGTCAATTGCCCTCCCAATTTGGAGCTGACTCGAGCCCAGCAGTGAAACGTATATACGCTGTAAGGAAGGAGGAACGAACAGAAAAATTTAGTTCGTTGAAATCATAACGCTGAATTATACGCTCAGCAATAAAATGCTTACACGGCTAGGCCAACAATATAACCTTTACAGGTATATTCCCTCGAAGAAGTTACGTCTACCTCTAGGCTGCAATGGACTGACATCATTATGTTTTACTTATAATACAATTATTGTTATTATTTTATATGTCATCACCTTCAACCTTTAATCATAAAACGTCCAACATCTAGTCTAGTCTGTGGCTTGTTCTATGTTCAGTTGACAAAGGTCGCTGGAAACACGGTCACGATTTGAACCTGCGGCCGACAGTACCATGGGAACAGGACCTGGAGTACCATACTATTGGAATTTAACTATTGTTCTTTATATAAATCAATATTTAGTTCAAATTTGACATGTTTTTTTTTTTTTTAAATTCAGTGTTATGATGAAAGAAACATACGATGCGTTATCGCTATTTTTCTTGCGGGTGTCGTAATCATCATCATATTCTTGTTCTTGACTACGAGGAGTTATGTATGTAAAACATTAATCAAAATATAAACAAAAATATTAAAAGTTAAGATGAATTGTGATTAGTAGACCACCATAGATTCTGCGTCTGTTTACTCTACCGAAGACAAGGACAGGTTATGGTGTTGTTCTGTATTTCACCACCATAGCCTTTCCCAAAAAATCGTCTAATTTCTTCGGGGACAACGCATACGTAATAAAATTAATGCAAAAAAACAAAATGAAACCATTGACTTAAGTTATACTTTATTTGTCAATTAACAGGAATATATTCTTGTGGAAAATGTTATGAAATAGACTAAAAAAAAAACTTTAATAAGTATTTTTTTTTTTATTAAAGACACCACTACGCAGACAAACAAATATGTAATTAACGGACACAAATTACATCGAGACTTAGACCAACTATTTGTGGATCGCACAAAATGTTGTACCTACCTACTTTCTTTTTTGTTTTGGGGGTGGGTCATGGCCCGTTGCCCGGCTCCGTCCGAGGCGACAGAGGGACGGCGTGCGGGCCCCATGACTCCGTAGCATGTCGTCTTCGTCGTTGGGCCAACCACCGGTGCCGAGTTCCGTCGGACGCCGTCGAGCGGTAGCCGCTCTGCGGGTAACGGACTAAATCCTCGGTCCACCACCCAAGGCCACTGCTAGGGCAGAATCAGACGCACAAATGTTGTCCTTTTTTTTTTTCCGCACCACTCCGTCCGGGGCGACAGAGGGGCTTAAGCACGCAACTCCCGCAACCCACCTGAAAACCACCTCGCCTTCGTCATTGGGCCGACCACCGGAGCAGGTTTCTGACGTCCCCCCTCGGGGAGGACGTCGGTCTTTCCTCACGCGGTCGGCCTCTCGGCGGGTGACGGACTAATCCCCGGTCACGTCACCCGCGGACAAATGTTGTCCTGTGTGGGATTCGAACCCACGACACTGGCACGGTAGGTATCGTATCACTACGCCATTTGTGTAGTTAATAATAAAAATATTTTTTAAATTAGCGAATGAAGTATAATAAAAATAGTAACAGAAACGAAAATAATATGGTAATAGTCAATACGAATTGTCTTATTAGTGAAGGAATAGCAAAATCTAATTTAATGAGATCCAAAATAAATCTGTTCAATATAAGCTTTATGGATATTTATTTAGCGTTAGTACGAATATGACTAAGAAAACTGAGTCAAAGTAAAAACCCGGCGCCTGAATACAGTTGAAATATTTTTAGATGATGCTAGGGATTATATTTTTAAAGTTTACTGAGTATTTAGCTAGACTATCTTTTTTATATATCATATCATCATCTCAGTCCATTTGAGCTCGAGCCTCATAGTAGGAGGGCAATTGAACTATTATACCGCGCTGTTCAGACTTGTTGGCATACCTAAGGGTTTATGTGAAGTCACTAATAATTCCTATTGATCATAGTTGGACATACGGTATAATTTGAATGTTTTCTCTGTTGTAGTGAGGTTGTCTTTTTAACCGACTCTTATGATGTCACGGGCAAATATCAGATATTTATATACTACTAGCAGACCCAGCCACGCGTTGCTGTGGCTAATATTTTTGTTATATTACATTTTATTAAACTATTTAAGTGGAACTGTAGGAGCACATCTGTCATGGAGGTCGTCATATTTTTTTACAAATGGCATATATGTAAAAAAGTTCAAATTCTATGTAAAACGTTTGTGGGTTTGACATAGCAGCGCCATCTATTAATTAATTACTCAATCCAGTCAACAGATATTGCCATCTGTTAAAATCGTTTGGAGTTAACAGATAATTGTGAATGTCAAATAATAGGTATTAGGTAATTTGCAATAAAATAATATTGCGACTATAAATTAAGATGTAAGCTATCTTTCAAGTTGGATCAAACTGCACACGGTGTGCAAATTCGATTAAAATCGGTTAAGTAGTTTAGGAGTCCATCGCGGACAAACAACGTGACACGTAATTTATATATATTAAGATTAAGATGTTGTGTTCTGACGGAGTAAGAACACAATTTAACACTCTTTGTTTTGCACTTGGCGTCATGAAAGACGACAAAGGGATAAGACTAGAAAACATCTTTGCAAAGAGAGGAAAACCTCTAAATAAAATCCTATACCAATACGTCTGACCAGCGTGATATAGTTGGTCAATTGCCTTCCTATTGTGAAGAGAATAGGAAGGCAATTGGCTTCATTATTTCTACATGAATCCCTTACTATTAATTTCATACTAATCAAAATCACTTATTACAAGTTGGAAGTGATTCTTAGTTGAACCAATGGTAAGGTAGTGAAGGCGCGGCGCCCGCAACTCAGGCTAGATAACAGTTTACTAATGCGTCTAGATTGTAACATTGAATTATGACATCCAACAACAATATTGTTTTAAGATATTTGAGCGAAAGTTTGTCCGTGATGTGTTTATTTGTTTGTATTACTTATATAAGTCTAGTAGCTTGTAAATGAGGACAGGATTAGATATATCGGAGAAATGTTCAGTATTAAAGGATTTGAATTTTATTATTGTAAAACTGATGAAATAATTTTCGTGTGCTGATTTAGTAAAAAAAAATGTTGTCGTTGTCTCAGCTCATACACGTCCCACTGTTGGGCTTGAGTCTTCTGCCCAATAGGAGGGAAATTGACCTACACCATGCTGGTCAGACATGTTGGTATACGGTTTTGTTTTGAGTTTTACTTCTCTTTCATAGATGTTATATGCATATTATATTCAGTCGAATTTTAAGACATCCACGGGTAAGATGGTGGTAAATTGTACCCTTACTCCTTCACCACACGGAAAAGTTCACCATTCCCCAAATCTTGACCGTGAGTACTGTGAAAGACGATTAAGGGATATAATATGCCTATAACACATGCAAGAGAAACCCGTCTGACGAGCACGGTATAGCAGGTCAATTTTTCTCCAATTGTGGTAGTGGTTCGAGCCCAGCAATGAGATGTGTGTGACATCTGGTCGGAGTTCCTTACTGCTCGCAATAAGACCCTCCTGCGACGACTGCAGAGGGTCATGACGGTGAAGGCTTTCAGAGGTTACCGTACAGTGTCCTGGACTGCGGCGACGCTACTGGCAGGCATCCCACTTTGTCTGCTTGTGGCTGAGGCATTGGCAGAAGTTTACCGGCTCCACGCCACAGTGTGGGCCAACGGCGAGCAAGTCTACCCAATGAGGTTGGGCAGAGCACAAGTAGCCCGAAGGAAAGTCATCCAGGGGTGGAGGGAAGGTTTGGAGTACCCCATAGCAGGGCGGGGGACTGTGGAGGCGGTTGCACCGAATCACTACTGCTGGCTCACAAGGAGACACCGTAGCTTAATGGTGTGGATGCTTACCGGACACGGAGCCTTCGGTAAGTCCCCGCATAAAATTGGAAGGAAGGATGCCATGAGTGTGGCACATCGTTCAACCATTTCGCACACATTTGGAATATGCCGCTGGGGGCCCCAGCGCCACGTCCTGCCAATGGAATTCGTAATAGATATGTCTATGGCGATATGTCGTTGCCGTTGCTCGATAGCGACAGGTGCTGGTTGTCGATGAATTCATAATTGTAAGGCCATTATGACAAGGAAGGAGGTCGCGGAGCCAGAACACCTCGTAAAAGCGCGGCAGGGGCCGCTGTGGTTTTAGTGGACATTCGAGTCACGCGGTGGCCGGCGAGGCCCACACACTCTTCCGTCTGTTACTGAAGGGGTACAATGCGTAAATGCATTTCGATAGCGTGAACAAATAAAAATAAAGTAGAAGTATATATAAGTTGATAATGAATGCTGGAGAGTGTGTTTGCTTGGGCGTTTAAATCTCTGTAGCTACCAATTGGACTCCAAAAAATCTTTATCTATGAGGTAACCTGTTTATTGAGAATAATGAGAATGGTTATAGGCTATATTAAATATTACTAAATAAAAGCGGAGTAGAGTGTGTAAAGGTTTTCAAATCGGGCGGTATATAGTGGCAATGGTCGTCAAGGCTGCGGTCGCCATTATCAAGACAACAGCTGATATAATAAAAATTGTCTTGGATGTATTATGCACATTATGCATATTAATACTATTGCGAACATCACACCAACGTCGTAGGTTTTCAAATAAAATAATAGCATTACGTATGTATTTCATGGAAATAAAAATGTTGTCACAGATGTATGAAAGTTTATTTTTCTACGGAAACTCTTATAATATAATGCTATTTTTTTATTTCTTTTAGGTTGAATACTCATGTCACTACAAATTCCAACTATTGTAATGCCTTTTAGTCAGGGTCCACAATGGTTTTCATTAATAGGCGTGAAAGGAGTTGAAAAAATTTTCATTTCCCTTCTAAACAAAGCGGGAGACATGAAGCAAAATTGATTAGGTATCTTCATAATCTTCATCATCATGTCAGCCTATATACGTTGCACTGTTGAGCTCGGGACTTTTTCTTTATGAGAGCGAATTTCACCTACTTTACCACGCTGGTCCGCCGTGTTGGTACCTATAGAGTTTCATTTTGAGTTTTGTTTTTTTGCATCGATGCTATCTACATACATATTCACTGGTAAGAGAAGGGGTGGTGAATTGTATTCTTACTCGGACACACGAATTATCTTACTCCTTCAATATATGGAATGTTTAATATTTAATTATACAAGATATTTCACGTGGAATGAGTAACGATAACATATATAAAATATTATATATGTACCTATGTACCAATAACTACGTTAACACGCATACTAAAATAAACCGTGGTATAAACAATATATCAGTTTTCGGAAGTAAAACCAAAGCTATTTTTAGAATATAACACTTTTAAAGTAAAATGTGCAATATGTGAATGATTTTGTTCTAAATATTTTTGTTCGTGAGCGAAACGAATGGGCCTCTTCGGTTACGGTCGAATTTAGCATAACAACCTTAGCTACTGAACATGCTCAACGATTTTCTAGTTGAATAATGATTATAGTATAGTTTCTGCTTAATTATGAACTGAGAAAATAACATGGCGAGATTTTGTTGCAAAGGCCGCAACAGAAAAATAGCGTTGTGAATCTTATATGAGTTACCATATCATTGCGCTGAGTAGTGATCATTTTACTCGGTTGTGGGTGGGACTGCAGCTATTACGATCTGTTATTTAAATCAAATTGTACAAATAGGTATCCCTTTGCGAGGGCGAAATAATCGTTATTTCTGTCTTTCTGACTTTCTTTTCTTTAGTTTGTTATTTCTTTTTCTTTTTGTCTTTCTTTCTTTTTTGCAGTGGCTGTCTTAAGGAAATGTCTCTGAGACTTAGTGGATTAGTGTTGCCCAAATGCAAGACCAAGACGAGACTTGGACCGGTCTTGGTCTTGGTCTTGCAACATCACACCTGGTCTCGTCTTGGTCTTGGTCTTGCGCACCCGAGTCTGGTCTTGGTCTTGGTCTTGCGCACCCGAGTCTTGGTATTGCAGCAAGAGTCTCGCAAAGTTTTGCAGTTAGAATAACGTAACAGTAATTTATCATGGCAATGAAAAATCCAACTAAATTAATCAAATATCCTATCCTATCTATCCATCTGCTAGCCTATAGTTCACTATTGAATACAATACTTACCACTGGAGAAAATTACTCTTCTATTCCCCTGGTGTTCCATTAGACAGCGTTACTACTCTTATGACAGGACTTTCGACCCTATTTTCTTAAGACGTCACCACACGAGGCAGTTGATACAATAAATTTTATGTCATTTTATAATCAATGCGATTGATTATATTCCCCTTCAAGTTAAGTGGTATGTATCTATTGTATTTCCAGTTTAGTTACTGATACTCTGGATACTTGAAAAAACCTGTTGCTCTATTGCCTATATAAATACTTTGACCGCTGGATCCATGTAGCTCTTAATATACTATTTATTCAAGAACATATAAAACTGATTTAAAATTTTATGGTTTTAATACTTGTAAAATGTATGATATTCGTCGTCATCGTCACAGCTCATAAAAGTGCCACTGCTGGGCTTAAGATTCCTTCCAGTAAGAGGAAAATTGATCTACTATACCACGCTGGTCAGACATGTTGGTACAGGGTTTTCTTTCTAGTTTCACTTCTCTTGCACATATGTTATATACACAGGATACCCTGTGTTAGGTTATGGGACAACTGTTCATGTATGTTGTAGTTCAACAGTCATAGATCATAATTAGAATGTATATTACACAAAAACAATATAACGTAAAAGTTATAGTGATTACAAAAATGTGTGTCTAAGAGTTTATGCCTTAAATTTTATGCATTATGTAGTTATGTACAGACAGGTTATATGTAAGCATGTAAAATTTCGACAGTATAAATAGGTATTAGATTTGCGCGAACCTTTCAATGGTTACGTAGGTACAAAGGCGACTCATCAACGGTCATCGGCCGATCAGCTGATTTATGTTAAAGCGAAGTTTGTCTTGCTTATGCAAACGTAATCATTGATTTATTCAAATTCTAATGAACATTTAACAAAATACGAATATGTTGTAGATTAAGTATCATGCCTTTATACATTTTAATCAATTTACACGAAAAAACGATGACAAAATTGAGAACTTACATGTCTCTCAATTCATTAACGAATCGATAATTTTATTTAAATTTTTTTTCATGGGTTCCTAACACCATTGCCCGATCCGATTTGATACGACATCCACGGGTAAGAGAGTGGTGAATTATATTCGTACTCTGTCTTTTTTTTTGTGTGTGTGTAGCTGTTAGTCACAGATGACCTTGACAGCTTAACGCGGTCAATGGGTGAGCGCTGATGGCTCTCAACCCGGTAAGTAAGTTAAGCGAACATCGCCCAAGGGCTCCCCCCTGTGGGGAACGGACCTCGGCTCGAAGCGTCGCTGAGAGCAAAGTGGGCGTGGCCAAGTTTAGGCTAATGACTTTTACGCGGCGCGGTTTTCGACCTCGACGGCGAGGCCGATACCGCGGAGTTTTATCTGTTATCGCTGCGCGAGCTGTGTAGGTCCTTTCTTGGGCGATCATAATAGCGTCATCTTCTTCTTCAAGAAGATGACGAGGACGTCGGACCGCGGATATTTTTGAGGGGACGTAGTTTACCGCCCCAACCACTAGTGGATTGGGGTGAGTCGTGGCAGAGGCAAAATAGCGCTGGGAGCAACGCTTCATGTACTGCCTGATGGTGATCGTACTCTGTCCCTACATGGACATTTATATAGATTAATTGTAGGCATATTTCTATGTCCAACAGTGAACGTCGTTGGGCTAATGAATAAACGGATATATAAATATGTATAATGGGCAAGAGCACTCTCGTGATTACGGTATTTTTGTCCTTAAGCCTTTCCGAAGAGTAATTCTGAAAAGCCAACACCAACATTGGGAATCGATTGGCCAATAGATGGATATCTCAAGACTGATTTGACTTGCCGTGTAGTGACGGAGTAAGAATATAATTCATCACCCCCTATTTTACCCGTGACTGCGAACCCACGACTAAGGGCCATAATATATAACATCGGTGCAAGAGAAGCAAAACTTGACATGTATGACCTGTAACAACACGGCCGATCACCGTGGCGATTCCCCTCCGGCCACGGCCGATTCCCTCCTGTTATGTAGAAGACACGAGCTCAACCGTGTATAAGCTGAAATGGTGATTTGAATTAAATGCAAGACCGCAAGACTCTTGCAGGCCCAGTCTTGGTCTTGCTCAAGTCTTGCAGGGCCAGTCTTGGTCTTGGTCTTGCAAAAATTAAGCGGTCTTGGTCTTGGTCTCGGTCTCGCATTTCTCGCAAGACCAAGACCAAGACCGCAAGACCAAGACTTTTTTGGGCAACACTATAGTGGATAATATCACTGAAAGAGGAGAAAACCTTTTTATAAAACCATATAAACAAGCCTCGTCTTAATAGCGTTGTATTTAATAATCATTATTTGTATGGTGAGGAATTTAGAATGGTCACAGCCGTTTCCTTGCTTGTCGGTATGGTAGAAGTTAAATCAAATAAGTAAGAATCAAATAATATAACATTTCATCAACATCAAATAATCGATATCAATGGTCAGCATAAATGGGGATAGGGAGGTTATACGAAGTTGTACGTCTTGCCCATGTTGGTACGATCAGGCTCTACCCGGATGGGAAAAAGTATCTAAGTAGAGAATATCAATCATAGATATCAATAGATTTAAAATTCCCATTACCACGTATCGTTGTTATTGTTGTTGTTAAAATTTATCCATGACCATGGATACAAAGTCCTTCAGTCGAATATATATATTGTTAGGTTTATAATTCACAAAAATAGTCCGGCAGTAAGTGAAGCCGTTACTATTGATTGTGTGCTGACAACCGAATCAATGATTTTACTGGGAATTTTGGAAGAACACGAAAATTCATGTAATTCGCCATACTTTAGAACTTTCTCTGCATTATATTACCATTTATTGTAAAATACCAGCAAAATGTTTAATATAACACTGTTAACCACTACAATAATTTTGACATTCTCACCAAAATTCTAACAATTATCATAGAATAAAATTCTGTCAAAAGGAAAAATATATATATAATAACTAGTAACCCGCCCTCGCTTCGCTTCGGTTATAGGTTATAGTCGTTTTACCCGCGTAGTTCCCGTTCCCGTGGGAATACCGAGATAAAATATAGCCTAGTTTACGCCCTGATATTATAGCTTTCCATTGGTGAAAGAATTTTTGAAATCGGTTCAGCCGTTTTGAAGATTACCCGGAACAAACAGACAGACAGAAAAAAAAAATAATTGCTATTTTAGGCATAGGTGTCGTGCAAATAACCGTGTGAGCATGGAAAAAGCCTATTATTTTGACATTACAAACAGACACTCCAAGTTTATTTGTTGGTATAGATAATCCCAATGAAGTAGATAATTTATAAATGTGAATTACTTCTTAATATAGAGGTAAATTGATAAATGAATATTTCGCAATACATCTCATTAAACACCAATAAATCCACGGAGCGGAAAGTCCAACTTTTGCAAGATTTACATGAATCATATGTCGTAGACATTCTACGCACGATCGAATACGTCTTTTTATTTCTTTGATACGTACCTGACACGTTTGAGGACAGGAACTGTACTAATTTACATCATATTTCCTGTACCATAAATGGGTCGTGTGAATCCTTAGGGTTTCTGAAATTGGCAGGTAAAATTTATTTGCACATACTTTGCAACCGCCAACACCATTTAACGGCACGGTATAAAGATGGCCTTAGGCTTATAATAATATGATAAAGATAGATAATTATCGTAGAAAGTTACATATATAACCTCACGCCTGTTTTTAAGAGGGGTAAGCAGAAACTACTGACTGCCACCAACCCAACCCTTAATTCATATTTATCACTGTCTTCATGCATTCTCTATGATTACGGATACTTATACCTTTCGTCTCTGATTTGGTACAGAAACGAACGATATCGTCTTCCCCTTGTAATCGTCCCACTAACAATTACTTCGTCAACCGCTCTTCACTCATTCTTTCTACAAGCTGTGCGACACTATTTTTGAGAGTCTATTGTCTGATCGAAACTAACCCGAACCATCCGGGCCAACGGAAGAGGTGTCGTCTAGCTCCATGAATTGATATTGTACTCTCTCTTTTTATTTGGATTAACCTCCGGTACCGAATCCTTGACTACGGTTATCTAGTGTATCTGACATTAAGTTTGTACTTGTACCTGATATCGTCATGGTTGAAGCTATGAATCCAGCAGAAGCAGTCTGTAGTTTGATATCAGGACTGCAGCAAGTAAGCTGCAAGTTGGTCAATGGTGCCAACGATTTGACGGATGGGTCCTTGATCCGCTTAAAGACCTTACCCAGAGGCGCGTTACAAGGCCCTAAATAGACCTCTGAAAAGAGGCTTCCTCTAAAAAGGACGGCAAAGTGATGCGTATTCGTTAAATAATGCATGTGGAACTAATGTTTCTAAAGTTAAACCTGTATTATAGAAATTTTCTTATTTATTAACTAATAACGTTGCCACATTTTAACAAATAGCCCAATATTATCATAAGTTATTAACACTATCTAATCGGGCATTAGAAGATCAAAGTCGTGAGGATCTCATGCGGTGTTCACCAATTACTCTCGTTTACACAATAAGGAACTATATGTAATTGCTCTGCGGGACCTCAGGCAATTATGACGTTCTTACACTCTCTGACATATTGACCGAAATATTTTCATATCGCTTCATCTACACTAACATATAAAATTATTTCTTTAAATACACTTGTTAATAATCGGATTTTATTGAAAGTTTTTTTAAATATTGCAAATAACTTTAGAAATATCACAAGTTTCTCTTCTATTCGTCTGGCTGTATATACCCCATTTTTGTGTACATGTTTACTTTAGTTGAAGGAATTTAGTCTAGTGAACTATGCTGGTCAGGGTTTGCATATTTTATGCAGCAATGTTATATCCCGGATTATAAATGTTTATCTGTTTTTACCTTAATTATGAGGAGTTAAGGGGTGGCGACTATGTGACCTATGATGTCACTTTTTATTTATCATCATCATCACTGTCTAAGGCCACAGAAGAAGTCGCACTATGAGGCATAGTCGTCCTCCACAATGGGAGAGATTTTATCGAGCAAGATAGGCGGTGATGAAATGTATTCTTACTGCGCCACCATATGGATAACTCAATTGGACTAACCGGACACGGATTTCTTTTACTTTGTAACAGCCTTTTCTGTAAGAGGAATAATTTAGACCTTTGAATTTGGTATAGTAATACCACATTCGTCAAGCAAGTTAGGAATTTTATTCAAAAATTTCTTGTCACTTAGTGCCGTTTATAACATCAATGGAATGAAGTGGCAATGAGATATTGCATTCTGAGTCCGTTCCCAGACAGACAAACAGTGACTCTGAATTTTGAGTCTACTTAATCGAATAGCCTATCAAAATTTACTGCTAGACTACCTTTAAAAGATGAATGGCATGACACATTATAAGTATACCAGGAAAATGCTGGCGCTACCTAGGGACTCACCCGTCTGTCAGCGCTACCCGTCATCACCAGAATAACATAATATACCAAATCTCACATTAAATATTGTATATATGGACATCACAGTCGTTAGTCATCTACTTACCCTACTTGACCAACAAGGCAGTTATGTACATGCTTATCCCATCAGTTAATAGATAAATGTTTTAGATAAGATCACATATTTTAGCACAGTCACCATTTCGTAAAGCAATAATAGAATATCTAACATCTTAAGAAATTACATAATGCGTTTTGTTTGTAACATTATTTTAAAAGGCTATGTAGCAAGGATCAGTTAATGAGTAATTTTAGACATAAATATCCCGTGTGTTTAACGGTTAAGAATATGATAGGTCACCCTACAAATTTTGAGTTGTTTTTGTACTCATACTATCTGAATGATGTCGAACTATAATAAAATTGTTCAAAATAAGATATCTATTGAGTATTTTACTGTAACTAAATACATACATATACACTCATTAATATTTTATAATGCATCAAAATAAAAAAAAGTAAAGCACGCGTAAAAATTACAGGCGGTTTATGTAGAACTTTTTTAACATCGTGACAGATGACGATAAATTTGAAAATAGAAAAACAACAGCAATGAGTAGGTATGCTTCCAAATTTAAAATATCAAAGACGACATTTTACAGATAATTTAAATTTTATTATTATTATAATTAATGTATAATTGTTTATTAAAAATTATTTACTAATATATAAATAACCCATGTTCTCACACTATAGTTAGACTACTACCGTAGGGGAACTGTACATTATATTAATGTATGTACGTCATTTCTGTCAAAACCTGTTACTTCTCTACAAAATTAAATTGGATTATTTTAAGGTAACTGTTACCTACTTCTCTTCAAAATAAAATTGGATTACTTTTAAGTCATGTCATGTCATGTCAAGTCATGTTAAAGAAGTTCTTACTTCAACATATGATAATGATGTTAATTTAAAAAGCGTCGAGCAGTAATAATACTAATGGGAGAGGGTACCCTCCTCAAGATATGCCGTCGGGCCGACCACTAAAGTCAAGGCACTCTGCACCGGAGGTCAGCCTAACGATGAAGGCGACATACTATCGGGTGGGTTACGAGGCCGCGCGCCGCCCCTCTGTCGTCCCTGACGGATCCGGGCGGCGGGCGCGCTGACCGTAGCCCACCCAAAAAAAAACCAGTAATAATAATAACAATTAGGCATAACTACTGGGAAACCACTGCGGGTTTCCGTTTATCGGGCACCGCTTGACACCCCAAGCCACTTGCACCAATGTTGCCCTTCTGTTGCCCGTATGGCCTGCGTGTCTGTGGCGACCGTTTGGGGAGGCCCCATTTAGTAAGTTGGCGAGTCACCGTCTGCCAAAGTTCAAGACGATAAAGGTATTGAAGGCAGACGACAGTTTTCCAATCAATAGTTTTTAGTTTAACCAGTCCATCAAACCTCCAACCCCATAGACAGTTATTAGATACCATCATCACACAATAGTTTTACACCTACCGTTGGCAGTCCACGAGTGTTATGTGCAGACGTGGAGTGTCATCAAAGGCCGCTGCGTGTTGGATCCATATCCCCATGTAAGTTAAAATATTTTTAAATTCTTAATTCTTGTATTTAATGAAAATAAAGGTTTATTGAATAAATCATCATTTTCTGGCAAATATCATACACATCCTGTTGTAATCTGTTCTTCCATGCATGTACTTGTACAAAATAATTTCAATGTTTCACATCTACCAGTCGTCCTGAGCGACGGCTCATTTTTTTTAAGTTATATTTGTGGGAACATATTTTGACCCCATTCTCAGTTATGTTTGTTTAGGGTAGAGGTAGTTCTTAGTAGAGGTAGTCCGTCGCCTGAGGAGAGGCTAACCGCGCGAGAGCGACCGACGTCCCGAGACGGGCGTTAGAAAGGAGGTGTGGTGTACACGCCGAAAAAGTGGCATGCCAGACTGGCAACGGACAACAAGGAACTCGGTACCGGTGGTCGGCCCAATGGCGAAGTAGAGGGAGTAAGGTGAATTATGGGGTCGCGCTCTACCCTTTCATCACCCCGGACAGAATGGACGACGTGCGCGCTGATCATACCCAACCCAAAAACAAAAAAACGCAAATAAGGCGGTTTTTTTATTTTTTGTGGGTGGGTCGCGGTCGGCGCGCCTTCGCACCACTCCGTCCGGGGCGACAGAGGGGCTTGAGCACGCAACTCCCGCGACCCATCCAAAAACCACGTCGCCTTCGTCGTTGGGCCGACCACTGGAGCAGCGTTAACTTGTCGTCAGTGGTCGGCCCGACGGAAAACCCCCTATTGGGGTACCCTCGACCGACGTCCCCCCCTCGGGGAGGACGTCGGTCTTTCCTCACGCGGTCAGCCTCTCGGCAGGTGACGGACTAATCCCCGGTCACGTCACCCACGGCCTCGGCTAGGGCGGCATGAGGCGCAGGTAGTTGCGCCTACGCCGCCCCAGTCGCCGGCCGCGGATCTCCTCATCGAGGCTGCGCTCCTCGCGCAGGCGATCCGCCGCTTCCTTCTGCGAGATCACTGTCTCGCAGAAGGCTGCGACCACGTCCATATTCGCAATATCGCTAGGGCGATGGTCGGCAGCGTCAGGTCGGCACCGATAATTACGACGAGTTCACGGCGCTGCGCTGCCCAAGCGGCGCAGGCCTCGAGCGTATGCCGCGCCGTGTCCTCGTCGCAATCGCAGTGATGGCAGAACGGTGTACTATCCCTCCTAACGACCTTGTGCAAGTATTTGGCGAAGCACCCATGCCCCGTCAACACCTGCACTAGTCGGAAGAAGAGCACCCCGTGCCGCCTTTCCAACCAATAAAAAAAAAAATCATATATACGGTCGAATTGAGAAGCCTCCTCCTTTTTTGAAAGTCGGTTAAAAATTGAAATGTTTTAATTATCTCAATAGATTGTATGTTATGTTATAATTTTTCGATATATTTATTATTCCACATTACACGTGCCATAAAAAGTACTAAGTATCCCTAATTTTCAATTTTCCCACACAATTTTATTTAAATTGGAACTTAAAGTCAGGTCGGCTAGAAACGCTATATATTTAAGCGTAATATGCTATTCTTTTGAACAATTAGCACTGAGATTGTCTGAGAACGTGCGAACAATCATGAAAGAACTCCTCGAATATATTGTTTTTCCACTGTTGTGCGTATATTTCACAATATTCCACGCACTACACTGTCTTATACGAACGTGTATGTCGCAATTTTACTTGTGGAACAAAACGTACTAAAATTGACGCGTATTGTTTACAATTCATTATGTCGTTATGAATTTTTGAGTTAGAAGGTAATTTCTTACCAGTGGGTATATATACGTCTCACTGCTGGGCCCGAGTCTACTCCACAATAAGAGGGTAAATGACCTTACTATACTATGCTAGTCTGACTGGTTGGTATAGGGTTTTGTTTTGAGTTTTCCTTCTCTTGTATAGATGTTATATGCGTATTATATCCCTCAGTCGTCTCTTATGACATCCACGGGCAAGATAGGGAGTGGTGAAATGTATTCTTAATCCGTCACCATACGAAAACCTCAATTTAAGGTAAAAGCGGTTATGGTGCGTGTAAACGTGAGCTCGCAAGGGAAATTTAAAATATCCATTTTAGATGTCCTTTGTCCCCTCAATCATTGTATCTAATTATTTATTATTTTAGTATTGAGGCTGAGTAAGAATACAATTTAACATGGTTATCATCAGGTGCGCTGTTTACTCCTTTGACTAATAATAGCAACAAAAAAAATCTATGTTCCGTATTATTAATTCGGACTGCACAGATGGCGGAGTGGTAGTTAAGATACCGTGCCAGTGTCGCAGGTTTGAATCTTATGCAGCACAACACTTTGTGCGATCCACAAATTGTTGTAATTTATAATATCCGTTAATTATATGTTTGTAAAGTCCCTCGCAATACAAGGATTATTTCCATAGCGCAGGGCGTTGTCTTTAAAAAACGAATCAAAATAAATACTAAAATAAATACTACTCGCGTTGATGAAATTATCATTTCTATCCTGTGGCTTAAGACAGCACACACAACTTTAAACATGGCACTTTTAAACATATTTGCTAATGCCAGAATTTGTACTTGAAGCTTGATTATTTTTAGTGCATACCACATCATCATATGACGAAAGAAAGCTTATGGAAACGATAAATAACAACATAATACTTAAGATTTGATTATATTTTTAAGTACTTGTGGTAATAACCTAAACCAAAAGTATATCAAGTGAACAATGCTAATCCACTTCGTTGATGGGAAAGCAGTTGTTGGGCAAGTGGGCCGCGACCGCAACAAGGTTATTGTGGGACCACCTACTTAGGTGCTGGTATCATTATATTATTTGCCGGCACGCATTAAGCTTTAATGGCGGAATTTCCGTGCTTAACTTACTATAAAGAGTTTAGAGATGGTGGTATGATAGGTTTAAATTTAAACGATTATAAGTAGATCCAGGTTATGATAAAGACTCAAATAATTTTGTATTTTATGTAAACTTTTTCCGTGTGGTGACGGAGTAAGAATACAATTCACCACTCCCTCTTGCCAATGTCGTAAAAGGCGAATAAGGGATATCTTGTGCATTTAAGAGTGGTAGGACCACACTGTCGACAGTTATCTGTCTACAGCCGCGGGCCGGTCCGTCCGGGGCAGTACCATGCTCTCGCAGAAGATCGACGTCTGAGTAGTAGCAATTTGTTACTGCGCTTCGTTCGGTGAGCGAGAGCCGGAAGCCCAACTTTCTGAGGGTGATTGCGTGTGAAGGGTTTTGGTTGTGCCCTTGGTATCACCGAGCCTCAATGCACGCATTCACACTCCCTTCGCTTTCTTCGCGGTAAGCAACGGCCTTGTAAAGGTCCATGAGCGGCAGCAACACTTACCATCAGGTGTACTGTTTGCTCGTTTGCCACCGTTTGCAATAAAAAAAAAAAAAAAATATAACAGCTATGCAAGAGAAGAAAAACTTGAAATAAAACACTATACTAACCCGCCTGACCAGTTTGGTGTAGCAGGTCAGTCAAGCTCGAGCCCAATAGTGGGACGTATATAAGCTGTAATGCTGATGATGTATAGGGGAACTGAAGCTAAAATGGTATATTTAAGGGCAAACTAGTCGTAATCAATAAAATACAGCGTTAATATAGAAACTTTTTATAGAATGTACTTAATAGTTATCAGTCTACAATACTTATTAATCACACTTTATTCAAATCATAGAATTCGAAGATATATTGGGTGATTACCAAAATCCCCATTTTAGTTCGTTTTGCATGCACGTGAAGGTAAATTGGACTACGCTAAACGGTAAAATGGACCCAATGACTAAATTAGACTGCAAATACTCATTAATTATTTCATATATGAATGTTGTGTTCTCATCGTCGTCGTCTATCAGCACAACTGCAGTATGCCCAGAGGAAATAAATCGGGCAGATGGCAGATTAGATGCAATATCTAACCTTCATTTGATTCCGAATATGAGATCAGTAGCCGAAGCTGGAGAGAGAAGATGAGAGCAGTAAAAGCACTCCGCGTCTTCCACTTCTTAATCAGATATAAAATCAGATTTGATTAAAGCTATGCTAAAACGTCTATACCTAGATTTTCTGACGGAGTCAACTCATCAATGATGGCTCTCTTCTAATTTTAATAAAATTTATATGTATGTATATGTATGTATAAATGTATTTCTATGTGTGTATATATATGTATCTATATATGTGTTTTGTTTGTGTGTATTGTGTATATTTGCTATATACTTGGATAACCAAATTTTACACATTACCCCTTACAATGTATTGCACCTGCCTAAATGATTTCTGATCCACCCGAGGTTGACTGGTAGAAAATGCCTAAGGCATTGAGTCCGTCATGTACCTTATTTTGGTGTGCTAAAGTTAAAAATAAAAAATAATAATAAAAATAATAATAACATCGGAGGAACATTATATGGCTCCCTAAATTCTTTTGATATAAAAGAAAAATTGTATCACAAGATTTATAGGAAAGACAATAAACCGCAGGGCAGCTTGTGGCGTGCTGAATGTGAGTGGCGACACTGCGGTCCTGAGTGCCCCAGAGAGTCAGCCAGGGCCTCGTATCCAGCTGGCCTTTATTGGCTGGCTGGAGCGGAAACCGAAGAGTGCCCGCAGGATTCTCAACTCTGGCTTGCCTTAAACAGCTGGTCAAAGAGGGTCGCCAGACCTATATGCTCAGGGGTGGAAGTGTCATTTTCAAGGGCATAACTACGGAGAAACCACTGCGATGGTGAAACCGGTGCCGCACCGCTCGACACCCCAAGCCACTTGCACCAATGTTGCCCTCCTTTTGCCCGTATGGCCTGCGTGTCTGTGGCGACCGTTTGGGGGGCCCATTCAGTGAGTTGGCGAGTCACCGTCTGCCAAAGTTCAAGACGATAAAAGGTATTGAAGGCAGACGACAGTTTTTCAATCAATAGTTTTTAGTTTAGCCAGTCCATCAAACCTCCAACCTCATAAACAGTTATTAGATACCATCATCACACAATAGTTTTACACCTACCGTTGGCAGTCCACGTGTGTTATGTGCAGACGTGGAGTGTCATCGGTAGACGTCCCATCCTATTTTTACATTAAATTTCTCCAAAGGCCTCTGCGTGTTGGATCCATATCCCCATGTAAGCCTTTCAAAGGACCGGGTATCTTCCCTTGGGAGATAGCTGAGAATCGGAGATAATAATAAATATTTTTTTTTCTCTCTTCTTTTCTGTTGCACCCTTCGGGTTTTTCTTTTTATTCTTCTTTTCAGTTATCATGTTAAGATTCGTTTTCACTCTTTTCGCTTTGTTTGCATTATGTGTTACTTCAAGTTCCTTCCGATGTGGCGAAGAAGTAATTATTGCTGTTTTACCATGTCTTACATTTTGCCCGTTTGGCGTAACATGATAAAAATCTTTCTAAAAATTTTATCCTTCGTGTTATTTTACGTTTGTAAAAAAACGACTCAAATATAGAGAAAAAGGTTATTGTTGCATTGAAAGTTTTATTATAACGCATTATCTACTTGACATTTGTGACGCTGTGTGCGTTGATCCTAAAAAAATGTTGACTAGCCAACTTCCGGGTGTCGGTTTTTCGTAACGGTATGCGTGCGCACCGTAAAGAGTAAGTAAATATACTCTCATTATTTTTACCTAACGCGTCAAAAGAAGTATAACTTCTATAAATAAAAAACGTAAAAAAAGACGAAATAAAACAAAAATAGATTGTAGAGATATTTGTTTAGTAATTGTCACTGAAGGAATCAAGTATACTCTGTCCTTAAGTATTATTATATGTCTTGCACACCGAGTATTTTGAATGAATGAGAGAAGGGAGCGTGTGAATGACATGATTCATTACGGTGGTTAAATACTTATAACTATTGAAATGCTATTGTAATCAAGAGAAACGCCTGTGAGGATTTATTAATTAATTTTTTTCTGAATATGAACTCATTAGTATAAAGTTTATGGTTATAATTTGTGAAAGCAGTGATAAAATATTTTTACATGATTTCTCTCTTTGTCTTACCAGCTCAAATGACCGTGTCATGTTTAACTACAATATATATATATATATATTTTATTGCAAACGATGGCAAACGAGCAAACAGTATACCTGATGGTAAGGGTTACTGCCGCTCATAGACCTTTGCAAGACCGCTGCCCACCGCGAAGAAAGTGAACGGAGTGGGAATGCGTGAAATGAGGTTCGGTGATATTAAAACCCACCACACGCAAACACCCTCAGAAACTTTTGCTTCCAGCTCCCTCGCAAATACACATTGTATCATTCCTCCCTATTTGTCGATTGTTGAGGAACAATGCTATTAAAGAAACCTATATGGTCCTTTGCCGCGTGGTGACAGATTAAGAAAACAATTCACCCCTCACTATTTTATCCGTGGGTGTCGTAAAAGACGATTAAGGCATTAAAATGCATTTAACATCTATGCAAGAGAAGGAAAACTCGAAACAAAACCCTATACCAACCTGTCTGACTAGCGAGGTATAGTAAGGTCATTTTCCCTCCCATTGTAAAGGAGGCTCGAGCCCAGTAGTGGGACTTATATGATCTGTGATGATGATGATGAATATCCACAGTAGTAAGAAAAGTGGTAGTAATTTACCGTATGGTGACGGAGTACTGGGACGCGATCGCCGCCTTCTGTGAGGCCGTCATCTCACGGAAGGAGGCGGCCGATCGTGCGCGATAGGAACTCCTCTTCGGTGACACGTTCCACCACCGGCGACTCGGGCTGCGCAGGTGCGAGTACCTGCGCTTGATGCCGCCCTAGCCGAGGCCGCGGGTGACCGGACCGGGGAATTTAGTCCGTCACCCGCAGAGAGGCTGACCGCGCGACGGCGACTGACGTCCCGGGACAGGAACGTCGAGAGGTGAGGGTACCCGAAAGGGTATTCCGTCGGGCCAACCACTGACGACAAGTCACCCTGCTCCGGTGATCGACCCAACGACGAAGGCGACGTGGGTACGGGTGGGTTATGGTCCCGCGCGCCGTCCTTTCGTCGCCTCGGACGGAATGGACCGCGTGCGCGCTTACCATAGCCCAGCCATAAAAAAAAATGGTGACGGAGTAATAATACAATTCGCATAGATACAATTATTACAGATTTTTATTTTGTGAATTCCTTATTCGTACTGTATTGACCTACTATACCACGCTGGTCGAAAGCGTTGGTGAAGGCACTTTGTGCGATCCACAAATTATCGTTCTGAGCCTCGTGTGTCCGTTTATTATCGGTTTGTAAAGTCCCCTGCAATACAAGGAGTATTTCCTTAGCGCGGGGTGTTGATTAAAAAAAACTGATTACGATACCCTCGGGCAAGAGAGGGATGGAGAGTTATATTCTTACTCCATCACCACACGACAGATAATAATAAATATAGATTCACCTTTATCATTTAAAATTAAGACTCCGTTAGCTTCTTTTCTGAAGTACCAATAAAATTAATATAACTATATTACAATATGTATTAAGGATATTATTTGACCATTTAACCACTAAATTCGTGCATGGAGTACATTCAAAATAATATGCTTTAGGCATTAAGATACCGTGGTGTTCGAATCATGTTAAATGCCAAAATAAATCAGCCTTAAACCGACCCGACAATAATATCAAATTCCTATATATTTTATTATTCATAGATCTTAGTAATTTGGAGCGTGGGATAAACAGAACATTTTGTAACGGAACAGATGTTTTGCATACGCAGTCACGCCCTCTGTCGCCTGTTAAGGTAACTGTTATGTTTTCCTTGTGCGAATTTTGTTTGCGCAAATTAACTAGAAAATCCACTCTATAGAGATCGTGTAGAAATAATGAGTTTACTAACGATTGCAAAATTGCCACACATTTTTAGATTACAGTTTACTTAAATGGATTCTATTGTTATATGTATACTATACATAATATAGTCTTGTAATGTCTGTTTAAAGAAACTAAGGAAAGAGTAGTTTGTTGAATTAACCTATTCACTCCTTATTTGTCCACTGAACCATAATGATAAATTAATTTTTTTAGCTGAAACTAAATAAGTTTCGGGCTCATTTAATGATAATCCTCATTATTCATCATGACAGCTCATATACCTGTCCCACTATAGGACTCGAGCCTCCTTCACAATAGGAGGGAAATTGATCTACTATACCACGCTGGTCAGACATGTATGGGGTTTTATTTTAAGTTTTTCTTATCTTATAAAATGTGGTTAATGATAATAGAAGTCTTAATCTAGTTATGGAGAATAATGTTGTATCCAATCGTCAAATTTGCATCGCTAATAAAGAATTGTAAAGATTAAAAGTCAATAATTAATTTTGCAATAAGAGTTTTTTGTTTGTAATTTCACAAAACTGCGGCAGACTACTATAAATTTTGAATTGTTCTTTAAATTCCATTATTAAACAAAAATAGTACCTATATCTTTGTTTATGGGGGGGGTGGGCCATAGTCAGCTCGCTCGCCGTCCAGTTCCGTCCGGGGCGACAGAGGGGCACCGCGCGGCCCCATAACCCACCTGTGGCACCCTTCGTCGTTGGGGCGACCACCGGTGCAGGTTAACTTGTCTTCAGTGGTCGCCCCAACGGTATACCCCGGTCGCGGAGTAACCTCCCTTCACGATCGGCTACCGTTGCGCGGTCGGTTCCTTGGCGGGTGACGGATTAAAGCCTTGGTCCAATCACCCGCGGCCTCGGCAAAATAATACATCTGACATTATTTCGTATGATGATAGCGTAAGAATACAATTCACCGCTCCGCTATCCTAACTTGCCTAACTATCGGGATCGATCGAAATTAACGTGTGACTTCTCCACCCACTGGGTGGGTTACTACTACCGGTCTTCACTTTGTCGTTCATTTGTTACATTTTTTAATATTAGTTACCCACTTTTATCTTTTTCTTTTGACAGGGTATGGTCCAGTTTCGCCCGGCTGATCCACCCATAGAAATCGAAGGGACAGTGTGAAATAAGTTAATAACAATGTGAATTAAAGTTTTAACTTTACTTAACTGTTTTAACCGACATTTACATTGAATCGACGGAAAGCCCCAGACAAATAAATATTTACTCAAGTAAAATAAGTAGAATTGAACTGTTAAGCAAATAAGTAGAAATTAACAATTTTCTGTAACGTCTAAATTTTAGTTTATAAATAAATATATATGTATATACTTTACGTTTGTTTAGATAGTATGCCTATAATGGAATGGAATATAACGGAATTGTAACACGATCGACCTCGCAGGGGATGCTATCTTTATATATAAAGTTCTTGTGTACGTGTGTATGAACTCCTCGTAAACGGCTGGACCGATGTTGATGAAATTCTTTGTGCATGTTCAAGGGGATTCGAGAATAGTTTAGATTTACAATTGGACCCGGTAGGTGGCGCTTACATCATCTGTTGGGTCAGCTAATAGCATATAAATAAACTGATTAATATTTGTTAATAATCTAATTTTAAATGGTCCTAATTAATAGTTTAATTAATTTAGCTTTTTAAATACAGAATAGTATTATGTATTTAGTATTTTTTTTCAATACTAAAAGCGTATCATCATCATTCATCATCATCATAATCTCAGCCCATACACGTCCTACTATTGGGTTCGGACCTCCTCCACTATGGAAGGGAAATCGAGCTACTATACCACGCTGGTTAGACGTGTTAGTATAGGGTTTTGTTTCGAGTTTTCCTTCTCTGGAATAGATATTATATGCAAATTGTATCCCTCAATCGTCTTTTACGACACCCACGGGCAAGAGAGGGGTTGGTGAATTGTATTCTTACTCCGTCACTACACGGATCATTATCAATATCTCGGCTATCTATCGGAATAAATTTAATTATTTTTGATCCAATATTTTTATTTTAAATTTAAAATAACTTTATTTCGATAGAATATAATTACCAATTATAACTAATAAATATTACAGATACATACGTAATAAACATTAGACAAATAGATAAATATTTTCTTTATATTAATCAATTTAAAAATTTCCTTTGCCTTTTTTTATATAAACTAATCTCAACTCATTTTCAAAGGAAGTCTCCTTTGAAAATGCGTTCAGACTTCAGATTATTTTTTTTTAATTTTTTTACTTTTTTGTCTCAAAACTTTTAGCATTTAGAAAATTTTGCCGCCCTCAAATTATGCCGCCCTAGGCCCGGGCCTCAGGGGCCTAGGCGTAAATCCATCACATCTTCTACTGTCTAGGCTCGAGCCTCCTCCATAATATGAGATATACCGAGCTGGTCAGACGGGTTGTTATAGGATTTTATTTCGAGTTTACCTTCTCTTGCATCCATACAACTACTATATCAGATATACCTAATACATATCCCTCAGTCGTATTTTACGTGATCCACAGGCAACATAAGAAGTGGTAAAATGTATTCTTACTCCGTCTTCACAGGGATGAAAAAGCTTATGTAACTATTTATATAAATTCGTGTGACCAGGACTACATTGACCAGTATTAGTCCGTAGACTTCTACTGCGGGACACTTTTTTTTTTTTGTGGTGGGTAGCGGTCGGCGCACTCCTCGCACCACTCCGTCCGGGGCGACAGAGGGGCGTAAGCACGCACACCCGCAACCCACCCGAACATCACGTCGCCTTCGTCGTTGGACTGACCACCAGAGCAGGATTACTTGTCATCAGTGGTCGGCCTGACGGAATACCCCCTAGTGGGGTACTCTCCCATCGATGGACGTCCCCCCTCTCAGAGAGGACGTCGGTGATCAGTCCATCTAGTGGGTAGTCCACATCGTGCGCCTCGTGGTCACCACTTGAGAACTTTTCTTCTATTATGTCAATAACTCTTGTTTCTCTTATTACTCACAAACTGGTAACCATTGAATAAACAAGACAATCATCAATATTGTACCCAGTAAATAGTCAATAAAGGTTTTACTAACGCTGCTAATTTACGATCAGAGTTCACCGTACTGGCTCGTTAATGCGTCTCTGTATTCCCCTGGGACCCACGGCCAGACGCTGCGAACAAAAAGCCAATTTCATAAAACTATGCACCCGACTGCGACCCATAACAATAAATGAACATGCCTTCAGAACCTGATACCTCGCCTGGATATACTTTTCACATGTCCCATGTCAACATACACAGAAAATTCTACGTACATTGCAAAGTTTTATAGATGAGCACTTTATTCGATTTAAATAAACGCGCAATGTAATACAGTTGTTCTAATTCTACGCATCGCTACGATACAGTGGTAGAGGAATCTGCAAGTCTATGCACACATACGCATTGACGTCGCTATGCGGAGGCTTCGATTGCACACAAGTATATTTTCACATCGCTCGCCAGTCTGCCCCGTGCTGCTGATTGCGACGCTTGTGTCGTACGGCGCCACGACGCCGACCCTCCGACATCGCGAAAAAAGTTTTCGTCCGACATACGAAACTTTCCTTGGACTTTCCTTTCAACCCGCATATTGTTGAATTGGAACAGTCAATTTTGAACCCGGCATACGCGAAAAAGTGACCTTCTAAAACCGGAATTCGGTATCCTCCGGAACGAGTTTAGTCTCGGACCCCGCCGTGCCAGGACTTTCGTGAAGTGCTAACTTGATTTTCATAGTGGTGTGTTTAGTGTGAGTGACTGGAGTACGCTCGACGGAAGGCTGGGCAGTGTCCCCTAGTTTTAAGGTCGGCTTCCAAGTAAAAGTGCTGTTAAACATTACAGTAAGTACCTACAGAAACTACAATATTTTCAGATAATGCCTTCAATAAACAAGAAACAAATACTAATAACAAATTTAATAGACTGTCTTTTGTAATAGTCCTTGCTATTGTCTAAATACTAATATTTTCTATCAAACGACTAATTCGATGTAGTTGCGACAGCAAAAAATAAGTCGGTCATAAAGTAAACAATGCATTTATTGATTCGGAGTAATCGGCTAAATCATTGCTTATTGTAGTGATATAACTTAGATTTATGTTAGAATTGTATTATTATTAAAGTATTGTGAATCTGTATTTCATTTTAGAATACAATTAATATATAAACTACAATTAATTTTTAATGCATCGTCAAATTAATGAATGGTAGCGTTCAAGAATAAATAAATTCAATTTGTAGTTGAATGAAAGACAGTTTCGTGTCAGTGTACCTTTGCCGGATCTATAATACGTTTAAATTCAAGTTATTTTTTATATCGCCATTTGTATACAGACGATTCATGCAACCTCACCAATGTTTTGCATCAATCGAAAGTGCCATGTGTCTGTAAAGTTTACTTCTAACTGAACAGATGTGCAAAAACTCAATCCAAAAACGACTATTGATATCTTTGTGCAAGTAAAAAAAAACATTCCAGCCTTAACTTTATTATTTTTTACTGAAGCCAAATTCGCTCTCGACGCAGCTATTGTAAGAAGTATTCTATTTTTAATCACAGTGAAATCATTTTTGACAATTTGGATTAGTAGTGAATTTAACTTTTGAGTGAATCGAAGACCTTTGACTTAAAAAAAAGTAATATAATAAAGATTATTTGCCGCATTTATAGAATCTGTTAAGAGATATTATTAATTATGTTTTAGTAGGTTAAGTTGTCACAGGTCATAATGACAAGGCCGTCCTAACGCCGCAGCGACGGCCAAAACTATCATTGTTACGATACCCAGGCTTTAATTGAAGTTTTGAAACTGCAGCAAATTGCTTTAGGGTTTGGTGATTAGGAAATAGACTATATTTTATTTCTTAGTACTGTTTTTGCTTCAAACTTTATACATAACTACCTAGTTTCTTTATAATGTAATAACAGACTCTATAAATGTTTAGTTGATCAGTAGTTTAAAGTTTAGTAACGTAAAGAATTAGTTTAACCATTGAAGTTTACTATGATAGTACAGTAAAGTGTCCAAATTATTGTTATAATGACAACATATAGGTACTTACTGTCACCATGTACATCCTTGGCAAATTTTCTAGAACACTTTTTATTCTATAAAACTTGTACCACCTGATGATAAATTAAGTATTGAAACTAAATATATGGTCTTCATGTCCAAATTTCATTGAGCATGATAAAGCCCATTTGAATTAACTCAATTAATAAAACTAAAGCAGGTGTTGTATGCACTATTGCGATTATTACAACGAGCAATTTATTGTAGTAAGTTTTTTCGGTCAACTTCATACTGGCATTCGAAACGATGACTCTTCAATATCTCTCTCTTCAAGTCTCTGAGTATTTAATTAAATTCATTGATAAGACTCATGAATAGTGATCTGTGATGGAAAATAAGCTTATGATTATTATACTATACATTAACCGGGTTATGATAAATAGATTCCATCTTTCCATCAGCTGATCGACATCCACTATTGGATATAAAGGTCCTCAAAAAGAGGCGATAATGACATAATCGCCGCGCTTGGCAGACGAGTTAACGATCGCAGTGGGTGTTACAAGTTTTGCCGTATTGCGCTGTCGCTAATTTTTCTGGTGGCCTCTTGGTCAGTTTTTATGACTGACATGGGAAACTAAGGAGTATTAGCAAATTATGTACACGTGGTAACTAGATTCTTCAAAGTTTCGTGCATCACACAAATTACCACAGAATCCAGAGAGTGCAATTGTTATTATTATTTTTTTAATTGCCTATGCAAGGTTTTGACTGCGTTTCAATTTTAATGTACATACAAAAAAAAAATTGCGCACATTATCAATGGTCAAAATAATAAATTTTAGTGTGATACCAGAATACTAATTAATGACATTTTTAAGCAAATTTCTTCATTGAATAATTCTGTAATTTGATTCTCGGTCCGGTTTCATCTATTATTAGTCCTTCGATGAAATATTTTAATGTTAATTATCAATTTTAAAACTAGTTTCAGATATTTCATTTTATTTTTTTGTTTTTGCTTAAATATCAGGTTTAATGTTTAAAACATTTTCAAGTCTATTTATTTCTTCATACGTATTCTTGGTGCGTGCCTTTGAAAATAGTTTTCTAAACATATTGGAATTTAATACCTTAACTGTGAAACATTATTACTGCAGATCTTTACAGAAGAAAGTAACTGATGCGAAAGATTTTAGAAATATTCCATTTCCATGAGCCTATCGACATCCTCTGTAAGATGTAGATCTCCCGAAGGCGAGGAATGTTATAATCGTTACGCTTGCTAGCCAAGTGAGTTTACTAGATCTTAGTTAGTGCTTTAAAGGGTAGTGACACATTGCATTCTTAACTTATAACCATACAGGGAAAATACAGACATACAATTTGTTAATATAATTAATTATAGAAAATTCCTAATGTGTCATGATTTAATTTATGAGCCGTGACAAGTAAGGTGTCTATCAAACTATGGCACAATAGTTACCGCTGAAATTAATGGCTGACATCGTAAATATAACTTGTTGAACGGACGTTGGATGCAAAACGAAAGAATAAGCAATCAGAACGTTTTTCCGTGATGTATTGATTGAATATTGACCTCAAATGTTTGAAGTTTTCGACTTTCACAACACATGTAGACGGTACAGTTATCTTTAAATTCATTGACAAACTTACTGTAGTTTGACTCTTTAACAAATTATACATATACTATCTATTACCTATCGTTAAACGTAGGCATCTCCAATGTGTTGGATCGACCACTGAAGTCAAGGAACTCTGCACCGGTGGTCGACCCAATGACGAAGGCGACGTGCTATATGGGTGGGTTATGGGTGTGCGTGCTTACGCCCCTCTGTCGCCCCGGACGGAGTGGTGCGAGAAGTGCGCCGACCGTAACCCAACCCCAAAAAAAAGGCATCCCCAATGTAGGCAGATATTCCCTGAAATGCCTTGTATGACTATTACGAAAAGAGGATTCTGTACTGCAAAAATATGAAACGTAAATCTGCATTGCGGTACTTAAGGTTTTTTATTTTTCAAAGAAAGGGTCACGCGTTGAAATCTCAATATTACAATAGAATTAAATTGACGATATCAGACGCGTCTTTAGCAATGAAGGAAAAGTAAATAAAATTGCCCGATGCAGATGATATATCCGGTATTTTACTGGCTCGAAGGATATCCGTAGTAAAATAATATTAATAATGCTGATAATGTAATAATTATTATTTATAGCATATTAGATGCATTTCAATGTTTTTGTAGGAATTTTGATAACAAAAATAAAATGAATCAGCTTCGAGACATCCGTTATGATCAGCAAAAACTAATAGAAAAGGTTATCGAGTTGCTTGGGAACTGGTTCTAAATCAATCTGTTCTGTTAACTTCGATTTCAAAGTATTATATCTTAAAAATGTTATATATTGAAAACCGCAAACTATATAACAATGAGTAAATCAATTGGGATTTCATTGTAAAAACTCATTTAATTTTTCATTTCTGACATCTGAATCCAATTGTTAATTTGAAAATAGCATAAAAGTAATCGTAAGATTGACAAATTTCGTTATTGACTTTAATGTTATCTCCTTGATTTGAAAAGTTTTTAATGTTAACTAAGTGACTATATTAAAATGTAAAATTTTAAATTCATAAGATAGTTTTTATTTTATTTTTATAGGTTTACCAGAAACTGATTTATAATTTTTTAACCTACCAGTGTATGAATTCGTATAGAGATTCTTGTAATTGTTTTTTTAGGGGACTCCAATGCACTACGTCGGCAAAGGGGTATTGTATAATTAACTTAGAAGGTAATTTTTACAATAAGGTATCAAAGTACGTATATGAGATCGAAATTTTGTAAAGTCGATACTCATATTTCTATGATTGTTTTGTAGTTGATTTTGTATTTGGTCTTCCAAATTTCATATTTTAATTTATTCTATTTCCTATTTCTTTACTAATTGTATTACCAATACAAGTCTAAAAAGATCATTCGTCGATTTTTGGGAGTCTTAAACCTCGATGTTATTGATACAAACACATCTTCATCTCAGCTTTTTCCAGAAATCCTACAGGTTCAGGCCTCCTTCACAATGGCAGGGAAATTAATAACTATATCGTGCAGACGTATTGTGCTATAGGTTATTATGTCAAGTTTTTCTTCTCGTAGATACGTGCATATTAAATACCTTAGTCGTCTTTTACGACAGTCGCGGTCAAAATAGGGGCTGGTGAAACGTATTCTTATTTCGTCATCACACGGATATCTAAGTTTGGATGATATTCAATTGTGAGAATTTGTCATAGGACTAGTCTCTATCAAATAGGTACCTATATTAGCAAATTGTAATGTGTAATGTGTGACCATTAGATGTAGCATAACAAATATTATTATTACGTATGAGTTCCTACATCTTGGGTAACCTTGTAAATCATCAGAAAATGCTGCGCTACGACTTCCTAGTTTGTCTTTTGGTTATGTAAATACGTATTTACACTATTATTTACATCCATTAGTATCTATTGAAGGCCGTTTTCATCGCTTAAAGTATTGCCGGCTTATTTGACAAAACGTGATTCGACTGGAAACCAAATAATTGGTGATATTTGTAGTGCCACTTGTTACGACGCAAAAAGGTGTTTGTTTTTGACATAATACATCAATGTTCGTTTAAAATTGGATGTTAAATATTTTAAAACTGGATGATATAAGAATTGTGTTTATCTTTTATTATTTAGATAATTGTTATTCTGAATTGATTGTATAGATAGCGTAGTTAGTAAGTTACATACCAATTGTCTCAAGCGCTACGCGTTCGATTCCCACACAAGACAATACTTTGTGCGATCTATTGTTACTCTGAATTTAAGTGTAATAGATGTCTGTTCATTATGAGTTTGTAAAGTATCCCCACGATACTTTATTTTTTCCTTAATTTACTTAATACAACACGTATTAAAAATATGTGTATGAATACGCTATCCCTAAATTTGGAAAGGAAGGATTGATGACCCTCTGCTCTCACTCCATAACTATATCTTCTATTATGTGGAACTAAAATGACATTGAGAAATACATTCTTACGCTTCTTTTTTATTAAAGATGTGAAAGAAAAGGACAGCATTTAAAACAGTATAAACATAATTCGGATTTATTTAATGAGTTTTATTAATAATATCTGGTTGACTGAGCTTCGCTCGGAATATTTTTGTTGTATTTTTGTCGAATTTATTTAGATATATATTAATAAAAAATAAAAATTAAATAATGAAAAAAAATATAAAAAAATACAAAAAGAGAATAATAATAACACCGAGATTGGATCCGACGCTGTTTGAATGCCAAAACAATACTAAAAGAAAACTGCACTACTTCCCAACTGAGCTATCGTAACTCATGACGTTGACGGCAAAATTTAAATTCATATTCTTTTAAAATTTAATGTCATTATATTGTTTTGCTAAAAACACTGACAAAACAATATTTTCTATAAATAAAACCTAGCTAGATCGATTTTTTGGCCTCGAAACCTCTACTATGTCAAGTTTCATCAAAATCGTTGGTGTCGTTTCCGAGATCCTGAATATATATATATATACAAGAATTGCTCGTTTAAAGATATAAGATAATCATTCGGTTTCAGTAATTAACTGTCCGCAGTAAATACACATAACTATATTATAAAATACTAGCTGACCCAACAAACGTTGTTCTGTTCAAATAAGCCGGGTCCAATTGTGAATCTAAACTATTCTCGAATCCCCTTGAACATGCAAAAAAAATTTCTCGACATCGGTCCAGCCATTTAGGAGAAGTTCAATGACATACACACGTACACAAGAAATTTATATATAAAGACTACCTGACCCAACAGACGTTCTATTCAAATAATAGACAGCAGCGCCACCTACCGGGTTCAATTGTGAATCTAAACCAATCTCAAATCCCCTTGAACGCATGCAAAGAATTTCATCAACATCGGTTCAGCCGTTTAGAAGGAGTTTAGTGACATACACACGTATAGAAGAAATTTATATGTAAAGAAAGATAAAGATAATATATGACATTATAAGTGGTCGGTCCCGTCTATTATGAGCATTTGTCTCATTTGTCACACTATTGTTGAGTCAATATTCTCAAATATCCTTACATTTGGTCTCATCATCATCGTCTCAGCCATTATATATGTCCCACTGTTGGGCTCAGGCCTCCTTTATAGGAGAATTGACCCAATGTTTCATTCTAGTCAGACGCGTTGGAATAAGGTTTCGTTTTGAGTTTTTCTTCTCTTATACAGCTGTTATATGATTATTATACCCCTTAGTCGTCTTTTACGACATCCACGGACAAGATAAGGAGTGGTGAATTGTATGCCTTCTCCGTTACCCCACCGCAGATATTTGGTCTAATCCTAGAATATCATTATCGGATCTCGGGCCAGAGTCCAGCACGCTCTTACATTGTTCGCCTAAGCGGTTACATTATCACAATACTTTTTTTCGTGTGTGTGTAGCTGTTAGTTGCAGATGGCTTTCACAGCTTAGCCCGGACAATGGGTGAGCGCTGATGGCTCTCAACCCGGAACAATACCTTATTTAAACCTGACACATATGTGTAAAAGGACCTTTTCAAAATTTGACGTACTTTTGGTTGATCTACGGTAAAATGGATAGTATATTTTGTTGTATTTTTATGTAGAACATTGTGCACTATATTATTTACGTTATGCGTTTAAAATACTTATTGGTAGGATATTTACTGAAATATGACCCACTTTTAGTCAACCCATCGGACTAATAAGTAACTTAGAACCAGCTTTAGACACATTTTAATAATTGATCAAGCCACACTGAGTCGACGAAGACAAATAAACGATCAGATGAAGTTAATACAATTATTGTAATTGCAAGTAATGCAATTACTAAAACTATGAGAATATTAATCAATTTATTACATACTTTTTTACATTGGTTTAAATTACTAAGATTTGCATTTAACGTGTTAGGTTATTAATAAATACTTGATTACGAACAGGAACTAACTACACTTATTGGAAACCGTTTCAATCGTCCTTCCTAGTAGATGAACGTGAATTTACTGCGTACTATATTTGCGTAAGATGTTCCACGTGTCATCCATAAGAACATAATTTCATATGGCACTGCTTTATTTGACTTTATTTTTCGAGCCAGTATTGTAAATGTAAAAAACAAATACTGTATCTAATTTGGTTTAAAAATTCTAGATATTAACGTTTATTTACTTAATTCTATTGCTGCAAAATGTATTTTTTATTAATTTATTCATTAAATTAAATATCTTTAAAATCTATTTAACTGAAATTGAGTAACAGACATCTAAACGAAGTTACAAACACCTAATTAAATGTTAGTTGGTTACTTAACTTCTTACTTTACATAAAACGTAATCTATATTTGCTAACACTATTAATTAAAATACACCATACAGTTTAATAATATTTGAATTATACACTAGTACGCATTGAATTAAAACACCATGGAAGCACAGAGAAATAGTTATGTGAATATATTTTGAAAACGAAAAAAAAAATTAAATAAATAAATATTTTTTACGATAATGATGTGTGATTCTGATTTTTACATGACTATATAAGTATATAAATGTTTGTAACATAATAATTTTAACGGCTTTTAGCGCGCTTATATATAATTTTTAGTTTACTGATATTTTGAATGATTTTCAGTGTTCATAGTCACTGGTAGAAGTGTTGGAAATGCGGCCGTGATATAAGCTAAAATTTTTTTTATTTCAAATATTTTTTAAGAGTTATAAGACTCATAAAGACATTACAATTAACTACAAATATATTTATTTTTTTGCCTGTGGTGACGAAGTAACAGTACAATGCACTACACCATATCTTGCCCACGGATGTCGTAAAAGACGACTAAGCGATATAATATACATATAACATCTGCGCAAGAGAAGCAAATAAAAATAAAAGCCTATATCAACCTATCTGACCAGTGTATAGTAAGTCAATTTGCCTCCCATTGTGGAGAAGGCTCGAATCCAGTGGGGCATATATGAGCTGAGTAGATGATGAAGACAACTAAAATTTGATTCATAATAATAATATTATTTTGTATTCAGCGATTTCATTTAAAGTGCACACTGGAGACACACATGTGTCATCTAATGTTGGACATAGTTTTCCAATTTGCGCCAAAACACCTGATCCACCTTTCGCCTTAATTAAAAAAATAACCAATACTTTCATACTGTGCATTCATACATCTAATTCTGACAACAATTTTGTTTCTTTTATATTGGAGATATAGCATGATAAGCAAAGTCTTGTATGTCAATGTGACAAGTTTATCTACTGATGCAATACTATCAGAACAGGTGTCGAGATCTACCGATAAGTAATACTTGGTATATGTATGTGAAATTTCGCGGTTTGTTTACTGACATCAATTTTTGTGATAAATAATTTTTAATTTAATATCCTGTGATATTATGTACAAAGAGTGCAAGTGGGTGAAACCAGAGGGGAGTTTAGGCAGTTTAAGAATGGCACACACGAGCAATGACGGAGAAAGAATACAATTTGCCACCCCTTTTCTTACCTTTGGCTGTCGTAAAAGACGATTAAGAGATATAATATGCATATAATATACATGCAAGAGAAGGGAAACTTAAAATAAAACCCTATACCAATACGTCTGGGGTGCTACGCCAGAAACCTCCGCGTGGTGTACCCTGGGCACGAGCGACAATTCCTTGGACTGCTCTCTGGAATTGTCGCTCGTGGCAAATATCTGGCCCGAGGGGGGGCCCTGTTTGTGGGATGCCCCAAATTCGCTCCATGCCCTCTAATTGTAGAGGGTATTGGACGCGAAAATTCGACGGGCCCAGTCACTCATTCGTTTGAGGACTGGGCAGGCATTTGCCAACCGCGACAAATCGTAGACCTGATTCTTGCTTCGGGACATTTATCTTGAGGCCTAGATTCAGGAGCGAGGGTCTTGGCTTAACCGCCTGGACCGCGAGGAAGAAAACCTCTATAAAACAATCACCCAGAATCCTAAGTTCTGGCGCGCGGCGAGAGGATGCATGGCTGATGGGTTGTTCAGTCGTTAGCGCGCCCCCAGCCAGGGTACCTGCGGACCCCCTGTGTTGGGATACAAATTTACGCTTGCCCGGGTATCGGGATCTCTGCCCGGGTCGACCGTTTACTTCTCCCATACTCGTGGGAACTAGATGGAAAATTGTTCACGCACACCTGACGTAGAAAGGAGGGGTGAGACGCCCAAAAACACCACGGAGAACGAAAATTCACATTGTTCCCACCCAAAAGCCTTGCCAAGCTACGGCAAAACTGGCACAGAAGAAGGAGGGGCCTCGTCCGACTGCAGCTCGGCTGCTAGTCCGGTACTGGAGGCTCCAAAATCAGCCAAGGGCCCGGCGAAAATAGGGGCCCGTAAGAAGAAAAGCGGCAGCAAAATCGCCCCTGAAACGGCGCGCGCAAGACGGCGCGCTGCAAAGCTGCGACAGGCGGCGCAGAAATTACTGGAGGCTGCCGACGTTCCGCCCAGTGATGTTGGCGCCTCTGAGGCGGACAGCTCCGCGGCCATGGAGACAGATGCGACCGCGGAGCAGTCGATGGACGAGGGCGGCAGTGCCGCAGGGCCGTCCAAGACAAAGGAGAGCCCGGCCGCTCAGGCCGCCGGGGGGCCTGCGCCATCAATCCTGGCGGCAGCCGAAACAGTGAGGGAGGAGGCCCTCCCCCCACAGGTGCGGAAGCGTCCTCTGCACAAGAGTGGCAGCTCCTCATCCGATTCGGAGGGGAGCGGAGACCTAATGCCCCCTCCCAAGGTGGCGACCTCACGCAGAGGGCGCGGAGGGCGTGGGGCTGCGGCAGCGGCGAGAACTGCGACTCCTTCGCCTGTAATGCTAGAGCGAGAGGCTGAGGCTTGCAAGCGGGCCAACGAGGCGGCAGCCGCGAGAATGATGAGGGTGTTGAAAGACATCCCTCCCTCTGGTGCGGCGGCTGCCAAGCCCGCTGGGACAAGCGTCGCCCCTAATGTGGCCACCCTGCAGGCCGAAAACGCCCGTCTTGGTGGCGAAGTTTCAGGCCTGCAGGAGGAGAACAAGGCCTTGGCGAAGGAACTGTCGGCGGTGCAGAAGGCGAACCGCGAGTTGGCCCAGCAAACGGCCGACTTGCAGCGCCAGGTCGCGCAGCTGATGAAGACTGCGCCGCCGGCAAGCGCTGGCCCTGCCGCCGCCCCTGCCGTCCCCGTTGCGCCAACTCGCGCGGCGCCGAGCCCTAGGACGGCCCAGCCGGCCGAAGCGGTCCCGCTGCCCGCAGTGGACGGCGTGTCGGACCTAACCATGCGCGCCATAGTGGAGGTGGTGGGCAAAATGCTCGACGCGCGCATGGCGGCTCTGGAGGAGAGATTGCCTCTGCCTCCGGAGCCCCGTCTCCGGCCGCCGCTTGCTGCGGACAGGCCGAAGGTCGTGGCGCCAGCTCCTGCCGCGCTACCCTGCCAGGGCGGGCGCGTAGGGAGCTACGCCGCGGTCGTTGCTGGACCGAAGCCGAAGGGGCCCGCCGCCAAGAAGAAGGCGGCACCGGCTCCTGCCAAAACCGGACCCAAGCCGCCGCCGGCAACTGCACCGTCGGCGGCGGCCAACGCAGCCGCGACGGCGACTGCTGCGCCCTTCGACCGCCGAAGTCAGCCGCGGTGGTGATCACCGTGCTGCCTGAAGCGGCCGAAAACGGCCTCAGCTATGAGGCCGTCTTACGTCGCGCCCGGCGGGAGCTTGACGTCTCCGATTTAGGAGGCGTCGAAGCCAGGACCCGCAAGGCCTGGACAGGGGCTCGAATTTTAGAGTTCCCTGGGGCCGAGGGCGCCAAGACGGCCGATAGCATGGCCGCCAAGCTGAGGGGTCTGTTTACTGCAGTGGATGGCGTCAAAATCGCCAGACCCGTCAAGTGTGCGGAACTGCGGGTCACGGGTCTGGACGACTCTGTAACGGTGGATGACATCCGGGAGGCCATCGTCTCGAAAACCGGATGTCCCGTGGAAACCGTCCGAATTGGCGCTATCCGCCCTGGTCCGGGCGGCGTCGGTGCTGCCTGGGTGCAGTGCCCGGTGGAGTCGGCCAAGCAATTGGCCGGCTCAGGCAGGCTCCTCGTGGGCTGGAGCTCGGCGCGGGTGACCGTGCTGGAGTCCCGGCCTGCGAGGTGCTACAAGTGCATGGCGGTCGGACACACTCGGCCGACATGCACTAACTGCTTTGACTGCAGCGACCTTTGTTTCCGCTGCGGTCAACCCGGGCATAAGGCGGCATCGTGCGCCGCCACTCCCCACTGCCCCGCGTGTGCGGCGGGCAATAGGCCCGCCAAGCACCGCATAGGGGGCAGGGAGTGCAGACCCCCGGCTTCGGCCCCAAAGGGGCGGAGCGGCCCGACGACCCCGGCTGCTCCCGCCCCTAGCGCGACCCAAACGCCCGCCAGCGTGGAGGAGGTAATGGATACGGCCCACTAATGGCGGCCGAATCTTACCACCTCCTGCAGGCCAACCTCAACCACGCCGCCGAGGCACAGGACGTTTTCCTGCAAGCCATGGCGGAGTGGTTGATCGGTGCAGCCGTAGCCGCGGAGCCGTACGTGGTGCCTGACCGGCCCAATTGGCTGGGCAGCAGTGACGGCTCTGTGGCAATCGTCGCCTCCACGTCGTGGCATTCCCCGCCTTTGTTGCTCAAGGACAGGGGCGATGGGTATGTTGCGGCGGAATGGGGAGAGGTTACGCTATTTGGTGTCTACTTCTCCCCTAACAGGAGCGCGACGGATTTCGGGGCCTTCCTCACCATCCTGGGGGCCTCGATACGGCGACTGGCACCGCGCCAAGTCTTCGTTCTGGGGGACTACAACGCCAAGTCCACGGCGTGGGGGTCCCCCAGGACGAATGACCGCGGGCGGGCGGTCGAAGAGTGGGCGGCGGCACTGGGCCTCTGTTTGCTGAACAGGGGCTCGGTGCAAACGTGCGTGCGGCAGCAGGGCGGGTCGATAGTGGACTTGTCGTTCGCTAGCCCTAATGTCGCAGCACGTGTGAGGAGCTGGTGCGTTCAGGAGGAGGTTGAGACCCTATCTGACCACCGATACATCCGGATAGAGGTCTCCCGGACCCTCCTGCAGCCCAGCAGGGGTCACACGGCGGACGGAGCTCCCGCGTTTCCGCGGTGGGCTGTGGGTCGATTGGATCGGGACCTGTTGGCGGAGGCAGCCATCGTTCAGTCGTGGCTGTCCTCACCGCCCCAGGTGGACGGGGTTGATGCCGAGGCTGGCCGCATCCGCTGTGCGTTAACGCAGATCTGCGATGCGGCCATGCCCCGTGTGAGGCGTCTGCCCCCGAAGAGTGCGGTCCCCTGGTGGTCCCGAGAATTGGCAGACCTTCGGGCCGCGTGCATACGTGCCCGGAGGGCCTACACCCGCAGCCGAGCGCGTCACCGCGACGCTGAGCGGGAGGGCCAGCTGTACGAGGCTTACCGCAGTGCGCGGTCTGCCTTCAGGCTGGCCGTCCGTATTGCCAAGGACGTTAGTCGGCGGGAGATGCTGGACAGTCTCGAGCGTGACCCCTGGGGTCGCCCCTATCTCGCGGCGCTGAGCAAGCTCCGCGGGCGGGGCCCCCCCCTCACCGAGACTCTCCAGCCCAGCCTCCTCACCAGAGTTGTCGAGGACCTCTTTCCACGGCGGGCGGAACACACGCCCCCGGTCATGGCTTCGCCGGACAGCGACCGGGAGGCCGAAGATGAAAGTGCTCCGCCCATCACGGAGCCGGAAATGGGGGCGGCAGTGGCGCGTATGCGAGTGAAATCCACCGCCCCGGGGCCCGACGGTATTCCGAACCGTGCGCTGGCCCTGGTCCTCGAGCACCTGGGACCACGCCTCAGGGGACTGTTCGACGCCTGTTTGACGTCCGGGCAGTTCCCTGGATGCTGGAAAGAGGGGAGGCTGGTTCTCCTGCCGAAGCCGGGTCGGTCTCCCGAGTCGGCCTCGGCCTACAGGCCCATCGTGCTGCTCGATGATGCGGGCAAGTTGCTGGAGAGGGTGTTGGCTGCCCGCATCGAGCGGCACCTCGTCGGGGTCGGGCCCGATCTGTCGGACGCCCAGTTTGGTTTTCGGAGAGGGCGTTCGACGATCGCGGCCCTGCTTCGCCTGAAGGCCGTGGTAGCGGAGGCCGTCACCGGCGGAGGAGTCCTGTTGGCGGTGTCCCTGGACATCGCCAACGCCTTCAACAGTCTGCCATTCAGCTGCATCAGGGAGGGGCTGAGGTATCACGGGGTGCCCGTGTACCTCAGGCGGCTGGTGGCAGACTACTTGGAGGGGCGCAGCGTCCTCTACGTTGACCGAGTAGGGGACGTTGTGCGAACGCCCATGACATGCGGTGTCCCACAGGGGTCGGTTCTGGGTCCGACCCTGTGGAACATCGGCTACGACTGGGCGTTGAGAGGAAGCCTCCCACCCGGGCTGGGCGTAATTTGCTACGCCGACGATACACTCGTCACAGCCCGGGGTGGGACGCTAGAGGAGGCGGCACGCCTGGCAACTCTCGGCACCGAGGAGATTGTCAGGCGGATGGAAGCGCTGGGGTTGAGGGTAGCCCTGGAAAAGACGGAGGCCCTTTTGTTCCATGGCCTCCGTACTGCCGGGCCTCCCGCCGGCGCTTCGATCACCGTGAAGTCGGTCACCATCAGCATCCAGGCCCACATGAAGTACTTGGGCCTGGTGCTCGACGGGCATTTTTGGTTCCGGGAGCATCTCCATCGACTTGTTCCCCGGCTTGTCGGCGCGGCGTCCGCCCTTTCGCGGCTGATGCCGAATGTGGGCGGACCCAGCGCTACGTGCCGACAGCTGTACGTGGGGGTGATCCGGTCGATGGCCCTGTACGGCGCACCGGTGTGGGCGGGGTCCCTGACCGTTCGTCTTAGGGCCCTCCTGTGGCGACCACAGAGGGTCATGGCGATCAGGGCCATACGGGGTTACCGCACGGTGGCGACGGAGGCAGCGTGCCTCCTGGCCGGAACTCCCCCGTGGGACCTGGAGGCGGAGATGCTCGCCGAAATTTATCGGCGGGTGTCGGAGACGCGCGCCCGCGGCGGCATGGTCTCCATCAAAGAGATCACCGCCTGGCGGGTCGACGCCCGCCGAGAAGTCATTGCCCGTTGGGCAGTCCGGCTGGAGAGTCCTCGGTACGGTGTCAGGACCGTCGAGGCCTTCCGGCCGGTGCTGATGGAGTGGTTGGAGCGGACGCACGGGGTGCTTTCCTTCCGACTGGTGCAGGTGCTGACGGGGCACGGTTGCTTCGGGAAGTACCTGCACAAGATTGTCAGGAGGGAGAGCACACCGTCCTGCCACCACTGCAGTTGCGACGAGGACACGGCGCAGCACACGCTCGAGGAGTGTGCTGCATGGGAGGGGGATCGCCGTGAACTCGTCGCAATTATCGGTGCTGACCTGGCGCTGCCGACCATCGCCAGGGAGATGCTCGTCAGCGTCAGGAACTGGGACGCGGTCACCGCCTTCTGTGAGGCCGTAATCTCACGGAAGGAGGCGGCGGATCGTGTGCGAGTAGAGCTCCTATTCGGCGACACGTTCCGCCGCCGGCGACTCGGGCGGCGCAGGCGCGAGTATTTGCGCCTAATGCCGCCCTAGCCGAGGCCGCGGGTGATTGGACCGGGGAATTGTCCGTCACCCGCAGAGAGGCTGACCGCGCGACGGCGACTGACGTCCCAGGACGTCGAGAGGTGAGGGTACCCGAAAGGGTATTCCGTCGGCCGGCCACTGACGACAAGTCACATCTGCTCCGGTGGTCGGCCCAACAACGAGGTGACGTGGGTACGGGTGGGTTATGGGCCCGCGCGCCGTCCTTTCATCGCCCCGGACGGACTGGACCGCGCGTGCGCTTACCGTAGCCCACCCATAAAAAAAAAAAAAAAAAAAAAAAAAAAATACCAATACGTCTAACCAGCATCGTATAGTAGGTCAAAGTTGCCCTCCAATTATGGACGAGGCTAGGGCCTAACAGTGGGACGTATATGAGCTAAGATGATGATGATGAATACACAAATATATGAGAAAAGGAACTGTAAAATCCATTTTCAGGTCAATACAACAATACCAGTTGAGTCCGAAAGCCTGTCAGGAGTATCGTCTATTGTGTTCTTGAACTTGAATAGTCCCTGATTAAAAGCTTTTAATTATATTTATTACCACGAACACTAGCAATTTGTTAGCCATTATAAATATTAATGGACATACGCAATATTAATATAACGCAATAAATAAAAGCTGAAATTTTACCACGTTAAATATTATCTATAAGCTGACCTGTGGCGAGCAAAGTAAACACCTCTCACCTAGCGCCAAGCGATATTCAATCCTTCAACTTTATTACACACGATTGCTTATATTTCTAATGTTTGAGTTACCGTTACGTGATCACACGATCACACCTAGGCAACACAAGGTCATGGACATGGGAACAGCAAACAATACTTTAGACAGTACTGTTACAGATGAAAATATTTTCGGTATAGTTAGCTCTTAAGTATTACAAAATCGTATAGTCAACCATTTGTCTATTAAGTTTGAATAAACGACCTTGTATGTATACCTTTATATTATTGAGTAACTTTGTCAACTTTATTATGGTTTATTACTTCACCATAAAGATCATGTATCGTCAAATTGTCTATAACACCTTGACACATACTCCATGCTTACATTTAGAACTTAAAACTTTTATTAGTGAATGTTGACTCGATAATTTAGTTTCAAAATTCATGTGAAAGGTATTTTTAGGGTTATAATTTCTTTGATATACCTGAGCTACATTTATTGTTAATTCTTATATTGTTCTTCTTGGGCCAACTCCATCTAGTGCCGTCTTAATAACAATTAGTAATAATTACTAACCATCCACGATATATTTTTTTCATATAGAATCATTTTCTTATACTGGCTTTAAATGTGTACCAAAATGTGGGTCAAAAATTAATAACAATTTTTCTGTATCGGGTAGATACAATTATAAATCTCTGACGATGACTCGATGGACGTGAGACATCTTAGTCCGCCCGTGAACATGAACGCTGCAAAGTATTCGAAACGTTGGGCAATCAAAACCAAACACAAACGCGATAAAATCCGTAAAGTAGTTTTATTTACAATGTGTAATACTCGTGTAAACATCAGAAATAATTAATTAATATGTATTCCCAAGCAGGACTGATGTTAAGAAGACGGCGGAGGGAAAACTATTGCCAATAACGTTGGTAATATGTACTATGAGAGAAGAGCATATACTATAGTATATGCTCTTATACTATAGTATGTACTGAATCGACGTAATTCGGATAAGAGCAAGTTGATGACGATGATGATGTTATAATTTCTTTGATGTATTAGCTTATGTCTTGTTATTAATTTCTTTATATAGAAAGTCTACGTATGAATTATTACCAATTTGTATGTAGTTAAGAAATTATTTAGGTCATTTATATCGAAACAACTTTCAGCTATTAGTAATATTAAAAAGTTTAACTAAATATTCAGTGTGTGTGGCCTTCATTAGATCGTTCGTGGCCCCTATTTGAATAGCTAGTAAATATTGACCTGCACACATCTGTTTGTAGAGTATTGAAGTGAATTGAGTACCTATTATTACGATTTTGAAGAATTATGTCGAGGTCTCCATTGTGTAATATGATCGATAGTCCTATATCTGATGATAGCTCGTTTGTGCCTTTCTCAAATTGTGTATCTCATCACTTTAAATGATCCATTTATTTGTATCCAAAAGTTAAATATTGCTAAATTATACACATATTAAAATTAATTTTCCAACTCCTACTGTCTAACTTGTCTAATTAAATTTGTTGCGTTGTCTCATGACAATCAAAAGGGTTTCCCGGGATTGCTTGAAGCTCAAATTTTGGTGTCATTTATGGTGTTGTGGATCCTGATTTACAGTAGTTACAAGGCTGGGAAGGTGATTAGTCCCAATCAAATATGTAAAAATTGTAATTATGATGATTACCATCCCTAGATAATTTTCATGGTGGTCATGGGGACTGATGCATATAATAAGTTCGTTATATTTTGGCCCTTAAAGAATAGGCAGTGAGCTGTATTCTCACTCCGTCACCCCATAGAAAATTTAACTATTTTTTTACATAAAATAGCTTTGGCAATAAGCTTTTCTATACAAATAAATAAAATTGAAGTGTCTGTTTATAATGTCAAAATACTGGAATTTTTTCATGCTCACACACGGTTATTTGAACGACACCTATGCCTAAAATAGTTTAAAATTTTTGTCTGTCTATCTGTTTGTTTGAGATAATCTTCAAAACGGCTGGACCGATTTTGAGAATATTTTACTACCATAATTATATATATTATTTTATCTCGGTATTCCCGCAGAAAGAACCAGAGAACAAGAATAAATCGTAGCTAAGCGAGAACGGGTTGCTAGTACGATATATAATCTTTATCTTTAATTTAAAGTTTTTTTTTACTTTTAAATTTAAAGTTTATTTTAATTGTATCACAGTTTTTAAATAAAACCTTGTTTTCAGAAACCTTTTTTTAACATAACTTAGTATATATAGTGACTATGCGAAGCGTGACCGGCTGACATTATTTATTACTAGCAACCCGCCCTCACTTCGCTTCGGTTTCAGTCGCCTTAGTCGCGTAGTTTCCGTTCCCGTGGGAATACGGGGAAAAATATAGCCTATGTTACTCCCTGATATTATAGCTTTCCATTGGTGAAAGAATTTTTGAAATCGGTTCGGTGGTTTTGTGAAAGCGTAACAAACAAACAAACAAACAAACTTACTTTCGCATTTATAATATTAGTAAGGGCGTTTACATATCTGAAAAAGACTACTGTATTATTTATTTTTACGTCAATTAGTTCCCATTCAAATGAAGCTTTACATTTATGTCAATGGTATTAGACAATTACAGTTTGACCTAACAGATTATCGATAGAATCTCACACCTTTTCATTCAATTAAGATCATGGTAATGATAATGATTTGCGGGCCTTAATTAAAGGCTGCAGTCACTAATTGTAAATGCACTTCTGTGCCATTGTTCCAATTGTGTGTGGCGGTACGATTATTCAGTTTTCCGTTCGTAACTTGTTTAGCACCTCCCTGACCGAGATTCAAGAAGAAGGTCGCTAAAGGGCTGTCTTAATAAAAAATGTACACATTTGGTTACTTTTGAACTTCTAAGAAAGGAATTCTATATGTTGGCTCATAATTAATATGGACGTCTTATTTTTCACGTTTGGCTACGTAATAAAGAACATGTGAATTTATGTTGTAAGATCACCACGATATATCTTTATACATAGGTAAGTATATTTCTTGTGTACGTGTGTATGTCACTGAACTCCTCCTAAACGGCTGGACTGATGTTGATGAAATTTTTTGTGTGTGTTCAAGGGGATTAGATTAGGTAGGTCGCGCTGCTGTCAATTTCAAAGAGAATTCCTTTTATTTTATTTGAACAGAACAACGTCTGTTGTGTCAGTATCTATATATTAATACGTGAAGCAAAAACTTTGTGGCCCTTTTTACGAAAATTATGTAGATGGACAAATATGAAATTTGGCACAGTTGAAGAATATATTGAGGAGAAGTGCATAAAACTAAAATTTGATAAAATAATGAATTAGAAATACATTAAATTCATTAAAAAAGGCGTTCGCACACTAATGCAATCGATACATACACGCACACTCACTCACGATTATACACTTTTGTTTCAAATCTCTGGTCGAGAATTATGGCCGAATTTCGACCATTCGCAACCACTAGTAGTATATAATAAGGCACGTAGTTTATAAAAACTGAAAAACACGCTTTTCTGATTCTAAAAAATAGCTAATCCTGAAAATCCTAGTAAAAACGGGTTAACTGTTTAAAATATTGAATTGTCATCGGTCCTCGATAAGTACGCCAATCATCAATTTCGAGTCAATGCGATGTTTTGAAGGGGGTCAAAATCATGTTCAAAGTTTTGGTTTCATAGGCACATACCAACATACGTATGAAGCGTGTTAAAAATATAAATATTAAGATTGAAAGCATATAAAGTCTTTACAGCGATGCATCCCATTCTTTAGTCACAAGCTCGCAAGGGTGGCGCGTAACCCACCGTTTTGATTCCCAAATTCGCCGTTGCGTAGACTACTAGTATAGAGTTCTATGTCATACCTGGCCAGCTCGGTGGGACACCTTTACGGGTATCGTCCCACAACCAATCAAACCCATCTAATGCACCTAGGGACATATCCATTTTTCCCTATAATTTTAGACACATTGTTCAATCATCTAAGGTGATGAAAAGGCGATGTGACATTCTCTGTTATTGTGAAGAGCCTAAATAGCGCTTTTACGAACTTACATTTAATAGTCTCACGCTTAGGCCAAAGTGACACTCGAGAAAGTTTTGACAATTAATAAAAAGTAAAATGAATGCGAAAGTTAAGATCCATGTAGAGGTAATGGGTGATAGATATAAAAAAAATTATTCATCCATTAAACTTAATAAATTATTACGAATATTTTTGATGTGTCAAATAAGATTTACCTTTGCAAGTTCAAGGAAATACAAAGAGATCCGCTTAAAAATTGCCACTAATGATGGTCATAGAGGAAATATATTCGGCAGACTTTAATTATGGTGACGGCGAGTTACCAAATTTGTAATATCTAGGTTAGCGGCGCATTATATATTCTTTGTAATATAAATATGGAGGATTTTATATCCGACATATGTTTTGTGAAAAATGATGCATCATGTCTTGAAATATATAATTTGAAAAGTATAATTAAGCAGTATGTCTATAGTTAATATGAATTATATGATTGAAAGTTTATTCGTTCATATTTTACAATGTCCAAGATTGTTTATACCTATTACACGATTTCTACTCAACGAAAGGAAGTCACAGTTAAGTACTTGGGCTGTGATAATTAATGTGGATTTTAACCCTATATATATTAAAAAAGGCACAAGGCTCCTGTCATCTACCACATACAAGACCAGATACAATATTTCATTGAACCTTATAATTAGCATGTTTGTACTACGCCATGTGTTCTCAAAAAACAGAAATGGCAACGCGCTCTTGTGGGAAACGTAAAAGACCTTTGTGCGATCGCCAACTTACCAAGCGTAGCGATTATGACAATAATCCCAATGAATATGAGTGTAATCAAAAACAAAGTAATGAACTTAAACACAAAATATGGTGTCGATCTGTAAATCTAGATCTGTAAATCTGTCTGAGAAGTAAGAATACAATTCGCTTTCCCGTGGTTGTGGTGAAAATGGGGATATAAATAGATAACATCACTATAAGAGAAGAAATAATCAAAATACATAACTGTACTGAAATTCTGACCAGCGTGGTATTATAGGTTTTTTTCCAATGGAAAAGAGGCACATGACTCATAGTAAAAAAAAAAAAAATTGTATAAAGTAGAGTAAGTATGCGACCCTCAGCTGACGTGTTAAGAATTACCTTTCTGCTATGAGCATATGAGATCGGGATGTAAGCCAAATTAAAATATCTTTTTAAAAATGTATTTGAAAGAGTGAGTATATTGTAGACTAACAATCTATTTTTACAGCTGCATTTGGTAGAAGTTTTTTGACTCAGTATGAGACGATGTACTCACTATTTTTAGATTACTCAAACACACTTAGTTCGAAACGAACTTGTTTACAGCTACCACTTAAAATCCAAACTGGTCAGATCTGTTTTAATTGGACAAATCGATTACCCGAGCCGATAACTGCTATACAAAGAACGTAAACGATAACGATACAATTGAATCCACACCTTTGTTCGTAATTACAAAATTTCATTATTAACATTGTTATGAACTATCGAATCTTTCGTAACACAAGTCTGATATAAAAATCTTCAAAGTAGAAAATCGTTTTATTAAGACGAATCTCGATTACTTTGTAGCAAAATACTGCAGTTAAAATTGGATGGTATTAGTTAAGTCATCAGATACGTAACCGTTAAAAGAGAAAACAAATCTGTTTCACTTTCATTTTTGGCTTGTCGTTTCAATATCAAGGTCGTCAAAGTTAGCATTGTTGTTTAAATTATTTATGTAGTAGTTGCGTGTGCACTGTTTATTATATGTGCAGTCGTAGTATTTGCTTTCTTGTTGTCGTCTTCATATGAATTTGCCTGCAAAGTGACGTATATTAAAAGTTCTATTATAAACCGTGTGGTTGACGGAGTACGATTATAGTTCACCACTCCCTATCTTGCCTGTGAATGACATAAAAGACGACTAAAGGATATTATACTCGAAATAAAACCCTATACCAACCTGAATGACCAGCATGGTGCAGTAGGGTCAATTTCCCTCCTATTGTGGAGGAGACTCGAGCCCAGCAATGGGACGTATATGAGCTGAAATGATGGTGATGATTATAATTTAATTCATATCTTTCATTTTCGACAATATTATTTAAAAATTTGATCTTGAGTGATAGAATTTTTTACTAATAGGAGTAATTAATTATATGAATTAATTCAAGTACAGCTCTTGGCTATTGGAATAATATTATCATCCACATCTATATTGGCATTATTCTGGGAAGATATTTATTAAATAGTCCATACGTTGACAGTGATTTTATTATTATTGTTCAGCTTTGAAAATATATCACCTCATTTAACTAACTTTTAAAATAATTGCAAATGATTGAATAATCTCCAAAAGATATTTTAAATCGATAACTATATTACTGAAATAGAAACTGAAATCTTTGCTTACTGCTGTCTTAAAACAATATCTCTCTTGATATCTAAAACATATAGCTGTCTCAATAACTTATGTGATTATATCTCAAAGAGCAATAACGACGCATTGTATCGAAATATCACTATTAGTTCCGCTCGGATTTGCTGCAGGCGACAGTACCAATGCCCTTTCCCTTTCTCCGTTATTTAGCACTTGTTTATCATACATTGAGGGTTTAATTTACTTATGTTTCTAGCTACTGCTATTAAAACCGCAATGTATACAGTAGCTGTTAATATTGAAGCTTATATATTTCAAATCCTTATAATGGTAGGCCTGTAATCATCATTTAGCCCGTTGATTACAGCATGGAGTAATGTGTATTAGTAATTGATTGTTATAAATTGTTAATATAAGTGTATGCACTTTCGATTATTAAGCAGTATTGTTTTTCTATTGCCGTTTATCTGGAAACTACTTGTAAAATCGTTTGTTATTTCTAATCTATTGTTTCATCATAATATTTATTTGAATATTATGATTTCAAATTGCTGATATTTCTTGAAGGATGATTTGTAGCTACTGATGTTTTGTTTAGAGGTAATATTACTAGACTCGAGTTTTGTTTATCTCAATGTTTTGATGATAACTATAATCTTTAACTACAGATGTTTTATTTAAGTACCTACTGTTTTGATAATACAAACAGACACTTCAATTTGATTTGTGTAGATTAATTAAATGTATAAAAGCTACACTGCGTTGATAAAAGATAACCATATCTTATTAACATTTTATCATTAATAATATAGAAAATAAATGATCATAACCTTGAAAAATGTTAGATTAGGAAAAAAGTGAAAACTATGTTAAAAATAACATTAAAAATATACTAATGTAAAAACCATTCGAGATATTTAAAAACCTTTTCGATTTTTATCATTGGAAAGATAATTTTAAGATTCTTAAAACTATGCTCAATTTAAAAAGCATTGTCAAAGTAATCATTTTTGCTTCTTTGTCTTTAGTTTTTTAATTACACTTTTAGTCTGTGGGGCATGAAAATTTCAATTTGAATACCGAGGCGAGAGGGTAGAAATATTAACGGCGCTGCATTTTGTATGAAAAGTTATGCCTTCTTAATGAGATTAATATGTATTAGTTTTATTATGCCTATGGGCATTTATTATATATTATCTTATATATATTATTATTATCTTGCTTTATATAAGCTATCGGCTGTTTTAGTTAACATAAATGAAAGTTCAAAATTAGTATTAATTTCACTGTCTCTTAAATAGTGATGCTTTCGAATGAGTTTATGTATTAGTAAATATAAAAACTTCGCTTGACGATATTTAAATTGTTATTGAATATGCAAATTATAAAATTTAATTAATTCATTATAGTTTGTTCATTAGCAGATAATTTTGTGGTAAGACTAATTAGAAACTATTAATGGTTCTTTCACGCTCCGTAAAAGTCCCATTATTGGGCGTGATCTTCCTTAACAATTGATGGGAATATGGCTTAATTATTATGCTAAGCTAGCTGGATGGATGGACTTAGATTTTAGATTAGTTTACAGGCAAAATTTCAAATTAATTCTAACTTATAAAACAACGGTGTATAGACTCCATAAATGTTGGTACGTTTAAAAATTTAACTCGCCCAGTATTGTGAGTGGGATTACGGTTATATGAAGTATATTTACTGCTATAGCATCAGGTATATTTTGGGCAGGCCTTACGTCAAATCAGCAGTACCTGGCCTGCTTCTGTCGCGACCGCTAAGGCGTTTTCAGGTGAACAATAACCAGTGCCAAAAAGGATACGTACAGGTTGAAATATACGAAACATGATTCATCATCTAAGCCCGAAAATGTCCCACTCTTGGGCTCGGGCGTCTTCCATTTGTAAGAGGGAATTTCACCTACTATACAACGCTAGTCAGACATGTTGGCATAGTGTTTCATTTTGAGTTTCCCTTCTCTTGCGTCGATGTTAACAGAATATTAATCCCTTAGTCGTCTTTTACGACCCCGCCAGTAAGAGAGGGAGTGGTAAATTGTATTCCTACTCCGTCACCACACGGAAAATGATTATTCTTAGATAATTTTAATTGAATTCCTTTTATCTCATTTTCGTTATATGTCAAGGTTTTGTTATATCTGTTATATTTTGAGTCAAGCGCTTATAGTACACAAAAGTACTAGATTTAGTAGCTGAATATGGTCAGGCTGTTTGTTGGTGGAGTGTAAACTCATAAAGGAACCCATCTACCTAATAAGGGTAGACGGTGCTTTGTGTAGGCAGATAAGCAGGTCATAACACTCAAGGTTTGTTTTGTATCTCAAGTACGAGATTGCAGTATAAGATGCGTAGGTAGGTATTGTCTTATTACAAATCTTTCCGCGTTCATCGGTTACAATTATTCATCGTTTCCGTTGAATATTTCATGATCAATGATAAGCTTAATACTTGGCAAAGTTAAAAAAAAGGATATAATGATTTCAGATGTTTATGCGAACGTTACGTGTTTTAAATAAAATAATATTGACGCATTTTATCGCATTTGTATTTTAATTTTGATTTCTCTTTAATCCTCCGTGATCATGAACGCTGAAAAGTGTTCGAAACGTCGAAAAATCTAGAATGACACACGAACGCTAATAATGTGAAAAAGTAATTTTATTTAAAAGAAAGGAGATAATTGCATTTGAGTGTTATAAAGGAACGTACCCATACTAATTGACCATATTTACATTTTTTAACAATTCTCTCCCCTCGTTGACCACTCTTGTTGGACGGAAAAGCTCAAATTTTAATCAAGTATAGTATTTTTGAAGACCTATCCTCCCCCTGCTAAAAAAGTCATGTAGCCTTCCCTAATATGTGTTAAGGATTTTAGTTTAATTAAATGTTAGTTTCTCGTGTGGCGACGGGATATAATTGTCGCAACCTCTTATTTGCCCGTTGGAGTCGTACAAATCAGTTAAAGGTACCAAGAGAGTGGGTAGGAGTTCTGTCTAGGGTAAGGAATAAGTAACACTTTACTGCAATCGCTAACCCGCCGGTCATGTGTGGCGATTTCGCTACTGTCTTCTTATAGGCCTACAGCCACTAGTGAACAGTATAAGACTGGCTTTTCTTGACTGGATCGTATAAAATGATTAAACCATACGATGTGCAGGTAATATCGATGCATGAGAAGCGAAACTTGAAACAAAACCTTGTGTTTTTAAAAACTGTTTCCTCCCGATCTTGAGGAAGTACATGCTGAATGAGAGGACGTATATAAGCTGCAAAAAAAAGGCGTATTAGATAAAATACAAAATAAAATGTGTAAGTTTGAAGTAGACTGATGCGTAGGCAGAAGATTTATTATTTATACATTATACATTATTGTAAAAGATGTTTTCGCTACAGTTAATGGAATAAATGATTGGGTATTCAGTGGAGCTATCAAATTACTTTCTTCAATATAAATAAAAGTTGTGAAAACTCAGTTAAAGCCAATTAGAGTTAACGCTCGAGAAATGTCTATCAATAGTTTAATTTCTGACACATACCAAGACGAATGAGTGCCTGTACAGCCGGAACGCTTTCATTTTATTTCACTCAATGGAAGCTGTTACAGAATGGCTGAAATAAGTATGTTTAATGTGTCGCTTTGGCATTTTAGATGTGAAAACTATTATATAAATAAAAAAATAACTAAATTTGAAAGGCGCATTTTTTGGTCTTTTATATTGAAAATCAAATACTATTTATCTTTTCATTATAATAACTGTATATATAAATAACATTACCTTATAAATTAATATATTGCAGCTACTATTGTCGTTCAGCCCATGTACATCATTCTGTTCCTTATATTCTTCGTTAATATACGTCTTACTGTTAATCATGAGCCTGCTATGGAAATAGGAATGTTAAGCAAGCAAGAATTGCCTTTTTGTGAAGTTTTTTTATGTATGCTTTTTTTACATTATAGTGGCTTTGTACTATATGTAATCCTTATGGCGTGGGATAAATTTTCAATCTTAACTATCAAGTTAGTTGAAAAGGAATTTTTAAGTGTAGTCCATGAATTTTTAATGAGTATTCTAAATTTTGGCAGAGCATAAGATCATCGAGAAAGTTTTGAGTAAGAAACCAAGTTGACACTCAAATAACTTTCATTTACCATATTAGGTCTCGTACTCAAACCCTTTTATTTGCCACTTAGAGGTTATACTTACTTAAAATTAATAGAATATTATTTTCAAAGCAACCACAAGAGTGTCAAGTAAATATTGCGCCTAGAAATTTGCTCCAGAGAGAGCTTGAACAAACTCGAATGTTTTGTTGGTTCTTAGCACTTCGAAGGTAAGCTCATTGTATTAGATATGTATATTCTCAGTAGTATATATATATATATATATATATATAGTAATTTCTGATACAGTAAAATGTAGAAGATATCTTTACCTGTATAAGATGAAAGAAAGGGTTTGCGTTTGTTTGTCTTTATACACAATTTCTCAGAGAATGAACATGAAAAATCCGTGTGGCGACGACGGAGTAAGCATACAATTTACCACACTCTCTCTTGCTGATAGATGTCGTAAAAGACGACTAAGGAATATAGTATGCGTATAACATCTATGCAAGGAAAACTCGAAAGGCAACCCGATACCAACACATCTGACCAGCGTGATATAGTAGGACAATTTCGCTCCCATTGTGGAGGAGGCTCGAGCCCAACAGTGGGATGTACATGAACTGTTATGATGACGATGATGACGAACATGTAAAATTGGAATTCCAATTTATATTTCTACACATAAGTATATTGCCGTACTAACTGTATTGTCACATGTATTATGTATGGAAATTACTGTCTTTTGGCGGCGAAAAATACTATCAATTCTTATTTTTCTAGTGGGTGTCGTAAAAGATGCTTAAAAGATTTACAACCTGAGCCAACTGCATCTAATATCGTCTGGTTGCTTCTACTATCGTGCTGTCAACCTTACTTTTCCAAGGAAGCAGTAGAAGGAAGCAGAAGCAGACATGCGGTCGGTCATGAATCTATTGGCAAAAATTTTTTTGTATATATGATGGAAGAAGCATATATATTGCGTCGACCCCAAGGATAAGTTTAAGAACAGGATAACGATGATTATGGTTATGCATATGTACTGGTGATTAAGAACCAACCTATATTGTCAGTGTGTTAGTTCGAATCCCACTTAGGATAACACTTTTTTTTTCGTTCACTGACGACAAGTCACCCTGCTCCGGTGGTCGGTCCAACGACGAAGGCGACGTGTCGCGGGTGGGTTACGGGTGTGCGTGCTTACGCCCCTCTGTCGCCCGGGACGGAGTGGAGCGAGGACCGCGCCGACCGTAACTCACCCCCCAAAATTTTATTTTTTAAATCAAAAAAAATTCTTACTAATATTATAAATGCGAAAGTGAGGATGTTTGTTTGTGTGTTTATTACGCTTAAACCCGAAAGAATTTTTGAAATCGGTTCGGTGTTTGTCACGCTTAAACCACCGAACCGATATCAAAAATTCTTTCACCAATGGAAAGCTATAATATCAGGGAGTAACATAGGCTATATTTTATCCCGATATTCTTACGAAACTGAAAACTACGCGGGTAAGACTGAAACCGAAGCGAAGAGAGGACGAGTTGCTAGTAATAAATAAAACTTTGTACAATCTACAAATTTTAAATAAAACTACGGATTTTATCGCGATTGTATTTGATTTTTGATTTGCCCGACGTTTCGAACACTTTGCAGTGTTCCTGGTCCGCCCGTGACCATGAAGGCTGCAAAGTATCCGTAAAGTAGTTTTATTTAAAATGTGTAATACTTGCGTAAACATCAGAGATATAAAAATTGTTCGGAGTTTGGATGTAATTTGTGTCCGTTAACTATATGTTTGTAAAGTCCCCTGCAATACAAGGCTTATTTCTTTAGCGCAGAGTGTTGTTCAATAAAAATATATATCAAAATAATTAGTAATTGAATAAGGACGTAATAACAATTTATATGCGAACTTTTAACAGAAGCTGTATAAAAATCAACTATGTACTTAAATGGACAGGGTAATCAACCTTGTTTACATTTGACCGTTATTTTATACTATATTTGGCAGAGAAATTACTTAAACACGATAATTATAATAAGCTTCCATTCCATTAAATTATACAAAACATTATTACCAAAGTATATTTTGAAGATATAGTGAGTCACAATTTACAGAATAATAAGAACAGATAGAAATGAAATTTCAACGTTTTCATTATTCAGTTTCATTTTTCAATGTGAAATCTCTTCTATACAAATAAATAAAATTGAAGGGTATATTTTTTATGTCAAAATAATAACGTTTTTTATATCATTCTTACACGGTTATTATGTCTAAAACCACTTTAAAAACTTTGTTTGTCTGTCTGTCTGTTTGTTTGAGGTAATCCTCCAAACGGTTGGATCGATTTTAATAATATTTTACTACATACCTATATATAGACAGGTATCTAACCTGTCTATATAAGAAGTAACTTAGGCTGTTTATTCTCAAGAAATACCTATACAATTTTGCCCGGTCCGGGAATCGAATCCGAGGCCTCGGAAACTAGGGTGGGTGGATTGCTAGTTTATAATAAAGTCAAAAAACTATTTTAGATCAGTTACAACAGCATGTTTACGCTGTAGTAATAGCGACGGTGATGGTGACGAATTCATCGTTATCATTTTTAGCATCTGTTCCACTCCACTATCACGGAAAATCGAGACTTTAGTTTATTGGTACACCGACTTCCTAGAATGTTTGAGTTGACTGAATTGAAATCGGAACAAATTAATTTAGATTAAGATCTTTCCAGTCTGTAATGCGAGTAGAATAAATATTTTTTTAATAAATTTATTTTAAATAAGACGCCGAATGATGTAATAAGTATTATTATATTACTATTACAATTGAAGTGCATTTTTATTCTTTTGGTAGATTTTAGAATAGAAATTCGCAAATATATTCGCAAAGACCAACACAAATAAATGCAATCGTTAAAATGGCTTCAGATGCTCTTATAGGATTATTTTATATAACCTTATTTATTAAGGTTTTGTGTTCAGAGATGATTAAGGATTATTTATAATATGACGTCCGTCATGATTAATAGTCATGATGTCATTTAGTCATGATGTGAATGTTAAAAGACCCCTTTTTTGGGATGGGTTACGGTCAGCGTACTCCTCGCTCCACCCCGTCCGGGGCGACAGAGGGGCGTAAGCACGCACACCCGTAACCCACCCGTGATACGTCGCCTTCGTCGTTGGACCGACCATCGGAGCAGGGTGACTTGACGTCAGTGGTATATTAAAAGACCCCTAAGGCTATATGTAGTTATCATATTTGTGAGAGAAGGAAAACTCAAAATAAAACCCGTTTGATTAGCGTGGTAAAAATAGGTCAATATCTCTCCTATTATGGAGCAAGTGAGAAATATACGAGCTGAAATGTGACGATAATGTTTCTTAATTATTTTTGTTTTTGGAATTACGCAAACGTCCTTCAAATAATAGTATCGCTTTATTAAAACTGACATGTATGTAGTTACTGAAAATATATATCCCAGTAGGTAAATTTCAACTCTATATTAACGAAGTTAATATGAAAATATTGTAGCCACATCGCCTATAAATTCTTTAATCGGGCTTTATTTTAAGATATCGAGACGGCGCCGGCTTTCGCTCCTTGTAAGCGCTTATCTTCTAAAAAGGAACAATTTGTTCCTCGATCTTAGATACGATAGTATCTAATTGACTAGTTTTATTACTCATTTGTGGAATATTAATGAGGAGCTGTCTACACATAGTAAGTCGTGTAAGAGCGTTGATTAAGTAAGCTGTTGCTAAGTAAGAAAAGCGATTCAATGTTATATTTAAGGAAGAAGAATACAGTATCCTGTTCTAGTTGACGATTATTATATGAGGAGTAAATAATTTAAATGACGCCTTGATTTACAAGAGAAGGGAAATTCGTAATAGAACGCTATACTACCTCGTCTGACGGGCGTAGTATATTAGGTCAAGAAAAATATGTACAATATTTCTATTCCAGTTTGAGAAAAGGTTATGTTAGGTTAAGAATCAACAATGGGTCGTTATGACGTGAATAGGTGGTAATAATTAAAAATAATACTCGCATATATCTCGACGGACTAAATTCCTAGTCCGGGCATCCGCAGCCTCTGGTAGGGCGGCATCAGGCGCAAAAAATATTAGACCTAAGAGGCAAATATTATAAGCGCAATATTACCAATGACTCGTCCACATGTGAGAAAAAAGAAGTTGTTTTTTACGATACACACGAGCAATTCAAATGTTAGTAATATTTAAAAAAAATTGGAATGTCTGTTTGTAATGTCAAAATAATAGGTTTTTTTCATGCTCACACGGTTATTTGCACGACACCTATGCCTAAAATACAGATTAAAAAATTTTGTCTGTCTTTGTTCCGGGTAATCTTCAAAACGACTGGTCCGTTTTTAAAAATTCTTTCACCAATGGAAAGCTATAATATCAGCGCGTAACCTAGGCTATATTTTATCCTGGTATTCCCACGGGAACGAGAACTACGCGGGTAAAACGACTAAAACCGAAGCGAAGCGAGGGCGGGTTGCTAGTATGACACTAAAGTGATAACTCTCAAGTAAGTTAAGTAATTTACTTATGTAGCATAGTAAAGTGTCTATGTGATCGTTCGCAATATTACTCAATAACATAAAATTACATAGAGCGAGCGTAATTCTGTGTTAAGTGTATTCAAGTGCTGACAGCCCACCGCTGTGTAAACAACTAAGGGATTGTAAAAATAACAAGTTGTAATCAAAGTCCTTGTAAATGTCATGTTTATATAGTTTGCATAAGATTACACTGTCGTTCTGAAATCAATATATTGGTAAATTAATATTGATACTGTTTAGATTCTTGCGTAATTGCGTATAAACTCGGAAGTTTGCTATCACTTCCTCAATGGTTCAATGTTATAAGCATGTTACTGTCTATTGCAATCTATCGCAATTGATTCTCGTGTTGAGTAAAATGGAAAGAATTTTCTGTAACTAGAGTATTTTAAAAGTGCAGTCGCTATTTGATAATATAAAGTTGGATTAATAGCTTGAGGCGAATTTTGGGCTGGATACCTCTGGCCAGTCTCTTTCGTGATGAACATGATTACATAATTACATAAAGAAAGACGTGGTAGAATTACCATAATAGAATGGGCTAATTAGAAAAAAAACATCAACATTTCTGCTCATAGAAGCTACTGGGCTCGAGCCTCCTCAACAATGGCAGGCAAATTTGCCTGCCTAGATCAATTGATCTACAATATCATGATGGTCAGACTTTCAGCACTCTTTCCTCGTTTCCTCTTGCCTAGATGCTCATATTATATCCGATATTTGGCTTTTATAACCCCACGGGTAAGAGAGGAGGGCGAAAAATTTCTTATATTGTGAAATTGGTTGTTTTCAAATGTTTTTTTTTTTATCGAAATCATTTTAAAAATATGTAAGTAACTCTCACAAAGTATACCTAGTTTTTGAAGAACTAATTGTAGAGGACACAATAAATGTCTGCTGTTTACGCGAGCACTACATATTGCAAATAAAACTATACTTATGGTTTTTTTCGCGTTTATTAATTTCGAGCGTGAAATCATGAACACTGTGTGTTCGAAACGGCGGGCAGTCAAAACTCAAATACAAACGCGATTAAATCCGTAAAAATAGGTTTATTTACAACACAATAAATCCTTGGTGAAAAATACATTTAATAATGTATTTATATATGACAGATGTGATAATGTGTTTGTTTATCATCATGAAATAGATATCCTATTGACATGTATCACACTAAGTAAGGGCGGTGACACGATAAGATTGTTTCCAAAATAGAACATGAATACATTTTATAACACGTGAATTGATTATGTATTAGCTAAGGATTATGTATTCTTATTTTATCATACACTAGATTTACCTGCAGATTTTTATAACTGTGAATTTATATATTTCATGGTAACGATTAGATTACTGTATGGTGTATGAATGAGTATACAATGTTGCATTAGTTACTTCGTTCCCGCTTAATAGGGAAATAATAAACGTAAAAAGATTATAACACTAAAGATTATATCACTACGAGAAGGGCTACTAAGATAAGGGGTATTTGTAATAGAACACTAGGTATACTAACCCTACTAGCGTGATAGATCAATTTCTATTTAATATTTGGAAGAATTTACACGAATTTATTTACTTGAAATGAAACCCCATACCAACATGTCTGACCAGCATAGTACCTATGGTAGGTCAAATTCTCTCTCATTGTGGAGGAGGCCCGAGTCCAACAGTGGGACGTACGTGCTGATGATGATAATGATGATGATTTGGAGGAGACTATAAATAATGGTATATATATGCCAATGATTATTTTTTAAATCGTTACCTATATTTATTTTAACTCATATACGTCCCACTGTTGAACTCCAACCTTCTCCATAGGAGTGAAGGCGGTCTACTATACCACGCTGGTTAGACTTGTTGGCATAGAGTTTTATTTCGAGTTTTCCTTCTCTTGCATAGATGTTATATGCGTATTATATCCCTCAGTCGTCCTTTACAACAGATAGGGGTGGTGAACAAAATACGGATATGGTGATGATAAAAGGTAAACTTTTATGTAATTATAAGGAGAGAAGAAACATACAAAATAATTTGGATTTGCTGACATTCATTTTGGATTTGCTGACATTAATGGTCACTGTTTTACCTCTACGAATTATATAGATACACCGTACCTAATATTTCTCTATAACTTGGCTGTATTGGTATTTTTATTTAGGATATTAGAATGGTGGTTTCGGATACATATTAACAGTAAGCCGTGCAAATTATTGGTTGAATGTCTACAATAGAATTAGTTGCATCAAAGTGTGGGTCAAAATTTAATAACTAATTCTGTAGCGGGTAGATTTAAATCCTTGTAACATTTATAACAATGTTCAATACTCAGGATTTCTAATATAAAATGTTTTTCTAAATACCTTAACACAAAAATATTGAAATGATGTGTAAAATGCTAAAAGAATATCTATACCTATGTAATTGTTTTATTGGGTTTGGCGTGAAGTTCTAACAAACAAACGAACATATTCGCATTTATATATACATATACACAAAAATATTGTTTTTGAACAAACAGACAATTTCTACATCATGATAATATCGATCGATAAACGCTAACAATGACCTTGATGACGACCTTCAGCTTAAGATGTCACGTTGCTTATAAGCCATTCTGACATCAATGTAATCATTGATCATTAACATCTCGATTTGAATATCAAACTGATTCGTTGGTATGCAATAGATTGATCGATGACGACAAAATATCTGTAGGTACAAGACGAAGTGAAATAAATTTTCAAAATTTACGAATCCATTATTGAGATTCTTTTCAGAATAAGTAACGATTCTTTTCTTTATTAATTTTGGCGATCAGCGTATATTTCTGACATAAAAAAAATTATTGTTGTCATATCTCCATAATTGTTAATTATGACTATCTGTCTATATTATTCTTGAAATATTTTTATCATAAGACTGATATTAAATATACTTGACATTTGAAATATCAAAATGTTAAAAATTAAATAGTTAGATGCAAAAATAGCAACATATTGAGCAAATTCCTTATCAATCAACAGAATATTGGATATAAATAATTGACATTTACCGCCATTCATAATTACACGAACTGAAAACACCTTGACATTTGCATCGAATGGAAACAGCAGGTGAACTGAAATTATTTTCCTGTTTAATATTATTTTTCAATTGATTATAATTCGTGCTTGTACTTTGGCAAATCTATTCAATTCATCTCTGTATTAATCACGTTTTAAAAATAGTTTATATTTTTAAATAACAATAGGTAGTTGAAGAAAACTAAGAAATATGCTTTGGTAAACAATCGAACTAAAAAGTGCCATGCAGAAAATAGGATATATTTATTTATTTAATATGCACACTTATCTTCATCATCATCTCGGATGAAACGAGATGAATGTGGAAGGGTATAGTTTAAAATTACCACAGAAATTTGATTTATTGAAGTGAATTTTATTACATATATCAAAATTAAATCTGAAATCATTGCTTAATATGTAATGTGCTAAATGGTATTATGGTTTATGTTTTGAGTGTTATATATATATATATATATTGTTTGACGAAATTAATATTACTAATTGAAAAAATACAGAAATAACTTTATATCAGTTTATAACAGGTTTGCCCAAAATGTTGTCGTCCTTTATTCTTTATGAAAAATCCATCTCACTGTATATTATCTAGCGTCGCTAATCTTCCTTGGGAATGTATTTATATAAAAATAAAAGCAGTTTATTTCTATCTCTCTAACATATCACTTATAAATTAACATTTTAAATACCTAACTAGATATACAAAATACAACTACAGGAAATGGTATACAAATTTCTTTCTCACATAAATTACATTAATAAGATCTATTTACTGCAATACTAGCTATTTACTATTCCGTTCGTATACAAAATATCTTAACAAGAATAGGGATCGTGCCTTTTCTCCATTGCGCAGTCTTTCTAAGGGAAACTATGCTTTGAACTTTATGTTCCAAGGGACAAGAGATGAGAGAGAATTCTATCATCATCTCCACTTACATACATCTCAGTTCTGAGCTCGAGTCTCCTCCACAATAGGAGGGAAGTTGACCTACTATACTATGCTGTATTTAATCCATATCTCAATTTTAACCGAAGGTCAATCAGCCCACAGTTTTGTACCTAAGTGATAATTGTCGTTCGTTCTCTAAATCTTTATTATATTTCATATATAATTATTTGAATAGACATACATAATACATTAGAATAATTATAATTACGACTAACTAGTATTAATTTCACAGTAATATTAATTTAATTATTTTTATTGACCATAAATTCTAAAATTTCTTGTTCTTCCTAACGTATAACAGACTTTAATAAATGTATTAACCTTTATTAGTTTTATAAGAACCGTAAAAATAGATAAATTTTTACCCTTACTGAATACATTAATAGTATTTAAAAGTTTCAGCTACAAAATTGCTATTAATGACGCCGTAATTGTTCCAATTTAATACTGAAAATTAAAAAACAAATGGCAGTAGCAGTAAACAAAAAGTAATCGTAGACAAAAATCTCTTGGCAAGCGTAACAAAATGTTGTCTGAATAAATTATGATATTAATTCTTACGTGATGAAACGTTATGTTTGTGAATGGAATGTGAAATTACATGCATTTAATACATTGTTATGAATTTAAAATTATAACCTACTTAAGGCTCATAAAGTCTTTTTCGGATTCTTTTGAATATTTGATACACAACAATTGGACGTGATCTTGGGCATGCTATAAAGATGTCAATAAAAATAGGTAAACCCCTTGAATTTCTTGCCATATCTTCTCAGTGGCAGTTGCGTTCTGATTTGGTTTAGTTTATTGCATTAATTCAAGGTATAGTGTTAAACGTAGCAGCATGTAAGTGCCTTGATCATGTTTCTACATAATTATGATATACGCCCCACTGTTGAGCTCGAGTCTCCTCCATAATGTGAAGAAATTTTATCTACTCCGCCACGCTGGTCAATCGGGTTGGTATAGGGTTTTATTTCGAGGTTTTCCGCTCTTGCTTAGATGTTATATGTATATTTAATCCCTTTGTCATCTTTTACGATACTTACGGGCAAGAAGGGGGTTGTGAATTGATTTTCTTACTTTGTCGCCACACGGAGCTTATAAATAATAAATGATTCTGAGTGACTATAATCTTTACCTTCATGGAAGAACGAGTAATGACTATCGACGGTAGCATGACGATTTAATAACCTACACTTCTACGTTTATTTCATGATATAAAATAAAAAATAGTAAGACCATTTATACATTTTAGACGTGTGTTACCTTTTCGTACTTGCTAATAAAGATGATAAAGGGATGTAATATAAAGATAGCATTTATACAACATTAGGAGAACCTAAATAAAACCCTATACTAACCGGTCTGCCCAGCATGCCCAGTAGGTCAATTTCTCTCTTATTATGGAGGAAGATCGGGTCCACTAGTTGGACTTATATCAGCTGAAATGATGAAGAGAAGGAAAGCTTGAAATGAAACAGTGTACAAGCCGTCTGACTAGTATAATAGCTCAATTTCCTACTGTGGAGGAGGCTTGTGCCCAGCAATGGGACATATATGAGTTAGGAAAATGAGGATATAAATGCATTTTGCATCAAATTTTCTTTTTACATAGACCACAGTCTAAACTCAGAACCGAGTTGATGGGCTGTCCTCTTACTTTCACCTCAACATTGGACCGTATCACTCAAATCTGCAATCTCATTAGAATAACCCTCGAGGGACAGAGTCATGGTGTTTTAATCTGTCCAGATACTATCGGATATTTCACAAATATTTCAGATTTAAATAGCATAACTAACATTACAAATACTTTCCTTCCTGGTCTCTTAACGATAAGAAAGGCTAATAATAAGTAAACTATTAATTTATGTTATTATAATACATATACTACTTGGTCGCCGAGTGGTCGAAATTCGACTATAATTCATTTAAATTTACTTTTCTGCTACACAATTTTCTTTTTATTTATATAAATATAATAAAATTGGAGTGTCTGTTTGTAATGTCAAAATAATAGGCTTTTTTCATGCTCACACTGTTATTTGCACTATACATATGCCTAAAATACACTTTATATTTTTTGTCTGTCTGTCTGTTTGTTCCGGGTAATCTTCAAAACGGCTGGACCGATTTCAAACATTCTTTCACCAAGTATTTAAGTATATTTGTACAATTGTATATTGAGCAAGCTGTATTTCACTAATAATATACACCAATAGCAACCTGCTCTCGCTTCGCTTCGGTTTCAGTCGTCTTACCCGCGTAGTTCCTGTTCCCGTGGGCATACCGGGATAAAATATAACCTATGTTACTCCCTGATATTATAGCTTTCAATTGGTGAAAAAATTATTGAAATGGGTCCAGTAGTTTCGGAGCCTATTCAATACAAACAAACAAATTTTTCCTCTATATAATATTAGTTTCATAGTTGTGTGCGTAATGATTTTATTTATTAATTTAATGTATTTCTAATACATTATTATATCAAGTTTTAGTTTTGTTCACTTTTCCTCAACTGTGACAAATTTCATACATGTTTCATTCATACATCCGAATTCATAGACAATTGCCGTATCGCTGCCTACTGTGAATAAAACAAAGGGCTGTGAGTCCGTGCAATGAGGTTTAGTGAAACTAAAGACATCACTAGAACCCACTACACGTAAATACCCTCAGAGATTTCGATTGCCGGTTCTCTCGCTTACCGAACAAAGTAAAGTAACAAATTGTTACTATTCAGCGTCGATTTTCTGTGAGAGTATGCTACTGCCGCAGACGCACCGGCCCGCGACTGCAAACAGACGACTGTCGACAGCGTGGTTCTATCAGATAATATTCTATCTTTTTTTAAGATTAAATTCCACATGCCTTAAATTAAATATTTTTTTTCATCGTTTTTATTAGAAAAAATAAACAAACATGGTTGTCTGTAAAGTCGGTTTACGGACGATAGTTTAACGTGACAACGTCATAACAAAACATTGATGAAATGACTGCATACTTTTATGAATAAAATTGAATCAGCGTAACGGGACAATAAGCGCAACGGGTCAATGAGCGTAACGGGACACCTTTTCGTGCATGCAGCCAGCGTTCATCGATTTATCAGACGTTGTCACGTCAAGATGTGTATGCAGGTAAGAAGTTATACTTCTTTCGCGTAACAAGATAAAATGTTTCTAAAAAATTTATCCTTCACGTTATTCTACATTTGTAGAAAAAATGATACTAATAATAAGATAAAAAGGTATTTAATACATTGAAGGTTTTGTTATAACGCATTATCTAGTTGACGTTTGTAACGGTGTGCATCGTAAAAAATGTTGACCTAATTTTAGAGTGTCGGTTTTTCGTGACGGTGTGCGCGCATGTCGAAAAATTTCACTCTCATAATTTTCCCTAACGCACCAATTAAGTAGGTATAATTTCAAAATATTTATTTATGAAAAAATCCATGTGTTTTACGTGCAAGCAATTAATCTTGAATTTTTATGTGATCAAAATTGAACCGACCTAAATAGCTTATTCTTTAAATATGTAGGTAGTCATAAAACTAGTTGTGTATGAATAGTTAAATAACTGTATACACCATAACAAATAATTTTAAAGGAAAGTTTTCATTATAATGACGGAAGTTGGTATTTGAACACAATTTGAAGGCAATATGGCCATGGTGTGATACAATTTGAACTTGTAAACTTTTCAAATGCTCTTCTCAAATGTTGCGTCATTATAGGTCACGCGATTTTGTATTCAAGTGATTTAATATTTTGTAGGCTTAAATATAACTGGTCTAATATGATATGTTTTTATTGCTTTTGCTGGTAGATGAGCAAGTCCACCTGACGGCAAATGGTAACTATAGCACAAGGGCCTCGGTGATACGTTGGTTGTTCTAAGTCTGTGTAATTTTCGTTAATTATATGTTCGTAAAGTCCCCCGCAGTACAAGTTTTATGTCTTTTATGCAGGATTTTGTCTTTTGTTAAAAAATCTAGTTGACTCGGCGAACATCGTACCGCCATAATATTTTTCTTAAATATATTTGCTTTGCTAAATTGCCGAAAATATAGTCTATGGAAGAACCATTACAACTTTGTCGGGCAAGATTCGATCGTCTTGGTTACCGCATTGTTAATGATGGTTCAAAGAGAATATAAATTACTGATTATTGATTTCTGACAAAATTATAATATAGACAAAATTACGTTTAGCTGTCATTTGCGTTTTATTATTACATATCAAATGCGTTTTTGTTATACTACATTCCTTTGACATTTTATCGAACGGGAAACGGGAACGCGATCGAAGGGGTTAAAAAGTATCCTATTTGCGTCTCCTGGTTCTAAGCTACATCCCCACGAATATTCAGCCAAATCGGTACAGCCATTCTTGAGTTATAAATAGTGTAACTAACACGACTTTCTTTTATATATAATATAGATATAGATATATATCACGAACAAAATTTCTGTTAATTCTAATATAGCCACCCAATTTGGCCTATGTAAAAAATGGTATGAATATTGTAAAAATTGGTCACATAGTTACCTTCGGTAATACCACTTGGGAAAATAGTTATTGCTCCTTCATTAGCCACGAGAAGTCACTAATTCTTATATCATTACACTATTTACGCAGTCAATTTTCATGTTTCAAATTATGTACAACAACAAAACTACATTTTCTATGAGTGCCAAAACCTTGAGAAACATAATAAGCCATGACAACATTCTTCCTATACAAGTATCAACATTTCAAAGTTTGACGGCCGAAATAATTAACATTGTCAACGTACAGGTAAATGTGGACATTAAAAGATGTCATATTATATTAGAACAAGGGCCGTATAATTGACTTGGTGAGACCTTGAATGGAAACTTAAGATTGTAAAACATGACGCGTAAAAACAACGCGAATATAACATTGAATAATTAAATACGTAATATATAGCCTTAGATATAAAATTATTTTTACGGATTTTATTGCATAAATACAAACGTATTTGATTTTTGATTGCCGCACTTTTCAGTGTTCATGGTCTTGGGCGGACGGAACACTGAAAAGTGTTCGAAACATCGAGCAATAAAAAATCAAATGAAAACGCGATAAAATCCGTAAAAATAGTTTTATTTATAGATAATGTGAAATACTCGCGTAAACATTAGAAATCATTATATATATACAGCCTGATTAGGTGGAGATGCCAGGCTATATTAAGTGAAGATTCGTATGGTGATAGCATATGAATTCAATTTAGGTATCACCTTCTCTCGCAAACCGTAAGGCAACTATATTTTTTTTTTACTACAAAATGCGACGCTTGCAGACATTTTTTTTGCTTCGCAATGGGACACTAGTAGATATAGTTAAATATATGAACTGAAATCCTAAAGTACTACAAGGATAACAGGAAAAGTCCTGCAAAAATAGGTAAAAATGGGTATGTCACGTTGAGAAAGGAACGTATGGTCATGTTGAGTATGGGAAAAAAAATTAGGTATGGGAAGAGATATGTCCGACACAAAATCTGTACAACATCTATACCAATAAATAAAATTGGAGTGTCTGTTTGTAATGTCAAAATAATAGGCTTTTTTCATGCTCATACGGTTATTTGCACGACACCTATGCCTAAAATAGCAATTAAAAAATTTTTGTCTGTCTGTCTGTTTGTTCCGGGTAATCTTCAAAACGGCTGAACCGATTTCAAAAATTCTTTCCCCAATGCAAAAGCTATAATATCAGGGAGTAACATAGGCTATATTTTATCCCGGTATTTCCACAGGAACGGGAATTACGCCGCGGGTAAAGCAACTGAAACCGAAGCGAAGCGAGGGCGGGTTGCTAGTATAAAATAAAGTGAGTTCGTATACCATCAAAAACAATAATAAGTAGTTAAAAAAGTGTGTGTGTGTGTGTGTGTAATTATGTACGCACGTAAAATGTTATACTTTTTTCGTAACAAGATAAAAATCTTTCTCAAATTTTATCTTTCGCGTTATCCTACGTTTGTAGAAAAAACGTAATAATAGAAAAAAATGTATTTAATACATTGAGTTTTATTACAATGAGTTTTATTACAATGTATCATCTACTTGACATTTGTGACGGTGTGCGTGCGCATCGTAATAAAAAGTTGATTAGTTAACTTCAGGGTGTCGGTTTCTTGTGGCGTTGTGTGCGCGTCTCTTAAAAATTTACAATTATTATTATTCCCTAACGCGTCAAAAGAAGTATAATTTCAAAAACTGACAAACACACTTCTGTAGATAACAGAACTAAAAAATGCAGGTGTGACGCAGGAAATAGAAATAGTAACATCTATCGAGTCACACAAAAATCATTGCCATATATAAAATCGCTAATCACGGCAACACGCCACCCTCCTATTGTCCTGTACAAAGTGAGATCATAGCCTGCTAAAAAAAGTTGGTTGACATACATATATACGACAATCACGATAAAAAAGTAAATATTAATAAAGCCGTTTAACGACGGCTATGCTAATATATTTATACAATAAAATATCGTCAATCAATATATATTAAGTAAACGAATACGTCGTGTCTACCGTATCGCCGTATTAGTTTGGATATTTACTTAAACTTATTAATAAATAATAGTACTAATACATTATAATTTATTAAACAATGAAAGTTATCTACCAATCCAACAACGCAAACAAAAGTCAACCAAGAGGCATTACGAACATATAAGAAAACACCTATGCAAGAGAAAGAAAACGCGAAATGAAACCCTTTATAAACCCGTATCGTGCTTTCTCTTCCATTGGGAAGGAGGCTCGATTCCAATAGTGAAATATTTAAGAGCCGGGATGAGGATGTGTACATACTTATTTAGATAAAGGGAACATTTGACATATTAAAGCAATTTAATAGGTCATATGACAGATCGATGCGAAGCTCACATGATGGTGCGATAATATCACTACATAGTATAAAACAAAGTCACTTCCCGCTGTCTATCTCTGTCCATATGTATGCTTAGATCTTTAAAACTGCGCAACGGATTTTGATGCGATTTTTTTTAATAGATAGAGTGATTCAAGAGGAAGGTTTATATGTATAGTACATGTATAATATGTCGCTCTTTGAAGAATAACCTCTAAAGAAGGCATGTTTGTATTGTCCAATGACAAAAAAGCTGTGAATGTTGTATATAAAGACATTATGTAGTATATTTATTATCAGCATTGAACCCATGCGAAGCCGAGGCGGGTCGCTAGTTCTTATACAATAAGTTTAGTTTGAATCCCAGGCTTTTCGTCCGCTTTAAAATAAAATTGTCGGCCATATTTTTTTGAATATTGATTTAAATGGCCAATAATATATTTTGACACTTGACACCGCGAAGGGTTTTTGACAAGGTCGTGTCAACGGCATAACGTCATGTATTTATAACGCTTCACAAGTTGTCTATAGTATTGTTATTTTAATTAGACCTTGAAATTAAATGCCCACTACTTATCGATGTTTTTCTGTCGTTGAAACGATAAAATGCTTGAATAAGTATTTGATGTTAAGTAATTTGTATTTGAGGTCGTATAAAAGATGTTTATTTTTTAATATTTGGGTGTGCAAATGTGTGTATATTATAAATAAAAGGTCTGCAACTTTACCAATTATGTATTTTAGATATTATGGTTATGTTTAAATAGATAAATATATACTTATTAAATCTTCCGTGTGGTGACGGAGTAAGAATACAATTCACAACTTCTTATCTTATCACTAAAAGAGAACTTTGGGATGGCTTATGCATAATAACAATTGTGCAAGGTAAGACAATCTATACCAATAAATAAAATTGGAGTGTCTGTTTGTAATATCAAAATAATAGACTTTTTTCATGCTCACACGGTTATTTGCACGACATCTATGCCTAAAATACAAATTAAAAATTTTTTGTCTGTCTGTCTATCTGTCTGTTTGTTCCGGGTAATCTTCAAAACGGCTGGACCGATTTCAAAACTTCTTTCACGAATGGAAAGCTATAATATCAGGGCGTAAACTAGGCTATATTTTATCCCGGTATTCCCACGGGAACGGCAACTACGCGGATAAAAGACAAAAACCGAAGCGAAGGGAGCGCGGGTTGCTAGTTCGAAATAAAACCCAATAACGCTTTATACCAACCAGTCTGACCAGCGTGATATATTAGGTTAACTATCCTCCTATTGTGGAGGAGGCTCAAGCCCAGCAGTGGGACAAATATAAGCCGTAGATGTTGATGATGACCTATTTTAATTTGGTTATGGACTAAGGATACAATACAGCATCCACTTCTTTCCTGTGGGTTGTAAAATATTACTAAGGGATATTATGTTTTTTTAGTTTATGCTCTGGAATTGCATTTACGCACTATCCTCCGCCAGTGACAGACAACGATGTGTGGGACTCGCCAGCCATATTCGCGACCGGTAATACCCACTAAAACCACAGCCGCTCCTTCTGCGCTTTTACGATGTGCCGGAGTGACCGTTTGATGGCATTCAATCCCCGATACCCCAACGCATGGCCGTCGGGCCACGTCCTGTTGTCATTCAGGGGGGTAGTATCGTTGCTTTCTTTACCCTGGTCACCGCCCACCTAGTGACTTAGTAGACGCAAGCGACTCGCGTTCCCGCTCCGCGGCTTCCTTCCTTGACATAACGGCCTCACAAAATGAGGCCATCGACGACCCGCACCTGTCGTTGTCGAGCATCTTTGCTATAACGGTCGGCAGCGATAGGTCCGTTTTAATTACCGCCGACAGCACGTGGCGCTCGGGCTCCCGTACCTTCAATGTGTGACGCTCAGCATCAGCTGGCGCGCCACACTCATGTCATCCGGGGGCCTCTTCTCTTCTAATCATTTGCAAGTACTTATCGAAGACCCTGTGTTCGGTAAGCACTTGCACCATCCTAAATGTTAGGTTGCCGCGTTTCCTTGTGAGCGAGCGGAGCGAACCGCCTCCACAGTCCGCCGTTCTGCAACGAGGGGACTCTAGGTCTTGTAAATAAAACTACTTTACGGATTTTATCGCGTTTGCATTTAATTTTTGATTGCCCGACGTTTTGAACACTTTGTAGCATTCATGACGACTCTAGATCTACCATCCACCGCCGGAGAACATCCTTTCGGGCCACTCCTTTTTCTCTGCTCAGTCTCCTTGCCGAGACTTGCTCGCCGTTGGCCCGCGCTGTGTCACGAAGCTGGTAAACTTATCAAGGGAAATTATATGCAGAAAATACCAATACAAGAAAAGAAGGAGAAATCACTCATATAGCTTTGATAGTATCCTAACTAAACTTAGTACTTAGTTGCTCTGATAACGGCACCTAAGAAACATTTTGGACAAAATTTAACTTTAATAGCCTTTATCGAGGTAATCCGCCGTTCACGTAGGCGGAGCCGTTAGCATATTATAAAACACTAATTGGTTGTATAATATAAAAAAAAATCTATAAACAAATGCAAAAAGTAAGTGGTCGTCAAGGACAGTAATTACTAAACACATTACAAGTTGTGTTTAATTTTGTAACGATCATAATTTTATTACTAACTGACGGTGCTTGCAGTTTTTTACCTAATCACTCACCTCCGGTTTTAATTTGTATATATAGATAATAAATATCGTCAATATTACTTTAGCTCTTTAGTCATAATAATCATCTTGCTCTTATCCCAATTACTTGGGGTCGACGCAATATGCCATCTGTTTTGACATATTGCAAAACGTTTCGGCAATGACTTTTATGACCGGCCGCCTTCCTGACGTCAACCCTCCTTGGGAATGTAATCGTTGACCCAAATGGTACCAGATGGTACCAGATGGAGTTGGTCCGGGTCAATCTAGGGCTCTTAGTCGTCTTTTACGACACCCACGAGCAAAGAAAGGGTTAGTAGTATTCGAAGCCGCTACCACACAGCAGACTTTAGCTCTAGCTCTACTCTAGCTCTTTAGTAATAACAACATATTTGACAAGACTTGTCTAGTTTATACTAAAATACACTTAGGTGTATTGTATTCGAATGGTGACGTTGTAAGAATACCGTTGTCGTTAAATGCTCTTTGTAAAAAGCGATTAAGAGCTGTAAACAGATAACGTCTCTATATGAGAAGGAAAATTCGAAATAAAGCACAGCCATTTGGGACAACAGAATAACAATGCGCGGTCTCACAACTCGTCTTACACTCCCATTCGCTTATTGAGCGAATTTTTCTGAAGATAATCTAATAACAACTTTCTTCACAAGGGAATCAGTCTCAAAATCTTACTATTCTTGAAATAATAAATGGAAGAGATCGTCAATGTAGAATAAATAGACATTTAAAAGCTACCAGATATGTAATTATAATACCGCAATTACAAACTGATAAGATTGAATCAAGAACTGAATCAAATATAACATTAGAGACTTATAATATATTTGCATATTTTTCTTAAAAAATAATTATTTTATTTGGATCATATAGAAATAATAATTCTCAAGATGGTGAATTTACTACGTGTTCTTTAATACGACCTTGACAGTAGACTCCCTCGGGGAAGTGTCGGCTACCCTATAGTACGCGCTTCCGAGGATTACATCATAAACCATTTAGACTGTACGATTTTACGACAGTATATGATCAGTAGGTATAGACAAAATATATCATATTATTATGTAAGTTTTATTTAATTAATTGTAAGAAAGTGGTTGAATTTGAATTATTTTATAACTTACAATATGCTTAAATTAAAATAAGAAAAAAAACTACGTTTTAGTTAACCATAAAAATTATGTATTTGTAATTATTACGTTTCTTCACAAAAACCTCTTTTAAAATTCGATAAGTAGTTATGTGCTTTAGAGGTAACTATAAAGGTACTGTAGAGAGATCTCTACAATCGTAATGTGTATTTTACTTAAATAATTAAAGAGGTAAGTTTAATAATATTAATAACTAAAACAACAAATTTGTTATTATATATAATACATATTTACAAATGAAATAATTATATAATACATATTAATCAACGATTTGAAACGGTTAATTTTAATCTGAAGTGGAGACCAACTGTTTTACTATTTAGCATCCAAAATCCTACAAGCGTAGTATTTTATATCAGACATAATGGGTTTTCAGATGCTAATGTTGTTTCAGATTTTCGTTTTACATATTCACTTAATGAGAAATTATACCTAACAAGCGCATTTACATTCAAATAATTTGATGTTATAATTGGGACACAAGACAGAAGCAAATGTTACTGCAGCAGGTGCAAACACGCGTGACACTGGTAGCTATACTGTCTTAGCTTACTGTCTTACATTAACAACAATATTTTATTTAAAACCGTGGACTAATTTAAAAATGCACTGCGTTTGTTTTAAATATTTTAACAGTGGTTATTATAAGAAGCAACTTTATATGTTGAATTTAGGAGGAGGTGGAGACCTTGTCGGACCACCGGTATATCCGGATGGAGGTCTCCCCGGTAATCCCGACGCCCAGCAGGGGTCACGGGGCGGATGGACGTCCTGCGTTCCCGCGATGGGCTGTGGGTCGCTTAGACCGGGACCAGCTGGCGGAGACAGCCATCGTTTACTCGTGGCTGTCCTCTGCCAACCAGTCGGACGGGGTGGACGCCGAGGCTGGCCGCATCCGCAGTGCGTTGACGCAGATCTGCGATGCGGCCATGCCCCGGGTACGGCGTCCGCCCCCGAGGAGGGCGGTCCACTGGTGGTCCCGGGAGCTGGCGGATCTCCGGGCCGCGTGCATTCGCGCCCGGAGGGCCTACACCCGCAGCCGGCGGCGGCAACGCGACGCGGAGCGGGAGGCCTTGCTGTATGAGGGCTACCGCAATGCGCGGTCGGCCTTCAGGCTGGCCGTCCGCTCCGCCAAGGACGTCAGTCGGCAGGAGATGCTGGACGGTCTCGATCGTGACCCCTGGGGACGCCCCTATCGCGCGGTGCTGAATAAGCTCCGCGCGCGGGGCCTTCCCCTCACCGAGACTCTCCAGCCCAGCCTTCTCACCCGGGTCGTCGAGGACCTGTTCCCGCGGCGGGCGGAACACACGCCCCCGGTCATGGCTCCGCCAGACACTGACCGGGAGGCCGACGACGACAGTGTTCCGCCCATCACGGAACCCGAGATGGGAGTGGCGGTGGCGCGCATGTGCGCAAAGTCCACCGCCCCCGGGCCCGACGGTGTTCCAAACCGCGTGTTGGGCCTGGTCCTCGACCACCTGGGTCCCCGCCTCAGGGAGCTGTTCGACGCGTGTTTAGCGTCCGGACGGTTCCCTGGGTGCTGGAAGGAGGGAAGGCTGGTGCTCCTGCCGAAGCCGGGACGGTCTCCGGGGTCGCCTTCGGCCTACAGGCCTATCGTGCTGCTCGATGACACGGGCAAGCTACTGGAGAGGGTGGTAGCTGCCCGCATCGAGCGGCACCTCGTCGGCACGGGGCCCGATCTGTCGGACGCCCAGTTTGGGTTTAGGAGGGGTCGTTCGACGATCGCGGCTCTGTTGCGCCTGAGGGCCGTGGCGACTGAGGCCGTCACCGGTGGGGGAGTGCTGTTGGCGGTGTCCCTAGACATCGCCAACGCATTCAATAGTCTGCCATTCAGCTGCATCAGGGAGGCGCTCCGGTATCACGGAGTGCCAGCTTACCTGAGGCGGCTAGTGGCAGACTATTTGGTGGGGCGCAGCGTCCTCTGTACCAACCGAGCAGGGGACGTTGTGCGAACGCCCATGACGTGCGGTGTCCCACAGGGGTCGGTCCTCGGACCCACCCTGTGGAACATCGGCTACGACTGGGCGTTGCGGGGGAGCCTCCCGCCCGGGCTGGGCGTGATTTGTTACGCCGACGACACGCTCGTCACAGCCCGCGGTGGGACGCTAGAAGAGGCGGTAAGCCTGGCGACCTATGGCACCGAAGAGGTCGTCAGGCGGATCGAGGCGCTGGGGTTGAGGGTCGCCCTGGACAAGACGGAGGCCCTCTTGTTCCATGGGCGCCTTATGAGCCCTCCCATCGGCGTCTCGATCACCGTCCGATCGGTTGACATCAGCATCCGGGCCCATATGAGGTACTTGGGCCTGGTGCTCGACGGGCAATGGTGGTTCCGGGAGCATTTCCGCAGGCTCGCTCCGCGGCTCGTCGGCGCGGCGTCCGCCCTATCGTGGCTAATGCCGAACGTGGGCGGACCGAGCGCTACGTGCCGACGGCTGTACACGGGGGTCATCCGGTCGATGGCCCTGTACGGCGCACCGGTGTGGGCGGGGTCCTTGACCGTCCGACTTAGGGCCCTTCTGTGGCGACCACAGAGGGTCATGGCGGTCAGGGCCATCCGCGGATACCGCACGGTTGCGACGGAGGCAGCGTGCCTATTGGCCGGGACTCCCCCGTGGGACCTGGAGGCGGAAATGCTCGCCGAGTTGTATCGGCGGGTGTCGGGGGTGCGCGGGGAGGGCGGTGTGATCTCGTTAAGGGATCTCACCGCCTGGCGCGTCGACGCCCGCCGAGACGTCATTGCCCGTTGGGCAGTCCGGCTGGAGAGGCCTCGGTTCGGGGTGCGAACCGTGGAGGCCTTCCGGCCGGTGCTGATGCAGTGGTTGGAGAGGCGACACGGGGTGCTCTCCTTCCGACTAGTGCAGGTGTTGACGGGGCACGGGAGCTTCGCCAAATACCTGCACAGGGTCGTGAGGAGGGAGAGTACACCGTCCTGCCACCACTGCGATTGCGACGAGGACACGGCGCGCCACACGCTCGAGGCCTGCGCGGCTTGGGCAGTGCAGCGCCGTGAACTCGTCGCAATCATCGGTGCCGACCTGACGCTGCCGGCCATCGCTAGGGCGATGGTCGACAGCGTCAGGAACTGGGACGCGGTCGCAGCCTTCTGCGAGACAGTGATCTCGCAGAAGGAGGCGGCGGATCGTCTGCGCGTGGAGCGCAGCCTCGATGAGGAGATCCGCCGCCGGCGACTGGGGCGGCGCAGGCGCAATTATCTGCGCCTCATGCCGCCCTAGCCGAGGCCGCGGGTGACGTGACCGGGGATTAGTCCGTCACCCGCCGAGAGGCCGACCGCGTGAGGAAAGACCGACGTCCTCCCCGAGGGGGGGACGTCGGTCGACGGGAGGGTACCCCGCGTAGGGGGTATTCCGTCGGGCCGACCACTGACGACAAGTAAACCTGCTCCGGTGGTCGGCCCAATGACGAAGGCGAGGTGGTTTTCGGGTGGGTTGCGGGAGTTGCGTGCTTAAGCCCCTCTGTCGCCCCGGACGGAGTGGTGCGGAGGCGCGCCGACCGCGACCCACCCAAAAAAAAAAAAAAAAAAAAAAAAAAAAAAAAAAAAATATGTTGAATTTACCTATCGAATTATTCCTGTGGTTACGCTTTATTTGAAGGGGACTCTGCAGTGACTCGACTCTTCAAGAATTTTGTCTCTCGTATTTTGTTATAATATAAAACATAAAAAGCCTGCAAGATTAAATTCCACGAGCCGAAATAACTAGTTAAGATCGAGAACCTCCCGCGATTTATGTTACCATCGCGCCAAAGATGAGTAATTTTTTTGCCTGTCATCATTGCGCCTCTCGCGTGTTATTTCTTGTTACATGCTAGCCCTATTGCTCACAAAAATCTATTTAAAAATAACCTAATTTCTCGTATACTTTAAAACTTTTAATAAAAAGTCTATAAATACTTATTGATTGACAGCCTCTTCGTAACTAGAGTAAAAAGTTTAATGTTTGCCAAAACTGGTGCAACTAGAATGTAAAGCTAATATGACACCATTTTTACTTATTACTGTTTTTTGTTAATGAAAATAAAACCGAGATAATTTCATTGAATTAATTTCATTTTAATTGGGAATGAAATGTGTCTATTTTAAAAGGTGACTTATTTATAATATATTTATTGTTTAATAGAATAGGAGAAATAAATATAAAAAAATAATTACCAAGTTAATTGTTTTTCAGTCCATAGTCGTTCACTGCTAGACTTAGGCTTCCGCACGAGAATGCCTCTCAGAATAGTGCTTGCATCCAATGGTTCCTTGACGATGTGGCTTGCCCATTCCCACTTTAACGTTCTAATTCTTCGAGCCCTGTCGGTTACACCTGTTCTTGTACTTGATTGCCGTATGGCCGGACTTTATCAAGTAAAGAAATACCGACTATAACCCTCTTTACAGCACGTTGAGCAATTGTGAGCCTGTTTTTGAGTCAGTTATTTATTAAATAACAATATCACAGAGGTGACTTGATTTACAGTTTTTATTAAATTAATCAAAATAAATTATCGTTTTGTATATATATTTTTTGTTTTGATTCTTAATCCTTAAGTCGATGTTTAAATTTAAACTTGTGACTAAAATTCATCCGGTTACAATTTAATATGCACCAAATATACGCATGAAACATCCTGTTTGTAAAAACATCTTTTATCCAGAACCATTAATTATTTTTTTATTATTAATTGATTCAGTAACCTTGATTAATCCGATATTTTTTGTGTATTCTACATCGCATTACTAAGGCATAGAGTAAAAAACAAGAATACTTTAATTTTTAAAATGGAATATTACTTTAGGATATCCTGTATATGACATTTAGGCGATTTCATAATGATCGATAATGTGCTATTTTTTATTGTACTGTAATCGATAAAATAATAACGAAATCAATGCTATTTTTATTAAATATTAATAATTAGAAGTTTTTATGGCAACGTTAAAATATCCTGTAATCATTTTGTATTCAGTATTTTGTTTTGTTATTTTAGTTTTAAAAAAGACGTCGCCTCGCATTAGGAGTACATCTTCGTATTACGGAGGAATTTACAAACACATGCATAACTAACTTCACGTGTTTTCATACTTTTGTAAACGCTCAGAGGAAGGGGGGGAGGGGAGTGAAATTGGTCTAATATACCAAGCTGGTCAGACGGTTTGGATATAAAATTTTTTTTTCTTCTACATAGTCGTTATTAGCATATTATATCTCTAGCCGTCTTTTATTACACTTATGCGCGAGATAGAAGATGGTGAATAGCATTATTACTTTATCTGAAAAATAAATAATTTTTACATGGTTTTATTTAATCTAGAGATGTTATGGAGCTGCGTAACCGTAACAGAAATTATCGGTTATCCAAAATGAAAACATAACCGAAACAGTAACCGAAACCGATGTAAAAGTTTTGGATATTTTCGGATAGCGTCGGTGTCTGTATGAGATAGGTTATGATAGGTTTTATGTACACCTGACATGCTTTTTTCCGGAAGACTTTGGACAAACCCCGTCCAATCCGCCCGGGGCGACAGATGGACAGCAGGCCACCCCATAACCTACCGTATTCCCGCCCCGACGCCATTGGGCCTACCACTGGTACCTACTGATTCCTTAACTCTCATGGCTGGCCCGGCAGGTTACCCTTTCGGGTATCCTCCCATTCGACGCCCCGGTAACAAGACAGTGTTGTCGGAGCATCGCCCTCACGCGGTCGACCTCTCTGCGGGTGGTGGACTAATCCCTGGCCCGTCCACCCGCGGCCTCGCCTATACCTGACATCCTAAACAAAAGCCTCAGTAAAGGGAAATAATATAATAATCACTACAATTAGCTAAATCCTTTTCATCGCAGCCCACATACGTCCCACTATATCATGCTGGTATTTGTCCTACTATATCATGCTGCTCAAACATCTTGGTGTAGGATTTCATTTCGAGTTTGCCTGCACAGATGTTATGTGCATATTATATCCCATAGTCGTCTTTTACGACACCCACGGGCAAGATAGGGAGTGCCGAATTGTATTCTTACTCCGTCACCACACGGAAAAAAAATCCTTTTACAATTACCTAAATAAAAAAATATCCGTAATCGTCGAATAATCCAAAATAATGACATATCCGTAACCGTAATCGATATAATGTTATCTTAATATCCGTACCGTAACCATATCCAGATTCGAAACATCATATCCATAACATCTCTAATTTTAACTCAACTTATAAATTCCTCGGAGAATCGCTTTAAAATTTATTACACTCTCCGTTATCTAATAGCGTCGGCAAGTGTAAATAGGTTTACTACAAATACTACGGGTTTGTGTGCGTGTAGACTAACGAATGGCGGCGGGATGCGATCGATATACCCGTCTGCAGCCCCGCACTGCGGCCTGACCTTGCACTCGCGGTACTCCGCCTCCGTAAGCTGCACTTACTATTGCAAACTTCAAACAGATGTTTTGTATACCATTCTTGTAGCTTTAATGGACTTTGGAAATGGTTTTTGCCGACTGAATTCTCAAGTGAACAATAATACTTAGAGTACGGACAGTCAGGTGGTACAACCGTATTATCTGTGAGTAAAAAATACATTTCACCACTTTCTATCTTGCCTGTGGATGTCGTGATAGATGACGGAGATAAATAATATGCATATAACATTTATGCAAGAGAAAACTCCAAATAAAACTAATCCTAACTTCTTACTAATTAACCTCCTTACTTACCTTCCTTTAACCTAATTAATTTCCTTACTAATTTGACAAGCATGGTTACAGTAGGTCAATATTCCTCCTATTATGGAGATGGCTCGAGCCCAACAGGGAATGTAGGGGTAGTAAGCAAGTGATGAAATGAAGATCGTATATTAATATTATAGTAGTTTTTTTTTTGGGGTGGGTTGCGGTCGGCGCCCCCCTCGCACCACTCCGTCCGGGGCGACAGAGGGGCGTATAGCACGCAACACCCGCAATCCACCCGAACACCATGTCGCCTTCGTCGTCGGGCCGACCACCGGAGCAGGGTTACTTGTCATCAGTGGTCGGCCCGACGGAATACCCCCTACGTGGGGTACCCTCCCATTGACCGACGTCTCCCCCTCGGGGAGGACGTCGGTCTTTCCTCACGCGGTCGGCCTCTCAGCGGGTGACGGAATAATCCCCGGTCACGTCACCCGCAATATTTTAGTAGTACTCGTATAGACATAGTTTTAGCGACCCATTATTGATTGGTCCAAATCTGGGTATTATTAGTGTTTGATAATTATATTTTAGTCAAGTTATTTATTTTTTCAAAAAGAAAAAGATATAATTTCGTATGTCCCTAAGTTAAAAACATTCAATACAAGTCACTTAGACAAACCATCAAGATAAAATATGTAATTAATTTCTTGCCTGGGGATTGAACTCACGACACTGCTGTTTTACTTACATTTGTCTTTAAAATAAAAATATTATTTTAAGTAAATGACCACACAGTGATGAAATAAACCACTATCTTTCTTTCCCGTGCATATTCTAAGAATTAATTGTGTAAACATCACTACAAGGAAAAGAAAATTATGCCCATCCGTCTGAATAACCTAGTATAATACTTTATATTAACCTGTTTAACTAACTTGGTATAATAATAAGTCAATTACCCTCCTATTTTAGAGACATTTCGTGCCCAATAATACGAATTTCCGTTACAATTCACCATCCCCTTTTCCAGCCCGTGAGTGTCGTAAAAAATGATAGATTATGATATGCAGATAACATCTGTGCAAGAGAAGGAAGACCCGAAATAAACCCGATACTAACACGTCAGACCAGCGATGTATAAGTAGCTCAATTTCCCTTCCATTGTTGGAGGCTTGAGCTTAAAAGTGGAACGTATGTGATCATGATGATAGGGTTGATAAAAGAATTTCTTTCTTCGAATATATCTAATTTACCTGAAGATTTTAATAAACAAATTGCCGAACATAGCTTCAATATTTCAATTAATTTAACGTCGCTAATAACAAAAGTCAGTAAACGTTCACTATAAACTTTCAAAACACGACACACTTGTACTCTGTATTCCATCTCAGTACTATTGCGGACGCAAACATGGTGAATCTCACTAATTACCTACATAAAACTGTGTCAAAACAACATTCATTTATCCCGGCAATACTGTTAGAAGAGGCTTTTTTATATTTTAATTAACTGTTATTTATTCAATATACAGGTGTTTCTTAAATGTTACAAATAATTCTCCGTGTAGTGACGGAGTAAGAATATAATTCGCCCCCTCTCTTGCCCGTGGGTGTCGTAAAAGATGGCTAAGGGATATAATATACAGATAATATATATGCAAAAGGAGGGAAAGTCTATATAAAAACTTATACTAATGCGTCTGACCAGCCCGGTATAGTAGGTCAATTTCCCTCCGATTGTGGATGGGGCTCCTACCCAACAGTTGGACTTATGTGGATTGAGATGATAAATAAATAACTAAAAATACTTAACGCACACGTCTCTCCGTGTGGTAATAGAGTAATATTATAATTCCTTTATTATCACAGGCAAGTTGTGAATACATTCAAAACTATTAAAAATTCTAAGTCTAATAGTGCGATCCGCAAATTGTCCTGACTCTGATGGAATTTAAGTCTGGATGTAATTTGTGTCGGTTAAATTATGAGTTTGTAAAGTCCCCCGCAATATAAGGATTATTAGCCCTAGTGCAGGGCGTTGTCTTAAAAAAATGTATAATCGAATATTGAATCTGTAAAATGAACAATAAATGTAAATATTTTTTATGAAGCGCAGTGCAGACCTCATTGCCTGAACGAAATTTAACGACGAATCGTAATATTATATTATATCAGAAAGGAACCTGATCGCGAGACGGCATGAAATATTTATGATTGTGATAAAATACCTGTTGTCGGGCAGCTTTAAAATAATTTTATATAAATTAAGTAATAAGGTTGTCCGATTATGAACTGTATTAAAAAAATTATACTGAAAATTATTAAGTAAAGTGCATTCTTAATAACGCATAAAATACTTCTGCATTCATAGTCACGGGATGACTATTCTCCGTTCGCTATGAACGCTAAAAAGTATTCAAAACTCGGGGTAAAACAAATACAAACGCAATAAAAGCCGTAAAAAAGTTTTACTTCATGTATAACCGGGGTGAGAGCCTTCAGCACTCACCCATAGTCTGGGCTAAGCTGTGAAAGCCATCTGCAGCTAGCTCGACACACCAAAAAAAAAAAATTTACTTCATGTAAAACAGTAACTTTACTCGTTAACATCGGAAATTATTAGGTACACGTTTAATCTAAATATCCATTTGTTCCCGTGTGTTTTTATACAGAACTATTCAATGAATTACTAATATAGCCATAGATTTTTTACGCCAAAACTTGATACTTGAGTAACTGTCCTGTTTTTATTTGCGTTAGAACCAAGTGTACCACTTGCAAAAATAGGTTAAAATATGAAATTAAAAGTTAAAAAGAAAACAAAAACACGTGAAAAGGTAAGAGGAATAGGTAAAACAAAGAACTAAAAACCTAAAAAAGAAGAGAACACATCACTATCACTGTAACAAATGATCATTTATGCTCTGTTTGCAAAAACGGCACGTTTTGTACGGCTACGACATTAGGACAGGAAACCTGAAAACAGTCTCAAAACTGTCCTATGTAAAATGGGGCGTATGGTCACGTTACGCATTACTAAAACAAAATCTTACGGCGGATAAAACTCCACTCCTCTTTGAACATAATAACGTATTCTAATAGACTATAAAGAAGCCGATACAATGATACACAACCAATAAATAAAAACATACATTTTCTATAATCAGATATAAATACAAGTAACTAAAGAACGGTACAAGTGACAATGCGACAAAAAAATCGCGCTTCATGAGTCACGCGACGGAAACGTCGATTGTCAAGGTCGTGTAATCGTAGAAGCGGGCAACGGCGCGAGACCAACACTATTGTTTTAAAAGGACAATCACTTTGCTTTTTACATCACTCAGCTATTATGAAAGCCTAGTACTAAAATATAACCTTTATCTATGACTTTTGTAATTAGCAATCGATATCGAAATTTAAAATTGATATTGTCAGTTCATTTTGTATTGTTATTTAATATTAATTTGTATTTCTGATAATAAATAAGAAAATATTTTTTCCTTATTTTTAATTTACATCTTGCTCGCTATTTGATACAGAATTTTCAGCAATGCGAAGGCAATTGATTCGTTGTATTGCGTTGGTAATACCGATTAGCATAGGGCTCAATTCTGAATGATTTACATCACTTAATCCTCTTTTAGGACCCCCACAGGTTAGGAAAGGGCAGTGAACGTTACTATTAGTTTACCATAAGAAAATAACAATAATAATAATTATCCATCATCATTATTATTTTACCTTGTTTTATCCCAATTACTTGCGGTCCATTTAATATGTACTTTTGCAATATTTACGTCTAGGCTATATAATTACATCTAGACTCAGAAAAACAATTTGTGGGTCATACAAAGTGTTGTTCTGCATGGGGTTCGAACACGGATACTGTAGGTCGATATCTTAACCACTACGCCATCTGTGCAGTCATCGTTTGCCGGCACTTTCTGAGGATCAAACCTCGATGTCTTATACGGAGAGCATTGTGGATCCTGGCCTACAGCAGTTACAGTGGTGGGAATATGTGGTAGAATTGGCTAAATACTTGGTGTAAATCTACGGTATTCAGGGATTAGAATAGTCTGATACCTTATTAGAATGGTGTTTTGATTCATTATAAAACTCTGTCGCGTAAATAAAAGACAGTGGACGGGTGATTGATTTAAAAATCTATTAAGTTTCTCTGTATTTGCAATTATCTACGGTGAAAAGCAAAAGCTTACGCTTTTATACACATAGTATTACTAGTACCTAGCCTATTGTATCATATTATTTTCATTAAAACTAGACGGACTGCCTCTCATAATTGGAATTTACATTCAATCATTCAAATTAGAAATGAATTTCAATACCTGTATGATTGAATGCCTGAAATTAACTCGCATAGGAAAATAAGACTACACTTTTTATAATAAAATTAATAGCTTTTTAAAAGAGAGAGGGAGTACTTGTAGAAAATTTTACTAAATTTTTCCTCAAGTCCGATGCTAATGTTAAATTATAATTAATAAATAATAGTTAATTGTAATAATTAATTAAAAAGTAATTGTTAGTAAGCCTTTTTACTTATGGTTGGCTATAGCCACAAAGCATCCAATCCGTACCACACCGCGAATTGAGCGAGCGCCCAGAACAATGTTTTTAACCTCTATAGTGGACCAAGCTAAGAGTGTTATTGTTTGTGGTAATAGACACCTACGCCGTGGATATAACACTTAAGTCGACTATTCCGAGGAACAAAATCCTTCTTCAAGTTCACATACCTATATCTATACCAATAAATAAAATTGAAGTGTCTGTTTGTAAAGTCAAAATAATAGGCTTTTTTCATGCTCACGCGGTTATTTGCACTATACATATGCCTAAAATACACTTTATATTTTTTGTCTGTCTATCTGTCTGTTTGATCTGGGTAATCTTCAAAACGGCTAGACCGATTTCAAAAATTCTCTCACCAATGGAAAGCTATAATATCAGGGAGTAAACTAGGCTATATTTTATCCCGGTATTCCCACGGGAACGGAAACTACGCAGGAAAGACTGAAACCGAAGCGAAGCGAGGGCGGGTTGCTAGTTAATTAAAAATACCTACTTAGTAATTTATTTTTAATCCTTATGGTGACGGATTAAGTATACAATTCAACTTTTCATACCCATGTGTGTCTTAAAAGACGTCTCAAGGATATATGTATATAATAAATAAATATTTATTCAAGAGAAAAAGGTGATGGAGGAGGCTTGAAACTAGCATTGGGGCAAATACGAGATATGACGGTGATTATTTTATTATGGGGTCACCACTGCATCAAACGTTAGACGTAAAAAGCATACATTCGTGCTTATAACAGATACATACGTAATCATGTAATAACTTATAGTTAAGCAATTGAAAACACTCATTCGTAATAAATCGTTTTTACTCATATTTAAAGCCTATTGTTTGCACGCAACTTTAAAATTCTATAGTAAATTATCTTATATATTTCCCAATAACTTTACTACGAGACAAGCAATACTCTTGTGTAAGTAGTTGTAAAAATAAATACCATCTACGACTAGTATTAAATCAATAATTATTGTGATTTTATTGACTTTTAATGTTTAAGTAGTAGCGGTTGCCAAATGGTCGATATATGATCGTTCTACATTTTAAAACTTTTCTTGGCAGGTTTTTTTCTCAACACGCTATATTTGCCCATGCGTTTGAGTTAATGGAATAACCTCGTATTCCCCATCACTTTTGAGCTGACTATTGATAGTGATTCCTTAACGTCGGTGAGCAGCCTGGAATATTGCAAAACCTGCCCACAATTCTGATATAATAATTGATTATATTTAATTATCTATAATTTTAAATTATAAGTGTACATTTATAACTCTTAATATGTATATAAACTATTATATACATAAATAAGTATATTGATTTATTATTCATATATATTATAATTTCTTATGCCTTACTAATACATTAGAATTACCTTAAAAATATAATAATAAGTTTTAGTTTAATAACTAAAGCGAAATACGAAAAGGCACAGAGAAAAAGAAATCGGTAGAGCTAAAGTAACGTGGTCCCTAAATGGAGGCTTCATAACAAGGTTAAAAGTCGCTCAGCGTGTTATGGATTTCTCTGCGAGAATGAATCCGGAATTTCCGAAGAATTAGCACGCTGAAGTGGCAATGGGCAGGCCACATCGCTCGACGAACCGACAACCGCTGGGGAAGAAAGGTACTCGAGTAGCGACCACATATCGGACGACGCAGTGTAGGAGGACTCTAAAAAGGTGGACCGACGACTTGGTGAAAGTTGTTGGGCGTCGTTGGATGCAGGCGGTACAGGACCGCACTTTGGAGCGTAACACGAGAGAGGCCTACGCCCAACAGTGGACGGCGATAGACTGAAATGATGAATGATGATGAAGTCTTGTCAAGTATTAAGTCAAATTTTAATAATGTTGTTGGAGTAACTAAATAGATGTACTAACTCTACGATCCAACTTATTATTGGCTATGTCTTGTATTTCGAAAATTATAGCAGTTTTAAATCTTTAAAGCGATTTACAGTATGTAAGCTTTATATCAAACTATAAACTTTGTTTTTGTATTAAGTTACCATCCCATAAAATGTCTACATCTGCCAAGTTAGATTGCAGACATCTTGGTTTGTTGGCTGGAAGCCTTACATGGTTTTATTTTTATTTCTGTAGACGACAGTTCTTGAACGAAATATAACGATTGAGCATTTGCGATAATGTTCAAATTGAGTCTCTGTTTGTTTCTAGTAAGTATAACTGTATAAGAATATTATTCCGCATAGTGACAGAGTAAGAATACATTTTACCGCTCCCTTTCTTGTTCGTGGGAGTCGTAAAACAATTGTTATACTGACTCTATATTTCCTCTGAGTAGCGTAAGAGATATCTTAAAGATCCAGTGACAGAGAAATAAGAAAATCTCGATATTAAATCCTATACCGAACTATCTAGGAAATATGGTATACTAGGCCAATTTTACATCGACCATAGAAGAGACTCATGATAAATGTGAAGCAATTTATAAATATAAAAAAAATAAAATAAATAAATGTTAAACTAATATCATCATTATTTTTATCAACCCTTACATTATTCGTGGGTATCGTAAAAGATTTACATCGATCTAAGGCAAGTACATCTGACGCTGTTTGGTCAAAAAATACATTCCCAAGGAGGATTGAAATTAGGCAGCCGGTCGGTCATTAAATTTCCGATAGCTTTTCCAATATGTATGATGGAATTGGAGTATATATTTATACGACCCACTGGGATGACAGGAGCAAGAGCACAAGAGCAGGATGGTGATGATGATTTTTATTATTTTTTTAATTGATGAAACCGTTTAAATAATGTCTGTATTTGTTATCGTTTGTAGCGATAAGAGCAAAATATATAGTAGACATATTTGAGATTTTTCTATAAGAAAGACCAGTTCATGATTCAAACCACACTCCGCATTCAGTCATTGTTTATGCTACTAAACTAACAACACAATTTAGTTGAATAGTTTTCCATCTATAAGGAATATGAAATTAAGTCAACAGTAAATCTCCCCTCGCATTTGGCAAAATATGCAGTCGTCAGATTGGCAACTAAAACTGAAGATAGTAAACTCCCCTACAAGCGAATGAACTACTAAATTTTCTCATAAAAGCGGAACATCGAGACATCAAGGCGCGAGATAAGTTTCCGCTGGAGATTGTATGAACTTTTATTAAATTCCGTTTTATTCAGAAATTTCTAATGTAATGCAGTGAATAGTTCATGTTCATGGAACGACAATTTTTGGAGTTATTTTTTATATTAACAATCATAAGCTGCCGTCTCTTTTACATAGAATTATTATAATATTACTCCTCCATTTTTTTATGTGTAGAATATTTCCATATGTTTTTTCTTTCTTTCCTATAATTACCCCATCTACCACCTACCTACTATCACCTACCACTTATCGTACCTATATTTTAGTGATCATTATCATCATAATCATGCTCTTATCCCAATTATTTGGGGTCGACGCAATATCTCATCTTCTTCCATACGGTCCCATCACTCATCTCTGCAGTCACTCTCAAACTATGCATGTCATGCCTCACGCAGTCCATCCATCTTTTCCTCGGTCTTCCTTTACCTCTAAAGCCTTCAACATTCATACTCAAAACTTTTCTCACATTACTTTTATCCCGCCTCATCACATGTCCATACCATGTCAGCCATTCACTCCTTAACTTTGCCGTCACTGGCGCAACTTTCACACTTCCTCTAATTATTTTTAGTGATATGATGACATATTTAAATGTACAGTATCCCAGATTTATGTTACGGCCAATAATTCTTTCTACTATTATTAATACACCTTCCTATTATTAACCGTATTATATAAACATTGTTGGTAAACTTGATAAACTAAAATAATCGACGTGCTTAAGGCATCGTACTTAAGATTAAGATCTAAACCTTATTGAAAGCGCTATCAACAAGAACACAGTGCTAATATTAGTTTTAGATTTACTCTAGTGGAGCTAACAAGAAAATTAACTGTATTATTACATTGTATTCTGTTGTGTATTCAATTTACCAGTGTTGTAGAGTCTGCAACAAAGTAGCTATTTACCCAAGATTACTATGTAAAAACGTAATATAGTTTCCATCCATTCATCAGAGTGCTTACTCCTTCTTCATTTAATGTATAAAAATCAGCTCATATACATACTGCCCACTTTTGAGCTTGCCTAGCTTACTTCTCGAATAGAGTGTTCTAGGCGCTGATAATCAGCACCTACACATCTTATTTGATGAATAAGTACTTAAAAAAACACAAAGCAGTCATGTCGACTGCCGACAGAATTGAAAACTTAAAACTATGAACAAACAGTTGTTATTTTTGAATATACGTACATATAAATTGGTTGATCTTAAAGTAAAATTTGTAATTTAAAACGGTTTACTCTTATTTAGTTTTGAAATTTATCGTCACAGATATAGTGACATTAACATAGCTACAAATATAGTGTTAGCGTTAACACGTCACGTGACCATGTCGATCACGACTTACATGAATTTATTCTCCATCTGTCCCAATTTAATCTAAATCTGCCTATAAAAGATTTCATTTTTAAAAATAGATGTGAAACTATCGGATACAGATAATGTCTTTATCGACTTATCAAACCGTTATCGTACTACTTGTAACTGTGACAGCGAAAGTCGAAAGAATTACTAAAATAACTTTACATAAATATATCTTATCAATATCTAGATTCCAATGAATTAAGAGATTAACGTCCGTCTTCACCAAGTACTCCCTAAAGTCTAAGTAACAAACAATACATTGTAGATAACATATTATATTGATATATGTAACATTTATATCGACTAACTTTAAAAAATATATCAATTAATATAAAAGAAATTAAAGTAAATATTATGTATCATTTATATTAAGTGTTACTCTAATATTTGGGAGTCGATGATAAAAATTGCCATAAAATACATGTTGCCGGACTTAATCGTTCGGTAACAGTGGTCGGCCCAATGGCGAACAGGAGGGATTACGGCAGGTTGTGAAGTCGCGCGTCGCCCTTTCGTCACCCCCCACTGGACGGACAGCGGGCGTCCGCACCATAGCCTGCAAAAAAAATAATGCAAAATGTCACGTTCCCTTATTTTTCTTTAGAAGTCATAATAAACATAATGATTTCTGATGTTGACGCGAGTAATAGACATTATAAATGAAACTGCTTTTACGAATTTTATCGCGTTTGTGTTTGATTTTGGTTGGCTCGACGTTTCGAATGGTTTACAGCTTTCATGGTCACGAGTGGACGTCATATCGGCGGAGGGGCATACGGATTATTTATAATAAGTACCTGAGATATTCCGTGTGGTGACGGAGTGAGAATACAATGCACTATTCCCTATCTTGTCCGTGGATGTCGTAAAAGACGATTATGGGATATAATATGCACATAACATCTGTGCAAGAGAAGGAAAACTCGAAAGGAAACCTTATACCAACATTTCTGACCAGCATGGTAGGTAAAAATCCCTCCCATTGTGAAGGAGGCACGAGCGCAACAGTGGGGCATATGTGGGCTGCGATGATGATGACGACCTGAGATATTACCAAGGGGACCATCCTTTCCATGGATACTAATTAAAGCAAGCGCATGAGAAACTTAGACCACCAATTCCAAAAATCAAATGTGATGGTTAAAACATTAAGGTAAGGTGAGAACATTGGAGAAGGTCATATCCAGAATGGAAATATAGGCTTTTATGGAATGGCGGTATTATAGTTCAGAAATCGATAACATTTTTACACTTTTGTAATCAAAATTGTTTATGCAAACGTATGTGTAAATTTGACTTGTTTATACATATATAGCATGGGCAACTTACTAATCAAACCTCTTTTGACTGCAATATGTGACTCTTCAAAATAAAGGAAAATAGAAAAACAAAAGTACCTATCATCCTCATATAGCCCTATTGGGTCGAGCATCCTACGCAATTGGGGGGAAATTTACTTATTATTTGAGATTCTACCTATTTATATGTAACCTAGCTTCTAGAACCCTCCTTCCTAGTATCTAACATCACGATAAGTGAAAGAAATCTCGAAGTGGGATAGTTGTGGTGACACGGAATCGCTTTCCTCGTAGCGATTATGTGCACGCATTTAATCATGACTAGTGTGGGACATAAACCTTCACTTGAAGGAAGATTTTCATAGTCGTTACGGTTAGCAGGCAAGTTTGTGGTATGAGTTTTCCAGGATGCACTTATTTACTTTTTATAATTCCCAGGTGCAAATAAAGTATGACGACATTGTCATTTTGTCCTTGAGTTATCACTACATGTAGGAACCGTGCAAGCAGAAGAAGGTCACTGTTGTTACTAGTTTCTTACTGTAGTTATAAATGGGTAGCTTGTTCGGGGTACCAAATACTCGCTGATATTTTTTTCAGGCAGCGAGGGAACAGGGTGGTCACATGCAAACCTCTCCCTTTTTATATGATCATTCCATTTCTTGCAATCCTGCACCTAAAGTAGTCAGAGACATTGCTTCTGGTATTACTGATGTCCGTGAGCTTACCGTCAGGTAGGCTGCTTGTTCATCTCACCATGAAGCAAAAAAAGGAAAAACAATACCAATAGAAAACAACTTTAAAGTGTCAAAATACGTTGTATGAGTTTATCAAACTAGTTCACACATGCTCTAATATCCATAATGTAATTATCAGACTGCCGTGAGTCGGTGTGTCAGCAGTAAATCAAGTCTAGGGACTGTTGGCATTGACATTCAGAACGTATTGGTCGGATGTAGCGGTGTTGTGTCCGGTTACACACACATACACACAAATAAACATACTTAGTTCGTACACATGTGCATATTTACACAATAATAGCAAACAGGTTTCCTAATATAAACTAAAAAGTTCGAGTGCTTGTTTATTCTTGAGATTGTATAAATTATTATACACGTCTCAAAAAGAGTTTATGCATTTATGTTATTTAAGAAAAGTTGATATTTACAATTATATGTTGCAACAAATTTGACAGCTAATTTCTATTAAACGTCAATATAGATAATTGGGTAAGAATTCATATCACCAACCCGTCCTTTCCTGCGAATGACATAAGAGAGGCCTAAGAGATATAGGAGGATAATGAAACTAAAGAAATTAGTGTATACGGAAAATCACGCCGCCATCTTGGATCCGCTTCTGCGTGACCCACACAGAGAATTCTGCTTACAGAACACGAAAAAAAAAAGAGTAAAAAGGACTAAAAAATATTAGCTTAGTTATTTGTATCTTCAAACGCAGGTGTTTTATGTTTATTCGAATTTAGAGGTATTAATGATGGAAGAAGAATACTTTTAATGCAAATGTCGTAAAAGACGACTAAAAATAGCTTTATTAAAGTAACATAGCTACAATAGAAAAAAACATGAAGGAAAGCCCTTCGTCAATAGATTTGACTAGCGTCAATCCCTTTCCCATAGTTTGGAAGGTTCATTCTTAGAAAGGCCAGACCAGTATCCAAATTTAGAGACTAAATTACTGTAGAATATTTAGTGTTATAATCAATATTCATAATAATAATTCACAGTGACTTTACGGAAGAACCGGTTACATTTTGGAGCTATCAAGACAATTTACTTTATGTATATTTATGTGTTATTTTGCTTTGTGTGCGTATGTGGGTCTACCTCTATACAAATCAATACAGACAATTGTATATCCATTTAATTTTATTGCATCAGGATATTACGTATAACGGTGGATTAATCAAAAATTTGTATGCCAAACCATGTGTTACTTATTTAATTTATGTTCGGCTATTGTGAACTGTACATTTTTATTTATGCTTCAAATATATTTTTAATAATTAATATTGAACCATTTTAAAGGGTTACCTACTTCTTGCATTTTTAATTTGACATATTCTTCAATAAAATTTCTTTTATCGCCTTTAAAAGTATACAGTATAATATACTTTAAAGGCGAAAAAACAAATTATATATAGGTATGATTTGTTATTTATATTTTTATATATTATATTTTTTATTTGCTGTGTAGTAGCGGCTTCGAATACTACCAACCCTTGCTTTGCTCGTGGGTGTCGTTAAAGTCGACTAAGAGCCCTAGGTTGACCCGGACCAACTCCATCTGGTACCATTTGGGTCAACGATTACATTCTCAAGGAGGGTTGACGTCAGGCAGGCGGCCGGTCATAAAAGTCATTGCCGAAACTTTTTGCAATATGTCAAAACAGATGACATATTGCGTCGACCCCAAGTAATTGGGATAAGAGCAAGATGATGATGATGATATTATATTTTTTATTATTAAATAACGCCCTGCACTAAGGTAGGCCAAGTAGTATTGTAGGGGATGGTATTACAGGGGACTTTGTCTGGAACTGCTATTTGTGGATTGCATCAAACGTAGTCCTACATGGTACCCGTATAGATATTAGTACTTCAGCCTCTGTGCTTTCTTTTTAAAATTTTATTTGACTTATAGTACAAATCGGACGTATGAGTCGCGGTGATAGATGACGATATTTATACAAATAAATAAAATTGAAGAGTCTGTTTATGATGTTAAAATAATAGCTTTTTTTCTTGCTTACACTGTTATTCGTGCGATACCTAAGCCCAAAAACCAGTTTATAATTTTTTGTCAGTCTGTTCCGGACAATCTTCAAAACGGCTTGACTGATACTCAATTTTTATCACTAGGTAGTTCTATATAGGGAACAAGTTTATATTTGATTCCGGTATTCCCATAGGAACAGGAACTACACGGATGAAACCACGGGCATTTTCTAGTAAATACATAAGGCCTTTTCTTAATGTATAAATAAGGCATACAGAATTTTTGTATTTAATAAATTCGGTATTTTTCATTATGTCGTGAAAATATCGCGTTTGCGAATATGATTATCGGTTTATTGTTTATGAATGAATGAACACCCACGCAGTTCATTCACGTTCTTCTGATAGTCTTGAGGGCTTTTATACGTTCGCATTTTTAAGTACGATACGATTTTGTACTGTTTATATATCTATACAAATAAATAAGATTAGTGTCTGTTTGTAAAAATAGTAGATATTTTAATGCTCATACGGTTGTTTGTACGATAACCGTGCCTAAAAACTAGTTAAAATATTTTTGTCTGTCTGTTTGTTTCGGCTAATCTTCGAATCGGCTGGAGCGATTTTGATAATATTTCACTATATTAATAATATTTCTGTGGGTCAGTCGGATTGGTATAGGATTTTATTTTTATTTTTTTAAGTTTTCCTTTCTGTTGCATGGAAGTTATTTTTTTTTATATTTTTTTTTTTTTTTTTATATATTCACGCCTTTTTCCCATAGGGGTAGGCAGAGTCCACTGCCCTCCACCTGCTACGATCTTTGACATATTCAGCGTAGCAGAGCGGTTCTCTGTGGGCCACTTTTCGCCCCCGACGGAAACGAGACGTGACGTGTCGCGAACCACATCGCCGCCATTCGTACAGTTTTTTTTTAATTTTTGAAACTCATTGCGTTTCCGCGAGAAATACATACACATATAATTAACGGACACAAATTACATCCAGACTCAGAACAACAATTTGTGGATCGCACAAAGTGTTGTCCTGCGTGGGATTCGAACCCCCGACACTGGCGCTGTAGGTCACTAGCATTAACCACTACGCCATCTGTGCAGTCTGGAAGTTATATACATATTATATTCCTTAGTCGTTTTTTACGACACCCACGTATAAGATATAGGTGAAATATTTTTACTTGTCACCATACGAAAATAAAAAAATAAACGTATTTTTATATTGGTTAACAATGAAAACGCTCACATTTAGTAAGATACTTAATAAATGGAGCGATATTTGTCGCCCACTCTGATTTACCGCTGACTTGCTCTAGTTATGAATACCTCGTCCGAACCAGTTCCCCACTACAATCTCAACAAAGATATCATATCTCTTCGTAGAATGCTAGTATCACTTACAGTTTAAAATACAATAAATTGTTCTGCTTAAAAATATGCCTCAATTTTTCTGAGTTACAATTAGGCAAACTTAAGCGGTTACAATTAACTACTCATTTTTAAAGATGCTATTGATTCTTAAATTTTTGAATTTATACTTCTTTTGGCGCTTTAGAGAATTATGATGAGAGTAAATTATTATGATGCACGCGGACACCGTCACGAAAACCGACACCGTGGAGTTAGCTAGTCAACATTTTTTTCGACGGGCGCGCACGACGTCACAAATGTCAACTAGATAATACGTTATAATAAAACTTTCAAGATATTAAATACCTTGTTTCTATTGTTAGTGACGTTTTTTCTGCAATAAAACCCTATGCTAATCCGGCTCACCAGCGTAGTATAATAGGCCACAATTGGCTTTCCCGAGAAAATGTTATTATTTTATTTTAATATTTTAGAATAAATTATTTAATATTAGACATATTAAATAATTTTGATAAGTCTAATATTAAATAATTTTGATATTATTTTATTGTTAAAATATAATAATTATAAAATAACAATGCTTTTTTTTTTTTTTTTTTTTTTTTTTGGTGGGCCGCGGTCGGCGCGCCTCCGCACCACTCCGTCCGGGGCGACAGAGCACGCAACTCCCGCGACCCACCCGAAAACCACGTCGCCTTCGTCGTTGGGCCGACCACTGGAGCAGCGTTAACTTGTCGTCAGTGGTCGGCCCGACGGAATACCCCCTATTGGGGTACCCTCCCATCGACCGACGTCCCCCCCTCGGGTAGGACGTCGGTCTTTCCTCACGCGGTCGGCCTCTCGGCGGGTGACGGACTAATCCCCGGTCACGTCACCCGCGGCCTCGGCTAAAAATAACAATGCTAGACTTGTATTTTCAAGTTGTACAGAATATTCTAGAGGAGACCTGTAGTAGTATCGAGCGCTATATTACAGACGAAAGTATGACTTTAAATCAAATACTAAAGTTAACTTGAATAACAAACTAAAGACTACTTAATATAGGCAATACTGCAAATAAAAATACAAAACCAAAAAATAAAGGATCATATTCTAACCATATCACTAACGGATCAAATAATCAGATGACAGATAACACTTGTACCAAGCTAACGTGTGAAACAGTTACTTGCAAATTGTTAATTGCCAAGTAAACTATACACAGAAATGTATGCATATTATTATAACTTATAGTTATAAGTGTGGGCCACTTATCGTATAATATACAGGTCAGAGACAATTGGCTTTTTTTCTTAATTTAAAATGAGGCCTCTTGAATATTATAATTACAGAGTGTATCAAGAAGAGAACGGCTGATGTCATGTTAAAGATTCACTGAAATAGATAAATTTACTTTTTTCGTTTTGTGGCGGCGGTAAAGTAAACCAAGCTGGTTTACTTATCTATCAGGCTGGCCACGGACGCCAAACAACTCGAAACCAGTGGTCGGCCTTATGGCAAAGCGGAGAGAATACGGCATGTTATGGGGTCGCGTATCGCCCTTGCGTGGCCTCAGACCGAATGGACGAAGTGCGTCAAAAAAGCCCGGTTTACTTTAAAATATTTTAATAATGCAGAGAATATCGCAATTCATATCAGCGCTTACGGGAATACGTACGCCAATAAATTATACGTTTGCCAGCAATGCACTCTCAGGTTCCATTTGTGAATGACTCTGATGATATGATCGAGTACTGGTGGCCCACCCACATGGCGAAGACAGATGCGTCTACGGCAGATTTTGAAGTTGAGCCCCGCCCTTTTCGTTGCCTCGGCGGATACAATTCCATTATCGAATGTCTGTGCTATGAGCGAATAACAAAGGAGTTTTGTAACTTTTTTATCCATGTCTTGACGGAGTAAGAATACGATTCACCACCTCCTTTCTGGTCCATGTGTGTCGTAAAAGACAGCTAAGGGTCATAATATGCACATTTATGCAAGAGAAAACTCGAAATAAAACCCTATTTCAACACGTTTAACCAGCGTATTGTAGTAGGTCAATTTACCTCCTATTGTAGAGGTGATTTGAACGCAACAGTGGGACGTATATGAGCTGTGATGATCATGAACTATTTATAGTGCTATTAGTTAAAAGAAAGACACTAATTAATACCTGTCTATAAGTAACACGTGTTTATGTTCATTCCATCTAAGGTTATTACACTTTTTCTATATCGTACATTACCAGCATTCGGCATACATCCAACTATTTTATATGGTGATGAAAGTGTACAGAGTATGATATTTTATCGTGTAATCGTAATAACTTTGTAAATATATTCACGGTGAAAGTTATCTTAACGAAAGCTCGAAGATTTATTGCTCTATGACTATATTTGAACGGTTATTTATGATTTGGTCAGATCAAGGTACGAATTTAGGATGTTAACCTAGATGTATCAATAGCGGCTCACAATCCATATACGTCCCACTAGTGGACGTTAGTCATCTTAAGAAATATTTGAAGGCCAACTTGTATATTAAAATTTCAAAATTTATACAGCGATGGTTTATTGAACTAACTCCATTGATGATGATCTCGAAGGTCGAATATCATATATGTGTATAATAAATTTCAAATTTTGAAGTTCGTCTTGGTTTACCTGCGAAGGAAAACATCGTCAGGAAAACTTATCTTGAATAATCATTTGTAGGTTACCCAAAGAATTCGAAGTTACAGTCATTCAGACTGAAAAATTGTTACCTGCTATCTGTGGAGTTATTATATGTTACTAGCGGACTTGATAGATGGCCTTTTCAAATGTTTCAGTTTCGAAAATTTGCAAATTAATTAAACAATGATATTTATTGGATCAAATTTTTCATTGAAATCTAGCTAAATGTTGGTGATTTATTTTTTCATTCACATATATGACATGCCCTTCTTAAAACTCGGTTTAAAACTTTTTCTTCGCGATAGGCAGCGGCCTAACGTTGTCCCTGGTATTGCAAATGTTCATGTGGGGCTTTATCACTTACCATCAGGTAAGCCGCTAATTCTTGCCATCATCAGCAATAAAGAAAAATACTTAGAATAATTATATATAATATAAACTAGCCGACCCAACAGACGTCGTCCTGTTCGAATAAAATAAAAGAAATTCTCCTTAAAATTGATAGCAGCGCCGCCTACCAGGTCTAAATATGAATCTGAACCATTATCGAATCCCCTTGAACACACACAAAAAATTTCATCAATATCAGTCCAGCCGTTTAGGAGTTCAGTGACATACACAATAAATATATATATAGAAAGCTATATAATTAACTAAGTTCTTTCAAATTTCTTGTTTAAAGTGGTATTGTCAGCATATGCGTCGAGATGGACTGCAATAAGTTCAAGGCACTCTTACTCGAGCTACGAAATTGACGGGTAAGATTAGGGATATATACTTATTCCATCGCCATACGGGTAGCGACATAAAGTCGTGACATGAAGGCGTTAGTAACAGCTTGTTATACGCGTAATAACATGAAAATAGTAAACGGATCCTCGTCTCACGACTGTATCGGATAGCGAAAACTTCAATTTCAGCGTTTTTTAATACCAGTTGCTAAGAATACTCGGTAGTGTTGTTGTTTATTATACTTGTGGCATTCACATTAGCGCATTATCTACAATATTACTGGCGCCTATTATGTAAAGCCAGTTGTACCTAGGCTTTGTTAAAATGGACTCTGGTTAATAATTTCTTTAAATATAACTAGTTTGTTTCGCATCACATTTAGAAGGGTGGTGTTGTATTTCATTACACGCTTGTTTCACGTTTCTGCCAATCGAGCGGGTCAGCGTAATCGACTCCTTGACTTTGATGGTCAGCCCCATGCATTAGCATTTCGGCAGCATTGCCTCAACTTGCCGGCAAACAATTACGTTGCAAAATTTCCCAAATTCATCTCTTGTCGATATGATTTAACGCTCGTATATTTTTTAGTACTTTAATTATGTAGCAAACTGTGTCGTATAATTTAATATACCTATATGAACTTATTATTTGATTTTTCTTTAAAATATAAACGTTTTTTCTGTTTTAACTCCATAAATGTAAGTAGGTAAAAATGTTAGGAAAATTTATTTAAAATATCTTTTAATGGAAACTCATATCTGATATCACTCGATTATAAAATATTAACTTATTGGCCGATTTCAAAAAAGGAGGTTCTCAATTCGACTTTATTTTTTTTATGTATGTTACCTGTGTACCTCAGAACTCATTTCTAGGTGAATCGGTTTTGATGTTTTTTTTTTATTGGAACACTGGTGCTTTCAATCCGATCTTATTAAAATTTAATCAAGGCATTTTTGAACGTTCTTCAATATCGCGTATTTGGTTCGCTAAATTGATTTGAAGTCAGTTTTATTTTTACAATTTTCTATTATTATATACACAACAGATAAAAACAAAGCTCTTACGCACTCAATTATAGAGCCACCTAGCTGTGAATCTTATTCTGAAACCCAAACTAATAAATTGGGCTAATGAATCCCACCAACCCAAATTATTCAATGGAATGCCCTTATAAGAACAAGTACAGAAGAATTAAATACATTTAAAAATATATAAATCCTGTCATGAAACTTCCGAAGAAGCTTCTATGACGTAAAACAGATGAAATAGTTACATAGTTCGTTACACAAGAGCAAAATTGGCACTAATGCCGTTATAATATTCGTCAGTGTACGACCTTAAAACTACGAATGGTTTACACGCGATGTGAAGGAAGTGACTATATTATTTTTGTTATGTATAATAGTAATGGTATTCAGATTTATCGATTGGCTATATAATATCGGATGTGTAGTTTTATGGTGCAAATCGTAGTGTCTGACCCGGTATTTGGCCGGTATAATGGCGAGGAAGCCTTATTTAACGTCTTTGCTTTTGAATTTTTGAATCAAATTATTAAATTTATGCTTAAATAATAAACTTTTCATGTGATGATGGACGAAGATAACAATTCACCGTCCTCTCATTGATCATCAGACCGGCCATCTATCTTAATAAACATTAAATAAGCAACCAATCCAATAAACATTAGATAAGCAACCAATTTCCACAACTTCATAGGTATATAGATATATTCCTCGTATGGCTTAAAATATCATCATTATCATCTCAATTCATATATGTCCCACTACTGGGCACAAGCTTGAAATTAACCTACTATGCCACGCTGGTCAGTCAGGATTATGAGTATGTATCTATTTATATGTCGTCTAAAACATTTAGGCATAAGAGGTGTATTTTTTGGCTGCCCGAGATATCCACGTTTCGAAGCATGGGCTGAAGATAACTATTATGTATTTTTATCAATAGATCTTTTTAAATAAGAAGATAAGAGTTGGTAAATATATACAGTAAGTTTTAGTGAAAATTGTGTATATAATATACTCATAGATCATTGAAATAAACAACGTTTGCTAGATTGATTTATTAGTAGCAAACTTTAATCCTGTTTTATAATATTTCCATAAATTTCACGTGAAATTCATTCATTACAAAGTTGCAAATATTATGCAGTCTTGTAGGCAGCTACTACAAATATTTCGTTACACCCAAAGTAAATTAATCAAGTCTACTCAAACAAGTTTCGATTATATCCTATTTTAATATCTAATAGAGCTAGTTTCCCTTACAAGCGAGTACATTAACAATAAATCGTAAGAAACACTTTTAATCTCTTCCCGACGTGTTAAATCATTTACATAAGGTGATGTAAACAATATTGTACAGGACTGAGATTTTATCATACACTTAATTCTGCGGCATAAAGTAATAAATCAAATACAATGCATTATAATTCTTATTGCTTTTCCGTGAAGGTTCTATATACTATCAAATTATGCTCACGAGAAATGAGCTAACTGAACGATTATGGTAATGCTGTCGCTAAAAGCTCTGTTTTCAAGTGTTTGGAATTATATTAAATTATGTAATTGTTCTTGTTGTTATGTGTCAAAGTGAAACTTAATAAGAAACTAAAGTTAGGTGCCAATTAAAATTTAACGGATTGAGGTTTTTTAACGAAGGATTTTCAAAAACTGTAATTTGATTTATATAGTTTAATCATCATCAGCCCATATACTGCCCACTATTGGGCTCGAGCTTCCTTCAAAATAGGAGGATAATTGATCTACTATATCACTCTGGTCAGATGGGTTAGTATTTGGATTTATTTCGAGTTTTCCTGTCAATCAACTCAATTCACCACCCTTTAACTTGTCCGTAGATATCGTAAAGGACGACAAAGGGATGTAATATGCATATAACATCTATGCGTGAAACGGAAAAATCGAAATTAAACAATATACCAACACATCTGACCAGCATAGTATAATAGGTTATTTCACTTTTGTGAAGTAGGCGCGAGCCCAGCATTGGGACCTATATAAACTGAGATGATGATGAAAAAATGAGACAAAACCGTTTTGTATGTAACAGATATTTCATATTTTTTTCTTATTTTTTTTAATTGCATCATCATCATCATGACTACTCATATGCGTCCCACTACTGGGCTCGAGCCTCCTCCACAATGGAAGGGAAATTGACTTACTATGTCACTTTAGTCAAACGCGTTGGTATAGGATTTTATTTCGATTTATCCCTCTCTTTGCGCAGTTGTTATTTGCACAAAGTATTTCTCCTTAGTCGCCTTTTACGATAATCACGTAAAAAAGAGGGGGTGAGTTGTATTCTTACTCCGTCACGACACGGAGAAGTTCAGTAATATCTTAGATACTAATATAGTTGTAAAAATTCCCATCTTCAATGTTATAGTGGTTAAATCATCAACAAGTTGTACCACGAAATTATATAAGTGAAAGCTTGAATAGTTTGCCGTAGTTTTTGCTAACAATGGCCACATTAGCACACTGCTAGCACAGTGGTAAAGGTCATGACGGTCTACCATTGATCTGTAACCTCACTAACAAGAGTTGGCTAATTCAGAAGTTAATAGGAATAATGGCTATGAATTATAATATTTTGTATTAGATAATTCGATTGCGAGATTCAAATGTAATTTTATTGTTAGACACGTATTAAATTGTATATAACACTATTATTATTGTCATTGTCAGTTTATTAACAATATTTTTATTACTGTTGGTGACAAACGAGCATTGTTCAGAGGGTGCCACTACCAGTTGATTGTCCGTTAACTGATTAGTGTCGCTACGGGCACGCGATCCCGGACTGCTCCAGCTGCTCCTGTCATTTCATATATCTAATGGCAGTAGTGTCCCTTAACCCAGTCCCCACCATATACATCCGCCATATCCCCATCCTTTTCCTATCAACGAAAATTCCTGAGGATGGTTGACATCAGGCAGGCGGCCGGTCATAAAATATATAGCCGAAACTGTATACAACATGGATTTAAGTACATGTTGTGCCGCCCCCACTTGGCGTGGGATGAGGGCAGGCAAATGATGGTGACAAATGAGCAAACAGCACACCTGATGGTAAATGATATTGCCGAACATGGGCCTTTTTTAGGCTGCTGCCTATTGTAAAGGAAGTAAAGGGAATGTAAATGCGTGCAATGAGGTTTAGTGATACTAAAAGCATTACCAAAACCCACCACACGCAAACACCTTCAGAAGGTTAGGCTTCCGGCTCTTTCGCTCACTGAACTAAGTGTAGTAACAATTTGCTACTACATAGACATCGAAGGACGTACCGGACAGAAGACTATCGGCAGTGTGGTCCTACCTAGTGCTGCCATCTTTTCACCTGGTGATTCCAGAATAGATTTGTACGAATTTCACAGGAAAGTAAGGGATAGATTCACATTGTCTTCTAAACCTGTCAACACACAGTTCTATTATAAAAAAAATGATGATGTCAATATTCATTATTATACAAATTAAATAATATCATGAAATTTACTTTATCATCATTTCGACTCATGTATATCCTACTCCTGGGCTCGAGTCCCCTCCGCAGTGGGAGGAAAAATTATATAGTAACTGCCCTGGTCGGATAGGTTAGTTCGGTGTTATTTCAAATTTTCTTCCTCTTGCATAGAAGTCATCTTCGTATTCTAATTCAATACTCGTCTTTTACGACACCCATGGCTAAGAGAGGGAGAGGTGACTTTCTATTACTACTACGTCACCACACAGAAGTCTAATTGCCTTTAGTTTATACCGATACATAGATATGTTTTTTTTTGTTTTTTAAGTATAGAATTAGGTTTTTTTTGCCCATTAGTGTTGTAAAAGACGACTAAGGGATAAATGCCGGTAACATCGATGCAAGAGAAGGAAAACTCGATATAAAGTCCTATTGCAACACGTCTGACGAGCATGAAATAGTAAGATAATTCTACTCCCATTCTGGAGGAGGCCTAAGCCCAACAGTAATTATATAGGCTAAGACGATGATGATATTCATATTCTATCTTTAATTTCATAAATAGTTTAATATACAAATCTGTTATAAAAAAAAATTGTCATGAATTGTTAATATGTACAAATCTTATTTTCAATCAGTGCTAGTGTCTTTCATCGCTTAACGAATTCATAATTTATCTGCTATTAATACTGTATTAACCGCAGTATGCAAAGGACATAGTAAACAATATCTAATGTCACCTTGTTCTCAAACTGTCATGTCAAGGGTTCGTTTTGTTATTGCTAAGTATTCTCCTATATTTTCGTTTAGTTACGGCTGTACGGTTTGTCTGTAAGACATTTGATTTTTTTTTTGTTATTTTGACGTGACAACGTCTTATAAATTGGTTTGCCGGGTGACACTTCAAGAAACTGCGTTACGCTCCGCTCACGTTATGCGCTCACAATGAGAGCGAGTGAGAGGCACGCGTCCCTTCCACTCGGGCATGGTTAGCCCGCCTAAGAGCGAGATAGACAGACATAAAAATTGTATATTTGTATATAAATACGTATGTATGTGTAAAGGTAAAAATAAAATTTTGTTAATATGAAATTCAGTGCGAGATTCTTTGTATAAATTAATGTTTTAAATATAATTCTTTGTATAAATAAATGTTTTAAATTGTTACTATTATTTCATCCTTCTTCCTACTATACGAATGAATATTCACATTAAAATTATTTTACCACTCAAAGTCGTTGTCACGTAAAACTTTCGCCCGTATACCGACTTTACAGGCAACCAATATTTTTTACATTAAACACTTAGGTGATAATAGAATCAATTATTATTTAAGCGATGATACTTTGATGAATTTATAACTAATTTTATCTAAAAACGTGGACGGTGTTTTTATTTAGTCAGTTTTGGCTGATTAACAGAATTGTTTAAAGTAAGTCTTTATTACTATATCATTATAATTCTGCTCTTATTCTAATTATTTGAATGCAATATGTTCTCTTCTAATATATTATATATTGCAAAATGATTTAGACATAATTTTATAACCAGCTCCCTGCTTGATATCAATGCATCTTGTGCGATGTAATAGTTGACCAGAGGGCATCAGATGAAGTTGAAAAAGATTGATTTAAAGTTTTTAGTCGTCTTTAAGCCCCGCGAGCAGTGGAAGGTTTGTTAGTATTCGTAGCTACCGTCACAGAGCTTATAGTATGATATCGGTATTTACTAAAGAGATAAGTAATTAACGGTAAAAAATTATACAACAACTAAAATGATGGTATATTCGCATCAAAGTATTCATATCGTTATCGTGATCAATTGGTATGGGATTTGAGACAGCGCCTTTATGTAATAACAATTTTGGGACGTTTATGGGCTAAAGAAGAATGATCCAATTGGCGTTTCAATATTTAATTAGTATGTTCAGATGTTATTTATTTACACACATGTACCTACTTAGAAACAAGACATAAAACAATTTTACACAATCATTCATTTATAAAGAAAACTTTTGTTTTGAGAAACATAATATACGAGACATTTCTTTAGATGTTCAAATTAGTTAAACAGAAAAAAAAGTTGAGCAGGGGAATATTTAAAACAAACAATACTAAAGAGGACATAAAGCTGTGGTTATATTATAGCGGAAACGCTCGTAACACCACGCAAATAATTATAACAAGGATTTTTTTTTATAATATTTATTACAATAATAAAATGATATAGACTCGTCTTTCATTAAATTTAACATTTTAAATTGTTGTGATAAATTAAAAAAAAAAACAACACTTTTGTGTTACGATTATTATGTTTAATTTTAATATAAATAAGAAAAGAATGAATATTTAAAAAAAAGAATTACTAATGTATTTTGTGATTGGATTTTTTTTAACAATATTAATTCAATAAATATGACGTCTAATATAAACTAAACATTGTAATCATTAGCATTATATAGTATATACACCCGTATGATGACTCGTTAAGTAAAAATGTATTAACTCTTACTTTCCTATGGGAGCCCTAAATACTATTGAGGAATTAACAGAAGAATGGAAGCAGCCTAAAAAATTAATAATACTAAATACAATCGCGAACCTTGCCAATCCCTGGAGATTACAGCAATATTCCTTCTTGTGGAGGCCTAAATTCAACAATGGACATTGACAAACTAATGGATGGATGGCTGGAGATGATTATTAATAATTATATATCTTTTACAAGGAGTTACCTCATTGTAGACTTTATTAAAGGACGCGGAGTGTCTTTGATCCGTCGTAAGAGTCTGCCAAAAGACACCGTCGCTATTAACGCACACAACGCCGTTTGCGTTCGCCTTTCAGTATGTTCCGCTCAGATGGCTGTAGTAATGGATACTCTCTGTTGACATTGGCCGTAATCAAAATACGGTCATGAAGATATGATTATTAATCAGAAGGTTCTAAGATATTCTCAATTAAACATTTAGGTATTATGTACACACTTACACGTGTAAACTTTGCAATAAAGTCCTGGATTTGAAATCATCAATGAATAACAGAAATTGCCTGATAATAATGAATCAATGTCTATAAGACACCATATATTTTATTTACAATGTTCATTACTATCTATAACTTATATTGTTCACTATTTGAATATTCTCTAAAGAACTCCGTGTCAAAGTTATGGAGTATTATTATGCAATTTAATTAAAGGCGTTTACTAATTAATGTTTTCCGTGTGGTGACGGAGTAAAAATACAGCTTCATAAAAGACAACTACTACCTCATATAACATTTATATAAGAGAAGAAAAATAATAAATAATCCCTATAAAAACTTGACTGACCAGCATAGTAATGTAGATCCATTTTCCTTCTACTGTTTGAGGAGGCTTGAACCCAGTAGTGGGACGTATATGAGCTGAGATAATTGTGATGATGATGATTGATGAATGTTTTTATATTCTCTTCATTTCTTTCTTATTACACACGAGTACTAGACACGATTTATCGAAACGCTACATAAAATTGAAACTAGTCTCCTAAGGCAGTCGTATTGAAACTTTTTTTGAGAATTTAGTCTTTTGTAGTGAAGTTGTTCACATAGTCATGTCATAATATGATATTGTCACAAAAGTAATAAATGGGGACACATTATAACATTATTAGTTACTACGGAGATGTAATCATATATATTAAAATGCTTTTTTTTATTTCCAGAGCATGCCTCCGCCCGCCTAAGGCATGAGCGGCCGCGGTGCGGGGGGGCAGCGCTGCCAGCTAATATTGCAGCGTTGCCTCGCAATACAACTCACCAAGCCCGGCAACGCGCCAGATGACTTCTGGATGTACGAGTCTGGATATCTGCTGTTTCAGGTATTTTATCGATACATTATAATTTTTAATATGAAAAAGTAACGGGTTGTAACAGTAATTCGTGAGTCATTATGATCTTATACTATTGTATACCTCTGACGGCCAATAGACCATAGCTCATCAGCAATAATGAATCTTAAAATATATTTTAAAAGCTACATAAATATGTATATGGTTTTAAAGTACTAAGAAATAATAATGTACAAATGTAGATACGCGTAAAAGAAGGAAACGTAGAAACAAAACTATGTGCAGTTTGATTAAAAAAATATGTTATCTTTCCTTATAGACACACGGGAACAAATATCAGCTAGAGAAGAAGAATGCCCAAATGATATTAGAGTATTAAAAATATTTAAAATGGCAAAAATTCAAACAAACAAGTTTAATATATCCACTAAGACTGAAACTTCGCTTAGCGCTAAACACCGCTATCCGTTCACAATGCCACCTATCCCATATAGCATCCTTACACAAAGTACGCAGCTAATTCTATGAAACGAGAGCTGCAACTGTTTATGTTATACACAGCTGATGCGACACGGGGGGGCTATAACTCAAGTGGATCGATAACAAATGGTATCGATTGTGTGATCGATCTGTTGTTTTCGATTTTCGAGCATTTTATGACATGGTCTTCATTATTATCACCATCTCGGCACATGTTTCACTGTTGGACTCGAGACCTAATACATCGCAATTGCCGTGTGGTGACGGAGTAAGAATACATTTCACCACACCCTATCTTGACCGTGGCTGCCGTAAAACACGACTAAAGGATATAATAGGCATATTACATCTATATAAGAAAAGGAAAACCAACATATCTGACCAGCGTGGTGTAATAGTTCAATTTCCTCTCTCATTATGGAGGAAGTCGAGCCCAGCAATGTGACGTATTTGAGTTGGGACGATGATGGTATCGCGATAGCCAGACGGCTTAGTATAGCGTTTTCTTCTAGTTTGAAGGAAGGTCCTTCAGACACAACATATTGTGTATTATATCCCTTAGCGCCACAGACGGTGACTCTTATGTTCTCCAAATCTAGATTTTTCTGAGCAAAAGGTAAAAGGGCTTTTAGACTTAAAATCTGTTAATTAATGCTTTAAATCTAAAAGGCACAGTGCTGTCTTTATATTTTTTTATCAGAACCATGTTTAAATATAAACAATTTAGACATATTTACGTCACACATCAAACATCACAAAAATTCCTATAAAAATTTACAGCTATATACAAACGGCCACAAAATATACTTTCGTAAATATATTAAAACATATATAAAACTGTTTATGGTATACAGTTTCCAGGAGGCAAGTTTAAGGATCAATAAACTACCATTAATACCACAGTGATTGCTTCCTTATGTGGATCAAAGACGAACTAAATATCAAAGCCATATATGGTTTATATGAATTTATAGACAACAATTTAATTGGTACGAACTAAATAAGTAATTCAACTGATGTTTTTACTTTGATGTGTTTTGATAAAATATTTACTATTTGAACGTATATATTTACGATTTAATATTAAAGTTTTGTTGGAGCCACGAAGGCTAGTTATTTTATTTCATTACTGTCAGTACGCCCTCGCTTCTCTTCGATTTCAGTCGCATTATCTCTGCATTTCAATACTCCAGTATCTTCTAAATGATTACTATACGCGGCTATAGTTCATGAGGCCTCGCGTTGGATGTTTGGATCGGGCAAAATTTTTGTAGGGTTACTCCTTTTATAGACAGGTACCGGACAGTAAAATATTTTTAAAATCGGTCGAGCCGTTTGGAGAATTATCCAGAATAAACAGATAGATAGACAGACCAAAAATTGTTTAAACTGGCATAGGTATCGTGTAAATAACCTTGTGAGCATGAAGAAAACGGATTATTTTGACATTACAAACAGACACTTTAATTGTATTTATTTGTATAGATATTTTACAAAAGTTTTTTTTGTTAGCACATGTGTGCAATACTATTAGGAACGGTTTCCTACAATGAGAGGGAAATTGCGCCAGTATACTCTGTTGGTCTAGAAGATATTATTTCGAGTCTTTCTTCTCTTGCACTGTTATTCGATTTCATATTTTGATCGTCTTTTAGGATACTCTACGCTTTTACTAGGAATTATATGTTTACTTTATCACCGTAGAGGAATATATCAGTGCCTGTCCTTTAACTGGACAGATAGCGTAACGGTTAAGATACTGACCTACCGTGGTAGTGCTCAAATCACATGCAGAATGACAATGTCCGCTAATTATATGTTTGTGAAGTCCCTCGCAGAACAAATATTATTTCCTTAGCTGTACTAAGGAAATAATCCTAGTGTTTTCTTCTAAAAAAGCGAGTAAGTAACCTTGGTTTTTCAAGTCTTGGGAACTTTTTAAATAGATAGCTCATGGTATGATCGGTTGACTGTAGCGTTAGAAGCCTAGAGTTTCTGAATTTTAGTGATAATTTGTATGTGATAATTTCTGAAAGTATTCATTTTAAATATGGAACACATGATGTTTGTTTAACAACTTTCCGTGTGATGACGGATTATTCTTAATACAATTCTTAACCATCTATCTGTTTCGTGGGTGTCGTGAAAGACGACTAAGGGATATAATATGCATATAAAATCTATGAAAAAGAAGGAAATCTCAAAATAAAATCCTATAGCAACAGGTCCTATCAACGTGGTACAGTAGGTCAATTTGAGCAGAGAAGTTTTAGGTATATAATTTGTGAATAGTTTATATTCCGGTAAAAAAGTAGGAGTAATATAAGTGATTAAGTAATAACTGGTTAATTAATCATCATCATCATCGCAGCCCATATGCGTCCCATTGTTGGGCTCGGGCCTCCTTCATATTGGGAGGGAATTTGACCTACTATACCATGCTGGTCAGACATGTTGGTATAGGGTTTTGTTTCGAGTCTTCCTTCTCTTGCACTGATGTTATGTGCATATTATATCCCTTAGTCGTCTCTTACGACATCCACGGGCAAGAAATTAATATGTTAATTAATATGAAAAATAAAATAATAGGCCTTTAACGTAGAACTTATAATGTCATTGACGAAATATGTTGGTAATTTTTCTGGGCATCCTATCGGATATAAAGTCGTAGCATAAAAAAATCAAGATCTTGCGTCAAACTTAATACTCCAAGGTCATGCTATTAAACGACTCGATATCTTGCAACTGCCAAATAGTATCTTTCACATCTAAATTAGGTTATAATTAAAGTATTATTGTGAGACTAACTATATAGACTAACTATATAGAAAGAAGCCTTTTCTTTCATTCTCGTCGAAAGGCGCAAGGTAAAGACAGACAGACAAAAAATTCAAACCGTATTTTAGGCCTATGCCTCATTTAAATAATCGTGTGTGGATGAAAAATCTTACTATTTCGACTTTACAAACAGACACTTCAATTATAATTATTTGTTCTACACAAATGTGTATTCTTAATCTATTTTAGGTGGATCGAAATCCTTTATAATTGAGAAGCATCCTAAATTCATACTCTAAAATAAGACGGTCATAATATGGGTTTTGAAATATCTGGTGCTTAATATATAATCCATTTAATATAAATAATAAAAATAAAATGTCCTATATGGATCAAATTGGTTAGCACTAGTGAACAATTTGAATGCGACTTTGATATTTCTAAATCGTATCCATAGTCAATAAAATAATATATTATAGTCCTCCTAGACGCCAGATGACAATTAACTAGGTTAGATATAATAGATAACTAGTCGGGTATTTAACTGAATTTAAATAATAATAGTACTAAGGCTGCTCAAAGGGCGAGGAGCAGATTGCGGGTTCCATGGCGCTCTGAAAAACCGCCGCCTCTTATGAATGGGTACGATAGAGTGCGAACCGTCATCAGCTTACAGACGTCCACTGCTGGGCATAGGCCTTCCTACGAGAATGCCACTCGGAACGGTCCTGTGCCACTTGCAGCTAATAGTTCCCTGCGACTTTGAAAATGTCATCAGTCCACTTAGTAGGGGGTCGTCTTACGCTGCGTCGTCCGATTCGTGGTCGCCACTCTAGAACTTTTCTTCCCCAACGGTTGTCGGTTCGTCGTGCGATGTGGTCTGCCCATTGCCATTTCAACGAACCATAAGCCATCAAAAATGATAGGTAATGTATTCGCGACTGAATCCTCTCACTGTATGAACTTTTTATATTTTTCTGATTATCGCTATCGCTAGCGCCTATGCCTTATAATTGCATGTAATATAAAGCCGCGTAACACGACACTGACCGGTCGAGCGAGACAAAGTTCACACAGTCACAGTTATCAGACTAGTTCCGTTCAAATAAATGTATACTTTATTTCTTTGAAAATTAACACCGATTTTCACTGGCGAGTATTCTAAGGTCTCTGATATCAAGTGATAGGATTACTAGCCTACATTGTGAGATAGTTTACTGACCCTGTCTTGGTTTTTCAAGTCTTGGGAACTTTTTAAATAGATGGCTCATGGTATGATCGGCTGACTGTAAAGTTAAAGGCTAGAGTTTCTAAATTTTAGTGATAATTTGTATGTAATCAATTCAATCAATCAATTTCTGAGAGCATACATTTTAAATATGGAATACATGATGTCTGTTTATCAACTGTCCGAGTGATGACGGATTAAGAAAATAATTACCAACCATCTATTTGTTTCGTGGGTGTCGTGAAAGACGACCAAGGGATATAATATGCATTTAAAATGTATGAAAAACAAGGCAATTTCGAAATAAAACCCTATAGCAACAGGTCTGATCCGCGTGGTATAGTAGGTTAATTTCTCTATTATTATGGAGCAGGCTCTAGCCTAACAGAGGAACGTATGCGAGCTGAGATGATAATGATTCAAACAAGTAAATTTCTGGTCATAAAATTTAGCCAAAGTCTGATTTGTGTTTTCCCTTCTTCTAGGATCTGAATTATTTATTTTATTAGATGATACCTTTTTTTGGTAAGCTATGGTCTGGACACACCCCGCCCAATCCATCCGGGGCGACGGATGGACGGCGTGCGACCCCATAACATACCGTAATCCCGCCCCAACTTCATTAGGCCAACCAGTGGTACCAATTCCTTGACTTCCGTGGCCGGCCCAGTATTCAATGATACCTACATTTTTTTTATATCAGTGTAAGAAGCCAAATCTATATAGACTAAATTTAATTGACCCTCCCTCCGTCCGTCCGTCTGTCTGTCACCAGACTGTATCTCAAGAGCGGTGATAGCTAGACAGTTGAAATTTTCACAGATGATGGATTTCTATTGCCGCTATAACAACAAATACTAAAAATAAAATAAAATAAATTTTTAAGGGGGGCTCCCATACAACAAACTTGATTTTTTTTACCATTTCTTGCTCGATAACGGTGACAGGTAGACGCTTTAACTATTCACAGAATATTTAGCTTTATGTTCTCTTTAAATATAATTAATTAAAATAAAATAAATAATTAAGGGGACTCCCATACAATAAAGGAGGTTTTCTCCGTTTATTTAGATAATGGTACGGAACCCTTCGTGAGCGACTCCGACTCGCACTTGGTCGGTTTTTTTGAACTTCTTTCTCTTGCAAAGATGTTATATGCGTATTATATCCCTTAGTCGACTTTAACGACATCCACGGGCAAGATAGAGAATGGTGTTTTGTATTCTTACTCCGTCACTACATAGTTTAAGGATAGGACAGATTAAATAAATTATATATTCACGTAAACGGCAGAAATCAAGAAAGAAGTACATAAAATCTGTCACTTTTAACTTTTTTTTAGTTACGTAAACTTGGGATGTGTGGGCTGTACAAGTGTAATATAAGAGAGAGTATCAGACTCCTTTAAAAAGTTAAAAAAAATCTTAGAAAGCTGTTTGTAAAATAACGCGAGAACATTTCTCTCGTGTAGGTTGCTTTTCAAATTTAATATCACACGTACACCCACTTAAAAAAAATATTGTGTTAGTCTATATCTATACCAATAAATAAAATTGGAGTGTCTGTTTGTAATGTCAAAATAATAGGCTTTTTTCATGCTCACACGGTTATTTGCAGGACACCAATGCCTAAAATAGCAATTAAAAAATTTTTGTCTGTCTGTCTGTCTGTTTCTTCCGGGTAATCTTCAAAACGGCTGGACCGATTTCAAAAATTCTTTCACCAATGGAAAGCTACAATATCAGGGCGTAAACTAGGCTATATTTTATCCCGGTATTCCCACGGGAACGGGAACTACGCGGGTAAAACGACTATAACCTATAACCGAAGCGAAGCGAGGGCGGGTTGCTAGTTATAAATAAAACCATTGCAAAGTCTGTTCAAGGGTGTCGTAACTGGGTGTCGACTCAAAAGGCTCTTTTTATTCATAATACATATTACAATAGTTTTTGCCAATTGTTTTATGACCAGCCGCATGCCCGAAGTGAACCACCTTTGGGAATGTAATTCTTGACCATGATCTTCATGACATTAGATCAAGTTAGCCTAGGTCGATGAAAAACTCTTAGTTGATAGTATTCGTATTCATCACAACATAGCTTTCGTAAGGGCTGAGCAAAATGACTGGAACTAATTTTACCTGGTGCTCCGATGGATTACACTTTATGATAGTTTTTTACTTAATAATAATTACGTTCTCAAGGTGGATTGACGTTAGGCTGGATTCTTACTTTAATGGTTAATTGAAAAAATTTTTTACCCCTACGATATGACCCACACCCGCCCTAAGTAAGGGGCCTACGCCCTGTTAGGGGTAAGACGGCTTAGGGCGTTGTAACTCGCCGTATTCTTCACGTATTAAGCAGACCAGCGCGTAATAACTGCTACCTTGACTGCAGAGGCTTACACTTTCTGATCAATATTCCTGGGGTGATTTGTGTCCGTTAATTTTGTTCGTGCAGTCTGCCATAATACAACGATAGCAGATTTATTATTCAGTTTTATGCAAGATATTGTGTTTTAAAATAATTAAAAGAAAACACAAAACAGGCGACCGAAGAGAATATTTAAAACTACGACTAAACAGTTGTTATTTTTGAATATTCAAACTGTTTGATTTTTTAATTCAAATTTGTGAATTAAAACTTGACTTTGATATCTATCGGCACAGATATAGTGACATTGGTATAGCTATATATATAATGTTAGCGTTCACACGTCAGATATCCATGTTGATGACGACTTGCATTACTCCTCGTCTAAACCTGTCTTCACTTCAAAAAGTTTAATTTCCGCGTAGGATATGTGCAAGCAACGTATTATTTCTTATTCCGCTGTACCTTAAGTGCAATGAATAGTACTAAGGAGACTTTTTTATTTTATTTCGGACGCCACGTAAGCCGTTTTATTCGGCTACCTTAATTAGCTAGTCTCACGCAATAATTTTCGTTAGCTATGGTTTTGTTGTGTCCCCGTTACTGAAGCCATAAACACTAACTACTCTTTATCACCCCTTGGGTCGCTAGCTGATATGGCGTTGTTTATAAATAAAAACGAATAGCTAATATAAAGCTCAAGAGTCAGCGTATTTGTTTACTAACTGATTTTATATTTATAAAATGTATTTGTGATTTTTTTTAAAGACAAGGACCGAAGATTTTATTTAGAGAAAAGCCTGTACTAAGAAAACGCGGGGGATTTTATTAATATATAACTAACAGATACAAATTTAAAAATGTTATATTATCTACTATTAATTTTATCAATTTAGCATATTCGGTAGTGTTATCTATACAAATAAATAAAATTGAAGTGTCTGTTTGTAATGTCAAAATAATGGGATGTTTTCATGCTAATTTGGTTATTTGCACGATACCTATGCCTATCAACCGGTTTAATTTTTTTTATCTGTCTGTCTGTTTGTTCTGGGTAATCTTCAAAATGACTAGACGGATTTCGATAATGTTTTACTACCAGGTAGCTGTCCATATAAGGAGTAACTTAGGCTATATTATTTTTATCCCGGTATTCCCACGGGAACGGTAATTACGCGGGTAAGGCCATTGAAACCGAAGCAAAGCGAGGACGGGTTGTTATTAGTTGAGTATAATTTTAGCTAAAAGGTACAGTACCGAATTGGAAATATGTGTTAAAAGTTTTGACAGTTCTATTAGTAACCACAAAATCAGCTGAAATGATAAAGCAGGTGAAATTGATCTGCACTAAATGTGGATTAATCCTGCTTTCTGTGTAGGGTCACTTCCGTGTGGTTAAGCTTATCATGTCTAATCATCATCTTGCTCTTATCCCAATTACTTGGGGTCGACGCAATATGTCATCTGTTTTGACATATTGCAAAAAGTTTCGGCAATGACTTTTATGACCGGCCGCCTACTTGACGTCAACCCTCCTTGGGAATGTAATCGTTGACCCAAATGGTACCAGATGGAGTTGGTCCAGGTCAATCAACAATTAAGCTTATCATGTCTAATATTAAATCAAAAAGATTTTTTTCTAAAATAGCCTGTTTATGAGGTTTCCTCTTTTAATCTTTAAGTTCCAGTGTAGAACAAGAACTTTTCGCATGTTAGGAATGAATGAGATGTACTATAGCGAGTCAACCCGACTTCTTTTAACAATATGCTACATAGTAAATAGAAAAGAATGTGAATCCCTATTTTCTTAGTTCATTCAGTCAATTCAGTCCATACAATTCTACTATTAGACCCGAACCTTCTTCACAATCGTTTTTTTTTTGTACCAGTGTTACCTGCGTATATACCGTAATCGGTTTTTACGACACCCACAGACAGGAGCATGGTAGTGAATTGTATTATTACTCCATCATCACACCTATCTGGGTTCTTATATGGTGATTCTTAGTTCTTCGTTAACATATAAAGGAGAAAGACCACACATGCAAGGCTATATAAACATAACGTTACGGTCTATTCGATCAGGATAATAACAATAAAATTTGTATAACTTGGAAGGCATGTTGTTGTATTATAGGGTGGAATTTGCAATTGGCAGTTGGCAATTGGCAATTGCAGTTAGCGGTTGGCAATTGACAGTTGGTATTATAGTTTTCCCAGTAGAATTTTCTTGCAATCCCTCAGCCGCTTTTTCGACTGTCACGGCAAAGTAATGCGTGATAGTGTTCTTAATACGTCATCACAGGTAGAGTTGCGATCACAACTAGTAGTATATAGAAGTGACCTCACGTTTCGCTACTCGGCTTGATAGAAAGTTTTGTACGGGGTCATGCATGCGGCATCTTTGAAGCATAATGCACGTAAGCGGCGAAGACGACGCTGTTCCGACATTACACACTTGTAATTGATTTATGGTCGCTCAACAAACTATCTGAGGTTACAGATAGATCACTATCTACGAGTGATTAAGGAAATGTATACATAGATTTTCGTGTGGCGATGGAGTAAGAATACAATTTACTACCGCCTCTCTTAGGCATGAGTTTAATAAAAGCTAAGAGATTATAATATGCATACAAAATCTATGCAAGAGAAGGAATATTCGAAAGAAAACCCTGTATTAACACGTCATACTAACGTGGTGTATCAATTTTCCTTCTATTTTGGAGGAGACTTGAGCCCAGCATTGGGACGTATATACGTATATACGTCATCATTACATTCATACATCATTATGAGCTGTAATGATGATAAATATAAAGGTTTTATTTCTAACGATGTATAAATTTAACAATATGTAAGTGCCCTTAAGAGGCTTATGCAGATTAAACGATTTGATTTGTGTGGCGTCCACGAATCGGATGTCACAGTGCAAGATATCTTCACCAAGTGGACCGATGCTGCGTCAGTGGATTCAGTCGGCGCAGGACGGCACTTGGTGGCAAAAATGAAGCAGATTTATGTTCAGCAATGGACGGTGAAAGACTGAATGATGGTGACGATGATGATTCATCAATTTCAAATGTATGTCCAATACTGTTGCTGCTGTTGGCTGAGGACGCTATAGTGCAGGATACTGCATCCATCTAATACGGCCATTGATCTGCGCTTACGCCGATTTTATTTATTTTTAATTTATATTACTCAGATTTAGCATTTGCTAGCGAAATGTGATTACGTGGGACTTGAACCCACATTTAATTGAAATGTATTTCAAATGCCTTGAAATGGTTTTCCAGTAAATATTTTTATAAATATCATCATCATCATCACAGTTTACATACGTCCCACTATTGGGCTCAAGCTTGGTCCACAGTAGGAGGAAAATTAACCTACTATAACACTCTGGTCAGATTTTGAATTTCCTTCTCTTGCTTAGATGTTATATGCATATTATTCATTAGTTGTTTTTTACGTCACCCACGGGCAACAAAGGGAGTGGTGAATTGTGTTCTTACTCTGTCACCACACAGACAATATAATATTTTATAAATATATTTCATTGTTTTTGTAAATACATTTAGCATTTTAGAACAGTGTGACATAATCAGAAGATTTTATATAAACTAGCATAAACAGTATTTCAAATGAATGAATCGATAAATGATTCTGACTGTAGTCCATCGTCAATAACTTGCTGTACATAGACAATACCGACGGGTGGTAATATCCGCTGTAGACACACAGACAGCACAATGCAAATAAACGTGATGGTTTCTTTACTATACAGGCAATTGTATTGTTCTTCATACCAATGCCAAAATCACGTCTGCTCAACAAATTGGGAAACATGATATTGGAGTCCTGTTTTTGGCTTATATTATTCATTATCATCATACATATACTCACGCCTCTTCCCCATAGGGATAGGCAGATACACTTCCTTCCACTTGCTACGATCTTGACATACCACTTTCGCCTCCTCCATATTCATTAATCTCTTCAATCACGTTCTTATGTTCAGGGTGCTGCTAACCTAACCTTTCTTAAGAACGTCCCCGATTTGATCGTGAAACGTCTGCCTTGGTCTTCCCCTTCCAACATACTTCACAATAACCTTGAAATGAATCTACTCTACCACAATGTTATATGTATGTTATATCCCTTATTCGTCTTTTACTATACACACGGGCAAGATAGAAGGAGATAAATTGTATTCCAACTCTGTCACCACATGGACAGCTAAATAATTAAATAAATTTCGTAACTACAGATTATTGCGAAGAAGGCTTGACTACGAAGGTACATATTTAAGTAAATGTGATCCAACTTGTCTTTTTTTAATGTAAAGGGTGGTAAACGAACAAACAGTACACCTGATGGTAAGTGTTGCTGCCTCTCATGAACCTTTGCAAGGCTACTACCGCGAAGAAAGTGAAGGAAGTGTGGTGTGGAAAGGTCTACAGGGTACTACATCACTATAATCCACCACATACAAACATCCTCAGAAAGTTGAGTTGCCGGCTCTCTAGCTCACCGAACGAAGCGCTGTAATAAATTGCTACTACTCAGACGTCGATTTTCTGCGAGAGTGTGGTACTACCCCGGATAGACCGGCCCGCGGCTGTAGACGGACAACTGTCAAGAGTGTGGCCCTACCACTACTTTACTGACTGGTTAAGAAAACCATATACGTAAATTTCTAATTTGACGTGGATGTCGTAAATATTGGCTGAGGGATTCCAAGAGAAATAGGCAGCAGAATTTTCTTGGGCAACATGTAACGTCAACGGCGATTGTGCTGCTGTCACTATCCTCTTTTGGGGAGATCTATGTTCATCAATGGATATTGATAAGCTTGGTAGGTGCTTGAATAGTTGGGATGAAATTGACGCAATATCTGATACAATAGATAAATCGTTATATCTTGTGAAGATCGACTCTACGGCGACTCAATGGAATTATTTCCCACGAAAAACATGACCTGCCAATTGTCTCTATTGCCAAAGAATTACAACACAAAAAGACAATTTAACGTAGTTTTTATTTAAAAACGTATTATTTTTAGTTCATGCCTTCAATAGAATTTAATAACTAAAAGTATTTACGTAATTAAAAAATAGTAGTATAATCATTTACCCAATATTACGTGATCATTGATATCATAATATCATAAGAGAATCGATACAGACTCCCTCGACCTAATTTATTAAATCGATTATCACTTAATTAAAATTTGTAATTTTCACTTAGTTTCGTCAATGTCAATGTTAAGCGGAATATTTCATCATTTTTTTCGTAACTAGATATTAAACCGTTAAGAACGTTCCCGTTAACGTAAAATTATTCAATTATTTATAAAATAAAAATTAATCTTTGTATTTTCCGTCTTTGTGACAGTGTTAGAAAATGATTTATTCTCTTAATTTTATTAAGAGATGAATTAAATCTTAGTTACTTTAAAGGTAGATGCTGTAAAATATTCATACAAATTCATTAGGTATTAGACATAAATCTATTTTAAAGACTCTCAACTTTTAGAAAATATGACTATGAATTATACGTATTTGAGAGTATGCGTAAAATTTTAATTTTGAGTTAAGTTATTATTGATTTGAAGTTAAAGTGGGCAGCAGTGGGACGTGAATGAGTTGTCATGAGGATGATTTTTTGCGTTGTGCTTAAAATATAACATTTTCAATAAGAGCCGTATCATTAGCATTTTGGAAAGAATATCATTTATTTTTATTTTGCATTATTTTTATTTTCCTTTTAGTTTCTATGATATCCTTCTAGTTCGGACGTATGTCTATCAATGTACGATAGGTAAGCTGATAAATGGATTGACTTTTAAACTAGGTAAATAATCAGTACTTTTTTATTTATTTGTTTATTTATAATGTCTACTTATCGATAGTGTAATGTACTTTTAGTTTTTCACTACATTCCGCTCAGTTACAAGTCATAATGTGGTCTTAGATGTTAAGCTTATACTTTTAGATTCAATTTCGTATAACGGAATGTGACATACTTTATTTGCTATAATGAAAAATTATTAAGTATATAATTTAAGAGTTAGTTAAGTAACTCTATATGGTGTTCTATTTTTTCACAATAAAAATTTTGTAAGAAGCAATTTGAAGATGAATTTTATAATCTTATTCTCTTATAATATACCATATACATTTTTAAATAGCAAAATCGCTAATAAATACGATAAGAATCTCGAGCAAAGGTTAAAGTTTTTTAACAATTGTTTATATGAGCCATGATTTGTCATAGTTTCAGTTAAATTAACCGTGGTTAATGCGGTATTGTGAACGTGTACGATAAACTGCAAGTAAAGACTTTCCAATGTTTTATGCGTGAGAAATACCGCGTGTTTCTTAACAAAAAGTTGTGGGTTAATGACTTGAAGAGGTGCTATTGTACTATCTCTTTCTTTTTTAACAAAAATAGACTTGCTTTTAGATGTCTAGGCTTTGATATTCTGTAGATTTTTTTATGTATTGATGGTTATAATAATATCGTCAGTCTATCTGTAACCATCAAACAGTATTATATTTGAAACACTGTCTCTGGTGTTTGAAACACAAACGGATAAAATATGATTAAGAGATTTACATAGATCAGGGCCAGCTTCATCTGATGCTATCTGGTTAACATTTACATTCCCAAGGAGGGTTGATGTCAAGCAGGCGGCTAGTCATAAAACTATTGCCAATAACTTGTAATATCTATTGCGAAGAAAAGTATATATTGAGTGGATTTTAAGTAATTGGTATAAGAGCAGTATGATGATGAAAAAGATAAAAGTGTCATCTGAAGAATAAGAATATTTTACTAAGTTACATCCAGTCGGATAATAGGTGTTTTTTTCCTATTAAGTGGGGAAATATCATCTCGATGGCTCCTAAACATAGTGAGTCAACTAACATTTTTAGGTATTTTAACGTTTTTGATGAAATTATAAATGATGAAAAAATTACCTTATTTATCAATCTCGGTCATAAACATTAAAAAAATCATTGAAGAAAATCATTGAAGCTTTTTCACCTGTGGAAACTCATTACACCCGCAAAGATACAAATCGTAAATATTTGGATGAATCCTTGTCGTTTCCTAAGATGTTTGACCTCTATAAAGAATGGTTTGATCCCGTTAACTATTTAAATGTCCAATGAATCACGTCGTAATCAATACAAAAACTTAAAAATCCTTGAACAAGAATTTGAAAAAATGTAAACATTTTATCTTTGACACGCTGCCCTGTAAAATTGGAGTTTTTCAGATGACTCACTATTCGTAGGAGCCATCGATCTATTACTCGATATAGTTAGACTAAAAGCTAATTGGAAGAATCAATACCTTTTTTGGCGGGCCATGGTCAGCACTTACGCCATCCATTGCATCCGGGGCTACTCAGGGGTGGTGCGCGGTCCCATAACACGACTCCGTATTCGGTAGCAGTGATACCGAAGGGAGAGAGAGGGAGAACCCTCTCTCTCCCTTCGGCATCACTGCTACCGAGTTCCCTGTAGAATGCATACCTAACACAGTTGTAGAAACATTGTAAGATGACAGCTTAGCTATGCTTGGCAGAAAACGTAAGTCTTGATACTATAGAACTTTTAAAATATTAATAATAATGTTTAATATCTTCAACAATTTCGCGTAAAAGTGTATGCGATAAAATAGATGCTATTCTAAATATTTACAGAATTTATGTTGAAATTAATGTCTTAGATGTTCCAATACCTTGAAAATGTTGAATTAAATATGTGTGTTAAAGTGCATGTGAAATGTCCGGCCTGCTTTTTTTTATAATACAACAGTCACTATGCCACGACTTTTGGCGACCTAAAGAACTCGCGTAATACGGTTAATTGCCATACGAAAAATGTCAGTCATAATAAGATGATCATAAAAATTATTGTTTATTTTTTAATAAAAATTTTATAGCGAATAAGCATAATTTTTACGATTCATCATCGTCACACCTCATATATGTCCCACTGCTGGGCTCACAACTCCTCCGCAAGTGCAGGAAAATTGATTTACTATACCACGCTGGTGTTACGGGTTAGTACAGGGTTTTATTGCGAGTTTTCCTTCTCTTGCATAGATATTACCTGCCTAATATATCCCTCAGTGATCTCTTATGACAGCCACAGGTGAGATAGAGGGTGGTGAACTGTATTATTACCCGCACGGCATTTCTGATTGATTGAAATTGTATGCAAGAGAAGAAAAACTCGAAATAAATATCCTTTAGTCGTTTTTCACGACACCCACGGGCAAAAAAGGGTGAATTGTGTTCTTACTCTGTCATCACACGGAATTCACGACTGCAATACATTAATTCCGTGTGGTGATGGAGTAAGAATACATTTCACCATTCTCTATCTTGACCGTGCATGTAACGACCGTAAAAGACGACTAAGGGATACAATACGCATATAACAAGAGAAGGAAAACTCGTAATAGAACCCTATATCAACCCGTCTGACCAGTATGATATAGTAAGGTCAATCTCTCTTCTATTGTGGAGGAGGCTCAAGCCCAACAGTGGGACGTATATGAGCTGAAATGATGAATACATTTATTCAGAAAAATCTACTTTATAAAATAACAAAGATCTTAGTCGCCGTATATCTTTATGGTGGAATACACGATGATAATCGATTATACGTCTCATAGTTCCACTTACGTTGATACTTTCATTGTACATTTACTTTCAATGAAGTAGTTAAATTATTAATACTTATAAAAAGTTTCACTACGTTACGGGTAATATCGATAATGTAATCAATTTATTTCGATTTACATTTGCCTAGGGCCCTCGGAATAGAATAGTGAAGGGCTTTCGATTACTAGTCATAAAATATTATCTAATAGTTTGGCATTTGAAATATTTTTTTCATCGGCAACTTCACTGTCCATAAATCGGTTTAGCGAATTTCAATCTTGGGCATAGGCCTCCTCAAAATGGGATAGCAGTATAATTGGCAGACGAGTTGGGGTAGTATCTGGCATTATAAGTTGACCAGCAGGATTCTAATGGTCTTTCTCCAGATGATTTCTCATCCTCCCCTCAAGATAATAGGTAAGCGTAGAAACACTACGAAATTTTTGGGGGTAGACGGTGAGTTGTACCCGGCAGAAGGGTACCCATAAAGGGTTTATTCGTGTAAAAAAGTACACATACATATTATAATATATATAATAAAAAAATCCCGTTAAATATAATTTCGTTTGTTTTTATGACTAGCCGCCCTTACTTCGCTTCAGTTTCAGCCGCTTTTATCCTCGCATTTTAAATGTCCTATATCTTTTGAAATATTCAATTCCTCGAGTTCCAGTCTCGGACCAGTCAAAATTTTAGTCATTCCTTATATATACAGCTACCTAGTAGTAAAATATTATTAAAATCGCTTCAGCCGTTTTAATGATACCCTGACCAGCGTAGTAAAGTAGGTCAATTTCGCTCCCGTAGTGAAGGAGCCCAGCAGTGGCACGTATATGGGCTGAGATTATGATGGTAATATAGATATAGGTATGTCTATACCTATATCTTATATCTTTAAACGAGCAATTCTTGTATATATATATTCAGGATCTCGGAAACGGCACCAACGATTTTAATGAAACTTGGCATACTAGGTTTCGAGGCCAAAAAAATCGATCTAGCTAGGTTTTATTTATAGAAAATGTTGTTTTGTCAGTGTTTTTAGCAAAACAATATAATGACATTAAATTTTAAAAGAATATGAATTCAAATTTTGCCGTCAACGTCATGAGTTACGATAGCTCAGTAGTGCAGTTTCCTTTTAGTATTGTTTTGGCATTCAAACGGCGTCGGATCGAATCTCGGTGTTAATTATTCTCTTTTTGTATTTTTTTATATTTTTTTCATAATTTAATTTTTATTTTTTATTAATATATATCTAAATAAATTCGACAAAAATACAACAAAAATATTCCGAGTGAAGCTGAACAACCAGATATTAAATAATTAAATTGACACGAAATTTTATTCAAGTTTCATATAAATTTTAAAGTTGTTATCTGCATACCCCCATTAGTTATATCTATAGATATTCTCAAGACCAAATTATAAAACTATTAAACTTATAACTAATAAACAAACTTGTAAAAATTATACGATTATAATATTAAAAGTGACCAGATACTGTTTGTTGAAACTGTGAAGATTAAATATACGTCGACAACCGGAAGCACAATTGTCAGTAATTATAGATTAGGGTTGTCACTTTAAAGATTTTTTTTTGTCATCACAGCTTTTTTGCCAGTATCGAGCCTCCTCTATAATTGAAGGGAAATCGCTCGACTATACCACGCTTCCGTGTGGTGACGGAGTAACAATACAATTCACCAACCCCTATCTTGGCCCACGGCCAGGAACACTCGAAATAAAACCTATGCCAACCTACCTGACCAGCGTGGAATGGTATGGCAATTTACCTCCCATTGTGGAGGAGGATCGAGGCCAGCAGTGGGACGTATATGAGCTGTGATGATGATGACGATACCACGCTAGTCAGACATGTTAGTATAGAGTTTTGTTTTGAGTTTTCCTTCTCTTGAATCTATGTTATATGCATATTTATATCCTTTAGTCGTCTTTTACGACACCCACAAGTAAGAGTGAAGAAGGTGAATTGTATTCTTATTCCGTCACTACACAGAAAGAACCACAAAGAACTAAATTTAAAGGTGGTTAAATGTCTTAAAAATATTTATATTGCATATTTTACTACATCACACACTAAAATAAAAAATATTATTTTATAGGCCGTGAGAGTGGCAGCCCTTATATTTTTTTAAACTCAATTACAGCCATTTACCATTAAACAGCAAACGCATAACTGATCTACAGTAACATCGACAAAATTACGGCATCTACTAGTAAAGTAACCAATTATTTTAACGTATAGAAAGCCTCCTCTGCTCACGATTTCGCCATATTAGCTTATTTACTGATTACCACATTGTATTGATGATTATTTCGAGTCATTTTACTCCACATCTGTAGTTAGGCTTCTGAAAGATTTTGTTCTTTCTTTTATTATATTAGTTTTTGCTCGTGATTTTGCCCGCGTTTAAGTCAAAAATAGTTCTAGTAGGATTTTTAATAGAATTATATTAAATCTTTCAATTGTGTTAATCTTTACGTTACAAAATATCTTTACGACATCCACGGGAAAGAAAGGGGATGGTGAATTGTATTCTTATTTCCCATGAAAATTATATTTCTGCACGTAAAAACACGCAGAGCTTTTTGTCTTCATATATGTATTTGGTAATTTAAATATGTTCGCGAACATTTTTATGCATCTACGAGTAGGATTGCAACATTAAAAAACTGTTCAATACAAGAAATAGGAATAGTAAACTAATAACGCTACCAGCATTCTGGCTCAGCCCACTGTCAGAGGATTATTTAAATAAGTGTCTCGATAGTTTTTTTGTTCTTGGTTTATTAGATTTTATACAAAATTTTCCGATACGGACCGACGGTGTGCTATAGAAGATTTCATCGCTGAGATGAATCTGTCCATCCACAATACACCCGATGCACCACCAACTTTTTGCAGCCCTTTGGGCGAATCTTCTATTGACGTCACGCTTTCAAGTGCAGACGTCCGTTTGAATAGGTGGCGCGTTCTTCCGGACGCGTCATGTAGTGATCATCGCCTGATCGTGTATGAATTTGGATCGAGACTGTTGCAGGCTCCTCCCAGACAAAGTTATAATTTTAGATACAAATCTAAAGGCGCAAACTGGGAATTTTTCAGTTCTCTCTTTTCTTCGTGTGCCAGGGATTTCACTCGTAGACAATTAACCGCAGAAGAAGGCGCTGAACTAATGTCACATTCTCTTATATACTGTGCTGATGTAGCCCTAGGCCGAACATCCCTGCCTAATACTAAGAGATGTGACTGGTGGAACAATCACCTAGTGGAACTCCGCAAACGCTTTCGAAGGGCGCGCAGGAAGCATAATAAACTTAAAAAGTCACCTAACGTAGGAAGGGCCTTTGATGAATCTCTATCTGTACTGAAAGCTGCCAGGTCTCGCTACCGGATTGCAGTAGAAAAATCGAAAGACGCTTTGTTAAATAAGATTGTGGAAAGATTAGAAAGTGAAGGTCCATGGTCTCCACTATATCACGAGTTTAAAGCGAATCGATCAGTCGACTTAGCGTACATACAAAACATTAAAGTGAACGGTAAACACACTACGGGTATTGAGGAGACCACGGAAGTTTTATTAAATACGTTAATCCCAGACGATGACATCTCAGTCGACAGCGAACATCATAAACAAATACGTGCATGGGCCGCCGAGCCACCTCTCTCGCCTATGTCTGACCTTCCATCTCTTGCCGAGTTTATGAATACCGTTAGAACTCTTCCCCTCAACAAGGCTGCTGGCGAAGATAAAATATCAAATAAAATGATCAAAGAAGCTAGTCGAACATCGGGCGACTCAATGTTAATAATTTTTAATCGTTGCATAACTGAAGGCATTTTTCCTCGTATATGGCGGCGCGGTTATATACGTATAATTCCTAAAGGCGGTGATAAGCCACCAGACGACCCGAAGTCATATCGACCAATCACCTTACTGCCTTCATTAGGCAAGCTCTTAGAACGTCTCATTGTTCCTCGTTTATTGCCGGGTGGACCAACGTTCAATCATAAACAATTTGGCTTCACTCACGGCAAATCAACTATCGACGCGGCCCTTGCGGTAAGACGTGTCATTAGCGCATCCGTTTTTAAATACGTACTGGGTGTCTTCCTGGATATCTCAGGTGCTTTCGATAACGCCTGGTGGCCAATGCTACTTCTTAAATTAAAGGCTCGTGGTTGCTATAGAAATATCTACCAAATCATACAGTCGTACTTTTTAAATGGCTCGACTAAATTGAAACTTGGTCACCATGCTGTGTCGAAACCACTGACGATGGGCTGCCCTCAAGGTTCGGTATTAAGTCCATATCTATGGAATTTAGGTTTTGACGATTTTCTCGAGTTACCTCTACCGAAAAATTGTCAACTGATCGGCTATGCAGACGACGGACTTTTACTTATACAATCGAACACAAGGGATGGTTTAGAGAAATTAGCGGAAACATGCCTCAATGATATATTCGATTGGGGTACACGAAACCGGCTTGCCTTCGCACCACAAAAAACATATCATCTTTTATTAAAAGGACATTTACAATCAGCGCCGCGTATAAAATTCAATAATATGACTGTCAAAAAGAAAGAATCAGTTTGCTATCTCGGCCTAGTCTTAGAAAAAAATTTTTCATTTATTGAACATATTAAAACTGTAGGCGAAAAAGCGAAACGGAATTTCTACGCGCTTACTAGAATATCCACATCTACTTGGGGCCTTCGTTTTAATACACTTAAAACCATATACATGGCCACATATTTGGGGTGTATTTGTTACGCTGCACCTGTATGGGCCGATAGGGCCACCATAGGGGCGGCTCGCCTTAAATTACTACAGAGCCAACGATTGGCCCTAATATTCTTATGTAAAGCCTATAGAACGGTTAGTACCGAGGCCTTACCAGTACTCGCGGGTGTACTTCCGGTTGATTTGGAGATTCAGAGACGAGCGTCAATGTATTACACCACAAAGGAAACTATGAATACAGATTTCCTTCTACCGCGCGACCGAAATAAAATTGCTAGATTGTTTGCACCACAATCCATTGTTTATGAGGAACTTTTAACTGAATGGCAAGAAAGATGGGATTCATCATCGAAAGGTCGTCATCTTTATCTATTTTTTCCATGCATCCGGGAGCGCCTGGAGAAGGTGTGGTTGGAGGTTGACCACTTCGTGGCCCAATTTTTAACTGGCCATGGCAACTTTAAAAGTAAATTATTTTCTTTTAAACTCGTACCATCACCATTATGTCAATGTTCCACATCTGACCACGAGTATGAACAATCAGCACATCACATTCTCTGGGAGTGCGATCTCTGGCGAAACGAGCGTAACCTTATGTTAAACAGTTTGCAAGTCACCTGTGGGGTAGTATACTCTACGGACCTTGTAGCAACTCGAGAAAATTTCCGTGCGTTCATGCGTTTCTGCCATACCTACTGTAGCAATCAATCTTAACGCTCACATATAGGCCCCGTTAAGCTCTTCCGTATCCGTGGTGCCGTACTGCTGCGCTATCGTAGCTGTACTCCTGTTTACTTATTGGCTGACTAGTCATTTTGTTTTCCTGTCTCCCGCTTTGCCTGGGAGGGAAGTGGAATCTCTCTTTCCAACTCCTCCTCTTTAATCTTTTCTAATTAAATTTGTTGCGGGTCCCAAGACAATTAAAATCATATCCCGGGACTGCCTGAGGGTCAAACCTCGGTGTCATTTATGGAGACCATTGTGGATCCTGGCTTACAGGAGTTACAATGGTGGGAATGTGTGGTGGGATTAGTCCCAAATAAAAAAAAAAAAGTCGTTAAGTAAGCATAATTTATTTATAGCGCGAATGTAATATTTTTGTGACTTAATATCAAATAAATAAAATCTAATAAATAATACTAAATAAACTTCGTGCCCATTCTTTTGCTGTGAATGATAACTATTTGTGGGAATAGGCGTAATCATAATCCTTTACATTATACTATATTACAATCTGGTTCAAAGGGCCTGACGCTAATATTTACTAAACATATTGTATACATATTTCTAGAGGCCTTCCAGCCGGTGCTAATGCAGTGGTTGAAACGGCGGCATGGGGTGCTCTTCTTCCGACTGGTGCAGGTTTTGACGGGACATGGATGCTTCGCCAAATACCTGTACACGGTCGTTCGGAGGGATGCTCGACAGCGTTAGGAACTGGGACGCGGTCACAGCCTTCTGCGAGGCAATAGTCTCGCGAAAGGAGGCGGCAAATGGCGCGCGCGAGGAGCGCAGCCTCGACGAAGCGATCCGCCGCCGGCGACTGAGGCGGCGTAGGCGCGACTACCTGCGCCTCATGTCGCCCTAGCCGAGGCCGCAGGTGACGTGACCGGGGAATTAGTCCGTCACCCGCCGAGAGGCCGACCGCGTGAAAGACCGACGTCCTCCCCGAGGGGGGGACGTCGGTCGTCGTTCGGACGTACAGATCATTAAATTAATTTTAGGTAAAATATAAAATTAACGATATATAAGTGCGCCCTCGGGGTTTATATTGTACAAATTAAATAAATTTGGATTTGGTGTATTCCTTAAAACTAATCAATTGAAGCTTCAGAATATCATATGTATTACATAAGATATTCTGAAGTTTTAATTGCAATTCTGAAACTACTCGTGCGGTTACTATGGTATAATATATAACTTTTTTTAATAGAATCAAATTTATATACTTAACGTCAATCAATCATAATTATATGCATATTTGTCAAATTTTCTAAGTGATTAACATTGAAACGGCTAATCCGTTTCACACAAAACTATCACTACCGGATAGCGTGTCATGTCACGTCTACCGCCTGTTTATAATTCCATTCCCAGCATTAAAATTATATAACATGGAACTTAATTGGAATCAGCCACATTTGACATTTGAATCACTTAGAAAACGTCGTATGTACAATTCAATTCATTATTTACTTGCGATTACCGTAATGGTAATATGTGTTTACTGTTGTAGTACTCTGTAGACATTATAGAGTAGAAAATAGTTTCTCGTTTAAATTGATCTGTTTTTGACATATTTCTAATTGCTTAGCTCTATATTTCTTTCAATATTTTGCACGGATCTCGTCCACAACACTTTGTACGGTTTACAAATCGTTGTTCTGGATGTAATTTGTGTCCGTTAATTATATATGTGTAAAGTCCCCCGTAATACAAGGATAATTTCCTTAATGTAGGCCTTTTTTTGGGGTGGGTTACGGTCGGCACATTCCTTGCACTACTCCATCTCGGGCGACAGAGGGGTGGAAGCACGCACACCCGTAACCCACCCGTGATACATCGCCTTCGTCGTTGGGCCGACCACCGGAGCAAGGTAGCTTGACGTCAGTGGTCGGTCCTTAGTGTAGGCCTAGGGTGTTGTCTTATAAAAAAAATAATAATAACAGCAGGGAAATTAATGACTTACCTTCCCACGCTAGCCAAACGGCTTGATAACGAATTTTATTCTGTGCTGGTCGTCTTTTACGCAACTCGTGGCAGAGAAAGAGACGGTGAACTATATTTTATCATTATTTTACGATACAGCAAGTTTATGACATTGCATTAAAGTTTGAATAAATTTTATCTCCGAAAGAGTATTTGACAAATGCGAAACGTACTTATATTTTGTGTTGATAACTGTTTACGTAGTGGTTCATATGTTCAGTAAGTTAGTAACAAATTTCATAATACGTAATTTTCTTACTTGAGGTTTCTCCCAACTGAAGTTACGTTTGTGTCCACTGTATCGTCCTATTCGTGATCGCTATTTGAGAATCTTTCTGCCCTTAGATGTCAGTAATATGACCTGCCTATTAAGGCTGTATAACGCTGTTCGTGAGGTGACGGAGTAAGAAAACAATTCACCACCCCTTCTCTTCCTCGTGGATAATCGTCGTAAAAGACCTCGTCATAAAAGACGACTAAAAGAAACAATATGCATATAAAATATATGCAAGAGAAGGAAATCTCAAAATAAAACTATATGTCAACACGTCTGACCAATGTGGTATAGTAGATAAATTTCCTTCCTATTGTGGAAGAGGCTCGAGCCCAGCAGTGGGACCTATATGAGCCGACATGATGATAATAATTAACGCTTCAGTATGCTGATTATTAGGTACTGGGTAGGTTACAATGATTCTTCTATGAATTATCGTATTTATCATTACCAATACAGTTGGTAATAATAAAGGCTCGGAGGATTGAATTACAGCTGTCAAATAAACCTGGTTAAGTAACAGTCATGAATCCATAATCTATACCAACAAATAAAATTGGAGTGTCTGTTTGTAATGTCAAAATAATAGGCTTTCTTCATGCTCACACGGTTATTTGCACGTCACCTATGCCTAAAAGTAGTAGCAATTAAAAAATTTTTGTCTGTCTGTCTGTTTGTTCCGGGTAATCTTCAAAACAGCTGCACCGATTTCAAAATTTCTTTCACCAATGGAAAGCTATAATATCAGGGCGTAAACTAGGCTATATTTTATCCCGGTATTCCCACGGGAACTACGCGGGTAAAACGACTATAACCTATAACCGAAGCGAAGCGAGGGCTGGTTGCTAGTAGATAATAAATATACCAATGTTATGTACGTGCATTCATAAGAATCATTAATTATATATCGTATTTTCTATAAGTTATCCCAATGGCACGAGCCGTTGTTATAAAGGCTAGTTACAGTTATTAATCATCTTCATTTGATGTTCATCATTCTCCTAGAGAAAGGTGTTGCGCAATCGCTTCACTGTTTAAGTGTGATTATTTTTTATTTTTCAATTATTGCCCGAGCATAGGTCATGTTTTTGTTCATATTGATATGTTAAATAGTATAAGTAGAAAATAAAAAAAAATCTACATGCATAATTGGTTATGGAAACCTATATAGATGTTGTTAAACTCTTTATTAAAGACTACAAAATTCTCACGGTTTCACCCTTGCAGTTCACGTTCCCGTGGGAATAGCGGCATAAAATATAAGCTTAAGCTACTCTTTATACAGACAGTTGGTAGTAAAGTATTATTAAAATCGTTCCAGCAGTTTTGAAGATTGTTCGAAACAAAAAATATCAAACTAGCTTTTAGGCATCGGTATCATGTAAATAAATTTGTAAAAAAGAAAAAAAAAATCCACTCGGACACTTCAATTTTATTCATTTGTATAGATAGTAAAAATATATAGCGATAGAGAATGTTCCCTACATAAAACATTTATTTTTCTAGGTCATTTTGTTATATTTAAGACGGTAATTGATTGTCTTTGACTTCTTTTACTGTCACTATGTACGTTATATTTAAATATTCTTTTTAGTGATGGTTCTTTTAAAGTTCCGGTTGCGTTTCTGCCCGTCTAGAGTAACAGAAGGTGGGCATATGATCCACTCTATGTTATTTCTTCGTTTTTTAGTTTGCACTAAAATCATTGTCTTTTTGGATCGCTATGATCAGCACACACGGCGTCCGACCGACCACTGGTATCGATGGTCAGCCCAGCAATACCGCTGCCCTGATATATGTTGTCATATCTGGTCGGTAATAATTTTATTGCCCTCTTATCTGTATGACGTGCTGTCGCATTAATAGTCTTATCTTTGTTAAGACGCGGTCGGGGTGAAATTAACTGTAGGTATTTTCTTAGTATTACCTGCAGGATAAAAATATAGAGCTTAACTTACTTGCTCGTAGGTATTCTAAAAAGTGGCTGAGGGATCAGCGGTGGAATGGTCTGCAGTTTTCTCCTGGGAAACGTATATCTCCTTACTAATAGCTTACTACAATCGCCTACCCGCTTATCAAGTTCTGCAATTATGGCAATAATTCCTTTTATGAATGACTGTTCTATGGGATTTTTTTTATAAAGGAGGTCCTACATTTAGCATTGGACGGTGAAAGGCTGAATGATGAGAATGATAATAGTGATATACATATATCATCATCTCGACTTTTACACGTCTCACTGCTGGGCTCGAGTCTCCTCCATAATAGGAGAGTAATTGATCATGCTGGTTAGACACCAACCTGGGTATAGGGTTTTATAGGATATTATATGCGTATACTTCAGTCGACATTTACAGCACCCACGGGCAAGACAAGAAGTGGGGCACCGTATTTTAACTCTGTCACCACACGAAAAATATTGCTATAATTTTTTTATTACTTTTATTTATGAATAATTACAAACATTCTTAAGATAATTTTATTTAAATAAAGTTCAGTGATATTCCATTGATATTCATTATATACTGTATGAAAGGAAAAGTTATATAATTCTATTATATCGAACATTCTAGCCTGGAGGCGACAGAATGGCTTCTGTAATTCTAAGGATCTGAAAGTGCTTTAAAAATCTATAAATGATATAATATTTAATTAAATATGAAGAGCCCTCGGGCAGCACGGTATTTGAAAATGATGGCAGATCCGTATGATAGATACAACTTTTTTAAAGTAAAGTAATGAAATTGCCGTGTGGTAATGGAATAAGAATACAATTCACTATCATGACCCTGGGTGTCGTAAAAGACGACCAAGGGACTCACATGCATATAATATCTATGCAAGAGATGGATAACTTTAAATAAAACTCTATACCAACCCGTCTGACGGACTGGACCGCGCATGCGCTTACCATAGCCCACCCATAAAAAAAAAAAAAAAAAAAATACCAACCCGTCTGACCAGCGAGGTATAATAGGTGTGTAAGAGTCCACTAAAGGTATCCCTAGGAGAGTGGGTAGCAGCTTCTTTCTTTTTTTTTTGTAGTGCGCTATGGTCCGTGTAGTAACGGGATAAGGATGCAATTCACCACTCCCTATCTTGCCCATGGATGTCGTAAAAGACGGCTAAGAGATGTAATATGCATATAATGTCTACGCGAAAGAAGGAAAACTCGAAACAAAACCCTATACTATAGTGGAGGAGGCCCGAGCCCAACAGTGGGACGTAGGTATATGGTGCTGAGATGATGATGAGCTATGGTCAACACATATATGTATATATATAAAACCCGCCCCTGGATACAACCCACCGTCACCTAGGACAGAAGGGTGTATCCTCTATTGGTGCTGTATCCTCTATTTCTACCACCAACCTTTTTTTTCATACGCACTGTCCCCCGCCGGTGACAGAAGGAGGGAGTGTGTGCAACTGACGTCGGTCGATGAAAGGGCACCCCAAATAGGGGATATTCCATCGGGCCGACCACTGACGTCAAATAACCCTGCTCCGGTTGTCGGCCCAATGACGGAGGCGACGTGGTGCTCGGGTGGGTTGCGGGTGTGCGTGCTTATGCCCCTCTGTCGCCCCGGAAGGAGTGGTGCGAGGAGCGCGCCGACCGCAGCCCACCCCAAAAAAAAAAGTGTAGCGATTGTGAAATTGTACCCTTTACTTATCGGGTATTGTGACGTTCTACGGTTTACGTCCGGCAGTGAACAGCAGAAAACCAAATGACGATAATGTTGATGAATGAAATCGTCTTTCCGGACTTATAACAATTCTAGGAAATTTGTTCATACAAAGTTTTTGTTATAGAGCTCATCAAATTATAGCCAGGAGCAGTATCGAAAGCAGCCTTTTATGCGTTCGCTGTAACTTTTTATTGCAGTGCCGTTTTTTTTGAGCGCGCTTTGATTTAGTCTTTTAGACAATAATTTCTGCGCCATTCTAGGATCTACTACCCTAAACACTACCCTACGCTTGGGCAGGTCGGGCACTGTCTTAAACGACCATTTATGTTATGGTAAAATTTTGAAAAGTAGGTATCTATTTCCACCTATCGATGGTTATCAATGAATCATGTTACGGTTATTAGTGTTAGTATTTAGTAAGCCTTATATTAGAGACCGGACCATTGTTGGTACTGACTTACAGGGGTTACAGTTGTGGGATTGAGTGGGCAAACTAGGTGTGGTGGGATTATTCCCCATAAAAAAGACTTGTATTCGTTTTCTGGAAGTGAAAACTTCTATAGGCAGTTTTAGATGGGGAGTGAATTTATGTAAGTCGTCATCGCTATGGTTACGTGACGTGTTAACGCTAAAACTATATCTATAACCATGTCAATGTCACTACGTCTGTGACGATATATGTCAGAACCAGATAAATGGGTAATGTTTTAATTTAAAAATTTTAATTTAAGATCGTAATTCGTATACCCAAAAATAACAATTGTTTGTTCATAGTTTTAAATTTTCACTTCTGCCGGCAGTCCACATCTTTGTGCTCTTTTTAATAAATAACGTAGGTAGAATAAGTTATTGTTGTATTCAAAAATATTCTATTTCCACATTATTTTTACTACAATCACTACCTATTTCACTGTAATGTTCATTATTTTGGAAATATATTAGAAATGTAGCACATTAATAAATATTAATATAGGGTGTCAACGACCCCTGGTTTAAATACATCGTGACCTAATTATTAACATTTCGTAGATGTACACAATACGGTCAAAATTAGGCAACTTTGAGGGTGATTATAATTAACATTTATACCTATATAATTGATGCATTTCTAAATTTAAATAATATTAACATTTTTATATTTTATCGTACAATTTACGTCTATTTCGCTAATTTAGATAAAATATTTACATATAAACTTTGATATTAGAATCCTCTAATGATCATGGCTAAAGAGTATCGTCGTCAAGCTTATACACGTCTCGACCCTCTTTTCCGATAGGAGAGTAATTGAACTATTTATACCATTCGTGTCAGACATGTCGGTATATGGAAAATCTTAAATAATAATAGGATATTAATAAAACTATACAGAAAACCTTTAAAATAAAAATAAAATATAATAATTTTCTGTATCGGATAGATAATTATAATTTTTCTGTAATGACTTGTTGAAATTGTGTAATTGACAATTGTAGTTTTATTCCGTCACCATACCGACAATCGTGTAATGCCAGTATTTTTTTTACAAGCTTTTATTTAGTTTCTTACCTGTCCCGTTGTCTGTAATCAAATCTTGCAAGTTAAATTTAATCCACTTCCCGGTTCCTGATTGAGCTGAAATTTTGCATGCATGTATAAATCTGATGACAATGCAATATTATTGTGACATAGAGATGATCTGATGATGGATGGATGGTGGATTTTTACTTTTTAGTTAATTTTATTAACAAATAATAAAAGCTTGTTTTTAAAAAGGGGATTTTTTCTTCAATTTTATTATATGCAGACAACACCCTACACTAAGAAAATAATCCTTGTGTTGCGGGGGACTTTAAAAACATATAATTAACGGACACAAATTACACCCAGATTCAGAACAATAGTTTGTAGATCGCACAAAGTGTTGTCCCGCGTAGGATTCGAACCTACGACACTGGCTGGTAGGTCGGTATCTCAACCACTACGCCATTGTGCAGTCAGTATTATGCTGTGTATAGATTTATGCGACTTTTGTATCACTAAGAGGCATCAAAAACAATATTTCCAGTTCTCAGACATACAAGCGGTGTTCTCATAAAATTTTATAGATTAATACCGTCATGATAACGCTTAATTAATTTAATAAATAATTAAGAACTTGTTACTTTCATTTTTTAATTATATCACAGATTTTAGATATGTAGATCGTATATTACATGCTTGTAGTGCTACAACCATTGCTTGAATGGATTACTTATATTTTGACTGCCGATATTGTATAGTGATTAAGATACCGATCTACCGAGACATGTGTAGCCGGTTTAATTCTCAAGCAGGATAATATTAACAAACGACTTACAATTGCACTCACACGCCAAGCTGGGCAGTGTACGGCTTGTTAAGGTAGGGCAGTAAGGAAGGGCAGCAGTATCACTTACCACTAGGTATGCTGTTTGCCCGTTTGCCACCGTTTCAAATAAAAAAAAACTATCTTATCTATAAAGGACAATAATGATAGTTTATAAAAATCATGTTAAGAATCTCGAACTTCTTTTAGATTCCGTCTCCCCTGATCCTCTGACATAATTTATGGGCACCTTGATTGAAAACACGAAGAAGAAATAATTACGGAAGATACTTTGGCGACTTGAACTAAATTATTAAACACTATAACTTAATGTGTATTTCATAGGATAGATAGATATATAATAGTGTAATAGTCACTTCAGAATGAAGCGATCATTCACAACCATTATATTACATCAATTATGACATAATATCTATATAACAATCACCAGTTAGTTCCTTCCGTTCTCCTTCTATGTTGCTGGCGAGAGAAGGCCGTGTATGAATAGACATATTAACGTAGGTATTAATCAATGCAGTACAGAGGTCAGTAATACCGAGAGAACGTATTTACACGCTTAACTATAAATAGATTCATTATTGTTTTATTTATAACTTTGAAAGATTGATTGGCAGTTTTAGTGTTACAAACGTGTGCAAACTTTAATGCAATTATGTGGTCTTATATAATAATTAAACTAATATAGTATATACATTATCATTTCATCTTTTAAGTCAAAATACGTCCCACTGTTGGGCTCTGATCTTCATTACAATTTAAAAGAAACGTAAACCTAATATATTACGCGGGTTGCAAATGTTAGCATAAGGTTTTATACTAATTATACTACATATCATATCGCTTCGTGGTCTTTTACAATACCCAAGATGAAGATAGGACGTGGTATTCTTACTCTATCACAGCAAGGAAAGTGATTATCATATATATTAAATTGTGATTAAATAATTAACAAATAAAATCACCTAATTACGTTCATGAAATCCATTGATTTGATAAATATGGACAGCTATCATCCAGCTTTCATCACAATTACTTGGGTTCGACAATATGTACTCCTGAGGTCACCTCTCCTTGGGTGTTGTAAACCAGACAGCATCTGATGCAGTCAGCTCAGGTCGATGTGTGAAGGCTCTTAGGTGCCTTTTATGACACCCACAAGAAATCTAAGAGTCGGTAGTATTCGTAGCTTCACAGTAGCATAGTACACACCACTTTGATATTGAATGCGTAATGTTGAATAAAGTTTACAATGTGTCACCACTGCAGACATAGAGCTACTGAATTTCTCCATCTAGGTTGTCCTAGATGTATTATCGTTTATTTATCACTAGAGGAACCTTGTAGCCATTAGTTAAGGATAAAATGTGTCAAGTTTGTGTATTTGTGGATCTGGTCAATCCATAATCTATTACGTTATATTTGAGAATTATATTAAATGGTGGTTACAGTTGATGAGCCAGGGTCAACATATATGCCGTCCATTCCGTTTGGGGCGAGGTAGGGGGTGCCATAACCTACCGTATTCCGACGCCTTCGGACCATTGGGCCGACTACTGTTACCGAGGTAACTCCCGGGTATCGCCCTCACGCAGCATTAAGCGCAAGTACTCGCACCTGCGCAGCCCAGAGGTATCTATGTATGTACACTGGAGGAATACTTACTAAACATATTATATATAAATTTATATAATAAAATTAGTGAAACAAAATTGTAATAGATATATACCCGTTTAGTTTTTCGCCAGATCTACACAACAGCGCTAACGTACCGATCTGTATTTTTTTAATTAATTTAAAAAGATTAAAATTGGCAGTATGTAAGTTGCCTCGATCTTCATGTGGTGACGGAGTTAGAATACAATTCACAACTATCTTTGCCGTGGATGCCGTAAAAGATGACTAAGGCATATGATATGCATATAACATCTATGTAAGAGAAGGGAAACTTGAAATAAAACTCTGCATAGTAAGTCAATTTCTCTCAAATTATGAAGGAGGCTCGAACCCAGCGAACGTATATGAGCTGAGATGGTAATGATAATTTTGATAGTCGAATTAGATGATTATCGCATCACATCACAAGGGGTGAGGTCCTTGGGAATATCTTGTGTGACAGTGGTCGTTGATTCACTTATCAGTTGCATTTCAAAATATATTTGAAGCTGCTTACCCAAATCTGCCAATTAAATTGTTACCATTCTGAAGATCATTCCGGTTTTTAACATGCAACAAAAATATTTGTAAAAGAAAATACACTATGAACAACTTAATAATATAGTTCTATGATGGTAAAGATCATACTTGAAGACCTGACAGTTATATTTACACAGTTGGTAGTACGAATAATGACGTGCTGAATTTAAACAGGCTGTCTTGGGTTATGGAACAAACTGTTCGAATATATTATAGTTTAACGGCTATAGATTATAAAGAGCGTATATCACACAAAAAACAATAGTTAAATGTTACATATTATGTAGGCATGTACAGATAGGATACATGTAACCATGTAAGCAGTCGATAGTATAAATAGGTATGAATCGCGCAAACACGTCAAGGGTAAAATAGGTACAAAGGCAGTTATCGGCTGATCAGCTGATATTAAAGCGAAGTTTGTCTTGCTTATGCGAACGTAATCATTGAGTTACGTACGTGGCACTGCGATCGATTTTAAAGAGAATACCTTTTTTTTAGTTTGTAAAGAATATAGTCTCTTGGGTCAGCTAGTAGATTATATATTTATTGTTAAGGACTAACTTATTTATGTAGAGTTTGATTATCCTCATATATTACTTTACCGTCAATACCATTCCAAATATGGTGGTGGAATAAGAATACAATTTACCACCCCCCCCAATGATGACCGTGGGTGTCGTAAAAGACGACTAAGGGATTCATATGCATATAACATCTATGCAAGAGAAAGAAAACGAGAAGAATTTCTTATACTTGTAAATAGTTTGGTAGTTTATATCCCATTCAATAATACGGGCCTCTATAAGTGATACTTGAAAATTTTCAAAATAATAATCCATTCAGTAGTTTATATACGATGTTGGAATATCTACTTATGCAGATAAACAGACATATGAAAATTAAAAAAATAACGTATACTTTTGGTATTGGTATTATCGCTAAATTACGCAGCAAGTGTTAATATTTTTATCTCCGTTGGTTATATTATTACCATGACTCCAAATCAGAGATTTACTTTTTGCTCGCTTCCAAATGAGGTACTGCTATTAAGGTTTAATTATGTTAACAAAAGATCACGGTAAGTGGGTTTTAAAAACCATGACTTTTTGGGAATTCAAAGTGCCCTAAAGTTTTATGAAACTTTATGAAATGACGTAACAATTCATGATAAATAGCATCTTTTATATGCTCAGTTCCAAGCACTTTAAAGGAAATTTTTTGGCAATCTATGGTCCGGTTACAAATGGCTATCCACCCAGTGTGACATTTATCACACCGGGCGGCTAGCCATTTGTAACCATTTGTGACCACTGCGTGGCTCTCTATAACTCTCCTTATGTCCTTCTCCGCCTATCGGAACTGTTGCCTTGACCATAGTGACCCGCATGAAGGTTTTCACTTTCAACTAACTTCCCTTATCGACGTCTCGGATATATTATGGGTTACCATCACCATATGCTCTATATAGTGAGGTATCCATATCTTTTTCCGTGTGGTGACAAAGTAAGAATACAATTTACCACGTTGTCTTACTCGTGGGTATCGTAAACGACAATTAAGAGATTAAATATACATATAACATCTATGCAAGAAAAGGAAAATTCGATATAAAAGCCTATGCCAATACTTCCGATTGTATAGTAGGTCAATTTTCTTAGCATTGTGGAGGAGACCTGAGGTATTATGTGGGCGGAGATGATGATGTAACTGATGCACCTTAGGTAGTACCACCTTACCACCCTCGTATATATCCTTTAAAACCATAACAGTTTTCTTTCTACAACAATTAATAAGAGTTATATGCATATTACGTCTGAGTAGTAGCGATTTATTACTGCGCTTCGTTCGGTGAGCGAGAGATCCGGAAGCCCAACTTTCTGAGGGTGTTTGCGTGTGGAGGGTTTTGGTGGTGCCCGTGGTATCACTGAGCCTCAATGCACGCATTCACACTCCCTTCACTTCCTTCGCGGTAGGCAGCGGCCTTGTAAAGGTCCATGAGCGGCAGCAACACTTACCATCAGGTACTGTTTGCTCGTTTGCCACCGTTTGCAATAAAAAAAAAAAAAAATATTGCGAATTAATAGTGATTCATTAGAGTGGCTACGTGATCCAAATAATTTACTGATATTGTAATTTATACGATATGTGACATCGCCTAAACTGGCACAATAAACCAAACAAAACTTCGTCCTTCAATTTTATTTAAGATCTGTGTTACGATAAGAACCAAATTATCTATTCAATATCACGAATATTATCGTATTAATTTCATTAGAATTGACGTTAATACTCAGAAAACTTTTCGATATTAATATTACTAAAAATATAGGTCACTATAATATTCATACAGTTAATTCCCGTGTGATGCCAGTTCTCGTGGAAATGCGGGGATTAAATATAGCCAATATTACTCGCTAATGGATATTTTCATTGCCGAAAGAATTTATAAAATTTATAAAAAATTTCTCGCGATTTTACCCTCGTAGTGCACGTTTTTGTGGGAATATAGGAATAAAATATAGGATATGTTACGCGTTGATAATATAAGCTTTCCTTGGTGAAAGCAATTTTAAAATCGCTTTAGTGGTTTAGGTGTGAAATCGTAACAAACAAAAAGTTACGTACGCGTATAATATTCGTTAAGATTTTCGAATTGATCGACTTTACAGCATAATAATGAAGTGTAAAATGGCAATAAAATAATCGAATAATTATGTGGCGTTGGTCTTTGTTGGATTGTACAGACTTCAAGGTTTTTTATTCTTTATTCAGAATGACTTGTCATCCTATTATTGTTAGAGAGCCTAGATAGTTATTATTTCAGAATTACACTTGTTAAAAATTCTCATAATATGTTTTTAATCTGTATAATTTATGAAGGTTTTTGTCCACATGGACACTTTAACCTCCTTGCATCATGGCGTATAAATTAAATCAAAAACACTTAAAATTAGACCAACAACATTTCGTTGGTACACGAATGTTATTAGGCTACATAGATATTTTTTCCTGTTGAGTCTAAAATTTAGGCATTATTATTTAAATTAAACCTATATCTAGTAGATAACTATCTTTGTAAATCATAAATGCAAACATTGGTGTTTTATATTCATTTTTCCATAATATTTTTTTTTATTCTCTCGTCAGCCGCACTGCATAAATATGTGAATCTTTTGTTTACATTGTAAATAGGTCCAATACGTTATTGGGTTTTGAAGAAATTTGGCTTTAATTTGATAATATGTAAGTCCTTAAGGGGCCTATATAGAATAAATGTTTTAATTTGATTTGAAAGCACAGAAATTGTCAATAGTCAGCGGAAATTTAACCTTGGGTTCTTAATAGATAAGTGAAAAGTTTAGATGGCAACTAGCCCTGTGTAAGTGATCATTTCTATAACTGGGTATAAATATGATTATAATGATACGTTTAATTAATAACACCTATAGTTTAGGAAGACTTTAGGCAATCTGTACGATACATGTCATTAATTAGCGATTGATAATCAATACTTAACATTGATGATTGAATTGTCTCAGGTGTTCGTAAGTGTCACTTAAAAGAGTTGTTAGACATTCTAACACGAGTAATTGGGTTCAGCCTGTTAAAATGAGCATTAGATTAAAAAGTACAATAAGAAATATGTAGTAATAATTGGCGAAAGGTGGTCGTCAGTTATCATTGTAATCATGAATAATAAAGCACAGTCATATTTTATATCACCCTCACAGTCATCTATCCGCTGTAAATATCAATTTTACAGTGGGACCGCCGCTTTTCCAATAAGGGATAATGTCTGTAGATTCTCTTATTCCTATTAATATTATAAATATGAAAGTGAAAATTACACGTAAACCACTGAACAGTTTTGAATGCAAATTGGTATTTAGATAGACTATTTCCTGGATTAAGATTCAGAGTACTTCATTATTCATCATCATTATTTCAGCTCATATATGAGATATGATGTTATATGCCTATTATATCATTTAGTCGTCTTTCACGACATCCACGGGCAAGATAGGCAGAATACTTATCATCCCATATTTTTACTCAATCAAGGAACGTATTGAGTCCGTAAACTGATTTGGTTCTGAAAAATAAGGCGTAATGACACCGTTTTAATTTCAATCAGGTTAATATTTAAAACGTATCGTTTTTAAGACGGTGGACACTGCTATTTAGGAAATTACCATTCTTAACGTTAAACAAAAATTTTCATATTTAATTGTGATACCGTTATTAAAACCAGTATCGATTTTTTTTATAATATCCTGCATATTAACATACAATCAGAAAAATAAGGCGTGCGAATTAAGGTGTGAATAATACATAAATATTTATATAAAATGTATGAAATCGTGTGAATACCTACGCGATGTAGTGACGTAATTTTATTTTATCTTTACTTGTTCCGTTCATACCGGCATACAGATTCAATTAGAAATCCTGTTATGATATCGTGTCATCTACATCACTGTTTTAAATGCACTTAAATCTAATCGTTCATGATTGAGTCTTACATCGTTCACTGTTGGATTTTTAAATGCAGTTTTCCTTCACAAAGGGGTGAATATTACCGTAACCGACATGCTTGGCAGTTGGGTTATATGTTGCCCATGAGCTTTTGACTTAGCTGGTCCTGAGAGTATTGATCAATTTTTATATCTTCCATATGCAAGTATTATATGCAGATAACATCTATGCGAGAGAAGGAAAACTCGAAATAAAACCCTATACCAACACGTCTGACCAGCGTGGTATAGTAGGTCAATTACCCTTCCATTGTGGAGGAGGCCCGAGCCCAACAGTGGGACGTATATGGGCTGAGATAATGATGATGATGATGATATGCAAGTATTCATCTCAACGCTGTTAAGCTTAGGCCTCAACTTAAATAGGAGGGCAATTGAATAGACGCGTTGGTATATGGTTTTATGTCGAGTTTTCCTTCTCTTTTCATAGATGTTATCTGCATATCATATCACTCAGTCGTCTTTTATGACAAGAGAGGGGTTGGTAAATTGTATTCTGACTCTGTCATTATACGGAAGCATGCAAGTAGTAAGTGACGATAATTGTGTTCTTGTAGCGCCACACGGGAAGCAATATATTAAAGCTATTTAAATAGTTTAATTTTTTATGTTTCTTGTATTGCAAACTTATAGTATACTAGCAGACCCGGCCACCCGTTGCTGTGGTTAATGTTTTTGTTATATTATATTTTATTAAACTATATAAGTGGAACTGTAGAAGAACATCTGTCATGGAGGTCGTCAAATTTTTTTACAAATGGCATCTATGTAAAAAAGCAAGTTAAAATCGTATATGCCACGTTTGTAGGTTTGACGGAGCAGCGCCATCTATTAATTAATTACTCAATCCAGTCAACAGATATCGCCAGCTGTTAAAATCATTTGAAGTTAACAGATAATCGTGAATGTCAAATAATAGACAAATAATTTGCAATAAAATAATATTGCGACTATAAATTAAGATGTAAGCTATCCTATATTTCAAGTTGGTACAAACTGCACACGGTGTACAAATTTGATTAAAATCGGTTAAGTAGTTTCCATTTCAGTTAGTAGAGTCCATCGCAGACAAACAACGTGATACGTAATTTATATATATTAGATTTGTGTAATACAAGGACTTATCGTGCATTGTCTTTTACACAAAAATATGTACATTAAGCAATTTTTTAGTTATTTTTAAGTAAAGATTAGATTAAGATTAAAACACAATTACTTATTACTTAAAGCTATTAAGTAATAAGTAATCGTGTTTTAATAAAAATCATGTTTTTTTTGATAATAATGAAGATTTTTTTATAATAATTATAATTTCGTGTACTTGGGCAATGTTATGCTTTTTATTTTTTGTTTATTTTAATATAATGGCCAAAGTGTATGTGCTAATATATCACGCGATTTGTTGATTTATTTGGATTATGATATGAGCTATATATTACGTGTGATCTTATAAAGAGGATATAATATGTTTACAAACAATATTTTAAAATACGAGTAATAAAATCTCACTAACACTTAATTCCGTACATTACATAAGAATATGTTCGGTCGTAAAAGTAACACATCTTTAGCACGCCGCTTTCACAGATCTAGACAATATACACTGATTGATGTATTTTGGTTGATTATATACTAAGAATACATAATGTTAAATTTTCATTCAATCGTGAGGAGAAAATAAAAGTATTTTCCTAGTTTCAAAATGCTTATAGATCCCAGGACGATATTTTTTGAGCCTGCTACAGTTCTATCTTACATCGCAACGGATCGTAATAGGAAAACAGGATGGAGCCCCTTAGCTGTTTTATACCTAATAGTCTGCCATTCAGCTGCATCAGGGAGGCGCTCCGGTATCACGGGGTGCCAGTTTACCTGAGGCGGCTAGTGGCAGACTATTTGGAGGGGCGCAGCGTCCTCTGCACCGACCGAGCAAGGGACGTCGTGCGAACGCCCATGACGTGCGGTGTCCCACAGGGGTCGGTCCTCGGACCCACCCTGTGGAACATCGGCTACGACTGGGCGTTGAGGGGGAGCCTCCCGCCCGGGCTGGGCGTGATTTGTTACGCCGACGACACACTCGTCACAGCCCGCGGTGGGACGCTAGAAGAGGCGGTAAGCCTGGCGACCTCGGGTACCGAGGAGGTCGTCAGACGGATCGAGGCGCTGGGGTTGAGGGTCGCCCTGGATAAGACGGAGGCCCTCTTGTTCCATGGGCGCACTATGAGCCCTCCCATCGGCGTCTCGATCACCGTCCACTCGGTCGACATCAGCATCCGGGCCCATATGAGGTACTTGGGCCTGGTGCTCGACGGGCGATGGTGGTTCCGGGAGCATTTCCGTAGGCTCGCTCCGCGGCTCGTCGGCGCGGCGTCCGCCCTATCGTGGCTTATGCCGAACGTGGGCGGACCGAGCGCTGCGTGCCGACGGCTGTACGCGGGGGTCATCCGGTCGATGGCCCTGTACGGCGCACCGGTGTGGGCGGGGTCCATGACCGCCCGACTTAGGGCCCTTCTGTGGCGACCACAGAGGGTCACGGCGGTCAGGGCCATCCGCGGATACCGCACGGTGGCGACGGAGGCAGCGTGCCTATTGGCCGGGACTCCCCGGTGGGACCTGGAGGCGGAGATGCTCGCCGGACTATATCGGCGGGGGACGGGGGTGCGAGCGGAGGGCGGTGTGGTCTCGTTAAGGGATCTCACCGCCTGGCGCGTCGACGGCCGCCGAGACGTCATCGCCCGTTGGGCAGTCCGGCTGGAGAGGCCTCGGTTCGGGGTGCGAACCGTGGAGGCCTTCCGGCCGGTGCTGATGCAGTGGTTGGAGAGGTGGCACGGGGTGCTCTCCTTCCGACTGGTGCAGGTTTTGACGGGGCATGGGTGCTTCGCCAAATACCTGCACAAGATCGTTAGGAGGGAGAGTACACCGTCCTGCCACCACTGCGATTGCGACGAGGACACGGCGCGCCATACGCTCGAGGCCTGCGGGGCATGGGCAGTGCAGCGCTGTGAACTCGTCGCAATCATCGGTACGGACCTGACGCTGCCGGATATCGCTAGGACGATGGTCGACAGCGTCGGGAATTGGGACGCGGTCGAAACCTTCTGCGAGACAGTGATCTCGCGGAAGGAGGCGGCGGATCGCCTGCGTGAGGAGCGCAGCCTCGATGAGGAGATCCGCCGCCGGCGACTGGGGCGGCGCAGGCGCAACTATCTGCGCCTCATGCCGCCCTAGCCGAGGCCGCGGGTGACGTGACCGGGGATTAGTCCGTCACCCGCCGAGAGGCCGACCGCGTGAGGAAAGACCGACGTCCTCCCCGAGGGGGGGACGTCGGTCGATGGGAGGGTACCCCAACAGGGGGAATTCCGTCGGGCCGACCACTGACGACAAATTAACGCTGCTCCAGTGGTCGGCCCAACGATGAAGGCGACGTGGTTTTTGGGTGGGTCGCGGGAGTTGCGTGCTGAAGCCCCTCTGTCGCCCCGGACGGAGTGGTGCGGAGGCGCGCCGACCGCGACCCAGCCACAAAAAAAAAAAAAAAAAGCTGTTTTATACCTCCTCACTTGGTCTTTTAAGTAGACTACCTATATTTATTCATTCCTGCTTGTCTTTACTCCGATATTTTTTGCTGGCAGACTTATCAGTGCGCTCCTATCAGGTGTCGAGATCGAGATGCCAAGACGTGGTGCCGTAATTTGCAGTACAACTTCTCTCCATCTTATCAGTCTATCATTGGTAAGATAGTTTTTCCAGCAAGTTGCTTTTGATCTAACTATTGTCAAATCAATGTTCCAATCTACTCTTGTATAACGTTTCTATTCAATATGACTTATTAGGGTTGTGAGATCACCCGTGAATCGTCAGCCATCGATTTCAACTAAGACAGAATAATGTGAGCACGTAAATATTTAAGTGAATTAGGCTAATTGTCCTAATCTGAAGAAAGAGAAGATTGAGTAAAAGATGAAAAAAAAATTAGTACATCAAAATTCATCTAAAAATGGACAAGCAATATTACGAAGAAATCGTGCATAGAAATATTAAAATTGTAAGATAGAAAAAATGAACATATTTAAACGATAGTGCCGGTCCATGGGCAGGAGTTACCACTTACTATCAGGTGAGCTGCTTGCTCGTCCACCACCAACTGTCAATAATAAAATAAAAGAAAGAGACAAAAACAATATATTCTCAAATAAAATACAACAATCGATGGTACTAATATGGTATTACAATAATTAACTTACCTTTATTTCTGGCAGAGCAAGATCTCATTAACGATCCTTATACGGTCTGTGATGATGATAACTGGTTTTAGTTCCTTAAATTTGAATCTTGAGATTCCTTTTCATGATTTTGTTTGTGTACTTTTGTTATAATGTTTTCTGATGTGTAATACAAGTTCCAAATTTGAAATAAAACAATTTTTACAGATTTTATCTGGATTGTATATTTAATTTTCTATTATTTCGAACACTACAGCATTCATGGTCAGGAGAGGACTTGAAAAGGAGTTTTGTTTGTTCTTTTATATGGTATGCGGTAAAGGATTGTGGTGATCTAATTAGCGACCTCCAATGCCGTGTCGTAGATTTGATCCTCAGGACATATTTGTGCGATCCACTGATAATTGCTTTAAGTCTGTTTTTTATTTGTGTCCGTTAATTGTATGTTCATAAAATAACCAATGTATTATTTAGTTTGAGCTGTAAAATTAAATACGAAAACAGTGTGACATAGATTCGCTGTGTATTTTCTTTTATTATCTATTGTTTTTTATGTTATTGTACTTTTATTCTATCCTATTGTACGTGTTCCTCCCGTAAAGGAGTAATAAATTATTTTTCTTTCTTTCTTTCTATTTGAGAAGAATTTCCCTGTAGTGACGGAGTAAGAATTATATACTAAGAATAAAATTCACCACACCTAATCAGATGCATTAGCACGGGATTTAATGTCAAGTTTCTTTCTCTTGCGATCGTTATCTACATATCCCTTAGTTATTTTGTAATATACCCACAAGTAAGAACTATTTTAGTGAACTATAATATTCTTATTCCATAACCACACGGAAACCGTCGGCTCCATAACTACACTGATGATAATAAATGTACACAAAATTATTCATAAATATATCACTTTTATACAATCGTCATAATAATTATACATGCTCGTATATACAAAAGTAAAATTAACGGTGTATACGTAATTTAGTTAGCAGAAAAATTGCAAGAACCGGCTCCAATGTTCAGACACCGTTAAGTTTGAGTCAACAATTCGTATATTTAAGTTAAGCCGTTTCACACTAACGCGTTGTCATAATAATGATTGAAATTATAATATAAATTGATTCTTATATCATTTCATGTATATGAAGGTACTCAACAGAACTTTAGAATGTTTAAATGTATATTATTACATCTTCTATATCTTTACAAGTTTATTAGTGACTGAACTGCTTCTAAATAATTAGATTTTGTTATATTTGTTTAGAATAACGCCAGTTGGGTTAGGTAGTGTTGAAACTTTACTAGGTTAATTGTGGCCATCTTTATACTTTCAACATTTTATTGTAATACAAGATTTGTAGCAAAATATTTTAATATGAGAGGAAGATATAAGTGAATACTTGAGCTATGTGGTGGCGGCCATTAATACCACTGACACTTATACATCGTAAAAGAAGACTAAGACTGGGTCGACTCCGTATGATTCCGTCAGGCCAACAATTACATTCCCAAAGAGGGTTGATGTCACACAGGTGGCCGGCCATAAAACTATTGCCAGTCACTTTTGCAATACGTACATACATATACTCACGCCTCTTTCCCATAGGGGTAGGCGGCGACCACTTACCTCCACTTGCTACGTAATATGTACTATGAACATAATAAGTATAAGAGTAGAGGGGTTGTGAGGATCACATAATATACTTGTAAAAAATAGGAAATCTGTACACTGATTTTAACGTAAATAATCTAAGGATACTGGAAATAATAAAAGCAATTTGAAGCTAATATATGGATAACAGTCTAAAAAAATACGTGACGAACTTATTTTAGAACGTTACATGAATAGTTCGTGGTCATGTTACTAATAAATGTAAGTTTTTTTTTTTGGGTGGGCTATGGTTAACGCACACGCCTCAGTCGGGAGGGACGAAAGGGTGGAGCGCGGCACCATAACCCACCGCATTCCCTCCCCTTCGCCATTAGACTGACCACCGGTACCGATTTCCTTGTCGTCCATGGCCAGCCTAGTAAATATAAGCTAGCAATGATTGACAAAAGTTTTTACGATTAAATGCTATTTTAAGTTAAGTTAAAAATGTGGACGACAATCGCGCGTGTTACGGCGTATCCGTCTGTAAGCACCTTAATATCTTGACTTTGAGATAATTACGATAATTCTCGTATTACTATCGTTACGTGTGCATTACGGCATAATTATACCTTTCCATATGATGGCCTACACAACCATTGTTTCTAGCAAAGGTCAATACATAATTATGTAGAGAGGGCTAATGACTTTATTTAGAAGAATTGACGGTTTATCGACTTTATTTCATGATTACCTTAAGAACAATGTTACATTATTTTATTATATACCGTTATGATTTCGTGTATACAGATTATATAATATATTAGATATGGTCGTGATTTAAGACGTGTTAAATTTTCCATTGCACAAAACATAGGGAGTTCTATGTGGTCATTATTATACATTTTACGAGATTCGTAGTCATATATGTTATTTAATGTTTCCTTGGAGTCCGAATTACTCTTAAAAATTACACAGATTGAAATGAGAGAGAGGAATGTTTACTATTCTTAAATTTTTCCTCGCGGTTTAAGTACATAAACACATAACATGATAGCTAGAAAAGAAGAAATCAACATTCTGCAAAACCACAAACAGGACAATTTCATTATTTTAGATTATATTTTAGATAGTGGCAATTGAGTAAACAGCATACCTAATGGTAAGTGAAATAATTGATCAAATACTTTGTTAGGCCGTTGCTTGCTCACCACACTCGGACACCCTCAGAAAGTTGGGCTTTCGGCTCTCTTGCTCACCGAACACTACGTACGGTGATTGAGAGTCACATGTCGATTTTGCGAAAGTTTGTTACTACTCCTGCCCCGCGGCTGTACACAGAAGAGTGTCGACAGTCTGATCCTACCACATCTAATCCTGTTAAACTATGTTAATGTTCGCATCTAACAGAGGGACGTATATAAACCAAGAATACACAATATGTAATTTGCATCATCGTTTTAGCCCACAGAAATCTTACTATTGGAATTGATCTACAATATCGTGCTAGCTAGACGTATAAAATTTTATGTGCTGGTCATAGGTATAAAGTTTTATTTCAACTTTTCCTTCTCTTGCATAGATCTTATATGTATAGCTTGACCTATATTTATAGCCTTTTTTATCCAAAACATGTATACCATTTCGCTAAATCTACCCTATGCGAGTAAATCTACGTATATCTGGGAAGTACATATTCTGTTTTGCTAAAGAACAAGACTGCAATCACAAATAGTATGAATATAATAACGTTTCCTTATGATTTCTAAATGACGTAACTCAATCTGCTGGACTTAAACGTTAAGTGTTAACGTTTAAATATCTTCTCACAACAATTGTATTCATGTAATGACAATTACATATTACACGTTAAATAACTGATTGATACCGAGACCACAGATGCTGAAATGTATTCCATATGTTTAGATAGTACGCAAGTGTAGATGACAATACAGATTGGTTGTGAGCAGCTCCTCATTCAGCAATTTCCTTGTTATTTTAAATATACTGTTTGTAAATGTACTTTTAACTTTTATTGTAAAGTGTAGCGTGTTTTGCCTAACGAATTTTTGTATTTTCACCGTTTGTAACATATTGTGGTGTTGGTCATGCTCACATAAGGATCTACTTGCGGTAGCTGCGTGGAGCGGGTCTCTCCCTTCCCTCCATAGTGGTTGAGGGGAGTGATGGCTGCTCTAGTAGTTAACTCGTGATCGGGTGCCGCTTGTGGGATCTGGTCCAGCCATAATCGTTTAAATTATATTAAGTGTCTTGCGGTTTGAAGGGCATCACACTGGAGCTAATTCTTACAAAACATGTACACAATTGTATAACTAGTAAGAAGAAAAAAAATTAAAAAAAATGACAAGCCCGCTGAGTTTCTTGCCGGATCTTCTCAGTAGCGGTCGCGTTCCAATCCGGTGGTAGTATATTTTTTTTGGAAATTGTAAACCTGACAATATGTAAGTGCCCTCTCCGGGTTTATGCATAATAAATAATTTGAATTTGAATTTGAATTATACGTAAGAAAATTTGATAGCTTTTATGTGGTGACGGAGTAAGAATACAATTCACCACCCTCTTTTTTACCCGTGGGTGTCGTAAAAGATAACTAAGGGATATATTACGCATATGATATCTATGCAAGAGATGGAAAACTCGAAACAAAACCTTATACCAACCTGTCTGACTAGTAAGGTAATTTTCCTCATATTATGGAGGAGGCTCGATCCCAGCAGTGGAACGCATATGAGATGAAATGATAATGAAATGATTAACTTGCCTGTGGATGTAGTAGAAACGACTACTTACTATGATATGCATATAACACCTATGCAAAATGTGGATAACTCGAAATAAAACCCTATTTTAAAATGTCTGGACGTAGCAGGTCAATTTCCCTCGTATTTTGAAGGAGACTCGAACCCAACAGCAGAACGTACGAGTATATAAGTTGAAATTAACGAACGAACAGATTAAGCCTCTCCAGTTAATGCCCAACGCCGCACTATTAAAAATTTTTTGTGATATTATAAATAAATAATCTACCTTAGGTTTCTTTAGATAATCTCTCAACAATAAGAAAGTCAACTAACAGCAATAATATGCGTATATTAAAATAAAATTTGTTCCTCTATCTAATCCCTATATGTATTCGACATAACCTGTCTTACTCTGTAATACTGTGAAATAAATATACTAATAGCCATGCTATTGACAGTTTTCTACCTGCATAGTCATTCGCCCATCGATGTAGAGTTCTTAGTCGGCTTTTTCAATATCCATGGAAAATAGTTGGTAGTATACATAGTCAAATTCCAACGCAAAATATACTCAGTAAATACTAGGCTTATGGAATTCCATTGAATAGGTAAGTATATCAAACTAAGTCGTGAGTTTTAATTTAAAATTCAAATAGAGCTAATAAATTATATAAAAAGAAAATACATAAACACACATAAAATAAATTATATAAGTATTATAATAATGCAAATAAAAACATAAGTATACTGCATAGTTTTTTTTTTAAATAAAACAGAATTTCTACGTTTCTATATCACTGACAAATAACGAAATGGGTTATTATTTTTTTTATGAGTTTTATTCGTCAGTTATTTGTTGATTATACATGTTTTTATTGTAATTTTTTTTACAAGGCGCTTTAATAATTAATAAATACTTAAATGAACAGATGATGTAGTCGTTGAGTTACCGGGTTCTATTTCCACATAGGAGTATATTTTTGAGAAATGCCTCTATCGCGACATGATCCGCTACCGGGCCGGTGTGTGGCGTTGCCGCAAATATTTGCGCCTGATGCCGGCCTAACCGAGCTCCCGAGGGGATGGGACGGAGATTAGTCTGCTACCCGCAGGTAGGCCGACCACGTGAGGGCGACGTTTCGGCTATACTGGACGTCACTTGAAAGGGTAATCCGCCAGGCCGGCCACGGACGTCAAGAAATCGACAGCAGTGATCGGCCCAATAGTGATGGGGAGGGCATATGGTAGGTTATGGAGCCGCACGTCGCCCATCTGTCGCCCCGGACCTCCAGACCATAGCCTACCATAAAATTAAAAAAGAGGATAATATTTCGTGCGATCAGTAAATTATTATTTTGAGTCTGGATGTAATTTGTGTCCGTTAATTGTGATCTCTATAAAGTGTCCTTTAATGTAAGAATTATTTTATTTGTGCCATTTAAAAAAAATAACATGTCAGGCGCGTGCTGTGCCTTTCAATCCGAGATTTTGTCACTAATTTCTTCATCATCATCGCAGCCCACAGACGTCCCACTGTTGGGCTGCGGCCTCTTCCACAATCGGAAGGAATTTAACCTACTATACTATGCTGGTCAGACATGTTAATATAGGGTTTTATTTCGAGTTTTCCTTCTCTTTACTTAATTAAATTTAATTTAAATAAAGAATTCTTAGGACGGATTTATCTCTAGCCGAGGCCGCGGGTGACTGGACCGGGGAGTTAGTCCGCCGAGAGGGCGACCGCGCTAGGAAAGACCTACGTCCTTCCCGAGAGGGGGACGTTGGTCGAGGAGAGGGTACTCCTCAGGAGATATTCCGTCGGGCCGACTACCGACGTCAAGTCACCCTACGCCGGTGATCGGCCCAACGACGAAGGCGACGTGTCACGGGTGGGTTACGGGTGTGCGTGCTTAGGCCCCTCTGTCGCCCCGAACAGAGTGAAGCGAGGAGCGCGCCAACAGTAACTCAAAAAAAAAAGGACGGATTTATCTATACATGCAATCTCTTCCAATTATTAAATTAACAGTTTCATATTAATACAACTGTTGACTAATCTATATTAAATTTTAATTCTAATTATTATTCTATTATTGCGTTTAAAGTCTTTAAGTAATTGTCAAAGCGTCACCTCGGACACATAATGCGATTTATATTCATTACCTCTTACTATCGTGGTATTACAAGCCTTGATATTAAATTGTTCGGTAAAATAAGCTTATTTGTTATTAAAATATGTATTACTTCATTCCACAGTTATCTCAAATATTTGGGATCTACACAATATGCCTGTTATACTTCCATCGTACCTAGTGCAAAAGTTTTGGAAAGTTTTATGACCGATCGCTTGCTTTTTTAATCTCCCTGAGAAAGTAATAGTTGATCAGGTCGATATAAAACTCTTAATCATCTTTTACGACAACCACGACCAATGCAAGCGTTGGTAATACTTGTAGCCATCACTACAAAAATATATTAAAGATTAATAAAGAAAATGGTATTGGATAAAAATTCAATCGTAAAAGCCAGTTGATTAATCTCTTGGAGAATAAAGAGTATCTCTTCCCGGGATAACTAATAAAACCAACTTTGACCGCTGACACAACATACCAACCGAGGCGATTTTGATATTATGTTCTCTTAACTGTGCCCAACAATAGAAATAGATATGGAGTTCGCTCGTGACCATGAATGCTGTAAAGTATTCAAAACGGGCAATCACAAATCAAATACAAACACGATAAAATCGGTAAAAGTAGTTTTATTTACAATGTGTAGTGCTCGCGTAAACATTAGAATTCATTAAGAAATAGTCTGATAGTGCTGTGTGGTAGCGGCTTCGAATACTACCAACCCTTGCTTTGCTCGTGGGTGTCGTAAAAGACGACTAAGAGCCCTAGATTGACCCGGACCAACTCCATCTGGTACCATTTGGGTCAACGATTACATTCCCAAGGAGGGTTGACGTCAGGCAGGCGGCCGGTCATAAAAGTCATTGCCGAAATTTTTTGCAATATGTCAAAACAGATGACATATTGCGTCGACCCCAAGTAATTGGGATAAGAGCAAGATGATGATGATGATGAAATGAATGTGTGGAAGAAAGAGGTATTCATTGTATATTCTATTATTGGATCATCGTATCAGATATTAAGGCACTTTATGAGGACTGTTATCGCAACATAGATATATGTAGTACAATGGCTGTGAATGGACAACCCTGAGTGTCGTATGAGACATTTAAGTACGAGACCAGATAAAATGACATAATTTAAGTTAAAGAAGGAGAACTCAACGTACAATTCTATTCTTAATTCTCTGGCCTTTGCTAATTCTATTTTCGTGTGGTAATGATGTAAGAATGCAATAGTCACCCCCTTCCTTTACTGTGGGTGATCATAAAAATACTACTAGGTATAAATAACATCTGTCAATCGTATAACTAGTAAGAAAAAAAAAATTAAAAATAATGACAAGCCCGCTGAGTTTCTTGCCGGATCTTCTCAGTAGCGGTCGCGTTCCGATCCGGTGGTAGTATATTTTTTTTGGAAATTGTAAACCTGATAATATGTAAGTGCCCTCTCAGGGTTTATGCATAATAAAATAATTTGAATTTGAATTTGAATTTGCAAGAGAAGAAAACACGAAATAAAATCCAATATCAACTAATTCATTCGTATGTAATAAACTGACAGTTGATGTAGGATTCGAGTCCATACCCTCATAATAGGAAAACATGCTATACTATTGGATTAGTGAGGCTTGCTCCAAATTACTTGGGATCGTTCTAAAATACATATGTAAATTATACATACGCATTGCAAAAAAAGCTTGGCAATAGTTTTATGATCGTCAACCTTTTATGATCGGACGTCAAGTCTCTTAGCGAAAATAGTTGTTGACCAGACGATCAGAAATTTGTCCAAGTAAATGTAGTCGTCTTTTACGATAGCCATAAGCAATCTAAATGTTTGTACTATTCTTAACGACCATTACACAACAATAATTGAAATATTATCTGAAAGATATATCCCTATAGACAAGTTTAAGTTGGTAAAAGGTATCGTTTAAAACTTACTGCTTAATCCTTACATGTACATAAAAGGTTTATTCTCACACTGTATGAGAAACAAATTAAGTACTATTACAGATACAAGGATTTAAAATATTTTAACTGATAATTATTATATGTAAATGTAATTTCATTTAAGTAATAACGATATTATTTCATCGATAATAGTAATACTTGTAATATTATGTATCTATTACGTAATACTATAAACAGTATTGAAACTCGATATCTGTGGGAATTCGGCGAGTTTACGATTGGTTTGACTTAATTTTTTAATACATTGTCATGAAGGTCTCTGATGCTTACGCTAGTATACATGGTATATCTTATGGGGCAACTGCTCGAGTATGTTGTAGTTTAACGGTCATAAATCGTAATTAGAATGTACATTACACAAAAAACAATATAACATAAAAGTTGCAGTGATTTCAAAAAAATGTGTCTAAGAGTCGTAACGTAACATTTAAGGCATAGGCCTTAAATGTTACGTATTATGTAGGCATGTACAGACAGAATACATGTAGGCATGTAAAGCTTCGACAGTATAATTTCATTCATTGATACCTAGAATTGCGCAAACACGTCAATGACAGCCGTAGGTACAACGGGGAGCCGTCAACGGTCATAGGCCGATCAGCTGTATTAAAGTGAAGCTTGTCTTGCTTATGCGAACGTAATCATTGATTTATTAAATTTCTAATGAACATTTAACAAAGTATGAATATGTTGCGTATTAAGTATCATTGACTTTATACATTTCAATCAGATTTACACGAAAAAGCGATGACAAAATTGAAAAATTTACACATGTCTCTAATTCCTTAACGAATCGATATTTTTCGTTCAAATTTTTTTCATGGGTTCCTACCATCATTGCCTAGCTCCCTTTTAACCAGTTGCCCCATAACCATCCATGATACATCCTGTATATTTAAAATTATTTTTAATTAACGTTTGATGCATAAAGAGGTGTGTTATAAGTTTGATGTCTGTTTGTCTGTGTGTGTGCGCCTGTTTGTAGCATCGTAGCTCTCAAATAGATGGACCGATTCCCTTGTGTTTTTTTTTTCATTTGAAAGCCAGTTTCATGGCGGTAGTTCTTAGCCATGTTTGGTTAATATCGGTCCAGCAGTGTAAGAGTATTAGCTCTTTTCCGAAATACGTTTAAGTGCTTCACGCGTGCCAGTACAAACGTTAAATAAGGATTAATTGATAATTTCTGTTGAAACGTAATACTTTCTTTTTGATATATTTTAGTTTAAATTTTTAATTTTATTTATTTAAGGATTTTATTGTGTTTATATTAAATTTTGAAGGGTTCAATTATCATAATCTAATGGTTTTAATTATCTTTGTTACAGGTATTTAGATCAGAATATCATTCCTTACACCTAAATAGCTGAGTATCTACATTTTATTTAAATGAGTTATGTATACACACTACATATAGTTGAAATACACTAAACCTATTTACGTGTATTTCATAACATTCATTGACCAATTTTCTTATTATAACCATTCTATATTTCCTTATATACACTAGCTGACCCAACAGACGTTGTTCATTATTCATCATCATTTCAGCCTATTGCCGTCCACTGCTGGACGTAGGTCTGCCTCATGTTACGCCCCAATGTACGGTCCTGTGCCGCCTGCATCCAACGACGCCCAGTAACTTTCACCAGGTCTTCGGTCCACCTAGTAGGGGAGCGTCCTACACTGCGTCGTCCGATACGTGGTCGCCACTCGAGAAGCTTTCTTTCCCAGCGGTTGTCGATTCGTCGAGCGATGTAGCCTGCCCATTGCCACTTTAGCGTGCTAATTCTTCGTGCTATGTCGGTTACACCCGTTCTTCTGCGGATTTCAGTATTCCAGATTCTATCTCGCAGAGAAATCTTGAGCATAGCTCGCTCCATAGCACGCTAAGCGACTTTGAGCCTTGTTATGAGGCCTACATTTAGGAACCACGTTTTCGTGGCGTAAGTCATCACTGGTAACACACACTGGTCGTAGACCTGTGTTTTCAGACATTAAGGTATGTTGGACGAGAAGATCCACTTAAGTTTCCCGAACAGACGTTGTTCTGTTCAAGTAAAATAAAAGGAATTCTTGAAATCGACAGCAGTACCACCTACCGTGTCTAATTGTGACTCTAAACTATTCTCGAATCCCCTTGAAACACACAGAACATTTTATCAACATCGGTCCAGCCGTTTAGGATAAGTTCATACACAAGAAATTTATGTATAACGATATATGTTCTTTCTAAATGCATTAAATAATTGTAACTGCTATCTTTTTTTTCATATAGTGACGGAGTAAAAATACAATTCACCACCCCCTCTCTTGCCGGGAGTTTCGTAAAAGTTGACTCAGGGATTAAATATGCATATAAAATATATGCAAAAAACGAAAATCTCGAAATAAAACCCAATACTAACATATCTGATCAGCATAGTAAAGTGAGTCAATTTCTCTCCTATTGTGAAGGAAGCACTGCAGAGAGACGTATGAACAAAAATGATACCAAGAACAATAAGAAACTTGATTAATTATATAAATCAACATAACGCAGTAACCAAATGTATAATAATAATATTTAATAATAATAATTAAATTAATATATTTAATACGATATATATCTTTCAAGCGACAATAAAGAAACAAATTATATCATTTATATTATATATAAACTATCAATTAAAAAACATTAATTTTTAAATCAATTTTCGTATTAAATGCTATCAATTTTTTTATTGCCATAAAATATTGTTTTTAAATAACACATTTAACTAATCTTATTTTATTGAATTTGAAGTCATGTTGTATTTAGAATGGAGTTGGCATTTGTTTAATAAGGAATGGGTTATAGAACCTTTTGAAACGGAAAGTTATTTACCGACCCGATTGTAGCAAGTAGTGTTTGCACGCAAATTCAGAAAGGCTGATTGATGATACTCCAAGACGGTAGATTGCAATATTACGTGAAGTAAATAGCCATGTGGGCGGGTAGGGTCTTTTTTAAAACGACTATTAAACTTTTACTTTGAAGTAAAAACTTTGATAGATAAGAGAAACTCTTAATTTATAAAATTATTTTAGAAGGAACTGAGATACGTACTACTGTAATGTGTTTGAAAGTTTCTTTTTCTTTTATTAATTATCAGATGCTCTATTATAAAGGAAAATACCATCAAGTCTACATATCAAAAAATTCTATAGGTATAGAAACTCTCTAACTTATCTGATATCTGCATATGTGTGATAAAAAGTATTTAATTAATTAGTCCTTTTTTATGGTAGGCTATGATGGTCTAGGCACACCCTGCCCAATCTGTCCGGGGCAACGGATGGGCGATGGGTCACGTACGGCGTTATTACTCTTTCGAGTACCATCCTAGGGGATGAGTATCCTTAAAAGAAAGTCACATCAATTATGCTGACATTTTATGTAATCCTAAAATATCATTTTGTTGAATACAAAAAGGTTACTTTTATGACGGGTTAAAAATCATGGGAAACTGACAAGGACGGCAGTCTTCAATCCACCTGCGTGGTGGCGATTGCGATTCAATAAATCATCTCATCTCAGCCTGAACACGTCCCACGTGTTGGTATAGGGTTTTGTTCCAAGTTTTCCTTCTCTTGCATGGATATTATACGCATAATATAGCCCTTTATCATCTTTTAGGACACTCACAGGCAAAAGAGGGGTGGTGAATTGTATTCTTACTCCGTCATCACACAGAAAACCAATAAACCATAACTTAGTAAAATTCACAAGTACCGAGTGTTATCCCGTTATACGCATTATATTACAAAGCTTCCCATATATGACACAATTGGAGCTTGCACCGAGTCCTGTTATGCACACAATAGTTCCCACGAGGTTAGACTAGCTATACGCTAATAAACAGGGTTGCCAATATCGATAAAATTCATAAAAAATGTAATTTCAATAATAAAAAATAATTTTATTTATCAATTTTAAGTTCGAGTCTCATCCGCAATAGAAGAGAAATTGATCTGCTACACCACGCTGGTCAGAGATATAGAAGCTTTTATTTCAAGTTTTCCTTGTCTTGCATAGATGCTATATGCATATTTAATGCCTTATTGTCTTTTTTGACACCCACGGGCAAGAGTGAACGTGGTAAATTGTATTCTTACTCAGTCAACACAAGGAAATTATTTACGGTCCGAAAATCAAATTTGAAAATAAGGCTATTTAAAAAACAAACTTAATTCATTTTTATCAAAATATGTATTACAATTAATAAATCTATTCATATATAATTTAATAGTACATAGTTAATTATAAGTAAACTATATATGTGATTATAAGTAAGTTTGAATTTTTAAAATCTTAAGTTTAATTGATAAAATACGATAGATCTTTCAAATTTTTCAATTTTAATTGTTCATTAGTTACGTTTTAATTTGAAATACATAGTTGTAGAATTGATTATAATTTCAAATTGCTAAAAAGTAATAAGATCTTAGAAATAAATGCAATACTTATGATTTTAACTTTAAAAATAATAATTTGCCAACCCTAATGGTGGTTACAAGATTATATTCCCATAATAAATTCCCAAAGAACAATGAAAATTGTTTTCGCGAGACTTTAAAGATCCTTATCATTCATTTGGTTCCGTGTTCTTATTAATTTATTCGCTAATTGATGTTTTATAAAACAAAAGTGTTGGTTCCGATGTGAAAAAGGCAATTTACCAATTATACATAATTGAATATATAAGATCTCATGTAGCTTCTGCCGGAAATGATAAAAATATCTATTTCTGAAGGATAGCAAAATCGGAAATATTTATTTGATAATAGGTTACAATTATATATATTTAACTAAAACAAACAATTGATTAAGACTTAAAATATTTAATACTAGCAACCCGCCCTCGCTTCGTTTCGGTTTTAGTTTCCTTACCCACATAGGGCCCGTTCCCGTGTTAGTGTAACTCCTTATATAGTAGACCTGGTAGTCAAATATTATCAAAATCTGTCCAGCCGTTTTGAAGATTACCCTAAACAAACAATTAGACAGACAGGCAAAACATTTTTAAACCGGGGTTTAGCCATAGATATCGTGCAAATAACTTCAATTCAGACACTTCAATTTTTATTTTATTTTTTTTATTTTTATTTAATACAACACCCTGCACTAAGGAAATAATCCTTGTATTGCGGGGGACTTTACAAACATATAAATAACGGACACAAATTACATCCAGACTCAGAACAACAATTTGTGGATCGCACAAAGTGTTGTCCCGCGTGGGATTCGAACCCCCGACACTGGCGCTGTAAGTCGCTATCTTAACCACTACGCCATCTGTGCAGTCATTTTATATATTTGTATAGATTTTTAGACTAATATACCTAATCTTGAGCAAAGAAATCTTCATCAAAACTCATCTATGTAAACCAATTGTACTCTAACTCTGTCACCATACGGATACACAGATTGGGAACAGGAAATACAATACAATCATACTGTATATATTCCATGTGTAATAAAAAAATGTATTTAAATATCTATATGTTTCATCTGTATACTAACTCATTAACAAATAAAGGCCTACGACCAAAAGTAATTACATAAGGAAAACATTATAGCAACCATTTTGGTAACGACTGTTTCATTGTTCCGTTACATAACTAAATATTATATGTTTTAATTGATTATATTAGTTATTAGTTATGTACGTTTAAATTGTTAGTCTACATCCGATTGTGCCTTAAATATTTTCATTCATTCATTCATTTGTGCTCATATTCGTTCCACTCTTTTACCTTGAGTCTCCTCTACAATAAGAGGGGAATCGACCTACTGCGCTGGTCAAACGTCTTGTTGGTAGGGATGTGAAAAAATAATCTATTTATATAATAATCGATTATTACAAAAAATAATCGATTCATAATCGATTTTTACAATCGATTATCAAAATAATAAAAATCGGTTATTAATCGATTTTTTATTATTCGAAATTCGATTGAAATTAATCGATTATTCACTGTCAGATTTCCTAAAAAATAAGAAATTCGAAATTCTAAATAAGTGTTTATCCTATATGGGAAGTGAAACAAGTAGAACGAGTAATAAGTAGAAAATTATGCAGTTCTGTTTTAAATTTTGTATTATATGGTACATTAACATACGGTATCCTACCGCACAGGCATAGTCGTTAAAATTCCGACCCAAAATACGGATTTCGGGATTCGATTCCCATGCTTTTTTTTTGGGGGGGGGTGGGTTACGGTCGGCGCGCTCCTCGCACCACACCGTCCGGGGCGACAGAGGGGCGTCAGCACGCACACCCGTAAAAAAAAAAAAGAGAAGTTATTTATTATGTTAAACGGTTATTTCGCACACTGGACATAGCGCACTAGTAAATTGCTATTTATAAAAAGCCTCAAAGTCGCTCAACGTGCTGTGGAGAGGGCTATGCTCAGTATTTCTCTACGTGATCAAATCCGAAATACGGAAATTCGTAGAAGAACCCGGGCGTAACCGATATAGCCCGCAGAATTAGCACATCGCTCGTCAAACCGACAACCGTTGAGTAAGAAAAGTTCTTAAGTGGCGACTACGAATCGGACGTGGCAGTGTAGAACGACCCTTTACTAGGTGGACTGACGACTTTTTAAAGTCGCAGGGAACCGTTGAATGCAAGTGGCACAGGACCGGTCCGAGTGGCATTCTCGTGGGGAGGCCTACATCCAGCAATGGACGTCTGTAGGCTGATGGATGGATGAAAATAATGAAATTGCTATTACTCAGTCATCGATATTTTACGAGATATGATACTACCCCGACGACTTGGCCCATGGCTGCGGGTAGAAAATTGTAAACAGCATGGTCTCCGTCTAGCACTGCAAAATAGTAAAAAAATTAAATAAATGATTGTGATTGCGTATTACCTTGTAACGTCTATTGCCATCCGGAGTGCCTTCAAATTCAAGAAATAATTATACAAACGACGATTAATCCAAACCACTTTCTATATCCTGCTAGATCAATTAAAATAGAATAGTTATATTAATTACCTGTAGTTGCAGACCAAATTGTCATTAATCATACGCAACATCAAAATTTCCTTGTCCCGTTCGCTAAATTGAACGACATTTAGGCGGTAGTCCATTAATATATTAATATAATAACTTATTTATTAATAATAAAACTAGAAATGAGTTAATTTACTAATAGCAATTTTACATTAATTATAAACATTATATCTATGGTGGCAAACAAGTTCTCATTCATAACAAGAGATAAGCCTTCGCTTTCTGCAATGTAGAAAAGGCTAAAATTACATTGTCACTTAACACACCTAAGATCAAATACAAAATTAAAGAAGATTTAATATTTGAAAATTAATATAATATGCATATCTTATCTTATATCTTTAAACGAGCAATTCTTGTATATGTATATATATATATATATATATATATATATATATATATAGCCATACTTCCTTACTAATATTATAAATGCGAAAGTAACTCTGTCTGTCTGTCTGTTACGCTTTCACGTCTAAACCACTGAACCGATTTGGATGAAATTTGGTACAGAAATGGACTAAAGCTTGACAAAGGACATAGACTACTTTTTATCGCGAAAAAATGGGTATAAGGGGTTGAAATAGGGGATGACATTTTGTATGGAAATTCGTCATTTTCGATGATATTATCAATCATGAATCTTTGTGTTAAGGCACTTGATAATATATACATAAATATTTGTTCTAGCGTTTTGGAAATTTCATTTATATGGGGATGAAATTCAACCCCTAAAAGACAAAAGAGCATAAAGCCGAAACCACTGGGCGTAGAAACGTAATTTTTTTTTTACACCGTAGTATTTCTTAGGGTACACGAGCTCTAGCAAAGAAATCGCAAAAAAATTAGTATAAGGGGTTGAAATAGGGGATGACATTTAGTATGCAAATTTATCATTTCGATGATAGAACCATGAATCTTTGTATTAAGGCACTTGATAATATATAAATAAATATTTATTCTAGCGTTTTGGATATTTCATTTATATGGGGATGAAATTCAACCCCTAAAAGACTAAAAAGCATAAAGCCGAAACCACTGGGCCTAGAAACGTAATTTTTTTATTTACACCTAAGTATTTCTTAGGGTACACGAGCTCTAGCAAAGAAATCGTGAAAGAATGGGTATAAGGGGTTGAAATAGGGGATGATATTTAGTATGTAAATTTATCATTTCGATGATAGAACCATGAATCTTTGTATTAAGGGCACTTGATAATATATAAATAAATATTTATTCTAGCGTTTTGGAAATTGCATTTATATGGGGATGAAATTCAACCCCTAAAAGACAAAAAAGCATAAAGCCAAAACCACTGGGCCTAGAAGCGTAATTTTTTTTTACACCGTTGTGTTTCTTGAAGAACACGAGCTCTAGCGAAGGATTTTTGGAAAATCACCCCTTAAGGGGGTGAAAATCGTATAGCCGAAACTATTGGGACTAGGAACGTGAAACTATGTATTTCTGTGTATTGTGCGATTCTCCTTCTTTTGTTGTTAATGAGCTGTAAAAATTAGTTTTTGAAATTCAATCTCTAAGGGGGTGGAAAATGTATATCCGAAATCATTAGGCCTAGAAACTAGGGATGTGAAAAAATAATAATCGATTAAAATAACAATCGATATAATAATCGATTATTAATCGATTTTTTTTTTTGTAATAATCGATTTTTACAATCGATTATCAAAATAATAGAAAATCGATTAATTTTATTATAAAATTATTATTATTTCACAGCCAGATATCCTAAAAAAACAAGGTCATCAACAATACTGCGTGCAGTATTTCATACTATATTAGAAGATGAAGCTCACATTTCCTAAAAAAAAAGTCATCATAATCCTGTCGATTATTTTATAATCGATTATTTATTTTTAATTAATCGATTATTTTATAATCGATTTATTTTGAAGAACAAAAATCGATTATTTAAAAAATCGTTTATTTTCCCTCCAAGTCACATCCCTACTAAAAACATGAAATTTTGTACAAAGTTGTCTTTCTTGGGGAAAGTGCTCACTAAAAAAGAGCTTTTGCCATTTTACCCCTAAGGAGGTGAAAAGCGTATAACCGATATCACTGAGCCTAGGAACGATCATTTTAGTACACAGTCGGCTTTCTTGGGTTACCCCATTATTTTTTCTTAATGCTCGCTTATCAAGATTACTTTGGATCGACGCAATATGTAGGCGGTCCTCTGCCATCGTAGATATATTCCAAAGGTTCTTCTAGCAATATTTTATGATCAGCTGCCTGCCAGACGACATAGCTGGCTAGATGGCATCACCAATTGGTCCAGGTCAATGTAAATCTTTGTCTTAGTAGTATTTTGCGACACCCACAAACAATGAAAGTGTTATAATATTCCTAGCCGCTACCAGACAGTAAGTTAAAATCAAGATATTAATCCAATTTTCTATCTCTAGAAATAAACAAATTTGAAGCGTCTATTTGTTGTCAAAGTAATAAGTTTTATTTATGCTCACACAATTATTTGCACGGTACCTATGTCTAAAAAACCGGCCAAGTGCGAGTCGGGGTCATGCACGAAGGGTTCCATACTATTATCTATAAAAAGAGGGAAAATTGCGTTTGTGGTATAGGAGCCCCCTTAAATATTTATTTTATTTTTAATATTTATTGTTATAGCGGCAACAGAAATGCATAATTTGTAAAAAAATCAACTGTCTAGCTATCGCGGTCCTTCGGATACAGCTTGGTGACAGACAGACGGTCAGACAGACGGATGGACAGACAGCGAAGTTTTAGTAACAGTGTTCCGTATTTACCCTTTGGGTACGAAACCCTAAAAACGGCTCATTTTTTTTTGTCTGTCTATTCGATACGGGTAATCTTCAAAACGGCTGTACCGATACTGATAATACTTTACAACCAGGTCTACCAAGCCTTACATAAGGAATAACTTAGGCTATATTTTATCCAAGGCTATATTTTATCCCGGTGTGGCTGGAGCAACTGTAAGAATTTAATCGATTTTAAAATTATTTCACTAACGGAAAGCTGATTTTAAGCGAGTAACATATTTAGGTTTTATTGCCGTGTGGTAACGGAGTAAGAATACAATTCACCACCCCCTCTCTTACCCGTGGGTGTCGTAAGAGACGACTCAGGGATATATTACGCATATGACATCTATGCAAGAGATGGAAAACTCGAAACAAAACCCTATACCAACCTGTCTGACCAGCATGGTATAGTAAGGTTAATTTCCCTCCTACTATGGAGAAGGCTCGAGCCCAGCAGTGGGACGTATATGAGCCGAAATGATGATGAACATATTTAGGCTATTTTTTTATCCCAATATTCCTACGGGCCCGGGCACAATGCCGGTGAAATCGCGGGCGTTTAATGGATATAAAAATTAATTTACGAAAGAAAATCTAAATTATCAGTGAATAACAAATAAAGGCTATTTTCATCCTGGTGTTTGCCCGGGAATGAGAACTCTGCGAGAAACCGGTGGATGTTGACCAATTTTTAAAATTCTTTCAACAATAGGAAGCTACGTTATCAGCGAGTAACAGGCAATTTTTATCTCGGATATTTGTATGGGATTTGATTAGTACAATTTTTTTTCACCCATGTAAACTTATAATATCAGCGAGTAACATAAGCAACTTTTATCTTGGCATTCGCATGGGAATGGGGTTTCGCATGGGTTGAGAATTCGCATGGGTGAAACTACGGGAGTTTGATCAATATATTTTTTTTTTCACCAATGGAAACCTATCATGGATAATGTATTATCAGCGACTAAGGAAGGCCATATTTGTCATCGTTTTTCCACGTGAATTTGAACTACAAGGGTGGAAGTAATATTCAAATATAAAAAATTGTGAAGATATTTGGACGTTTGTTACTCGATCACGCGCAAACTGTTGACCAGATTTGAATGAAAATTGACACATAGATAGAGTATTTCTTAAATTAAGAAATATCATCATCATCATCACCGAAGCCCACATAGTTCCCACTCTTGGGCTCGGGCCTCCTCCATAATGGGAGGGAATTTGACCTACTATACCATGCTGGTCAGATATGTTGGTATAGGGTTTCATTTTTCGAGTTTTCCTTCTCTTGCATAGATGTTATGTGTATATATCCCATAGTCGTCTTATACGACATCCACGGGCAAGATAGGTGGTGAATTGTATTCTTACTCCGTCACCACAATAACACAATAGAAAGAAATATGCAAGCCAAATTTTACGCGGGCGAAGCCGCGGGCAAAAGCTAGTATATATATATATATATATTCAGGATCTCGGAAACAGCTCCAACGATTTTGTTGAAACTTGGCATACTAGGATTCGGGTCTAAAAAATCGATCTAGCTAGGTTTTATTTATAGAAAATGTTCTTTTGTCGGTGTTTTTAGCATAACAATAAATGACATTAAATTTTAAAAGAATATGAATTCAAATTTCGTTGTAAATGTCAAGAGTTCCGGTAGCTCAGTTGGGGGACGGCTGATTTCAATTTTGAGTTTTGTAGCATCCAAACAACGTCGGTTCGAATCTCGATGTTATTATTATTCTCTTTTTGTAATTTTTTTATATAATTTTTAGTTTTTATTAATATATCTAAATAAATTCTATAAAAATATTCCGAGCGAAGCTCGGTCAACCTGATATTTATATCTTTAAACGAGCAATTCTAGTATATATATATATATTTTCAAGATCTCGGAAACGGCTCCAACGATTTTGATGAAACTTGGCATACTAGAGGTTTCGGGGCCAAAATATCGATCTAGCTAGGTTTTATTTATAGAAAATGTTGTTTTGTCGGTGTTTTTAGCTAATCAATACTCATTGTAAAATAAAATGTCAATAGAATATGGATTCAAATTTCGCGGTCAACGTCAAGAGTTGCTATAGCTCAGTTGGGAAGTTGTCCAGTTTTCTTTTTGTTTTGTTTTGGCCTTCAAAGAGTGTGGTATCGAATCTCGGTGTTATTATTATTCTCTTTTTGTAATTTTTGAAATTTTTCCATTATTTTATTTTTATTTTTTATTAATATATATCTAAATAAATTCGACAAAAATACAACAAAAATATACCGAGCGAAGCTCGCTCAACCAGATATTAACATCTATATAAGAGAACGAAAACTGGGAATAAAACCCTATACCAACCTGTCTGACCAGCATGGTACAGTAAGGTCAAATTCCCTCCTATTGTGGAGGAGGCTCGAGCCCAAAAGTGTGACGTGTATGAGCTGAAATGATGATGTTGATTTGAAAATTACATCCATCAGTTAAATCGATAGATTATACTACTACCTCTCCGTGTAGTGACGGAGTAAGAATACAATTCACCACTCCCCCCTCTTGCCCGTGGATGTCGTAAAAGACTACTAAAGGATATAATATGCATATAATATCTATACAAGAGAAGGAAAACTGGAAACAAAACTCTATACCAACACGTCTGACTCGTCAATTTCAGTCCTATAGTGGAGGAGGCCCGAGCCCAACAGTGGAACGTACATGGGCTGAGATGAGATGGTCAACCTGCTCTTATCTCAATTACTTAGGATCGTACAATACTACTCGATATGTTGGTACTTTTCTTTCATAGTACATAGTTCAAAAGTTATTAGCAATAGTTATATTACCGGTTGCCTGCCTACGTCAACCGTCCCTGGGAATGTAATTGTTAGTCTGACAGAATCAGTTGGCTTTGGTCCGGGTCGATGAAAATCTTCGTCTTTTACGACGTCTACGGGCAATGTAAGGGTTCTTTGTATTCGTAACCGCTACTTGCAAATTTTTAACACGCTTTTTATTAGTGTCACTTACAGCTTTTTAACACGTTTTTTATTAGTTATTAGTATGTATGTAACGGAATCTTCGAACGTCATTTTATCCCACTTTAAACGAACAGATTTTATTTAAACATTGCACACTCGTCAAAGGCCTATGAAGATGCAATAATTCGATCAAAATAGCCGAATTTCCTGATTAGATTCGCCAGGATTTAGAAATTTGAATAAAAAAAACTACGCATGCCCGAAATTCGAATCTTCTACGATTCGGGCGATCAGCTTAGCACAATGCAGCAAAGATTATCTAAAGGTTGTGTGGTAGCGGCTTCGAATACTACCAACCCTTTGCTCGTGGGTGTCGTAAAAGACGACTAAGAGCCCTAGATTGACCCAGACCAACTCCATCTGGTACTATTTTGGGTCAACGATTACATTCCCAAGGAGGGTTGACGTCAGGCAGGCGGCCGGTCATAAAAGTCATTGCCGAAACTTTTTGCAATATGTCAAAACAGATGACATATTGCGTCGACCCCAAGTAATTGGGATAAGAGCAAGATGATGATGATGATGATTATCTAAAGGTAGTTGCATTCAAAACGTGTAAGATGAAAGGGAACTACTAGTAAATACTTGACTTGTAACTTGTAAGCGTGTTTTTTTACTTTTTTAAACTAGAATTTATTGAAATAGATATTGAACACATTATTACATTAACCAATAGAACACAAATGACAACGACCTATCATCATTGACAGAAGAGACGGCCAAAAATATATATTAATCATAAAATGTGTATTTACAAATATTTTTAAATTAAATATATTCAGAGACTGGTTGATGAAGTATTTTAACAATAACACGTTTATCAGGAAACAATCGATTTTATAAATAAAACATAGTTGCAGTTAAGGTCATAAAACTACATATCTGCTTTCCTTATTGATAGAATGTTCTATAAGGCTGGTTAATTTATTTTTATAATTTGGTAACATCGCCTTTATCAAGTAACTTAATACATAATGTTATAGGTATTCGAAATTATATGTTTCATCGTTATTATCATCATCATCTTAGTTCACATACATTCTACTGTTAGTCTTGAGCCTCCTTCAGAATAGGAGGGAAATTGATCTTACATATGCTGGTCAGACTAATTGGTGTAGTATTTTGTTTCAAGTTTTCCATCTCTTGGGTAGGTGTTATATGCCTATTACATCCCTTAGTCATCTTTTACGACATCCACGGCCAAGTTAAAGAGTGCTGAATTTTATTCTTATTTCGTTACCACACGGAGTTATATGCTTACATTGAAATGTAAATATTGTTATTGCTTGCGTCTAAAGTAAAATACATGTGCTCTTAGAGTTAACAGTAAAAAAGAGATGAAAAATAGGGGAAATTAAAAATATGTGAATTTTATCAGCAGCATTCAATTAAGTATTCAACATTGCTGTAGCACTCACTTTATAAGACAGAAACTATTCAGATATTTATTCACGTACAAAAAATCATGATAATTGATCACGCCGATTAACAACATATTATGCCCCAAAATATTCGACATACGCCTATACTTTTATTATTAAATCTATATCTATACCAATAAATAAAATTGGAGTGTCTGTTTGTAATGTCAAAATAATAGACCTTTTTCATGCTCACACGGTTATTTACACTATACATATGCCTTAAAATCACTTTATATTTTTTTGTCTGTCTGTCTGTTTGTTCCGGGTAATCTTCAAATCGGCTGAACCGATTTCAAAAATTCTTTCACCAATGGAAAGCTATAATATCAGGGAGTAAACTAGGCTATATTTTATCCCGGTATTCCCACGGGAACGGTCACTACGGGGATAAGGCGACAGAAACCAAAGCGAAGCGAGGGCGGGTTGCTAGTGATATATAAAATTGATTACGCTATGAAAATTTGAATATTATTCTATCAAAGTTATATTTTATCAAAATATACAATAAAATATTATACTACTAGCAATCCGCCCTCGCTTCGCTTCGGTTATAGGTTATAGTCGTTTTACCCGCGTAGTTCCCGTTCCCCTGGGAATACCGGGATAAAATAGCCTAGTTTACGCCCTGATATTATAGCTTTCCATTGGTGAAAGAATTTTTGAAATCGGTCCAGCCGTTTTGAAGGTTACCCGGAACAAACAGACAGACAGACAGACAGACAGACAAAAATTTTTTAATTGCTATTTTAGGCATAGGTGTCGTGCAAATAACCGTGTGAGCATGAGAAAAGCCTATTATTTTGACATTACAAACAGACACTCCAATTTTATTTATTGGTATAGAATAGATATGGCACGACACTCCTCTAAAAAAGGAGAGATTTTCTCTCCATTACTGTATTTTAAAAAGTTTTAATACTTCCACTCACGCAATATAGTAATTAGTCTGTTATCATTTATTGAGACAAATTATGAGACACGGAAATGCTAATAATAAATCACATGCTGCGTATAGACGGTTGTTTTGCTACAAATAATTTGCTATGACAATATTCCACCCGTCCATTTATGATTTAGTGCTTTGCTAATACAACTAAATCAAAAGAGAAATTGTATGCACGAAACATGTAAATATATTGTCAAATGCAAATAATTAATACGTTGCTAATTAAACTTAAAATTCTCGAAATGGATTATTTAATTAACTGAATAGTAATAAAATGAAAAATTATAATAATTAATAAGAAGATCAAACAAAATAAATACGATTTATTGCAATAATGGCCTTTTTCGCCGAAAGATATTAAAATAAACTAGTTTAATGTTTTTAATCACTAAAATCATCATGATCTGAAGCTTAAATTGTAAGAAAATTATATTTTTCTCGCCTCACTTTATAAGAAATACATAGAAATGTCAGTTACAATAAAAAAATAATTTATCAAACCCTTAACTAAACAATCAAACACTTATTGAGCTTTTCGACGTAAGGAGCTCGCACCTTACAAAATGGCTGAACATAATTGAGTTTAAGCTATCAATCATTACGATAGGACAGTAGTAGAAAATATCGATAGTAATATCAATATAATGTTTCGGATTGCACTTTACAAATGATTTAATGACAATTTAACTGTTGTTTAGATACTCTATGAAATATTCACAACTCGTACTTCAATCAGTCTGATCCGTCCGGTTCTAATTGAATTCAAAGATGTCAATACACCTAACAGAGGGTCATTTTATTTTGCCTCGTCTGAGTCGTGGTCGCTACTTAGAAACCCTTCTTTCCCTTCTTTGGTTGACGATTCCACAAGCGATGTGGCTTGCTCATTACCACTTCAACGTGCTCATTCTTCAGGCTATGTCGGCTACAAGTATACTTATATTGATTTATAAATATTCATTTCATTATCATTGCAACCCATCGCCGTCCACTGGTGAACGTAGTCCTTTATAAATGGATGTAATTTGTGTCCGTTAATTATATGTTTGTAAAGTTGCCAGCAATACAAGGATTATTTCCTTAGTGCATGGTGTTGTCTTAAAAGTAAAAAAAATTAAAAAAAAAATTATAAATATAATTAATTATTAATCTGCTTAGCGATGAAACTTAGAATGATGGGAAAAGTTACTTACTGCACCAAGTTAGCACAATTGAAAGTGATGGACGAGGCTAGAGTAAATGAAATGACAGTTTATTGTCACGCTGACATGACATGACAGCGCAAGTGGTTACTAATCTTAGCAATTAGATTGACAGCCACTAGCACTTTAATACTTACTATTTCACTCATTAGTGTACATAAAATAATATAGATTTTCTATCAGTCTAATTTTGTGTCGTGATAGAATAAGAATACAATTCTTCAACCCAATTTCTTCGCCACGAGTGTCGTAAAAGTCGACTAAGGTATTAAATATGCGAACACGTATACAATGCCAACCCATCTGACTAGCGTCGTATAGTAGATCAATTTGTCGGGTCGACCACTGATGACAAGTAACCCTGCTCCGGTGGTCGGCCCAACGACGAAGGCGACGTGGTGTTCGGGTGGGTTGCGGGTGTTGCGTGGTATACGCCCCTCTGTCGCCTCGGACGGAGGAGTGCACGGAGAGCGCACCGACCGCAGCCCAAACCACAAAAAAAAATAATAGGTCGAGCCTTGTAGTGAGACCTATATCAGCTAAGATGATGTTGAATATACCCTACTTATAAACGTACAAATTACAACGAAACTTGCGGCCATCATTTATGAATAGAAAGAAATATCCTGTTTGGGTATAGATAATATACTACTTCCATGTGCTTACGGAGTAAGAATACAAATCACCACTCCCTATCTTACCCGTGGATGTCGTATAAGACGACTATGGGATATAATAGGCACATAACATACAGATGTTATGTGCCTATTATATCCCATAAAGAGACGAAAAATTCGATATGAAACCCTATACCAACATGTCTGACAAGCATGATATAGTAGGTCAAGTTCATTCTCATTGTGGAGGAGGCCCGAGCCCAACAGTGGGACTTATGTGGGCTGCGATGATGATGATGATGCATTCAACATACTACTAGTACTAGAATACAACTATAGCATTTTGAAGTCTAGATATCTACTAACAATTAACTCCTTAATTTAACAAGCTTGTTAAAATAGTTAAATCTTAACTATGTCAATTTAACGTTAAATAATAACCACACTATTAACACGTCGATAAATATTTCCTTACATCGAAATTATTACAAACATCACTATAATTTGACGCTCATTACAACTGATTACATTTTATTATTTGATAACTATTTTATTGGCAATTAAGTAGTTATTATATTACGTATGTTTGTATGTTGAAGTATAATGGACATACAAAATAACTGTTTGCTATTGTGCCATAGACAATCGTTTTACTGTTCACTGTACTTATGTATTATATAATATCGTGTTCGAAATAAATCTTATAAACGTATGAATTGGCATCGTAAAATAAATAGATGGTATTCAGGGAGAAAAGAATTTCAAAATATTTAAGAATTAATGCATGGAGGACCTTGGCACAATGCTCAATGATCTCAGCAGGGTATCCCAACTATTGGGTTTACGAATGAACATGGACAAGACGAAAGTCATGTCAAACGCCCATGTCATTCCTGTACCGGTCCTAGTTGGCAATGCGATTCTCGAAGTTGTCGATCATTATGTTTACCTAGGACAAACAGTCCAGTTAGGTAGATCCAATTTCGAGAAAGAGATCAGCCGACGAATCCAACTCGGTTGGGCAGCGTTCGGGAAACTTAAGAGGATCTTCTCGTCCAACATACCTCAGTGTCTGAAAACACAGGTCTACGACCAGTGTGTGTTACCAGTGATGACTTACGGCACGGAAACGTGGTCCCTAAATGTAAGCCTCATTAAAGGCTCAAAGTCGCTCAGCGTGCTATGGAGCGGGCTATGCTCGGGATTTCTCTGCGAGATAGAATCCGGAATACGGAAATCCGCAGAAGAACGGGTGTAACCGACATAGCACGAAGAATTAGCACGCTGAAGTGGCAATGGGCAGGCCACATCGCTCGACGAACCGACAACCGGTGGGGAAGAAAGGTTCTCGAGTGGCGACCACGTATCGGACGACGCAGTGTAAGACGTCCCCCACTAAGTGGACCGCTGACCTAGTGAAAGTTGCTGGGCGTCGTTGGATGCAGGCGGCACAGGACCGCACATTGTGGCGCAACATGAGGGAGGCCTACGTCCAGCAGTGGACGGCAATAGGCTGAAATGATGAAATGATGAAGAATTAAAAAAGTTGGGAATTTTTTTTTATTTAAAATAATATGTATACTACGTACGTATCTTTTATAAACTGATATTTTTTTTGTTTGAATCGTCCGTTTAGGCTTGCAAATGGGATAGAGCACATACAGCAAATTACAAGATTTTTTTTCATAAAACGTGCTGTTTTATAGTATTTCAGTTTCTCCATATTGCATAACTTGGTCAAAGTTTGTGATTTTAAGTAAGTCAAGCCGTTGCAACGGCAATTATAGGCAACGCGTTGCCTATAATTGGACCATGGCCAACCAATTGTGGGGTTTGTCAAAGTTTAGGCAGAATATGAAAACACACATAAATCACTTTTAAATTATATTTACAATACTTTAACAATATTACAAAAAAATTCAAAAAAATTATTTAATAATATCATAAAACACTAAATTATGGAATATAATTTAAGAGCAGCTTATCACACTTCCAAGTTCGCGCTAAATCTCTGGAATTTTTATGGATAGTTAAACATGCCTTAAAAAATCGACCTATCAATTCTATTGCTGGACATGTATGTACATGTACATACTTGCCCAGGGAGGGGTGATACAAAAATTGCCATGCTTGGTAGTTTGGTAAGGGATTACAGTTAGTATTATACCTTGTCCAGGAAAGTGCTGCCTATAAGTTTCTTGTAAAACACTCTCACACCACATCGATTCCTTAGCAATTTAGTGCTGCGTTTAATTCAGTGAGTGAGGGTCGGAGACCAAACCCCACCTCACGATAGATGATCTGACTGTGCTTCTAGTATTGCAGCAGTCGAGATGACTCCTTACTATAAGATTGCTTGTTCGTCCACCACCAGGCATTAAAAACTAGAAAAGGTTGTAATATTGTGTATATTAGTGAAAATTTTGTATTGCAGGGCAATATTTTAATTATTTATCAATCACTTTTTATTTATTTTTCATTTTACATACATTGAGTTCATTTACAGAAAATTATGTAAGCGAGAAGCGTATGTATCACTTTTCTCAAATTCACGTGGAAAAAGAGCTTAAGCGACTACTACATCCTGTACTTTCGCGTATTCGTCACAAACTTGTTTTTTGCGAACATTTCGTCACAGAATAAAGTTCATAATCATCATCGTATCAGTTCATGTATGCTCCACTGCTGAGCTCGAGCCTCCATCACAACAAGAAAGAAATTGCCATTGGTTTCCGCCAATGGCAGAATCTCTTATAGAGCTTTATTTCCTGGTGCTGCCGACCATCGCCAGCGCGATGCTCGACAGCGTCAGGAACTGGGATGCGGTCACAGCCTTCTGCGAGGCAGTAATCTCGCGGAAGGAGGCGGCAGAGTGCGTACGCGAGGAGTGTCTCCTCGACGACGCGAATCACCGGCGGCAACTGGGGCGGCGCAGGCGCGATTACCTGCACCTAATGCCGCCCTTGCCGAGGCCGCGGGTGAATGGACCGGAGAATTAGTCCGTCACCCGCCGAGAGGCCGACCGCGTGAGGAAAGACCAACGTCCTCCTCGAGGGGGGGGACGTCGGTCGATGGGAGGGTTCCCCTCAAGGAGGTATTCCGTCGGGCCGACCACTGACGTTAAGTCACCCTGCACCGGTGGTCTGCCCAATGACGAAGGCGACGTGTCACGGGTGGGTTGTGGGTGTGCATGCTTACGCCCCTCTGTCGCCCCGGATGGAGTGGTGCGAGGAGTGCGCCGACCGTAATCCAGCCCCAAAAAAAAATAGTATTAAATTCGGATCTTCTCTTTCATAGATATTTTATACTTATCGCTCATTTGGCAAAATAAGGGGTGGTGAATTGTAAGTGCGTCACCATATAGAAATCAGAACAATAAGATTGTAGGTTAAAATATCAAAGCCCGCCCATAAAAAGTTTTAATTAAAAAATGTTGTCAATTCACCCGTGGGAAAGTAAGGGTTGGTGAGAGGTGATGTATTCTTACTCAGTCACAAAACAGACAATTACGTATCAAATTGCGTAATACGTATGTAAGTATAAAAAGTATAATGTACAAAAGTATATTAAACATAAGTAATATAATTATTACGCAAGTGTTTAGTTTTTATGATGAGTTTTAACTGTATCTATGTTCTGTATTATGAGCATACTATTATCGATTAAGAGGTCCCAGATTTAACTCCAGTAGTTGCATAAGTATTGTTGATGTACTTAGTAAAACGTTTTTTAAGCGAACACCCTGCACTAAGGACATAATCCTTGTATTGCGAAAGACTATGTCATCTCAGTTCATATAAGAGTACGTTCAAATATTCGGCTCGAGCCTCCTCCAAAATAGGCGGGCAATTGACCTACTACACCACACAGATCAGACGTGTTAGTATAGGGTTTTATTTGGAGTTTTCCTTCTCTTGCGGGCATATTCCATCGCTCAGATGTCTTTTGCGACACCCGTGGGTCAACCCATGGGTGTCGCAAAAGTTGTTGGTTCTATTCTTACGCCGTCAACAGAGAGAACTAATATATTGGACACAAATTACATACAAACTTAAAATTTTCAGTCCTCGTGTTTATTATTAAGAATTTCTAGACACATATTGTAGATACGTAATTGAGTATGCAATAAAAACGAATGAAATCTTTTAGATAAATAGAATTTTCAACAATTTAATAAATAAAACCAATTATTAATACTAAAACAGTACACTCAATGATACACACAATGATAAATTTCAAAATAGAAAAAAGAACAAGAATAAGTATGCTTCCAAATTTAAAATATCAAAGACGCCATTTTACAGTTACTACCACAATTAACCAAATCAATCATTATTATTACTCTATTATTATTAGTTAATTATTATTATTTTATTATTCAACACCTTATTTCTCATATTTTTAGGTTTTGTTCCACTTGTCATGGCAATCATAGGAACCATTTAAGGTATCACCCGAAGCATGGCCAACAGTACTCTCCTGGAAAATAATTAATTCAATAACCTCTGCGCCAGGCGATTTTGGTATTATTCCCCTATAAAGAGGTCTTTGTTCAACACTAGACGTAGTGACGTCTATTCGGTTGACAAATGAGGGATTGGAATCTTTTAAGCACGGAACCCTAGAAATTGGTTCATGTTTATTTATAATTACAAATCCAGTTCGAACTCCATTAAAACTTTATCGGCCCCTTTGTGGGAAAAGATTCTCTACCTCAATTATGTGAAAATGTAATTTAAAACTATGTTAAGCAAAGGCTCTGACACAATTTTTGACGTAATACAATTGTGAACAGAATTACTTCCACAAACCTAATAAGTTTTAACCATAATAACCTCTATGATAGAAAGCTGAGGGCAAGTCACGAAGAAGGAAAATCGCATAAAATAAATTGCATACTGTAGCTTTGTGCATAATTGCACGCAAGCACCAACTATGACATCATTAGTAGTGCTTGAAGCTAAGTTACGTTAGCGTGCTATATTAATTATACTTGGTACACTAGACTTAAGTTTGATGTACATATTTAATGTAAACACGGAACTAAGGAGCTTTTAAGATCATAAGCATATAAGATATATAAAATAAAATACAGACCCAGAAATATCACGAATAACTATGTAAAATTTTGTTCCAAGTCCATATTAGTTTTTTTTTTGTGGTTTTAGAAATCACCTAATATTATAAGTGATTCCTAAAAACCAGTATCTAGTAATATTTCGTGTTGATTCTCTTAAATTTAAAGTCCTTATCCATCAAGTAGGTACATAAAGTTGTCGCCTTTAGTAATGTTACTAAACTAAATACGTACTAAAATAACAAATACATGACAATAAATAACTATACGACTAAAATAAATACTCGGCTTAAAGGTCTTTGTAACTAGGCTATAAAAGTCCTTTAAATAAAAATATTGAGCATGAGAAAATATATTTAAATTAAGAGATTTATATCTTGTAATTGGCACCATTCATTCAAAATACTGGTACTAAAGAATTCTGTTGACACCATTAAATACAATTTATAAATAAATATGATTTTATTTTGAATTGCGAAGTGGTCGTAAATATAAAAATTTCAATGGAAGATTATGGCATTTATTTGAATTTCGATTTTCATCGGTTACAGCGTGGAGAGATAAGGTAGCAAGTTTTTAATGTCCGCAAATAATTAATGTCGTTGTCATTGTAAATACAGAAGGAGCTTATTCTCAGTGACCTTTGTAAAGGAAAAGAACTATTTAAGTACTCAGGAAGTTGGGTAAATGACCGGGAAATAATACATTTGTAATCGCTATAGGGCCTACTATATAACTACAAAGTTATATAGGCACGAAACAAGGTTATGTTTTTTCTTCATAGACGTCATTATTGTGAAACTCTTTAAATATTCAGGTACAGGTTTTAAAAGCTGTTCTTTTAAGATATATTATACTAGCTGACCCAACAGATGTTGTTCTGTTTAAATCTAAAAAACAAAGGAATTCTTCTTGAAATCGATTGCAGCGCCGCCTACCGGATCCACTTGTGGATTTAAATCATTCTCAAATCCCCTTGAACACACATAAGAAATTTCATCAGCATCGGTCCAGCGGTTTAGGAGGGCTTCAGTGACATACACGCGTATACAAAAAATATCAACATCTTCATCATCGTGATTATCATCACCCATTTCATTTCCCAATTGCCTGGTGTCGACTCAATAATTATGTACTCTTCTTGCATAGTACATTTTACAAAAGTTTTGGCAATAGTTTTATAACCAGCCGCCTGATTGACGTTAACCCTCCTTGGGAATGTAATTTTTGACCTGACGGCATCAGGTGGAGCTGGCACAGTTCGAAGAAAAGCTCTTAGTCGTCGTTTAGGACACCCACGAGCAATGCAAGGCTTCGTACTAGTATTCGTAACCGCCACACACAGCTTTCAACAATCAGACCGAATAATAAATAATTCAAACATTATTATCTTGCACAATAAAATTACTCTTAACATGTTCCCTCTACTTACATCAGAGATTTTACATCACATTTGTAAAATACCCACGTACATATGCTATTGTAAAACGAGAACAAAACCTATTAATTAAACATCTTAACCACGACATGGCGGCCATATTAAGTAAACATCTGTTATTTTATAGGGTTGTCACTACTGCTGCAGTTACCATAAAACCCACATTTACCACAGTGTATATAATATTATTTTTCATTTTTAAATGTCTTACACATTCATCCTCAAATAGATTAACAAAAACACTGATAATTTGATATATAACTTTCTTGTTAATACTACATTTCCGTATAGTGAAGGCTTGAAAATACAATTCAACACACTCTTTTCTGGCTGTGGGTATCGTAGAAGACGACTAGCGCACCCGCCACCCGGCTCCGTCCGGGGCGACAGAGGGGCGGCGCGTGGCCCCATAACCCATCCGTAGCACGTCTCTTTGTCGTTGGGCGACTACCGGTACGGAGTTCCTTATCCTCCGTGGTTGGCCCGACGGAATACCCCGCGGGGTACCCTCTCCTCTCGACGCCTAGGACGTCGGTCGCCGTCACGCGATCAGCCTCTCTGCCGGTGATGGACTAATCTCCGGTGCCGTCACCCGATATTGGATTGGACCCATGACGTGAAATGAAGCTTTTACATAAAAGATTACAGTGATGTTTAGCCAAATTTTAATTATCAGTTTACTTTTGAATTAATACATAATTTCGCCACTATATTCCATTTATTGTATGTATATTACATGCATTCTTCCATTCCACAATGAATACCGCCTGTATTTTTCACTTAAAATCTACAACCCTAGTCTTAGACATAACAATTCGTGAAAGAACTAAGTTAATACAAATGAAGCAGAAATTATCTTAATGATATGACATGGAATTATAATGAATATATTACATCATTTTATGTAAATTGTAATTGTATATAAATATAGGTTATGCACTATTCGACTACTATTCTATTTAAAGGAAGCGTCTTTCGAAGGCATAGTTGACACAACTTGCTTGTATCCGTCATTAACGTAGCCAAATTTTAATGTCAGTGGGGATTCAAGAATATAGAACAGCAAAAATATGCATGAAATAGTATCAATTATTCATGTCATAAAAACTAAAGGTAATGATTTTTTTTATTTTGAATATTATGCTTAACGTATTTATGGAACAAACTAGCATGGAATTAATTTGACGTCGTAACCATCATCATCTCAACTTATATGCTTTTCTTTGCTGGACACGAACAACTTCTAAAAGGATGGAAATGGATTTACTGGAACACGGTGGGGTTGGTACAGGGTTTATTCAGAAATTTTCTTCACTTGCACAGATATTATCTGTATATCATATAACTTGGTCAAACGTGTTTCCTTTTTCTTTTCACCGGATGGTATCGTAAAAGACTACTAAGAGATTAAATATCCATATAACATTTATGCAAGAGAAGGACGATTGAAAATAAAACCCTATATTTATTAACTGGTCAGACGAGCGTGGAATAGTAGGACAATTTCTCTCCTATTATGGAGTAGATCAGCATTGGTACATAAGCTGTAGTGATGATGATGATATTTTTTATTCAGGCTTGAACTGTATACTATATAATAAACTCTGTTCATAGAATAATATGATCTATCTTATATACATAACGTAAATAAGATTATCAACCACAGCAAAAACATTTATTAAAGAGAAATTTACTTAAAAGAAGTTTTGTCTATCTTGGATTATAAATTTACATAGCTTTCTTGACTTCCTTTTCAAACTATCTTTACTAATTTGCACAAAATGTGAGAAATTACAGCAAGATCATAGATAATAAGCTAGTCGATAATGATATAGTGCGGAGTTGCACGCGATTTTAATATGCTGTTTGCTAAGTTTAAATAAGCTGCCACACTGTTAAAATTATGTGATTTTAATTCAGTATACTTTACTAATATTCACTCAATAATCGTAACTTAACATTCTTGTATCATGGTGGTTTTTAACTTGATAATTTATTTATATCATCATCATCGCAGCACATATACGTCCCACTGCTGGGCTCGAACCTCCTCTACAATAGAAAGAGAATTGACCTACTATACTACGTTGGTCAGACAGGTTGGTATAGGGTTTTACTTCGAGTTTTCTTTCTCTTATATAGTTGTAATCTACATATCCCTTAGTCACCTTTTACAACACCCACGGGCAAGAAAGAGAGTGGTAAATTGTATTTTTACTCCGTCACCACACGAAAAAATTATTTTATATAGATAAAATTAATAAAACCTTAAAAAATAATTAATATTTTATTTGTTTGCGATTAATTATAAATCTGTTTAAATAAATAAAAAATAAATAAATAAATAAATTTAAATTATAGGTTTTCATTATAAGGTTTACATTGACCTGGACCAACTTAATCTATCAGATTACAGACCGTCTGGTCAATAATTACAGTCCCGAAGAGTGTTGATGTCAGGCACGCGACTGAATTATGAATCTATGAAATAATAGTACAGTCATATTGAGTCGACTCTAAGCAATTGGGATAAGAGAGATGATGATGATGACACATTTCTACAATAAAAAAAAAAGCGGATTATTGCATTGTCATCGGTCTTTGATAGATGTGCAAAGTTTAAAGAAAATCTGATCACTCAAAGTAGGGCAAAATCGAGCTCAATGGTGGACGTTACAAACAAACATACAGGTGAAGCTAATAAAAGCGTGTTAAAAAAGGACTTACAACATTTTTGTTTGTAACATTTGCAAATGGGCAAGAGGATACGATGTATTGCCAACATTAAATGTTCTGATGCCCCCATTTTGTATAACGAGTATCTACAAATGCGATTTATAATGTAGCCATGATATTTTACCAACGCAATGATGGGGATTCCCTTGCCAAATGGGAAAATAAGTTTCGTTAACTTATTTTCCCATTTGGCAAGGGAATCCCTGACTGACGCGGTTGTTTTATTTATTGTATAAAAATATTGCTGATTCTCATGTTTGAAGAGAAAATTTAAAAATGGTGGCATTATACATATTTAAGAGTAGTAGCAATTTATTACTGCGCTTCGTTCGGTGAGAGAGCCGAAAACCCTACTTTCTGAGGGTATTTGCGTGTGGTGGGTTTTAGCGATGCCTTTAGTATTACCGAACCTCATTGCACGCATTCACACTCCCTTCACTTTCTTCGCGGTAGGCAACGGCCTTGCAAAGGCCCATGAGCGGCAGCAACACTTACCATCAGGTGTACTGTTTGTTCGTCTGCCACCGTTTGCAATTAAAAAAAGTGTAATCTGTATATCATATCCGTTAGTCGTATTTTACAATACCTGCAGGGAAGAAACGAGATGGTGAGTTGCATCCTTACTCCATCAACACAAGAAAATAAATAATCCTAGTCTCTTTAAATTAACCTATACTGTAAGTATAGATGATGTAGCGCATTGCACGAATTCGCCTGCACCCCTGATAATTTGCAGCTAAAGTTCCACTTCAGTGCTCGCACAGGTATTGCCGCGACAGGCATAGGATTTTTCATGAAGTACCTCAATTTAATCCATTGTTTGCAACCCCTTTTTTGGGATTTTATTTAGCTCTACATATGTTTTCTACATTTAAGCCAACTCGAGACGACTAATATCTTGTAAGCCATTGCCCATTTTTTGATTTATTTGGAAGTAGATATAGCCCTTTTACTACACACGCTTCGAAAGGATTTTGTCGCGAAAATACATGCTTTTAGTTGGCAATAGGGTAACATAAAATAGTCCTTTTTGTTTAAACTGTTAATGTCTATTGACATAAGTTTAAGAAGAGAGGATAACGTCGCAATCGTCGCGTTTGTCAAGCAAGTAGACGTTAGCTTTTGATGTCATGAGTTACCCAGGAGAGCGCTACTGTTTACTACCCTATTTTAAGGATAAGTAAGGTGAATATATTCTTAATCTGGACAAGTAATATAATATATAAAAAACTTTACTTTCATTTTCATACGTAAAATTTCTCATTAGAAAACGCATTCACTTAAAAATATTACAATTTATAACGAAAACTTCTCTATTATTATAACCACACATGACACAGCGGAACTGCTTTCATCATTAACCTTTCTGTTAGCCCCGGGGCGCGGTAATACTCCTCACGCAATACGAACAGATTAGACGTTACTTTATCTTAAAAATAACGATAATGTTCCCATATGGATTACGTAAGGAATTTAGTTTATGTTAAGACCGATGATGTAGTGTTATTCCGTGGTTGTTTAATAATTTAAAAACTCTCGAACAAGGTAATAATATTTCCGTATCATATTCGGTGAAGGACTAAGAAAACAATAGGCACCATCACTTTCTTTCTCATGTTTCGTCTCGTCTCAGCTCATACATGTCCCACTGCTGGACTTGAGCCTCCTCCCTAATCGGAGGAAAATTTACCTACTATACCATTGTGATCAGATTATGTTGGTATACGGTTTTATTACGAGTTTTACTTCTCTTGCACAGATGATGTATGCATATTATATCCCTTAGTCGTCCTTTACGATATCCAAGGACAAGATAGAGATTGGTGAATTGTATCCTTACTTCGTCCCCACATGGATCTTTCACGCGTTTTTTTTTTAATTTTTTTAGGAGATGTAAGACAGATAATTTTCAAAAGATTAGGAATCGGGTACCGGTGGTCAACTCAGTGGCGATGGAGAAAACCTACAGTAGTAGGTTCTAGGTCCGCATGCCGACTTTTTGTCAGCCTGGACTCTGTGTCAAAAGCCAAATGTTTAGACGATAAATAACATCGTAGTGAATGAGGGAAACCTCTTAATAAAGGCCCCATATCCCTGGCTACACTATAGCAGCGTAGTATTCCGCAGCTAGAACAGGCCCAAATCAAACAGTGAGACAAATATATGTATTTGGGCTGAATAGAAGAAGTAGAAGTGACATAAAACAATACCTTGCCTTCACAGGGCTACTAAAGCTGGATACGTATGATGATAATATCTATTATCAATTGTTTAATAGCGGAATATGGGTTCTTAATGCTATTAGGACGCTACACGGCAAAATGGCATAATAGCGTCTTAATCAGTAAAAATGCTGCATATGCGTTATTAGACAATGACAAAGATCACCTTTGAGAAATAAAAGACGCAGTGTAGGAGTACTAATTGGACTAAGGATGTTATAAAAGATCCAGGCAGCCATTGGATACAGGTGGCACAGGACCAATAATGAACGACTACGGGCTGACAGTTGGATGGATGGATGTAAATGAAATTGTATTACAATTATATAATAGAGTTTGTAGGTATCTAAACATACGCTAATCTTATAGGACATTTTTATTAAAAGAAATATAGTCTGTCGTCCTCGAACTAAACTGAAGTGGAGCGATCGTGACTAAGACCGACATTCACGGGGCGATAAGTAATTATCGATGTCGCTCAACTGTCTGTCAAATTAACGCCCTTTTGTCGTATGGTGCAAGATATAAAATAATGTAATGGTACTGAAATTACTAAATATAGGTCTTCTATCTATAGGTCTTTTAAATCGAATGTATCATGTTTTTCTTCACCATATAATAGCGAACTTATTTTACAATAGAATGTAACTACTACGTTGATGTTATTTGGTCAAAGTATCCTAACTAAAATAATTCTTATTTTTTCGATTCGATTTGTCTGAGTTTGTGTATTATCTTTTTTTGTATTCATATTATTTGAGTAAGAAGACAATTTGCCACCCCCTATTTTGTCCGTGAGCTCGTAAAAGCTGACTAAGGGATATAATATAGATATAACCTCTGTGTAAGAGAGGGAAAATTTGAAATGAAACCCTATGCCAACCCTTCCGACCAGTGTGGTATAGTAGTTCGATTTCCCTCCCATTGTGGAGCAGGTTTGAGTTCTGCAATAGAACGTATATAAGTTGTGATGATAAGTTTGCGTATTATTTGGGTTCGTTAAATAGATGTTTAGCAGACCAAGAGTAGAATGCAGGCAAAAGTTGACAATATATAAGGTCACGGCAAGAGAAGGACTCGAAATTAAAATGTGCCCGTCTATCTAGTCAGCGTATTAAGCCGATAAATTAAAATGTGCCCGTCTATCTAGTCAGCGTATTAAGCCGATAAATAAAAAAATATTGCCTGGCTGCCTAACATTAAATAAAAGAAAAAAAAATCGTTTACGCCCTAATCACCAAAGAAGTGAAGACAAGTAACAACTGCGTTTCCTAGCGAACTTTTTAGCAAAATATACTTCGAGCTAATTGTTGACAATGTTTAAAAAAAATCGCTAGTAAAAAGAACAAATATTTTCTAATTTACTAATAAATATATGAAATAAAATTAATCTAAAACAAAAACAAACATGGTTGTCTGTAAAGTCGATTTACGGACGATACGTCATAACAAAACATTGATGAAATGACTGCATACTTTTATGAATAAATTTTAATTAGCGCAACGGGACAATGAACATAACGGGACAACGTGCGCAACGGGACACTTTTTCGTGCATGCAGCCAGCGTTCATCGATTTATTAGACGTTGTCACGTCAAAAAAAGAAGTAACAAAAAGTATTCCATAATTTGTACTATATAGCCATACGTAACTAAATGAATATTTATACAAAGAATATATGATAAATTAAATTACGAATGACAGTATCGATCGTGGTTCTCAAACGTTTTTAATTTATCCCACATAAAATCCGGGGACCCTTTCCCTTAAATGCATAATGCCTGGCTGACTTGTCAAATTTTATAATAATTGCTCTTGCTAGGGTAATGCCCCACGTCATTACTGAGCACGGTGTAACGGGTCCAGCCTCTAAGGGCTGGTTAAGACAGATTTATTGAAGATCACTCTTTTGGAAAATACAAGAAAAAGGGCTTGTTCGCAGTCATTTTGTGGGTAAAAAAGTCACATATTACATTTAACTGTTTTGGGTTAAATTATTACCTAAAACTGTCATCGAAATGGGTTGTATTTTTCATGTTCAATTTGCTGGACCTTTTCCCTAGTAACAATAACATGATTTAGGTAAAGCCGATTATTTGTATACTGTGACTTTTATTAGTCTTTGTAAAAGTTTCATAGCTCTTTCACAAAATGATGTAATGACGTATGATTACTCAGTTAAGTGCTTCAAGCGTGCCAGTATAATCATTAATTGAAAAATTTAATTCATAATTCCTATTGAAAAGAAAGTAATGCTTCTTTTTATTATTTTGTATTATGTCGGGGTTATTTAACATTTTCAATTTTATGTTAGTATTGTATTAATTTCTCTTTTAAAATTCAATTTCGTAATTATATGCACTCTATGCGACGTCTTAAGCGAATAAAGAAAGATACGAATGAACTAGAACCGAATTAAAAGTATTCCAAAGTCGTTCAAAAGAATGAGAGTTTTCTTTTTCCTTCCCTATTGTTATTGGCATTAACATTGCCATTGCTCTTGTATTCTCTAAAATGCCTTTGAACTGATGCCAAATAATGCAATCGGTAGGAAAGATGTCAACTACAAGAATGTGAATATATAAGAGACACCACCACTTCGTTAAAAATTATAAACAGACGAGCCAGTGACTAATAAAACTGTTCTTGTGATATTTAATTATAATAATTTATTGCCTTACATTTTTGTATGCAAATTCTCGGCAATTTATATGCAAAATCTTTCTCCATAACATTTACAAGATATAACAACCTACATAATACAAGCTAAGAGCAAAATAGAGACCGTTTTAGTTAATAATAATAGTATATCATTGTTATTGTATTTCTTTTCTGGTTTCTGATATTTTCAAAACGATGTCAGACAGTATGATTATTAAAATTATTAGCTTAATACGTCATCAACCCAAATTATATACCGTCTTTCAAAAAAGCGATAACGTTATTATCTGAAGGGGATAATATTATAGAGTACAACTAACAACTCTAATAGTATAATATCTTCACTTCAGCTCCTACGTCCTGTTGGGCTTGAGCCTCCACAACAAGAGAGAAATTGACCTACTATAACCACGCTGGTGGGACGTGTGGCTATAGAGCTTTATTTCGAGTTTACCTTCTCTTACATAGAGAAGTTATATGCATATTTAATCTTTTAGACGTCATCCTCTCTCTTGACCGTGGATGTCGTACGGGTACGTCGTATGGGTAAGAGAGGGGCGTGGTGAATCGTATCCTTACTCCGACACCACACGGAGTATAATATCTTGTGACAGTGGGCAGTTATATTTAACAAAATAATTTATGTATTTTTCTTGTTACGTAAACAATCCTTATTAATATTTACAGTTAAAACTAATTTAAATCGTTTTTATACATATGTATTTTTTATAATTTAATTTTAATTATAAGTTAATACGAACAAAGTCAAAGACATTTTCTTAAAATCAAATAGGTTGTCTAATGTAGAACTTAAACGAAACTGCCCTCTAAATTAAATCAAATCATTTATTTTGCATGAGCCCCATAAGTGCACTTACATATTGTCAAATTTACACATCGTTTGAACACAATACAATAATTTACCACCGGATCGGAATGCGGCCACAAGCGGAGAAGATCCGACAAGAAACTCAGTGGGTTGTAATTTCTTTTTTAATCTTTTTAATATACACATATAATTTTATACTTCGTACAATATATGGTATTAGCTTCAGAACATGTATACAATTTGAAGGGCATCAGCCCTTCAAATTGTATACATGTTCATATTTTCAAAATTTAGTAGAATACAAAAAAGAAATTAACGAAAAGAAAGAAAATATGGCTGGACCAAATCCCACAAGCAGCACCCGATCACGCGTTAACTACTAGAGCAGCCATTATAGCCCTCAACCACATCAGAGGGAAAGCAGCGCCCCGCCCCATATAGCTACCGTAAGCAGCTCTTTTAATCATGACTAAAAAGACATTTCTCATAATACCTTTATTTTATGGTAATGATCTTAAGAATACAATTTTTTACCATAACTTCTATTTCCGTGGGTATGTAAAAGATAACAGAAAACAGTTCGTAAAATTTACCATGATTACTATGAAGTAAAACTGGAAAGACAAGATCAAAGCACTATTATTATAAGTAAATATGCAAAGAAAGTAAAACTTAGAATATTTCCATAAAACTAGATTGCCAATAAATAGCTGAGATTGTACTCGTATTTAATCTTGTGCGTTAAGATTTATTCATGGTGTATTAATTATAATAAACTGGATGCAAGAACTAGTCAGGAAACTGTAATTAAATATTTTGCACTTTCATTTTATTTGAACAAAACATCTTCATCATCACAGCTCATATACGTACAACTACTGGGCTCGAGCGTCCTCCACATTGAGGGGAAACTGACCAGTAGGTCAAAAAAAAAACCCTATAACAATCCTATACTGACCCGCCTTTCCAGCGTGGTATTACTATACCACGCTGGAAAGGCGGGTTAGTATAGGATTTTTTTCGAGTTTTCCTTCTCTTGTATAGTTTTTATAAGCACGAGATATCCCTTAATCACTTTTTACAGTGTTAATTGTAGACATACCTAGCGCGCAAAATTAATTACAATGCTAAGTTATATATATCATGTGAAAGGTTACTGACTCATTAGTCTGGGGTTCGAATTCAGGGTCGGGGAGCAAAATGCAATGTAATGCAAAATTTTAACAATATTCGGTATTCGGATCTGAACAAATTCTTAATAGAAAATTAGGAGCTTTTAAGGTGTGCTCGATTAACTGCAGTAAACTCACTTTATCTTTCTTAAAGCTAAAAATTGTTTAATGTAATGTGGGTTTCGATCTACTCAGTACTCAGTGAACGGATTAAACGTTTGAAACTATAAACAAAACATCTATTCTTGCTTTAGTCGAGGTAGAGTTTAAATTATCAATTCGGAAGTCCCTCACCGCTAGGGGGACATCCTGCGGTGACCGTAGAGGTTCATAGTGGTGAGGGCTACCAGGGGCCTCAATACGGTATCTTAAACTGCCAATATGTGAGTGCCCTATTGAGATTTATGTGTAATATATAATTTGCTTGACACTACTGGCAGGTGACCTGCCTCAGCTGCTTATGGCTGAGGCATTGGCGCAAAATGTACCAGCTCTGCGCCATAGCTCTGGCCACTAACGAGCAAGCCTAAGCAAGGAAACTGTTGTGGTTTTAGTGGGGGTTTTCTCGTCCCACAGGTAGCCACCGAGTTCCACACAGTCTCCCGAATTTTCACAGCGAGAACAAAAAAAAAGTAGTATAGGTATGAATGGTTAATCCAGCAATCGATATATGTCCCACAGCATATTTACAGCATCCAGAAGTGCGTCGCATCATTATTTAGGGGTTAATCGCTTGAATGAGGAATGAGTAGAACACTAAGTCAACCCGCAGTGACAGTAGACTATTCAAACGATATATGACAAGCTAAAGGCCCTGACATCACCTGTAGTGGCCAGCAGATGAGCGCATAACTTGTCAACAATGTAAAAGATAAGGAACTGATTCGCGTCTTCATCAGTCATAAAATATTTACATAGCCTACATCTTAATATACCGGAAAGAATTAATATTATGAAGGTATATGTTGATTTCAACTGTTATGTTCGACAGAAACAAAATTATGTAAAGTTTTTCTTTTAATCACGATTTATCAACTCGTGAGAAAATGCCCATATTCAAATGATCAGTTCCGGTGTAATCAGGAACGAAGATCATAATAAAAATATCAATTTAACTAATCGTTTTCATTTAAAATATATTTAATGTATAAAATTAAATGTAGCGATATGTTTAATTAGAAGTTACTAGAAGTTTTAACAGCGTTGAAAATTGTTTATTTACATTAAAGTCAGTCACCGGATTCATAATGTTATATGAATAAATATAAATATAACGATTTAATTAGACATGAAGTGTTAAATAACTGTTTATTTTTATATTATATGCATTTTTGTTATGTAATGAGAATAAATTTGTTTTTAACATAATTCCGCGTTTTTATTATTTTAAGTAATATTTATGAATTGTTTGTTTTGTTTACTTACTCATTCAATATATATCAGCGCCATCTATTAGCCGCAACACTCACTAATACAGAGAAATTCCATAATTATGTACATTACAAAATATGAAGCGTAGTAATCATCATCATCACAGCTCACAAACGTCCCACTACTGGGCTCAGGCCTCCTCCACAATGGGAGGGAAATTGACCTACTGTACCACGCTGGTCCGGCGGCGTGTTGGGACAGGGTTTTATTTCGAGTTTTCCTTCTCTTGCATAGATGTTGTATGTATATTATAATCCTTCAGTCACTTTCTATGACACCCACCTGCAAGAAAGGGGGTGGTGAGTTGTATTATTACTCCGTCACCACACGGAACGTACCTACAAATTCTTCACATTTTATAACGAGTCCGCGGAAGTTCAGTGCAGCTTTTTTAATCTGCAGTATACCGAGTTGGTGTCGTTTTGTGACGAGCAGTTAAAATATATAAGTATATTGTGTAATGCATATTGTTATGTAAATTTTGCTTGTGACAATAAATCATTTCATTCATAATGATTTCTGATGTTTACGCTTTACGTTTAAAGTAAGCCGCTTTAAAGATTAATATTAATTTAACATCATATGCTCCCGAGTTTTGAGTCCGGTGGTAGTATACTAGATCGTTAGGTTTTAAATATAATTACTATTAATTTTAATGTTAAATAATTACCAACCATAAATAATATATTTTTTTCATATAGAATCATTTTCTTTCTCCTTAGACTGGCAATAAATTTGTATCAAAATGTGGGCCAATATTTAATAACTAATTTTCTGTACCGAGTAGATAATTATTAATTTTCCTGTAATAACAATGACTTGTTGGACGTGAGACATTTTAGTCTGTCCGTGACCATGAACGCTGCGCTGTGTTCGAAACGTCGGGCAATCAAAAATCAAATTCAAACGCGATAGAATCTATAAAGTAGTTTCATTTCATTCATTCATTTTGGGTTGAAATCAGGCAATAGAAGTTCTTTAGAGAAAACTCTTATTAATATCAAATTTCATCAAGATCACATTTAAGTATTGATCGTTAATCAGTACACATTTCAAAATTTAAGTGTCGTTAATGAAAAAAGCGCCCTTAATGTACCGATTCAATTTAATATAAATAAATTTTACACAGATTCCACCTTCGAGATTTCTCTTCATCCCCTTTCCGATCAATACGTATTTCTCACCACTTGAGACAAAAACCGGACAAAATTAGGGGTGCAGTATATTAGTCACTTAAAGCTTCTGTATTTGACAGATAGGGTCCTGACAACTCACGTCCAGCAACATATAGCCCTTACATTTTATACAAAAGCACCTATATTGAGGTATTTTGTTTGAAGTCTCTATGTATTGGTTGCGTATTGAATGTGCTTGGATCAAGCGTGAGGTCACGTTGGAAATAGTTGATGAGACATTTTATTTTCCACCTATGGTCTATTATGTAACATTTTTGTCCTACTAATATTATATACGCGAAACTTTGTGAGTATGTAAGGATGTTTGTTGCTATTTCACGCAAAAACTACTGAATGGATTTTGATGAAACTTCACAATAATTACATATCAGAATAACAGGCTATAATTTATCTCGATATTTCCACGGAAAGGGGAACTATGCGGATAAAACCGCAGGGCGCTGCTAGTTAAATATAGATTCCCTAGAAAGTTTACTGAATAATATACATTATTTTTCTTTTTCTCAGTCGTTATTGTTCTCCTATTAGCAGGAGTCACCGCCAAAATGGTAATAGAAATAGAAAATTCATTAGAATTGTATTTAACTCTATGAGATCAAACTATTTTATGTGTAACAGTTGCAACACAAAGTTATATATAGAAATTCGCGACCCGCCCTCTCTGTGTCTCGGTTCCAGCCGCTTTGCCGCCCACATTTTAAATCTACAATATTATGTCCTAAAATATAACCTCGGGTTCGAGTCCTGTACTGGTCTAAATTTCATAGGGTTTTTCTGAGAGGAAAAATAGCCTAAGTTACTTCTTATATAGACTACCTAGTGTTAAAACATTATCAAAATTAGTCCAACCTATTCAGATAAAAATGTTTTTAATTGGTTCACAGGCATAGGTACCATGCCAGAAAGTGTGAGGATGAAAAAGCTTTGAGATTGCAAACAGGCTCTTAAATTTTATTTATTTGTGTAGATTTTTGATATTTTATACAATAAAGAACAATAACATAAAACAAAAGGTAACAATTGCGAAGTATGCTCAAACAGCAGTACTAATTATATTCGTCTTTCGCAAGAAGATGCCATATCTCCTATGGTCAAGGTACGGAACTCCTATTTCTATTAAAATAAGCCGGTGTATCTTTACTAGTTCTTACTGCACTCTCTCAGCGTGAGTAGGGTAGGGTAATAACATTAGATGCTCCATGGACAGCACTGACTTATATTATTAGCAAGCCTGATACAATCAATAGTCCTATAGAAATATAGATGTTTATCTGTTGTGGTATTTAATCTATCTCAATATTTCTGACAGTTACTAATAAAAATCTGTATATGTATATTGAAACGTTCACATGTAATGTGTAATGTAAAATAAATATTTGTTGTTATATTGATTCGTAAATATATTGATTCATGCAATGTAAATATATTGATTCGTAGAACAGATTTATAATCTCTTATTTGTAGATGTTTTTCATTCAGCCAATATGCCAACGCCAAATTTTGCAGTATAGAAATAATAAAAGATAGCTAACAAAGTCTACTCACCGCCAAAAGCTAAAAGTATGCATCTGCTAAATAATTAGCGTTGCTATCTAGCGAAGCAATTGACTGGCACTAAAGTCTAAAATCGTTTCAGTCCCTTCGAGTATTTTTACACGAATTATGATAAACGATGGTCACAGTGACAATAGATGTGTTTGGGTATATTTTTTATATTTAGGTGTGTTTGTTATATTTTTTTTTTCAGAAAGCTCTAACCGATACCACAATATAGAGTTTTTCTTTGCTGAATTTTTGCATTGCAGACTATACAGATTGAGAGCCCCGCGCTCTCATACAACAATCCGGGTAAAGTTGTCATAGCCATCCGCGACTAGTAACTAATCACAAAAAAAATGTAGACTACTAGGAGATGCTAGACTTTTTATTCGATACAATTTTAATCGAATCGAAAAATTATTTTTGTAGAATGCCAACTTATTTTTGTATAAGTGCTATTTTCACCTCAGCTCATATACGTTCCACTGCTGGGCTCAAGCCAATAGAACATAGAACCCAACCCAATAGAAGAGAAATTGACCTACTATACCATGCTGGTCAGACATGTTGGTATAGGGTTTTGTTTGGTATTTTCCTTCTCTTGCATATATGTAACTAGCAACCCGCCCTCGCTTCGCTTCGGTTATAGTCGTTTTACCCGCGTTCCCGTTCCCATGGGAATACCGGGATAAAATATAGCCTAATTTACGCCCTGATATTATAGCTTTCCATTGGTGAAAGAATTTCTGAAATCGGTCCAGCCGTTTTGAAGATTACCCGGAACAAACAGACAGACAGACAGATAAAAATTTTTTAATTGCTATTTTAGGCATAGGTGTCGTGCAAATAATCGTGTGAGGATGAAAAAAGCCTATTATTTTGACATTACAAACAGACACTCCAATTTTATTTATTGGTATAGATATAGATATGCATATTATCCTTTAGTAGACTTTTACGACATCCACGGGGAAGATGGGGATGAATAGGGATATAGGTGGTGAATAGTATTATTATTCCGTCCCCACACGTAATACTTTAACGCATGTTAATTAGTTCATAAGAAATGTCAACAATTAAGACTACGCACCTGTTACTAACCTGTAATCTTTGAACGAAAGTTTCATCCCCTACTAAATGTCGACGGTTTTAAAACTAAACATTTATCAAGAACTGATGACAATGCAATCATTTAAATAGTTTTTTTCCATTGTTCGTACAGAATTAGCGACTTCTTTATATTTGTGGCTGCGATTTTAGCGTGGCTCGATAGATGTCGCTATTTCCATTTTTTGCATCGCACTTTTTAGTTCGATTTTCTACGTAACGTTTTTAACTTTTTTAAACTGCCTATTCTATTATTCCTTACCGTTAAATGTTTAATTACCTTGCTAATAATTGTTTTAATCATAATTTTATATAGATATTAAAGTTAGTGGGAAAATTATTAGTTTTTATTATATGTATTTAGTAATAGTTGGCATTTTAAATTAATTATTTTTCTGTATTAAATATAACAGTAAGTCGGTAATTATTGCACATATTGATATATTTGTAAACATATTGAAATTTGAGAGGATCTCATATCTCGAAACTATCCATTCGTAAGTATTCTAAATTTGTAACTGATTAAAATTTAACCAGAAATATTCGCCATGTTGGATATATTCACGTACGTGCAGACGGAACTATAGCCAGACTTCTTATATCCATGTGGCTTACATCGATTTAAATTCACCACCATACTGTCGCAGTACGGTTAAAGGTAGTCTCGTCTTTAGACGCAGTTAAAGTTAACGATGTCTGTAAAAGATCGTAACCAACAATCTGTTTATATTTTATTTTATCGTAAAACTTATTTTTCTGTGTGGTAACAGAGTAGGAATATAATTCACCCAATATCTTGCCCGTGGGTGTCATAAAAACGACTAAGGGGTATAATATGCATATAACATCTATGCAAGAGAACGAATACCCCAAAAAAAAACCTATGTCAACGTTTAACCAACGTGACATAGTAGGTAGGAAATTTCCTCCTATAATGGAGGTGCCCGAGCCCAGCAGTGGGCTTATATGGGTGATGGTCACCCACGGTTATGAAAAAAAGCGGTGAATAATATTCCTACTTCGTCAACATACAACTATAACATGAACTCAAATTTTCTTTATTTTTATTGCAAACTGAGGCAAACGAGCAAACAGTGTACCTGATGGTAAGTGATGCGTCCACTCATGAACTTTTGCTAGGCCGCTATCTATTGTGAAGAAAGTAAAGGGAGTGTGAATGCGTGCAATAAGATTGGGTAATACTAAAGGCATCACCAAATCTCACCACGAACACCCTCAGCAAGTTCGGCTTCCTCTCACTGTGGATAACGCTCGAGCCCAACGGTAGGAGCTAAGATAATCATTTCAGTATATCGCCGTCAACTGCTGGATGTAGACCTCCCTCATATTACGCCACAGAGTGCGGTCCTGTGCCGCCTGCATCCAATGACGCCCAGCAACATTCACCAGGTCGTCGGTCCACCTAGTGGGAAGGCGTCCCACACTGTATCGTCCGATACGTAGTCATCACTCGAGAATCCTTCATTCCCAGTAGTTGTCGGTACGTCGAGCGATGTGGCCCGCCCATTTCCACTATATAGAGCTGAGATAATGATGATGAAATAAATAAACTATGGTTAATGAACTTTACAATTAACTAGCAGCGCCCTGCGGTTTCACTCGCAGTTCCTTTTCCCGTAAGAATATCAGGATAAATTATAGCCTGTGTATTATTCTGATATGTAAGCTATATTATTGTGAAGTTTAATCAAAATCCATACAGTAGTTTTTGTGTGAAAGAGCAACAAACATCTTCACATTCTCAAACACTTTCGCGTCTATAATATTAGTAGGAGGATAGCTGACCCAACAGACGTTGCTCTGTTTAAATAAAATAAAAGTAATTCTCCTTTAAAACGACAGCAGCTCCACCTACCGGGTGCAATTGTGAATCTAAACCATTCTCGAATCCACTTGAACACACACAAAAAATTCATCAACGTCGGTCTAGTCGCTTAGGAGGAGTTCAGTGTCATACACATGTACACAAGAAATATATACATTACTAGCAACCCGCCCTCGCTTCGCTTCGGTTATAGGTTATAGTCATTTTACCCGCGTAGTTCCTGTTCCCGTGGGAATACCAGGATAAAATATAGCCTAGTTTACGCCCTGATATTATATCTTTCCATTGGTGAAAGAATTTTTGAAATCGGTCCAGCCGTTTTGAAGCTTACCCGGAACAAACAGACAGACAGACAGAAAGACAGACAAAAATTTTTAAATTGCTATTTTAGGCCGTGCACCGTAAAGCCGTAAATTATTTTGACATTACAAACAGACACTCCAATTTTATTTATTGGTATAGATATAAAGATATGATTATCATATGATCGTAAGTTGAATCAGGTTACAGGTTTCTACAACACAGGTCAGCTCATAATAGCCTGTAATAAAAACTCAGGCTGTTATCGAAACGTATTGGCCCTCTCGCATCCTATAATATGCTTTTAAATCAATCGCCGTTCGTTCCGTTTGATTGAACTGGAAGAGGAGTATATACAATTGTAACTCGAAGCTATAAAATGGTTTTATTTTAAAAATAATTTGGCAGAAATTTCATCATAAATTTGTTTACTGCTTTCTTTTCAAAACACATTTCATTCATTATTTTCAGCTTGTCTCACTGCTGGGCTCGAGCCTCCTCCATAATAGGAGAAATATTGTCCTACTATACCACGCCGGTATAGGGTCTTATTTCGAGTTATCCTTCTCTTGCAAAGATGTTATATGCTATCTACGGGCAAGATAGGGAATAGTGAATTGTGTTCTTACCGTACTGACAAATGTCTAGGATTACTGCTTACCCGAATGAATTTTGTTCTTAAACAAATAGTAGTAGTTGCAAATATGCATAGAAAATTACAAATTTTAACAAGGCTAATGATACTTCTTAATAAGAAACCGGCTAAGTGTGAGTCGCAGTCGCGCACGAAGGGTTCCGTACCATTATCTATAAATAAACGGCGAAAACCTCTTTTATTGTATGGGAGCCCCCTTAATTATTTATTTTATTTTAATTAATTATATTTAAAGAGACCATAAAACTAAATATCCCTGTGAATAGTTAAAGCGTCTACTTGTCATCGTTATTAGTATCGAGCAAGAAACGGTAAAAAAATCAAGTTTGTTGTATGGGATTTTTAGTATTTGTTGTTATAGCAACAATAGAAATATATCATCTGTGAAAATTTCAACTGTCTAGCTATCACCGTTCTTGAGATACAGCCTGGTGACAGACGGACGGACGGACAGCGAAGTCTCAGTAATAGGGTCCCGTTTTACCCTTTGGGTACGAAATGCTAAAAACGAACACTAAACTACTGTTTCTAAACTTGCAAACATATAAACTTTGTCTCTTTGTAATATATGTCTAGCCATAAAATATCGCGGATGTTTAACTAAATTCAATTACTCTCTGTATTAACTAATATTATTAAGCACAAGTGCAAAATTTATTGCGTTTCCTTCCAACTAATTACCTTTATAGCATGTTAAGGCCTTGTTTACTAACTGTAGCTAGGATTCAACCATAAACAAGACTATTTTCGCGACAACAGCGCTTACTCCAATTGCCTGAGTCGGCGTTCGATTTACTGTGGTAATTTATCGACCATAGACGAGCCAATTGCCTTTTTCGCTTGCCAATAGCGGAGTGCAATTGGTGAATTTATTGGCCCAAACTATCTGTAGTTTAGATATTGTTACATAGTCATTTGTATAGTTATATTCTGATATGGAATATATTTTATTCGAAACTAATGGCTAGTCGTTAATATACAATTTGGGTTTTTATATTTTTTTTCGTTGTAATATGAATAGAGTTTTGCGATCATCTATAAAATCTATGGTTTCAATTCTATTTAAGAACGATTTTTGTACCACTACAACTAGTTGTTTTGATATTGGATATAGTCCTTTTTTCTTATGTTAATTGTTTAATTATAGTACCTAATTCCAATGTAGATAATTCATCATCATCTTAGCTCATATACTTATGTCCCATTATTCAGCTCGGGCCGTCTTATTTATGAGAGGGAATTTGACTTATTAAACCATGCTGTTCACGTGCTATTCCAGCACGTTTTTATTCTAATTTTTCATCTTTTGCATTGATATTATATACAGATTATATCCCTGAGCCGCTTTTTTAAGACACACATGGACAAGATAGGGGGTTGGTGAATTGTATTCTAACTCCGTCTATATAATACTTAGATAATTAAGATAGAAAATGCTGCGTGGTAGCGGTTACGACTATTACGAACCCTTACATTGCTTGTGGATGTCGTAAAAGACAACTAATAGTTTTATATACACCAGGCCAGTTCTATCTGATGCTAACTGACCATATACATTCCCAAGAAAAGTTGAGCAAGGTGTTTTAGCAAGGCGGCCAGAGAAAATCTATTGCAAATTACTTTTGGAATATGTACGTTGGAAGAGGAAGGATACCCACGAGCAATCTAAGGGCTGGTAGTAGTCTTCCCATACAGTAATTGAAAAGCTTATGATAAAGCTAATTCATCAGAATATACTAGTAGTTCTATACCCTAAAATCGTTCATTTAAATGATGCAATGGAGATATTACTCCACAATGTTCACACTTATCGCGACCAATGTACCACATCTCGAAATTAGATCTTATTTGATACTCAAGTGCTTTCTGTTCCCATTAATTCTTATTGTGTCTGACAAAGTTGGTCGATAGTGCTAGTAAGAAACGATATCTAGACAAATACATGGAAAAACAAAGCAAAATATATCTTCCTTTCTTTTATTTTGTTTATTAAGCATAATACGATTTATATTTTAGAGAAAAAATAGTAAATCGATTACTACTTGTGGTTTTATACTGTGAATTATTTGGTAAAACCATTAGATATGAATTTTCAATAATCTTAAATTTGATTTTGTCCGTGTAGTGACGGAGTAAGAATACAATTCATCACTCCCTATCTTACCCGTGGTTGTCGTAAAAGACGACTAAAGGATATAATATATACGCATATAACATCTATGCAAGAGAAGGAAAACTTGAAATAAAACCCTATACCAATCTGTCTCATCAGCATGGTATACTAAGGTTAATTTCCCTCCTGTTACGGGGGAGGCTCAAACTCAACAGTGGTACGTATACGAGCTGAAATGATTAATGATGATTGGATTTAAATTTCATATATGGTGATCTATTTTTTCCTTTATAAATTATTTTTATTGATTGAATAAGGCGATACATGGCGGCAATCCAATATTATTTTAAAATGAAAGGAAGGAAGGGAGACTCACCACTCTCCCATGGTTAATCAATATACCGCACATCACAATAGAATGAAAGGAATACGGGATGGGATCTAGGTGGAATAGGATATAAGGGAATCTTACTCTCACGTGATGAGCTCCTGAACGTCAATTTGAAATTTTCTCTTTCTTTTCTCTTTCCTCGAGACGGTTCGGCTTCAAAAGCACGTTTGAAGCTGAACCATCCTGAGGATGCCTCTGGTAGAGATAAAACACGTGTCGAATAACTATTCGAAGGTCTTCCATTGCATTGTGGTGTGCGGTGTATTGATTAATCGTAGGAAAGTAGTGGGTCTTCTTACTTCCATCTATTTTAAAATTAATTTTATATAAGCTAATGTCTTTAATATACAAAGTTCTTGATGATTATAAATATTGATTTTAAATTAAATAAACAACAATTTGATCAAATTATCACAGCAATAAGAGAATGCAATAACCTTTACTGCTGCTATAAACAGCAAAACCTATCAAATAATCGTAAATAAAGTTGAGTAAGAACAAATAAAACATATTGCAGTGTGATATCGTGCTAACTGATCGATATTTCTCTATAAATTGAGTTATCAATAACACAGGCGTTTGTATCAAATTTTATGATTTAATGGCAACAAAGTCTGTTTGATGACTGAATAAAATGACAGAGTAAAAATACATCTCCGCCCTTATCAGAGTTTTTGTACTAAATAATGAACACCCGTTGTCGAATACCTAAATTTTAACTAACACCTAATACCGAATATGACCAACGAATATACGAGTAGATATCATTCAATGATTGTTCAAAATATATGTCATTTGTTGTATCGTTGATGATTAAATTGCCTTAGTTGTGGCTTAAAATATGTCTATGAAAGGGGCCATAAGAGAGAAAGAGAGAGAGAGTAAGAGAGAGAGAGAGAGAAATTAGACCGATATAACTACTTGTATGAAAAATATACTATTAGCTATAATATCAATCCAACTATTAATGTTTAAAGCCACTTTTCTTCTCAATAGATATCTTTCTTTTTACGCATATCAAACACGCTGAAAAATAAAAACCGCAATGATAGATAATTCCAATTCAATGTGATGATTTTAAGTCTTAAAATAAATAATAACCTCTAATTTAGGCTCCCCGTAAGACGACGGGATAAGAATATCCTAGTTACCATCTCTTACTAGCCCGCGTGAATTGTAAAATTGGGTTTCACTAGGAGGGCAGGCGGCCGCTCTTTCCTGTCTTTCCTGGGAAACGTATAAAACTATACTGTGATCGTCTACTTAATGCGGTGATTAAGTTTCTGGCTCTCCATTTGTACAGGGAGGCCTACGTTTAGCAGTTGCCGATGAAAGCCTGATGATGAATTATTAGTCAGGGAATGTGAAAGCAGCTTTCTCTTGGGAAACTCGTAACGAGAGTGGTGATCACCAATCCTCCTACTAAGCATGGTAATTATAGAAGACTGCATAGATGGCTTACTGGTGAAGATACCGACCTACCGTGCCAGTGACATGGGTTCGATTCCCAAGCAGGACAATACTTTGTGTGCTCTAAAAATTGATGATCTGAGTCTGAATGTAATTTGTGTCCATTATAGGTATTGCTATCATCATCATCGCAGCCCACATACGTCCCACTATTAGGCTCGGGCCTCCTCCACAATGAGATGGAATTTGATCTACTATACCATACTGGTCAGATATGTTGGTATAGGGTTTTATTTCAAGTTTTCCTTCTCTTGCACTGATGTTATGTACATATTATATCCCATAGTCGTCTTTTACAACATCCACGGGCACGATAGGGAGTGTTGAATTGTATTCTTACTCCATCTCTACGCGAACAGCGATAGCTTTGTGAAGTGCCTCATAATACCATAATTATTGTAAGTCAGTTATAGGGAGGTTAACCACGTTATAAGACTGACGACGGATAAATGAAAATACTGCCGTATCATGCATACAAATATTATATGATGGCCTTTAAAGTATAGTGTGCAATTGTGCATTAAAAATATTTTATTGCCTGGCACATGATTGTTATGTAAGTTGACATTATGACCTCTGACAGCTCAAGCCCCAAGGTGGTTTCAATATTATAGCAAGCGCTTTCAACCTGATCTCAATATGTCGAATTCTATTACTGATATTGATCCGATTATAGTTTGACCTTTGACTTTCTTATATCATATGTATTATGATATTATTGTTTAAGAATGAATGGAGACAAGTCCATTGACGTCCACTATTAGGCAGATAGGCATTCATAAGAAGCCTGAATTATGGCACAATATATCGAAAAATCTAAAATTCTGTGGTGACGGAGTAAGACTACAATTCACCACTCACTTTCTCGTCCGTGGGTGTTCTGAAAGACAAGACTAAGTGATATAATATGCATGTGAGATCAATGCAAGAGAAGGAAAGCCGAGAACGCCTCTGGTATTCCCTCAGCCACCTTCAGGTTTTGCAATTGCCACGGAGAAGTAATGGATGGTGACACATTGTATTCTTATTCCGTAACTACATGGGGATATTACACTATTATTCTTATTTATGATGAGAGTTACATGAATAAGATATATTCCTCATAATATAGGCTTACATCTTTTTGTACCTGAAAATATTCAACCATCCATCAGCCCGTAGACATCAGCCTGCCGATCATAGGCCTCCTCACGAGAACGCCAATTGGAACCGTCCTATGCCACTTGCATCCAAATGGCTCCCTGCTGTTTTCAAGATGCCATCAATCCACCAAGCGGAAGGGCTGAAAGGATAGTTCACTCCAATTCGCATTTAGTCCGTGTGGAGGATTTGTGAAAATTTAAAAACTTATAAAATCACACAATTCATAAGAATAATGATATATGAAAATCAGTATTAATATAACAATTTTTCAAGAAAGGAAATAAATGGGTGCAGGAAATTCGGCATTGGTCAATGAAATAATAATACAATTCCTCAACATCCCTTCCTCTGTCGCGGGTCTAAGACTTACGAACACCAAAAATAATAATAACATTAAAATTAACACTCAAAATAATACAATATATTGTCTCATTTAGATTAAAGAGATGTTATTTCTATCTAGTAGCTCAATTTCTTTCTCATTGTGGAGGAAGTCTGAGTGTGGTAGTGCGACATTCACTGCCTGAAGGCGCGAAGACAGCAGACGTCGTAGACAAAAAACCGAAGCCAAACAGTCAAACCAGAGAAGCAATTCAGATCAATTTTCTATTGCAGAGGAGGACCGAAACCAATAGTGAGATTTATGTATATGTACAATAGAAGAATTATATTACAAAACGCTTGTACTATGTAATCTCCAGATAAAAAGTGACCGTTGATTTATATAGATGATGTTACCGAATATTGCTATGTAACGGTTATGATTAAGTGTTTATGATTGTGAAGTGATTATAATTAAGTTACATTTGATGGTCAGCTGTTTCGCTAAATTAATTATAATGAGACTATATCTAGGTTATTTTTTCTTGCGACTGGAATGAAATTTGCCATTGAAATTGGACGATGACTCTGTTATAAGTGCTTCCTTACTCTGTTATCATATTGAATAATACAAGTACATCTGATGAGTATATAGTCTGTTTGGCCACAAATAGAAAATAACTTATTTTTCAATAACTACTGACCATTACAATAATTTGGGGCGGCGCAGGCGCGAATACCTGCACCTGAAGCCGCCCTAGCCGAGGCCTCAGGTGACTGGACCAGGGAATTAGTCCGTTACCCGCCGAGAGGTCGACCACGCGAGGAATGACGAGAGGAGAGGGTACTCCTCAAGGAGTATTCCGTCGGGCCGACCACTGGCGATAAGTCACCCTGCTGCGGTGGTCGGTCCAACGAAGAAGGCAACGTGTCACGGCTGGGTTACAGGTATGCGTTGTCACGGTCCTCTGTCGCCCCGAATGTATTGACGATCGTAACCCACCCCAAAAAAAGGGTATTACAATAACTAAAAATACTCCTATGATTGCAACACTACCCAATCCTGTTTGCCATAGTCGCTGATATAATAACTTTTCTACAATAATTATGCTCTTAAGGGTACCACTGAATCAGTCTTAGATCGGCAACCGCCACTCACAGAAGCGACTGAACGCGATGCATGCGCTTTCTGTTATCAAGGCTACAATGGGAGAGACATCCGAAAGGACAAATATCGATTGGGCCAATGTAATCGTGAAATTGTTACCGATGGCCTGCTAAATTACTGGTGAGAGCCGTATTACGGCAGGTAATGTGGCCGCACGACAATAACCTGTCAAAAAATGACCATTTCCAGTACTGCTTCCCTAACTTTCGAGTTGCACCAAATGAAACATATTTGCAAAGTTTTCGGATCGATATTGGAGAATAACTTGAACGAAAATACATGTATATTTAAGTACATAAACTCCTCTAGTTAAGATCGTTCAACTTTAATTTCACTATTCCCTGAAGATTTTATTGTTCGAACATCAAAGTTTTCAGACAAAACCATTAATCCCGCTGACTATTCAAATAGAATTTCGAATCACGAGAAAAGTTTGCCAAATCACATTGTAATACCGTGTTTGTTATTGTGCATTTTATGTTTCAAATACATATATTCGTCATTGTAAGATCTACAATTAAAACAGAAATAATTTGGTAATATGCCATAAACAAGAAAAAATATATATAATAGTTCAAAATACGCTTATACGCTATATAGTTTCTAAACACGTATAATAAAATACAGTTTCTAAACCTTGAAGAGAAGTACATACTGTTGACATAGACTTTTATGTCGAGTTTCATTTCGCTTGCATTGATGTTATCTGCATACCATATCCCTTAATCGTCTTTTACGACGCCGATGAGTAACAGAATGATTGATGAAATGTATTCTATCTCCGTTAACACGCGGAAAATTATGGAATAAATTATTAATTAAAAAAAATACCATATCATAAATTAAATTTAAGTTAAAAAATACAGTCCACTGAAATATTAAGTTATAAATTATTAAGTTAAAAAAGTACCCTTTTTAGGATTTTATGATTATTTTACTGTTTTCTGCGCATACTATTTAGATTTTATGTTCTTATCTGGTTGTATAGTTATAACGTATTATATTTACGTAATACTTTCTCTTTGTGGAGGAGGTGCTTAATGGGACATAATCATATGTGGAATATGGTTACAAAACGTTTCAAAAAGGAAATTTTTCTTCGCCTATGTTTATTCATCATCAACATGTTCTTATCGCAATTATTTAGGCCAAAATATACTTCTAGAAAATTGTTTTGCAAGCTTAGCAAAAAATATAGAGCGAAATATACTCTTCTTCTATCCTAATTAATACAAATGATTTTGAAATAATTTTATGATTAGCCGCCTGTTTGACATCATCCATCCTTGGGAACGTAATTATTAACCAGATGCCGTCTAACTCAGTTGGCTCAAGTCGATGAAAAGTTCTTTATTGTTTTTTATGACATCGTAGCAATGTAAGGGTTGGTAGTATTCGTAACCACTATTAAACAACATCTACGTTTATCATATTAAACGACATTTTATTTAATAATATATTTAAAAACCTTATTATTTTCATAGCTGTAATATATCTAAGTTTTACTTGTTTCAGCCTGCATATAATACGTTTTCAGCGTTAATTTGTCTGGTTGGCTCTGAAATAAACTTTCTACTACTATTTCTGCCGATATATATTTAATATATATATATTTAATAATATAATATATGTAATATATCATTCTTTAAATGAGATTTCGATATTCCAATAAAACCTATACATACTTTCAAAACAAGGCATATCCACAAAGATTCGATAGATATATCAACTGATATAATAAAATTGTATTAAGTATAAATAAAAGCCGTTCTATTTCAAGTAGTCTACTTGACCTGCCCATATAAGTGGAGAAAACAATATTTACTTTGAACTAAGCCTAACGACTCTGGAATGCGGCCCTTGATACATTTACATATGAACACATGTAGCCCAGTTTCTATCCATTCACATTCTACTTTGGTCAATTTCATTGATCAATATTTTTCTAAGCCCTTGTGGTTAAGGGTTAAGAATATATGTCACTCCTTATTTTCCTGTGGGAGGCATGGAAAAAGGAGTACGAGGAGAATGGGGAGAAGCACTCACTTGGGAAAATATTATTCCACTTTATGTGAAAACCAAGAGTTCAAGAATGGAGTCTGATTATGATGAATCTTTTTTGCATAATCATAATCTCAGCTCAATTATGTTTCACTGTTGTACTCGAGGCCTCTATATAAAAGCAGGGAGTTTGGGCTACTATACCACGCTGATCAGACTGATTTTATGTGTAATCTAGTATAAAGTATATAAAGAGCGGTGTAACTTTTAGTCTTTATCCATTACAGCAGAAAAGTTGTGTAGTTTCATCATCATTATTCAGCTTTTGCCGTCCACTGCTGGATATAAGCCTTGCCTTCATACTTATGTGAGGTGGCTGTGCTGTAATTGCCACGCATGGCAGGTGGGTCAGCGATCACAGTGAAGTTTTATATGTTTCCCAAAAGAGCTACTGCCCACTCACTTGGTAGACCTTAGCTGAAGAGAAAGACCCTTAGTGGAATTTTACGGCTCCTATGGACAGAAAAAGGGTGCCGATAATTATATTCTGATCCCGTCACTATACGGATTCCTGTACAGTTTAAATCAGTGAAAAGATTTTCATTTCAACATGTTCATGTTACATTAAACTTCCAGTAGGTTACGATATATTATGTCATAAATTTCGTCAATCTTATAACTAATGACACCTTAGCGTCAGAAATATTCTACAATTACAGTTCGATTAATCTTATCACAATCACAATATAACATGACTTTTACTCGTGACCTCATCAAACACTATTAGGCGGTTAGTTAACTCGTTAAACCAACAATATACAAAATTATCCAGTTGCATAACTATATCTAATAATAAAACAATAAATCATACAATCAAGGGTCATGTTTGACACAACCGTAAAGTTTATTTGATCGCACTTAGGCTGCATGCACAATAATATACTTCATATTTTCTTAATGATTTCTGATGTTTACGCGATTATAAATAAACAATTTCCACAAATTCTATTGTGTTTTTTTGTTTAGCGGATGTGGTTCGCTCGTGACCATGAACGCTGAAAAGTGTTCGAAACGTCAGACAATCAAAAATCAAATACAAACGCGATAAAAGCCGTAAAAATAGTTTTATTTTTAATATATATACTCTAGTAAATCTATAATAATCCTCCTCCACAATAGGAGGGAAAATCACCTATTATACCACACTCGTCAGATACATATGATATAATTCGTTTCCCTTCTCTTGCATATGTAGATGTTGTAAGCATATTTAATCCCTTAGTCATCTTTTACGACACCGAGCAGGAGAGCGGAAGGTGAATTATATTCTTACTCCGTCACCACACGGAATTTTAAATACAAAATTGCATTAAAATTAACAAGTGAGCCTATAAAAATATAGCGGTACCTAAAGTGTGGTGACATCAAGTAATTGGATAAACAATTTGTGTCGTGAAGGATTATAGGATATATAGAATACAAAGAGTTCTCCCTTCGCTTTCATGTTTTTCCCCTACGTCTATTCCTTTGATAGACGCCTAAGAGTATAGCTATCATTCCAGTGGAAAGAAAACTTAATGATTTTTTATATTTACCCAAGTTTTACACATAAGAAATAAAATGTTTTTTACAGAAAAGTAAAATAAAATTATCTAAGATAAGCTTTCACAATACGCTACAACGTATATTGTGCAGATCAATATCATAACAGTAACAACCCCTAGCTCTATAAAAAAACATCTGCAAAATTTTAACAAAAATCTTACGGGAGTATATACGGAATGGCTAATACAAATTAAATTAAGAGAAATTCTTGGCACCAATAATTATAATCATCATCCCTTTTCTTTCATTGCGATTTTTATGAAGTAGGTACACCTTTTATACTTCCTCCAATATATGTGATAGAAGCATAGAATATACTGCATTGGATTTTGGCGCTTTATAATCAACCGCTTGTCTGTTAACACACTTCGTTAAACAGCAGATATTTGGTGCTAAGAGAAATTCATGGAAGCTTTTACGATACGTACGAACGATGGAGTTTTTCATATTCATTGTACATTACATTTGCAAGTACAGTCAGTTGAAAAGTATTAAAACTAAATGTAATACTCCGTCATAACTCCGTTGTATGTAGATGGATTACAATTTATTTTTGAATTGTTTCACTCCGTAATGGTCCTATTTAGATTTCATAAAGACCTGATGAAGTTTTGTTAAAAAGTTTTCTTTTTCACCACATTTAACTTTTGTACTTGTATTTCTAATGCCGTAATAAGTTGCAGTTGACTTATTCATTATCTTAATAGTGATAGTTCTCGATATAAGTTTCAACGATTTTATGAATATCAAACTGGATTCCGCTTATTACTTAATAACCTTGTTAACGTATTAAATATCGCCAATTAATTAGTCTTCGATACCAGTTTTGAGAGAGTTGACATAACCTGGTCAGTTAAAATAACGTAACATAAGATGTGGGTTGAAAATCTCGTGCTTTCGATTGTTTTATCTAAGGCTGCATAAAACTTACAGACTGCACTGTTAGACATAGGTGTCCCCATGATATTTCGCTTAGAATGATCTTGTGCCACCTGGATTATATTCCTGTGAAACAATGTCGTTAGTTCACCCATGGTGGAAAGTTATACGCAACCGATTCATAGTCGCCACTCAAGAACTTTTTTTCCAATGGTATAGAAATATTGTCATTTTAAGTACTATATCGGTTACATCTATTCTTCAAAGGATTTTGATTAAATGATCAATACTTAATCTATTTACAGACAAATTGGTGCTTTAAATACTTAAGAAGATATCTATTTTGATGTCTCTAAAAACCAATATTGAGCTTGGAAAAACAATTCAATAATAAGACTGTAAGTAAACAAAAGAGAGTTACATATATGTATTGTTTTCAAACATACATACAAAACCCTAAGCTATTTTATCTTGACTAAGCCTTTATTCACCTTCTGCGAGGCAGTGATCTCGCAGAAGGAGGCGGCGGATCGCCTGCGCGAGGAGCGCAGCCTCGATGAGGCGATCCACCGCCGGTGACTGGGGTGGCGTAGGCGCGAGTACCTGCGCCTCATGCCGCCCTAGCCGAGGCTGCGGGTGACGTGATCGGGGAATTAGTCCGTACCCGCCGAGAGGCCGACCGCGTGAGGAAAGACCGACGTCCTCCCCGAGGGGAGGGGGACGTCGGTCGATGGGAGGGTACCCCAAGTAGGGGGTATTCCGTCGGACCGACCACTGATGACAAGTAACCCTGCTCCGGTGGTCGGCCCAACGACGAAGGCGACGTGCATCGTGAGTGGGTTGCGAGTGTGCGTGCTTACGTCCCTCTGTCGCCCCGGACGGAGTGGTGCGAGGAGCGCGCCGACCGCGACCCACCCCAAAAAAAAACCTTATTTAAGAATTCCAATAAAGAAGTAATCCCGTAAGATATTATCATTAACAGATTTGGACGATTTATGGATTTTTTAATAATCGTAGTGGTTTACCGATGTTTTTTTTCTTAATATAACGCTCGTTTGCACGGATGGTACCCAAATTTTAGGTAACACCTAATGCAAGCTATATAACATATAACATCAATGACATTGTACACCATTCAAAAAGCAATATGTAATTCGCATTAAGTGTAAATTAAATTTAAGTATCGTTGGTAAAAATTGGATTCATCACAGCTCACTAATGTCCCATTGTAGGGCTCTAGTCTCCTCCATAATGGCAGAGATATTGACTTACTATTTCACGCTAGTCAGACATGTTGGTATAGGGTTATATTTCAAGTTTACCTTCTCTTACATAGATGTTATATGCATATTATATACCTGTTTTCACGACACCCATGGTTATAGTGGGTAGTGAATTGTATTGTCATGCCGAATGGTCATTTATATGTGGTCAAATTTAGCTGTTAAGTGCTGGTTTAGTGTAAACTAAGCCTAAAGTTGATTTGGTAGTGAATTTAATGGTCGACAGTGTCGTAACATGATACGCAATGGCCGTAAATCTTAATCAGAACTATTGTGAGTTGGTCTAGTGCACTTTATTGTCGATTTAACTAACATATAACTGAGATAACTTAAGTACTGCTTTATTTGATATCGTGTTATTACAATATCAACTTATTTATTGCATTATATAAGGAGAAATTACAATAATACCTAATGACAACCCGACTTGCTAGCTTAGTTTAATAGGTCATTTTTCATTCCAGTATGAAAAGAGCAGTGTGGCAGCAGCGATGAATATTGCCAATCCTGTAAAGGTTGCTCTACTTACTACTCTGCTCTTCAAAAAATATTTGAATAAACAAATGCAAATAAATGTTAATTTTATAATATCTATAATGGCAAAACGTTACAAACGTCATCACGTTGTGAGATCGATTACGTCGACCCGGGTTTCGAGCATATCCGATGCTCATCATCAGGGCGAGTGCACAGCGATGTCTGATCACATTGATCGATTAATCGATCTCAGTACGTAGGTGTTTTACCGTTATAGATATTATAATCATGTCTCAATCTCACGATAATTTCAATACTAAAAATGCTAATTTATCGAAAAAAAACGTAATTTTCAATAAACTCCTTCTTTGCATTAGACAAAATAATGATAATTCAATGGTAATAATTCAATTCATAAAGGTGTGCAATTTTATCAATGTTTTCTTGTGACATTATGAAGTAAACGTATCGTTTGGAAATCAACCTTACAGACTATTTTATCTCCTTCCGCCCGGCACGTGTGGCACTCACGTGACCAGCCTATGCCGCCCCTCATCTGCATCTTTGACACCCGTCGGTAGGGGCCAGCGAGGATTTCTGCCTCCGGAACGCTGCCTCCGTCGCCACCGTGCGGTAAAACCGCTACACCTGGCATGATTGGTTAATATCTTAACTATTATACCTTCTATGCATTCGATAATATAAGTCGATATTATAAGAAGAAAATACAAAAAAAAATAAAGTTAAAAACGAAACAGAGTATCTACATCCTTACTAATATTATAAATACGAAAGTAAGCTTGTTTGTTTGTTTGTTTTGTTTATTTGTTACGCTTTCACGCTTAAACCACCGAACCGATTTTAAAAATTCTTTCACCTATGGAAAGCTATAATATCAGGAAGTAACATAGGTTATATTTTATCCCGATATTCCTACGGGAACGGGAACTACGCGGGAAAGGCAAATGAAACCGAAGCGAAGCGAGGCTGGATTGCTAGTAAATAATATATAAAAGTAGTTAAAAATATATTAACGTTCCATTTCATTTCTCGAATTTTTTTAAAGGGCTCCAAAGAGCCAAACACTATTATATTTTATTAAAAAGAATTTGGATACATGAAATAGCGTTTTAGCGGCACGTGCTATAAGAATAACCTATGGGAGTCTCACAGTAAAATAATTCACTGTCAATAGTCACTAAATTTAATGCCACTTTATAAATTGTAAATGTTTAATTTATTTTGAGTATATTTATAGTGATAGGCTAAGAAAACTATTATGTTCTCACTCCTGTCACTCTGGCAGTCACAAAAAAATAATACTAGGGGTCATCAAAACTGCGCAGCTGTACTCTCAAATAATACTTTTTTTTATTAAAAGACAACAATTTGCACTAAGAAAATAATCTTTTACTTATTGACTTTACAAACATATAATTAATGGAAACAGATGATGATGCACTGTGGTATATTACAAATAATCGACTATATCGAGATTTAAATATAAAAACGGTTAAACAAGAAATTACAAACAGAATGGAGACTTACAGAAATCGATTGAAGCAGCATCCTAACAGACTTACAAAATACCTAATGAATGACCCAACTGTGCGACGACGTTTGAAAAGAAAAATCCCACAAGATATGTAACAGCAGATTAATAGCAGGAAGGTGGATGGGTCAATAGACTCATTCCACGCAAGACATAAGAAAATACTACCAACAAATTGCTAAATGTTAGAAGACAGATTGCAAGGAGAGAAATGTTAAAAAAAATGAACCCAAATTACATCCAGACTCCGAACAAAAATTTGTGGATCGCGCAAAGCATTGCCCTACGTAGGATTCAAACCTCGACACTGGCATGGTAGGTCGGTATCTTAATCACTACGCCATATGTGCAGCCGGATAGAGAATCGTCAACTTGCCTGTTAAGCTTGGTAATTATGGTATGAGCCCTTAGGAAGCACTATGTTCGGTAGACCTCGGCTGGGTGGAAAATTTTCAGTTTTGGAGTACCTAATGGTTTATAGGATGTGTCATCTATTATAAACTATTTTCATAGGCACATCATTATTTGATTTTATGAACCAAAAACTGGTTCGTTTATTTAACTCTCATTATAAATAATAAAACACAAAAAGAAATAAAACTACATGAACTAAATGCATATGTTAATTTATTGATATTTCCAAGATAATTGCTAGTTATTAACCTTTAATTTATTATCGGAATAATGTGATATTTAAATAAATAACATTTACATATATAAATGGTTTTATTAAAAAATTGCTAATTTTTATTGTAGAGGTGTGATCTATTTTTTAATATAGATTCAAATTGTTGATTATCTAGATGCTAATTATATACGTTTGGAAGGCTATTATTGTTTATAGAAACAAATATAATTGCTTACAAATCCCACTCAATAAAGAAAATGATGTGCGATGCGGTCAAACATTTGCTTTTGACTTAATGGGTCAGCTTAAATTAGATTCGTTTGAAGAGCTTTAAGTATCCGAATCAATTACGGATATATAATCAAAATAAGATATCAACTCGCTCAACAAAGCACCCATTTGAAATCACTCTATCTTCTCTAGTATACTAAAAACTAACTAATTGTTTTAGATCATAGTTGACTTTCTATGTAATTATTTTAAGATAATCATTTCTACTATACTATTATTTGGTAGGCAGTTGGCAGTAGTTGGTAAGGAACTACGTACGTGGCCTTATGAGAGAGTACAATCTTGCTATATGAAATGAAAATTATGGACAAAGATGCTCTAGAAATTTGTTGCTCTACTAATTAGGGCTTAAAGCTAATCCAGTAACACATCGAAGGCTCTCTGCAGTTATGGCTATAATAAAACATAGGCCACCATAAAACAGAAGAAAATTCATAAAAACTTCTTTAGGTTTCGCTTACCAGAATAAGACCATCGTATTACATTTAAATAGTGCAGTATAAAAATACGCAGTTTTCTAAAATAGCTAGTAACAGAATTCACATTATCATTAACAGCTCACTTTTTTAAATTACACATAAATGCATAATGGAATATAGCAAGCCCTCACACGGGAATAATCGACAGAGCGTAACATAATGTATATCGTCAGACGATGCAAATAGCGATAGTGCTTGCATTTCTAACTTTCCTCACAAATAGCCAATGGAAGTTGTTTGTGCAGTTTATACAATGCTAAAGCAGCAGAAGTTATTTTTTTTTTGCTCATCCTCCCGTGACGCTGAAAAGTGTCGGCAATGTTGGGTAACTAAGAAATCAAATATAAACGCAATAAAATCTATAAAAATAGTTTTGTCCATAAAAAAAAGAAATGGTGTAAAATTTGGAATATTACTATGGATATTTTACTATGTTTACTCGAGTAGTTATAGTATAGTATTTAGCGTGGTGACGAAGTAAGAATACAATTCAACGCTTCATATCTTGCCCGTAAATCTTATTCCAACACGTCTGACCAGCGTGCAATAAGAGGTCAATTCCACTCCCTCAGTTTAACAGTGGGACCTCAGTATAACAGTGGGACATATTTATATAAGCTGACATGACTAGACTAGATTTTAGGGGTTTCTTTGAAAACACGAATAAAGGTCACATCACAATATAACATTAAGAGATCAAGTCACGTCGAGTGTTAATATTTCTAGCCGCGGTCGTGGCTGGCTGGACCGAGGAGTTAGTTCATCACCCGCCGAGAGGCCGACCGCGCAATGAAGACCGCCGTCCTCCCCGAGGGGGGGACGTCAGTCAAGGAGAGAGTACTCCTCAAGGGGTATTCCGTCGGGCCGACCACTGACGACAAGTCACCCTGCACTGGTGGTCGGCCCAACGTCGAAGGCGACGTGTCACGGGTGGTTACGGGTGTACGTGCTTAGCCGTGCCCCTCTGTCGCCCCGGACGGAGCCGGGCGACGGATGCGTTGACCGTAGCCTACCCTTAAAAAAAAGTGTTAATATTTTCTTCTGCTCCCTGTTCGATTGGAGCCTCCTTCATAATAGAAGGCAATTTGATTAATTTTACCTAGCTTGGCAGATGATGATTTCAAATTTTCCTTCTATAGCATTATTCTTTGGTTGATACTCCTTAAAAAAAAAAGGTTACTGAATTGTATTTTTACTTTGTCACTATACGGCCAATTCATAATATTCTGATAATATTATCTCATTAAAGCAAAGAGCTCTTTCACTTCAAAAAATTGGTTACATTTCATTAATTAATGTATTAAATTTACGCGATATATGGGCGTTATCAAACAACCTCCTTATTTCGTAAGGTCTATGTGATGCAGGACTTACAAGAGTTAAAGAGCATCGTTGTGAAATACTGAAATGCCAGAAGGCGGTTAAGTGCCGGTCAAGGACTACGGATCTTGGAATTGTTATCAAGATTATTTTACTATATACCGACCACTTTTTATTGCAAAGCGATTGGGTGTTAGCGTTTTAGTATTTTATACTTCAGTATCACCATCTGGGCTCACAGAAGTCCTACTATTGGGCTCGAATCTCCTCGGTAATGCGAGGGAAATTGACATACTATATTCAGCCGATGAGACGTGTTAGTCTAGAGTTTTACGTCAAGATATCCTTCTCTTGTGTAAATTTTATGTTTATATAAGGGATATACCCTTAATCGTTTTCTACTACAACCAAGGGGAAAATTAGAGGATAGTGAATTGTATTCTTACTCCGTTACTACACGGATACGACATGTACAATATGCATTAGTTTAATACACTTTAGTATACTTCAGTTTAATATCGAAGTAACTATTACGTTCATTGTATAATATAAATAAGCTAGTTTATGCAAATTAATTGAATAAAATTAAAAATAAGTTCATTTATTTATATTTTGTCCCCAGTTCCTAAAAAGTAATAAGTCTAGTGACGGAATAAGAATACATCTGTCATCATCTCTTTCTTTTCCGTAGATGGTTGTAAAACATAACTAAGAAACTCAAGCAGATAAATTCATTTCAAGAGAAGAAAAACTTGAAATAAAATCAATCTGACTAGCATGGTATGTAATTATTCTCACTATGAAAGAACTGAAACCTACTTAAACGTATATGAGTCGAAATAATTATGATAGACTAAATAAATTAAAATAATACTCGCATGTCGTTTAAAGAACACAATTTTTGGTTATTTTAAAACTAATGGCGAGTCCATTAATTTAAAGATAACCCAAAATTGTACAGTAATATTAATTACAAAATTACCTAAATATATTTAATCCGGTATAAAAATGGATGCTCATTTCTTTTAATTTCATTATTATTAGATTTTTACAATAGGTAAAAATTTACCTAAAAGTTACAAGGCTACAAAAAGTTGCAAGTTTGTATCACGAACCGCTACTACGAATCAGTGATTCACAAATATTGATCGCATTTCTAACTTTCAAAAACAAGCAACAAGTACGTTATTAAAAGGTGGTTAACTTTAGCACCATATTGTATTCGTTCGTTTAATTACAAACTCATTGATAATATTAAATTAAAAATGGATGTTTAAGAACATTGTACAAAATATTAGATTTACATAATTATGGTAAAAATCATTTTATTTGCGGCTGTTACTAATTTTTTTTATAAAATAGAACATTGAAAAAAATAAGCAAAAACAATACCTATCCAAACATTTATTTAAATAATCTGCTGCTAGTTGGAAATATGTCCCGAATACTGGTAGCATTACCGGATTGCAATCAATGGCAATGCTTAACTGGAGTCCCAAGTAAAGTTCCGGACTTTTTAGGCGGCGTCTAAACGATAAAAAAGGGGTCGTATGGTAGTTAAATTTTCTCCCATTAGAAGAAGACCCTTGCCCCTTTTTCTCCGCATGATTTATTATAAATGTCACCGATGACAATGATCAGGTAACAGTAGCCCGTCCACATGGGGACGGACAAAAAGTTAGGTGCACTGCAAGTTATGGGATCGCACGTTGTCCCTACCCTATCGCCCCGGACGAATCAATCGGGGCATGACTGTACGATAACCTGGCCTCCAGAAAAAGGCTATATAAATAAATTTATACGGTTTTAAAATTTGCCAATACCTTCACTGATAAAAATGTGAAATAATAAAAAGATATCAAATCATATTCTCTTTTGTTACTTTTAAGAAATGCTCAATTTAATCAATTGAGAAAATTGGCCATAAAACAAACAATTGTTAATGTCCTAACCTATTCCATTCATTCCACGTTAAAATTCTAGTAGAAGAAAGAAAATTTGTTTGTTTTTGTTCTGTTGCAGGAGCTTTCTATTACAGAACGTATAAATAAACTTTGTTTCTTTTTTTTTCAGAGCTTTCTGTCAGCGAATGCAAAATGCTGGTGGGCAGGTGCCTTAGCGGCCGCAGTGGCGGAATTGCGTTATGCCGGTTACGTGTCACCCGGGGTACTGTTGGTGGCTGGTGCGCCCCGGGCACTCGAAACGGTGAGAGGGGCTTACGCCAGGTCCGTCTTAAAACCACCACCGACCTACCTTATATGTGGTCTTGGTGAGTACAATTTTATAAGATTATTATAAATATATATCCTAAGATTAATATAGATTATATTACTATTTTTTTGTTTGTTACTATTTGTTTGTTTGAATGCTTTTTATCAAAGGTAACACTGCAACATATAGAAGTAGAACTGTGATTTTAAATATTATAAAAACGGAAAGATGACAATATTGTTAATGCGATTCTAAGTAAATATTGTTGCGACTAGAACCGTCGTAATAATGATTTCATATTAAATTATCGTGGAAGTATTCTATATGGATATTATTATACAATCAAAAAGTCCAATATAAGATCTATTGTAAATCAATTAGACTAGTGAAACTGCAGAGACTACCACCGCAGATAATGAATCGGTACCGGCAGTCCACCTTGTGGTAGAGATAAAATGCAGCAGGTTATGGTACTGCTCGCCATCCCATCTGTAGTCTTGAATGATTTGGTTGAAGTGTGTCCTGTGTCTGTAAAACAAGTCCTTTTTACAAAATCACATTAGTATAAGGATTTCATCATTTTTAATTATTACAACATGCATAGACACATAATAATTCTACTACATAAGATTTTAACTACCCATAGTAAATAGGTAAATTCTTTGTAAATCGTTAGTATTTTCTTAATGATTTATCTTCTGTTATATAGACAAGACATATATACTATCCTTCATCATCATTTAAACATAATTTCAACTCATACATGTCCCACTGTTAGGCTCGAGCCTCCTCCAAAATACGTGGGAAATTGGGCTTCTATACTTCGCCGGTCAGACGTGTTAGTCCCTCATAAACTGAAGAAATTGAAAATATAATTCTCCTTTTTTCAATACGATAAACAGAATACGAAATACAATAAAATAGATAATAAGTTACTTATATTATCAAAGATCGGATATTTAAATTTATTTTAGTAAATATGCGTAACGTTTATATTATTTAAAATATATTAAAATATTACTTAATTATAAAACGTGTTTATTTATAATGCGATGATATTAGTTTTTACGACCTTCGAATAGGCATATAAGATTTATTTACCTGTTTTTAAGGCTATTATTAGAGTTCAGAGTTTTATGTCACGTATCTTTAGTCGTTAATCACGTATCTTTAGTCGTCATAATTTCTTAATATGTAATAATTTCTCTGAAGTTATCTCTTGGGCCTTTGCAATACCAAGAGTGTAGATAGACCTCTGCTTAAGGTACTTTAAGTTTACTTACTTGAACACGCCGAAAAATGAAATAATAATTTAAAAAATTATACACTTACTAAAGCATGCACAAATGGCGTAGTGGCTAAGATACCGAGCTACCGTAGCAGTGTCATGGGTTCGAATCCCACGCAGGACAACACTTTGTGTGATCCACAAATTGTTGTTCCGAGTCTGGATGCAATTTGTGTTCGTTAATTATATGTTTGTGAAGTCCCTAGAATACAACAATTATTTCCTTAGTGCAAGGAGTTCTTTAAAAAAAACACATGCATTTTAAAAATATTTATCATCATCATCCCTGTAGGTACTCTTATCAGTCGTATCCCAATGTCGTTTTTTGTTGGGTGTGGGCCATGATCAGCGCACCCGCCACCCGGCTCCACCCGGGGTGACATTGGGGTGGCACGGCCACATGACCCACCCGTAGCACGTCGCCTTCATCGTTGAGCTGCGCCCACCGGTGCCGAGTTCCTTGTCCTCAGTCATCGGCCCGATGGAATATCCCCGCGGGGTATCCTCTCCTCACGACATCAGGCACGTAGGTCACCGTCGCGCGGTCAGCCTCGACGCGGGTGACGGTCTAAATCCCGGTCCAGTCACCCGCGTATCCCAACGTCTGCAGTCGATTCAGTACTCTTTTTTCATAGTACATATTGCAAAAATATTAACCAATAATTTTATGACCGGCTGTTTGACGTCTTGGGAATGTAATTGTAGACCAGACAGCATCAGACAGAGTTGGCCCAGGTCTATGTAAAGCTCTGAGTTGTCTTTTACGACACCCACGAGCAATGTAAAGGTTGGTACTTGGCACTATTATACAGCAAAAATATTAGTAATAAATCAATATTTTGATAGTAGGCAAATACCGACTTGTTAAGATCACTTGACCTATTCACATATTTATACTTGTACATACTATTAAATAAGATAAGCCGCCTGTGTATCGTAATGCGTGACAAGATTAAAAACTTAATCGCAATACTTATTTCTAAGAAAAATAGTCATTGCAATGATGTCATATGAATTACAACAATTCTATGAATACGACATATTTAATTGCTTAATATTAGTTGCATATACAGTTTCTTTTTACCCGACTATGGAGGGTTATGATTTTGACAGGCTATGTGCCTATGTGGCATGGCTACGTTCATCTGTTCCTTCATAGCTCCTCAACTAATTATTAGAACTGGACAAATGAGGTATCGTTAGAAGGGTCTTGGTCGTCCGCTAGTTATAGGCTATATGATGTGTCACTGAATCTAAAATAGCGCCCTCTAGAGGTCTTAAAGTACTGTGTTAAAAAATAAATTTGAGACAAATATGTCGTGTTTCGTATCATTGGAAAGGTCGTTACTTGTACATTTCAAAAAAGTATATATTATTAGCATTTGCTCATGACTTTATCCGAATTTATTCGAATAGCTCGTTTTTAATCGTAGTTGGATTTTAGTTTTTACTTTTATCTTGTTCATGTAATACCTGCCTACCTTAAAAACCCTCTAATTTTCCGTGTGGTAACGGAGTAAAAATACAATTCGCCACCCCCTCTCTTACCCGTGGGTGATGTAAAAGAAAACTAAGAGATTAAATATGCATTAACTTCTATATTTTCCGTGTGATGACGGAGTGAGAATACAATTCCCCACCCCCTCTCATACCTGTGGGTGTCGTATAATACGACTAAGGGATATTTACGCATATGACATGTATTTTTTTTTTTTTTTTGTGGGTGGGTCGCGGTCGACGCGGAATTAAAACCGCCCGCCTCCCCACCTGAGCTATCGGAACTCATACGCATATGACATGTATGCAAGAGATGTGTATACTCGAAACAAAACCCTATACCAACCTGTCTGACCAGCATGGTATAGTAAGGTCGATTTCCCGTCTATTTTGGAGGAGGCTCGAGCCCAGCAGTGGGACGTATATGAGCCGAAATGATGATAACATCTATATAAGAGAAAGAAAACTGGAATGAAACCTTATAACAACACGTGTGAACAGCTTGGTATACTATGTCAATTGACCTCCGATTCTGGTGTCGGCTCGAGTCCAACAGTGGAACGTATATGAGCTGAAATCTATATATATAAAAGAAAGTCGTTTTAGTTACACTATTTATAACTCAAGAACGGCTGTACCGATTTACCTGAAAATTGACGGGGAGATAGCTTATTACCAGGAGACGGACATAGGATACATTTTATCCCATTCGACCGGGCTTCTGTGGAACTTGACATAAAACGTCAAGAGAACGTAAAAAGAGAATACAAGTCACTATAAAACGTAAAACAAAAACGCATCTATCATGTAATAACAAAACGCAAATGACAGCTGTAGACAGACTATATTTTCGGATTTAGAAAATAAAATTACAAAAAAATTAGGGCGGTGCAAAGTTTGGCGGGTCGGCTAGTAGATAATATAATGATGAATTTAAATCATCATTACTTCAGCTTATATACTTCCTACTGCTATGTGGAGTGTGCTCCACAGTGGGAGGAAATTGACTTAACCAGTTTTGATTCAGCTAGTCTAGTATAGTTGCCGTGTGGTGATGGAGTAAGAATACAATTCACCACTCCCTAACTTACCCATGGATGTCGTAAATGACGACTAAGAGATATAATAATAATAATAATAGTTCATTTATTTTTCTCTCACACAGAAAAGTAACAAAAATAAGCCTTAACCTAAGTGTTTTTTACAATATTGTGAACATCTGTGTGAGAGACTGGCAGCTGTACTAATAAAACCTGTATGACAGATTACCAGCCTCTCCCAACTCCAGACAAGTTGGTGTTCATGTAAGTGTGGCTAATGCTTTATGTGTTTTACTTAAATAAATTTGTACTTTTATGTATGATAGGTTTTGTGAGTATGTTATGCGAGTGTGTGTGTGCCTGAGTGTGCGTGCGTGTTGTGTGTTTGTGTGTGTGTGTGTGTGTGTGTATGATTATGTATATTTATAAAATATTTTATACTTAAAACATAAGGCGTAACAAGCCTTCAGTTGCCTCATAATTGAGAGATTTTAACCAGCGTGTGATATTCTTTTTACATAGATGCTTAGTAAGAGAGTAAATGTGTAGTTTTTCGTTATAATATGTACATAAAATCTTTACAAGAGAAGTAAAGCTCAAAATAAAACCCTATATCAACATATCTTACCAGCATGGTATAGTAGTAGGTCGAATGCCTTCTCATTGTGGAGGAGGCCCGAGTCCAACAGTGGGACGTATGTGGGCTGCGATGATGATGATGAGTCTAGTATAAGTGACTTAGCCAGTCTAGTATAGTAGATCATTTTATCTCCTGATGTGGAGGAGGCTTGAGCGGAGTAGCGAGACGTGTATGCGCTGTCAAGGTCCTTAAAAGCTTTTGCACAATATCATAGCACTTCTGTGATAAAAAATAAAACAAAGCAAAATAATAGCACGGATCTCATTAAACGTGAGGAGGCATTATAAAGGAAGGAAATGTACTGTATATTGTCAAAATAAAACTTATCGTGACATTTATCTCAAAAAACCTTGCATGTTTAATAGTTCTGAGTCAGACCATAAAATTTAAGATCTAGACTTCCTACTCAAGTGCAATGTCAAAACTAATGTTGTGGGAATTTTTATATAACTTAAAATACATGCAGGTATGCTTTGTTTTTTTTTAAAGACCTCCAGATGGACTTCACAAACACTCAATCCATCATCATTACAACTCGCATATGTCTCGCTGAGCTCGTGTTCCATTATAGGAGGGCAATTGACCTACTACACCACTGGTCAGATGGGGCGTTTTTTTTTTATTGGATTTTATTTCGTGCTTACCTTTTCCTGCGTAGATTTTATATGCATATTTTAGCCTTTAGTCGTCTTTTACGACATCCACGGGCAAAACAGGAGATAGTGAATTGTATTCTTACTATCACACGGTAAGTATATATGTATATATATGATACTAGTTTTTGCTCGCGGCTTCGTCTGTTTAAACAAAAAAATACCTAAGAATTTTAACTTTCCCAAGAGATGGTGAATTGTATTCTTAATCCGACACCGCACGGCAGAACAACGAGCAGAAATTACATTCAGACTGGTACTATCATATTTCAGTAAGCACTATTTTGCCTGGAGATGTGGGTTCAACCCACAGGCGAGTTCGCCATCACATTTGGATAGTGACATCACTCATTCTTCTAGTAATCCCTTATTTAGTGTCAATTATCATGGTAAATTAAGGGGTGGTGACACATTGTATTAGGCTGTACCGACTGCTAGGTTTTATTTCTTTAATTAGAAAAAGCTAAAAACCAAAACTAGGATTAAAAATTTATATTTAGCAGCCGTTACGCTTCTTTTTTAAAAACTTACAAAAGATCATATATTCTTGAAATTAAGGTTCGACAGCACAAAAAAGTTATTAAAACTCTAATTTAACTGAAGTTTTTAAGCAAAATATCTGTTACTAAAGCAGTAGTTATAACAACCGGTCTCTGTGAACCCGGTTAAGACCACACAACAATTTCAACCAACGTAACCCTTTACCCACGAAGTGAGCGCGGTACAATTACGTTTTGTAACTCCCACGTAACCCAAGGCCTTGCAAGGACGTTCATTTATTACATAACTTCGAACATTCGTTGGTAATATAAGATACTATCTTTTGCTAGCGATTTCATCTGCGTAGAAATCATGTTCAAATCAAGGGGGGTCTTTTTTCCAACAGTGGACTTTTATAGGCGGATAAATAGATAGATATTTAGTAAGAATAATATTACAGTTTTTTTTTGGGGGCCGGTTGCGGCGGGTTGTGCCTCGCACCACTCTGTCCGGGGCGACAGAGGGGCGTAAGCACGCAATACCCGCAACCCACCCATGTGCACGTCGCCTTCTTCGTTGGGCCGACCACCGGAGCAGGGTTACTTGTCATCAGTGGTCGGCCCGACGAAATACCCCCTATTTGAGGTACCCTCCCATCGACCGACGTCCCCCCCTTCGGGGAGGACGTCGTTCTTTCCTCACACGGTCGGCCTCTCGGCGGGTGACGGACTAATCCCCGGTCACGTTACCCGCGGTCTCGGCTAGGGCGGCATGAGGCGCAAGTATTCGCACCTACGCCATCCCAGTTGCCGGCGGCGGATCGCCTCATCGTGGCTGCGCTTCTCGCGGAGGCGATCCGCTGCCTCCTTCTGCGAGATCACTGCCTCACAGAAGGCTGTGACCGCGTCCCAGTTCCCGACGCTGCCGACCATCGCCCTGGCGATAGTCGGCAGCGTCAGATCGACACCGATGATTGCGATAAGTTCACGGCGCTGCACTGCCCAAGCAGCGCAGGCCTCGAGCGTATGCTGCGCCGTGTCCTCGTCACAACCGCAGTGGTGGCAGGATGGTGTACTCTCCCTCCTAACGACCTTGTGCAGGTATTTGGCGAAGCACCCATGCCCCGTCAACACCTGCACTAGTCGGAAGGAGAGCACCCCGTGTCGCCTTTCCAACCACTGCATCAGCACCGGCCGGAAGGTCTCCATGATTCGCACCATGAACCGAGGCCTCTCCAGCCGGACTGCCCAATGGGCAGTGACGTCTCGGCGGGCGTCGACGCGCCAGGCGGTGAGCTCCCTCAACGAGACCACACCGCCCTCCGCTCGCACCCCCGTCACCGATACAATCCGGCCAGCATTTCCGCTTCCAGTTCCCACGGGGGAGTCCCGGCCAATAGGCACGCTGCCTCCGTCGCCACCGTGCGGTATCCGCATATGGCCCTGACCGCCACGGCCCTCTGTGGTCGCCACAAAAGAACCCTGAGTCGGACGGTCAGGGACTCCGCCCACACCGGTGCGCCGTACAGGGCCATCGACCGAATGATGACCTCCGCGTACAGCCGTCGGCACGTAGCGCTCGGTCCGCCCAAGTTCGGCATAAGCCACGATAGGGCGGACACCGCGCCGACGAGCCGTGGAACGAGCTTACGGAAATGCTCCCAGGACCATTTATTACTAGCTGACCTAATAGACGTTATTCTGTACAAATTAAATTAAAATGTATGCCTTGAAATCGATTGCACCTCACCTAACGGGTCTAATTATTATTCTAAATCATTCTTATATTCAACTGAACAAATACAAATTATCATCATCATTATTACAGTTCATTTGCTTCCCGCTACTGGGCTCGAGCCTTCTCCAAATTGAGAGGGATATTGACAGCAGGTCACCACGCTGATCAGACGGGTTGATATAGGGTTTAATTTAAAGTTTTCCTTCTCTTGCATAGTTGTTATTGCATAAGATAGCCCTAAGTCGATTTTTACGACACCCACTGGCATGATAGGAGGTGGCGAATTTTATTCCTACTCCGTCATAACACAGAGAGGTATGTTAAAAGATTAAGTAAAACCGACAACATCTGTAAAATAGTCTAATATATCCGATTACACCTACACTATTGTTAATAACGTTACTACAATCCTTTTCCCACGACAATTGCTGTATAATTACGTCGCTTTGTTGCTCCCGCTCAACCTACAGCCTTGCAAGGACGAACGTGGATTATGCAACTATTCGTGTTAACGCTACACTGAGTTACTTAAATGTCAAACATGTTGTGGAATCTTATACGTTGTAAAACCCTGTAGATAAGATTGCGAGATAAAAAATTAAATCAAATCATTTACTATCGCTATAAAGGAACTTCCCCCTCTCTTGCCCGTGGCGACACCCACATAAAGGACGACTAACGCCTGTGACCCATGAACACAGTAAAGTGTTCGAAAAATTGGGTAATCAGAAATCAAATACGCGATAAAATCCGTAAAAATAGTTTAGAAAACTAGTAAGGAATATGATGTGCGGATAATATCCATGTATGAGAAAGCAAAACTCGAAACAAAACCCTATGCAAACACGTCTGACTAGCATGGTATAGTAAGTTAATTTCCCTCCCACAGTCGAGCAGGCCTGACCCCAACAATAGGACATGTATGGGTTGAAATAATGATGATATTGATGATAAAGGACATAGACTAATTGTCAATTTTACATTTGAAATAAATCTAATAAACTACCTCCATATTGAAATCCGATCGTAAACTGAGAAAATTCGACCAGAAATTCAGGTTGGTATGGGTTTTTATTTAATTTTTTTTCTAATCTGGCGTAACCCATCGGTAAGATAAGAATTGTTTTCTCTCTCTATTAACACAAGGAATCATTTCATTAAATCCATCTCAATATTTGTGGAACGTAACACCTCTAATTTATTTTACGATCTATAAAGCTTTATATTGGCCGTTGTGACCTTGACATGTGGCTCATGTACTATATACTGTCTTTGTGATTGATTCATAACATTCAGGATTATATTATTCAATCTTAATTTCATTGATAATTATTTTAATGAATCTAGAAAATTTATGCATAATTTTTCAACTTTGTGTTTTTATAATACATTCATTCGGTGGTAGAACAAACGATTAACTATGATGACCGTTTATATCGTTTGCTACTAAATCGATTTTCAAGAAAAGAATTTTCAATGAAGAGTTCTTCCTAGGCTCTTCGAACGTATCAACTTTGTACCAGATTTAAGGTATAGGTATATCTTAAATATTTGATAGTAAATGGTTATAGCTATTAATTTATCTTCTTACACCTCGTTTAAAGAAGTCATAGGGTAGTTAATTTCAAATCTTGCACGTCCGTGGGAGAAATAAAACACACAACTTTAACTTGGTACACGACACATCCTTACTAATATTATAAATACGAAAGTAAGGATGTTTGTTTGTTTGTTACGCTTTCACGCTGAAACCACCGAACTGATTTCAAAAATTCTTTCACCGATGGAAAGCTATAATATCAGGGAGTTATAAAGGCTATATTTTATCCCGGTATTCCCACGGGAACGGGAACTACGCCGCGGATAAGACGACTGAAACCGAAGCGAAGCGAGGGCGGGTTGCTAGTTTTTAATAAATGTCGAATACTTTTTCTTACACACAGAAAAAGCGGCACCTTTTAATTAACAATATTATGACACACTTTACATGCATATTTAGCAGGTTGTTTTAAATTATAAAACAATGCACAGCATAAAATTAAATGGCGCCAACTGAGTATTCCATTCTCGTTTCGCCATCATGATTAGAACTGAAACAAAAACGCCGCCATATCAAACTAATTCCGCTTCAATACTTAAGATGTAATTCCGAAGGTTATATAAATAATATTATGCAAGACATGTGACTATTTTAATTTAAAAACTTGTGTATGTTAATAGGCTTCGATAACATGTATTGTTAAAGCTACGTGACCAAGATTGTATACATGTGGTTTGACATTGACTTAGTAATTTGAATTAGATACAACAAATATTATAGACTGCTGAAGACAATAATGAGTTCTGGTGTTTACGTGACTCATCACCATCATCGCAACTCATATGCCTATGGGACATTCGTCCCCCTGCTAGGCTCGAGAATTGTCCATAAAAGGAGAGGAGGGGGAGAGATCAATAGATCTACTATACCACGGGTTGGGTTAAATGTTAAATGGGTTGGTAATGGTTTTACTTTGAGTTTTCCCTTCTCTTGCTATTGTTATATGCATATTGTATCCCTTAGTCGTCTTTATGATATCCACAAGCAAGAGAAGGAATGGTGCAGTGTATTTTTACTCCATCACAACTCGAAAAACGCAGGTACTGCGCGTGTATTAGACATATAAACTAAAATAGTTTTTACGTTTACGCAAATATTACACACATAAAATAATTTTTACGGATTTTATAAATAAGTTTTACGTATTTTTACGGATTCTACCGCGTTAATGTCTATGAAAGATCTGTCTGTGCTTCCGTGATCATGAATGCATTGCATATTATTCCTTCTATATTTTTAGAAATGAAATATGTCATTTTTATAATCATATCAGCCCATAGACGTCCCACCACTGGGCTCGGACCTCCTCTACTATGTGAAGGAAAGACCTACTACACCACGCTAGTCAGACATGTTGGTTGTGCAGAGTTCTAAATTGCGTTTCCTTTTTTTACATAGATGTTACATGCGTATTATATCCCTTAGTCGTCTTTTACGACACCCATGGGCAAGATAGAGGGTGGTGAATTGTATACTTATTCTATCACCACACAGGGAAATATGTAAAAATATTGAAGTAAGATTCTTAATACTAGTATTTGATCGTTAGCCATCGGCCATAATTGGATTATAATTAAAATTTGTGTATCAACCTAACATTTATGTGAAATTTCCGTGAAAATATTAAGCAAAATATTATTGTAAAAGTAAGAAATGTTAAGTCATATACTCAATGAACATAATCAGATGTTAATAATATGTAAATATATTTGGACAAACACCAGAATCTCAACTTCGTTAATGCTGATCATCACAATCGCCTTGAAAAGTCGTTACTTTGTATATAACAGGTTTTAGTGACAAACTATATGAATATAACTTTTTCTTTATATTTTTTACGTTTATTCTTATTGATTCTCATTAACATTCATCATTTCTGTGAGGTAACGAAGTATAAAATACAAACTAACTTTCTTGCCACTTTTTTGGTTAGTCCGCCATAACTCAATTAATCTGTCCGGGGCCAACTCAATTAATCTGGCGGGGACTAATCGCCATTGGACCAACTACTGGTACCGATTGCTTAACTTCCATGGCCGACTCGGCGGTTGCCATCTCTGTCCCTTTCGACAACAAGACAGTGTTGCCAAAGCGTCGTCCTCACGAACTTTCTTGCCCCTGCGTCATCAAGACAGCCAAGTGACATGTGCAAGACAAGGCAATCTTAAAATAAAACCCTATACTAACTCGTTTGATCAGCCTAATATAGTATATTAATATCCTTTTCACTATTGAGGAGGTTTGAGGCCAACTATGTGACTAATATGAGCTGAAATGGTGAAAATGACCTTATTCATGTTACCTCTTACGATATTCAGTGTCTTGGAATAAGTTATACGTGTATTGCTAGTTCATTATCAGACGGATAATTAATTTGAAATGCAGACTACTTCGAAAAGTCTAAAATTTCTGCTGTAGCTTCGAACTTAAAACTTAAGGATACCAATCTGACCATTATCATTGTAGATTGATATGGAGGTACCACTAAATTAACGCTATTAATACTTCCCATGTGGTGACTGAGTAAGAATATAATTCACCACCCCCCTTTCTTGCCCGTGGGTGTCGTAAAAGACGACTGAAGGATTAATATCTATGTAAGAGAAGGAACTCTATATAGGAAGTCTAAGTAGGAAATAAAACCCTATATCAACACGTCTGACCAGTGTGGTATAGTAGGCTGTTTTCCCTCCTATCGTGGAAGAGGCTCGAGCCTAACAGTGAGACGTGTATGAGCTGAAATGATGATGAATGAACACATTTTGCTGGAATTAATTTAAATGTGGCTAAGAGATATTTCTACTTTTACTTTTCTTCAGTTTAATGAATGTGTGATGAAATATTCATTACGTTAAAGTTATCGACTGTTATTTAATTAGTTATCGTAATGTAGTAACCGTTTTGTAACTTTGACATATTTAAAGAAAAGTGTTACATTTTTTTTTAAGTTGCAGGTCATATGCGAATGACTTCATGTTGCGTACGCGTCTCTTTGTCGATAAGAGGTATATTTATACTAAAAAATACCTTGGTGATAGACATTAGATTTATTCGAACCTATTAAATCCATGTTAAACCTAGTAATCTATGCGAGAGAAGGAAAACTCGAAATAAAACCCTATACCAACACCTGGCGCTGCCGACCATCGCCAGGGAGATGCTCGTCAGCGTCAGGAACTGGGACGCGGTCGCCGCCTTCTGTGAGGCCGTAATCTCACGGGAGGAGGCGGCGGATCGTGTGCGAGTAGAGCTCCTATTCGGCGACACGTTCCACCGCCGGCGACTCGGGCGGCGCAGGCGCGAGTATCTGCGCCTAATGCCGCCCTAGCCGAGGCCGCGGGTGATCGGACCGGGGAATTGTCCGTCACCCGCAGTGTGGCTAACCGCCCAACGGCGACCGACGTGCCAGGATGTCGAGAGGTGAGGGTACCCGAAAGGGTATTCCGTCGGCCGACCACTGACGACAAGTCACATCTGCTCCGGTGTCGACGCCCAACAACGAGGTGACGTGGGTATGGGTGGGTTATGGGCCCGCGCGCCGTCCTTTCATCGCCCCGGACGGACTGGACCGCGCGTGCGCTTACCATAGCCCACACATAAAAAAAAAAAAGAAAAAAAAATACCAACACGTCTGACCAGCGTGGTATAGTAGGTCAATTACCCATCCATTATGGAGGAGGCCCGAGCCCAACAGTGGGACGTATATGGGCTGGGATGATGATGATGATGATGAAAGCTAGTAATGGATGACAATAAATTCGACATTTTTAAATGAAAAATTAAAAATTTACGTTTTTTATATAATTGTGTTAGCAGATCTTTCCTCAGATAGAGTAGAGATCTTACTGGTGATAAAGGCGTAAAACTGTGTCTATAATTAAATAGTCATGTCAAAGAGTCTCCAATTGTACGTAGTTTCAAGCCAAAGGCTTCAAGATTATATTAGGACCGTTAGAATTTATGAAAACAATAATGCATATTCCTTTTGCACGTTTTCTGAAAACGAAACTTTTGTTACATAATAACAATATGTTAACATATTAAATAAAATATAAACTTTCTACCTAGGGTTGGCAAAAAATATGCTGAATTTATCATGAAAGGGAACATTGATTCCTCTATGATCGAATATCATAGGCATACTACTCCCAAAACTTGCATACTGCGGTTGATTCTTCAGTCGGAGTAAAAAACTCTGTGAAACAATGCGGGTAGAAAATGAAGACAATCCGTAGAAATTTTCTTTGAAAAATCGCGAATATTAAATTGCATTCGAAATTTGGAAATGTGTTCAGATAATAGTATAAATCTATTAAGCGAAACTAAATATTACTGCAATATAATTTTGTTTATTTTAATTATGTTTACATTATATAAAACATAAAAGTTATTTGCTCGATTTTTATCTCAAAACTTTTATTTATATATTCTTTTGATATCGTTAAATCGTTTAAATTAACATAGATTGCAATATATAAATTAGATCGAAGTAAAGTAGGTAAGTTTCCGTGTTGTGAAGGAGTAAGAATACAATTCACTACTCCCTATCTTGCCCGTGGATGTGGTAAAAGACCACTAAGGGCTTTAATATGCACATAACTTCTGTGCAAGAGAAGAAAAATTCGAAATGAAACCCTATACCAACATATCTGTTCAACATGGTATAGCAGGTAAATTTTTCTCCCACTGTGGAGGAGGCCCGAGCCCAAAAGTGGGACGTATATGGGCTGCGATGATGATGATGATGATGAAAGTAGGAGTAGAGTTTGTTCGAAATCTATGTATAAAAATAAATTAACGTTTGTTAGTCCCAAAAAAAATTAAAAAAGTTTGGCGGTTTGAATTTTTTTCCAACTCTATACTATACAAGTCTTACTTAGGTACTTTCCAACCCAATATATACTTATACTAGCAATCCGCCCTCGCTTCGCTTCGGTTTCAGTCGTCTTTCCTGCGTAGTTCCCGTTCCCGTGGGAATACCGGGATAAAATATAGCCTAGTTTACGCCCTGATATTATAGCTTTCTATTGGTGAAACAATTTTTGAAATCGGTCCAGCTGTTTTGAAGATTACCCGGAACAAACAGACAGACAGACAAAAATTTTTTAATCTGTATTTTAGGCATAGGTGTCGTGAAAATAACCGTGTGAGCATGAAAAAAGCCTATTATTTTCACATTACAAACAGACACTCCAATTTTATTTATTGGTATAGATTAATTAACTTATTCAATAAATAATAATATATAAAAAAGGGAAACCTAAAAGTAGGTACTTTAAAAATAAATCTAAATTGGTATTTTTTATGGAATTACAGATGATAAAAGATAAAAGCCTAACAGGAATAGTCGAATTACAATGGTATGACCATTTTGACAACTAAAATATTTGAATAAAAGCTTTCAATTAATATTTTATCTATTATGTGGTTATGTTAAATGTATTTAATATTTATAATGATCATTTTATTTTTTGTCTGCCGCTATATTAAATGTGGAATAATATCATCTCCCTTATTGTGTTTCGCTCATGAAGTCCTTTCATTTCATACCCTTATCATTAGGATTACTATAAAAAATATAAATCGCCATTTTGTGACAACCGCCATATTGGATCAAAATAGTAGTGTAGTCGTAGCGTTTAAATAATCGTGCATTATCAAGTAAACTAATCGAGTCTGCCAACTTTCAGCCCAACTTGAGTGGAAGTAGGAAATATATCTATGCAAAATTCCAGGCAATACAAGTGAAAATAAATAAAAGTTTTTTTTATTTTAAAATACAACAAGCGTCTTGTTATCTTGATGATATATCTTTAAACTAGTAAAACAATATTGTAATCGTTGAACATAATTATAAATATAATATAAAGAAAAAGGATATCATAACATTGATACATGATATTATTGATTCTTTTCGATTACATAAATGTTTTAATATATTTGATCTGTTTATTTGAATGCAATTATATAAATTAAAACAATCACTTAATTTAAATCACGACTAAAATGTTTTTAATTACTACATAGGAAGTCAACCCTGCTTTCTAGTAGTAGATGGTTATGACAACGAACAATTGATTGTACGAATGTAATGATGATTTTAATCACTAAACTGATGATTTTAATTTGACGTATCTCAGATTGATCATTATATCTTTGGTTATTGTCTAAACGAGTGTTGCTGAAGGCAACTTCAAACTAATTCTATTCTTTAAAATAGCTTCAGTTTAACTTACTGTTACGATTTTTCAAATGTTAAGTAAGGTATTTGAATAGATAGCTTATAACATTTAAAAATTTTACAATAACGTCAACATTCATAATGAAGACACAATAAAAAAGAAGGCAAAGCAATCACGAGAATTGGCGACAGAACTGAAAACTTTAAGTTTTCCAAGAAAAAGCCGCCCATTGTCCTTAGGAGCCCTTAGCCGGTTTCGACGTTCTCCATACGAAACTTATGGGTAGTGAGCATTAGTATTCTTAAACTATAACGACATAAGTAACGCTATTACATATTATAAAAAAACTAGTTTTACAGATTTCATTGCATTTGTATTTGAATTCTGATTGCCCGACGTTTGGAACACTTTATAGCATTCATGGTCCACCGTCGGACAATCAGAAATCAAATACTTACGCGATAAAATCCGTAAAATAGTTTTATTTAAAAAGCTATAAAATTACTACTATATACTACAACATATTGACAAACGTAGCCCAGTCTAATAGTTACTCATAAAATTATATAGCTACCACGTAGCTAGTTGACATCAAACCAGTCAACCTTCAAGTGTTCGCACACACAATGAGTTGACATCTCTTAACAAATAACAGATTCACGTAATCTTACGTAATTATAGTTCTTGCGTAAAATTGGTTAATTATTATTTATTGTAAGAATTTGTTATAATTATAGTCTATTATTAAACAATTTTTTCAGTGTAGTGACAGAGTAAGAATATAAATAATTTATCATGCCATATCTAGTCCGTGGGTCGTAAAATACGACTACAGGATATAATATGCAAATATTATATCCCTTAGTCGTTTATCTCCTCCTATAGCGGGGGAGGCTCGAGCCCAGGACTAGGACAAATATGGGCTGATGGTGATTAACCTATTTCATTGCCTTATGTAGTAGACAATCCGACCTGAAGGTAAGTGACTGCTGATTTCCATGAATCTTTGCTATACCTGGTACACAACGAGATCTTTGTCTATCGTATTCAGGGATTTAGTCGCTGGATCTTGCGCTGCGCTCTCCTAATGAAATCCTATTAAATTGCTTACTAAATCTAAACGCTACTAAAGCTCGGCCAACTCAATTTTCCACGAGAGTGGTATCAAGCCGAGCAAACCAACCAGTTTACGAGTGCAGGCAGAAAACCATGAGTACCGTAGCGTTAGACCTTACGTATTCAGTTACAGTTTTTTGGACCTGATCAATAATATCTTTTTAAACAATACGGCAGAATTCAATTTCGCATAGTAGTTAAGTATAAAAACAGGTTGAAAACAGTTTTTGACTACATTTATTCTGTTTTTCTGCCCAAATATGTCTTATTGTTAAACATAAGTCTCCTCCACAAATGCGTGAATTAAATTAGCCCATTATATTATATTATAACCACGTTGTTCAAACGGTTGATCATTGGGTTTTCCTTCCTTTACATTAATTTTATTTGATTGAGCTCTCTTCATCGGTTAAAACACAGGTGAACGAAAAGTAAAGGATTGTTTCCCTTCGATTGGAAGGACTCTGGAGCCCAGCAGCCCGGACCAATGTGAACTGAGATCTTGATGATGATGACGCCAATATTTGTGAATAATTTAATAGTTACTCCTTCACCATTCTTACTCCGAGCAAGAATACAACTCACCACTGCCTTTCTTACCCGTGGGTGTCGTAAAAGGCTACTAAAGGATATTATATGCATCTAACATCTATGTAAAGGAAGGAAAACTCTAAACAAAACCCTATACCAACACGTCTGACCAGTGTGGTATAGTAGGTCATTTTCCATCCTATTGCGGAGGAGGCTCGATCCCAGCAGTGGGACGTATATGAACCCAAATGATGAAGAAAATAGTAAGATATATCCCTTATATTAATCATTTAAATTCTATTTATAGGTATTTGAATCTAGTTGTAATGTAATCGTGTAATATAAATGTAATACGGATCAGTTTCCTTTGACATTTCCTCTATGTCGTTAATGTCGAATCGTATTCTATTGCAATAACAAATTCATGCCAAAGTTCTTATGCTGAATAGTTATATTGAGCATAATTTGCTGTTTCAATTATAAAGTTAGGCTTTCTATCCATATGATGACGGATTGAGAATACAATTCACCACCCCGTTCCTTGCCCGTGGAGGATGTAAAACACGACTAACGGATATTATATGTTATGCACACAACATATAAGCAAGTCGAAACTTGGGCGGTGCTGCAGTCCCTTCAGCGGTGCCAAATCGACCATCGCTATATCGAAGTGCTGAAGTATTTGTATAGGAACGCCACAATGTCAGTCCGTATCCGGGATAAGAGTACGAAACCGATCCAGTTGCAGAAAGGCGTGAGACAGGGAGATGTCATCTCTCCGAAACTGTTCACCACTGCACTGGAAGATGTTTTCAAGCTCTTAGACTGGACTGGACTCGGCATCAACATTAACGGCGAATACATCACTCACCTTCGATTCGCAGACGATATCGTCGTTATGACAGAATCCATGGAGGACCTTGGCACTATGCTCAATGATCTCAGCAGGGTATCCCAACTAGTGGGTCTACGAATGAACATGGACAAGACGAAAGTCATGTCAAATACCCATGTCATTCCTGTACCGGTTCTAGTTGGCAATGCGATTCTCGAAGTTGTCAATCACTATGTTTACCTAGGACAAACAGTCCAGTTAGGTAGATCCAATTTCGAGAAAGAGATCAGCCAACGAATCCAACTCGGTTGGGCAGCGTTCGAGAAACTTAAGAGGATCTTCTCGTCCAACATACCTCAGTGTCTGAAAACACAGGTCTACGACCAGTGTGTGTTACCAGTGATGACTTACGGCACGGAAACGTGGTCTCTAAATGTAGGCCTCATATCAAAGCTCAAAGTCGCTCAGCGTGCTATGGAACGGGCTATGCTCGGGATTTCTCTGCGAGATAGAATCCGGAATACAGAAATCCGCAGAAGAACGGGTGTAACCGACATAGCACGAAGAATTAGCACGCTGAAGTGGCAATGGGCAGGCCACATCGCTCGACGAACCGACAACCGCTGGGGAAGAAAGGTTCTCGAGTGGCGACCACGCATCGGACGACGCAGTGTAGGACGCCCCCCCACTAGGTGCATAATAAGCAAGAGAAGAAAAATTCGAAACAATACCCTATACCAATACGTCTGACAAGCATGGTATAGTAGGTCAATTTCCTTCCCAAATTAAAGGAGTCCCGAGCTCAATAGTGAGATGTATATAGACTAAGATGATAATGATAATAAGGTTTGACTTTTAGACTCACTTAAACCTAAAGACCACGTGCATACTGCATAGGGATAATTAATATTTCATCACCATTATCATTGTTCAAGCTTTCGCTTTCCACTGTTGACAGTAAAGCTAAAAGTCCTCCCGTTACAATGAAAGCTGCGAAAAGTTATATAAACGCGATAAAATCCATAGATATAGTTTTATTTCACGTTAACAATCATACTGAAAAGATTATTGTATTTCGTTGCAGTAAAATTTTAATAATACTCCGACGTCTAGCTTTTTTATCTAATGCGAAGCTTTCACACATATTAACAATAAATCCAACTTATGACTGGCACTAGGCTATAATTCTCGGCGTTTCATTTTATAGTGGTCATATGTTAACCAATTTTATGTCATGAACACATTACTCTTTGGCGTCGTTAAACCCAAAAAAGTTTTATATGTTCAAACCCAAACTTAATTAGCTGCGTCTACTTAAATAGAGTAGTGATGGATTGCCTTTAAGCAAGTGACGAATTTTAATGTCCCTTTTTTAGATTGCTTATGAATTGGTTACATTCCGACCACACTATCTATCGCAACGAAAAGGCGGTGTACTCATAATTTCCCTCGTATAAAAGTACAAAACAACTGGGATACTATCGTAACACTACAGATCGACAATAAGGCACACCTCCTTTGCCCATAGTTTAAAAACAAACCACTAGAATATTTCCTTGACTTTAATGAGCCGCCTGTCGTAATTCGTAGGGTTGATATTACCAACTATCAAACCAACAAAAATGCGTAGGGTTGGTATCCTACGCATTTTTAGCTGACTATTATTTGACTACATCCCACCCAGCCGTGTGGAAAGACATTTTATTAGGCAATTCTCCATATTAAAGGTTGGTACTGTAACCCTATATCATCTATCCATCTATCAGCGTATTGACGTCCACTGCCAACAGTGTATGTCCAAATATAGGCCTCGACACTAACGGGGACATATGTCATAACCACCATTGCGTTCGTGCTCTCTTAGACAATTTTTGTTGCTTTCGTGGCTAGTTAAGGAATGGCCCACACTATATTTCAACTTGTCATCACACCAGAATTTGTTACATATGCCTTCGGATGACTGTAGAGATGGCGAAGCGTTCTAAACAGCGACCTTGTGTCGTGGTTTCGATGTTCACACACTAAGTTTTTCATGAATTCCACAGAGGATTATTCTGAGCCAAGATTTGGTATTTCCGCGACACAGGGACTTATTCCTTTGTATAAGCTGTTGACTTATTAAACAAGGACATGAAACTGTATAAATATAATATAGCTATAATTTTGTAAAACATTCCCACACATAGTTTTATTTCACTTCATATTGTTATTTAGAAATCAAGCCTACAGTTCTTAGAACTAATAAATGAAGACCCATCAGCCCTAACGGTCGTTTATTGCTAGAAAGTCAACGTAATACATCTCCATTACAGTTTTTATTTGCATATATCGTTATGTCAAAATTATATTGTTCACACGGATTGCAGATTAAGCGCATTGTAATTTATAATAGCTAAACTTTCATTATTTGAAATAACGGATTTCATATTAAGGCGATATGCATTTGTGCATTCGTTTTGTCTGTTAGCGAACCACAGTATGGTGACGGAATAAGATTACAATTCACCACACCCTATCATACCCGTGAATATCGTAAAGGACGATTAAGGGATATAATGAGCATATAACATCTATGCAAGAGAAGGAAATCTTGAAACAAAACCTTATACTGTCTGACCAGCATTTATAGTAAGGACAATTTCCCTTCTATTGTGGAAGAGGCTCGAGTACAGCAGTGAAGCATATATGAGCTTTGATGATGATGATGGTGAATAATGACATCTAAGTTTGTGACTATACTTCGTTTGGTGAGTAAGAGAGCCAGCAGCCCAACTTTCTGAGAGTGTTTGCATGTGGTGGGTTTTGTTGATGCCTTTAATATCACTGAATCTCATTACAGGCATTATTGCTCCTATAAATCTTTCTTAATGTTGGGACAATCTTCCATGTTTCTTACGGTATCAGGGCATCAATATTTTAAATTGATAATAATTCCCTAATACCTAATATTATTGATATAAAAAGTAATTGAATATATCGAATAGTAGCAAGAGATATTCATAATCCAGGTTATGATATTGGTGAAAGAGATGTCTATATTTTACAGAATTTAAATTTTCTGAATAGCTTAATAAAAATATTTGTGTTCTGATAAATTTTGTTATTTTGCGTGAAAAGTCATGCGACAACGGCCTTGCGATCGAACCGGTATAATGAAACCGGTCCTATTTCTGTTACTTTCTTATTCTCGCTGCAGTTCAATATATTCAATACGTCTAGGACATTTTTTGCTACATATTTGAAGATCATACAGTAGTATAATGTACTTTATATTTTTAACTAAATCTGTAGCTTAGAGTGGCAAGATTTATTGAAATACCTCTGTAATTATATGGTGTTTTCAAAAACAAGATTTTCCATGCAGTGACGAAGTAGAATTCACTTCACAGGTGCCGTAAAAGATGATTATTATTGTAAACAGATAACATTCATTTCATCTCATTTACGTCCGAGCCTCCTCAATAGGAGTAAAATTGAACTACTATCCCACGTATTTTTTTTTCCAAAGTTTAATTATTTTTCAGCGTTCATGGTCACGGAAGAACTAAGACGTCTTAGATCCAACAAATCATCTTTATTACGTCTTCAATAACTGTTTTATTTCAAACTCGAATATTTTATAGGGTTTCGTGCCCAAAGGGTAACAACGGAACCCTATTACTAAGACTTTGCTGTCTGTCCGTCCGTCTGTCTGTCCGTCCGTCTGTCTGTCCGTCCGTCTGTCTGTCACCAGGCTGTATCTCAAAAACCGCGATAGCTAGACAGTTGAAATTTTCACAAATTATATATTTCTGTTGCCGCTATAACAACAAATACTAAAAACAAAATAAAATAAATATTGAAGGGGGGCTCCCACACAACAAACGCGATTTTTTCCCATACATGCATATACTTCAAATGAATTTTAAAGGTATAATACAAAATCTGAAAGAATTATCACCACAAAACTATGCAGCATACTATGTTTGACATAATAGACAGATAAATCGGTTGTACACAAATGGATAGTAAAACAATATATACTCCTTTCACCATAAACCATATAAGGGCCGGAGCAGAGCGTGAATAAACAAGGGGAAATGATTTAAAAAGTGAAAGCATTCCTAGAGTAAATGTCGTTTCGACAGTTCCTGATATTTGAAGTACTAAAGCATGCAGTTTAATTTTAATTGCATTAGAGAATAATGCTCCTAGCGGTAATTATGAATTACACAGACTTTTGTTGTGATACGTATCAATGATATTAAATTCGATGCTGCTATGTGCAGAGTCATTAAGCTTTTTACGTAATTACGTAAAAAGCTTAATGACTCTGAACATAGCAGCATCGAATTTAACGTATCACTATCGTCATCTCATCATTTCGGCCCATATATGTTCCACTATTGGGTTCGAACCTCCTCCACTATAGGAGAGAAATTAACCTATAATACCACGCTGGTCAGACGAGTTGGTACAGGGTTTCATCTCGAGTTTTCCTTCTCTTGAATATGTGTTGTATGCATATATGTCTTTTACGACAGCCACGGGCAATATAGCAGGTAGTGAATTCTACTCTTACTCTGTCACTATACGGATAACACTATAAATATAATATTAAAATTATTGTCCTCCCGTGACCATAAGAACTAAAGTATTCAAAATATCGGGTAAGTAAAAATAAAAATGCTATAAATCCGTAAAAATGTTACTATTTCACATGTGTAAAATCAATATAAATTATTAGTATTTATTATTTATTTATACTTCCTGTGTGATGACGGAGTAAGAATACCATTTACTCATAGGAACACTCGACATAATATGCCAACATGTCTGACCAGCGCGGTGTAGTAGATAAAATTCTCTCCCATTGTGGAGGAGGCCGCAGCCTAGCAGTGAGACTTGTATGGACTGGTTCATCAGGATGGAATAAGTTATTTATTACGAATAAATATCAAATCATATCTGAAATGAAGACCAATATAATTGTGTAATTTTATAAAACTTACGATTAGTTAGTCAATAATTTAAATATTACCTAATTGTATAGCGCTTATTATTAAATAACAATCATTATAGTTCATTATTATCATACATAATAATAGTTTAATACACCACAATACCCACATAAACTGAAACTGAAAAGATATCAACTATCAATCATGACATAAGATACAAAATTGCTTGGCAAATTGAGATCTGAAAGCACCGCTGCGCTTCATTTGTCGCCGTTTGTATTGCAAACTCATCTATCAACATCGACACTTACATTCAAGTCTGCAAAATTACTTTTGCTGTTCATAAAACTTAAAGTGGCTCTTAATCTATCAAGATATACAATTGTCTAGTTGTTTCCAATTGAAATAATAATTTTGATGAACCATTAAATGTAGTAGATGATCTAACGTAAAATCTTACTTAAGAGATAGATAGCATCGTGTCGTGACTTCCGAACGGTCAGCTTTGATTCGTAGCAGTTCATTCATTTATATGATCATGACTGTGTTATTGGTAAAAAATTGTAATTTCGATCCTTCGTGGCTAAGGTTATTGAACTTCTACTGATAGATATGTATATTTTGTTTTTATTTTGATTATCCAAGATATTATAGAAATTAATTATATAATTCATATTTTATACACAACCTTCTCTCCATATACATTCATACACATCGAAATGCTGATTACGAATCTTGTTTTTGAATTAGAATGAAATAATTAACTACTTTTTAAATTTTCTAGTATTTAAATTATACTGATATTGATACATATTATAATATCTGCAACGGCAAAACACTCACTTGGTTTGTAATATCTTGTTGTTTACTGTATTATATTAATATTAAAAAATTTGGGTAGCTTGTAGGTGGAGATCTGGTGACCTGAAATATAGGCTCAAAGCCTGATTTAGGCACCAGTCTTACTTTTTTTCTAAATTATGTATATTTCAATTCTTAATATGTTTAATTGGGGTGAAAAAAAATTTATAAAATTATGTAACTTTTAGTGCATCTTTTTGGTGCATTGCAGACTTGATTTCTAAAATATGATTGACTGTCAAAAATGGTATATTTTATGCAGATAGAAGTAGGTAATATTACCGAAGCATAAATTCAGATCCAATTATGGATAAAATCTATTAATAAGAAGAAATTAGATTTAGAAGATTTGTATTTCAAAATTGCAAACCTGATAAAACTATAATCGTCGGCTCAGATGTAGAAATATTTTGCGGACAGGAAATTTACTCGTAATATATTTTGATAATAATGGAGTTAATTATAATATATCTTCCATATACAATGCTGTATTCATTAATTGTATAAAAGCCGCACGAGTAAAAAAACAAGTAAATCACGTCAGAAAAACAGCGAAAGTATACTTAATGAATTTTACCTCAGGCAACATGCAGTGTTACAACCTCTAACATTAAATTAACTCTTATTTAAAATAGTCTTCGTACAAATCTTGATTTTATTGATAAAGAATAATAAAATTTTATCGTAAGCAACCGTAATTCAACATAAGTTGCTATTAATTTATCAGCGACTAATGTTGATGAAGATACTCTTAATTGAAATTCAAATGAAATAATAATTTAATTTCATTACAGAAGGTTCGATTTCCATTGAACACAAAAAGCTCATTGAACGCGCGAGCGGCGCTAGATCAATGTTGATTATACTTTTGTACTGACAAACAAATTAGCTGATGCCTTTGTCTAGTTTAGACATATTAGTCGTGATAGATGATTGAAAGAGTTCAGATAAGAGAACCTGTCGTTTCGTTCAATTAAACAGTTCATTTAGGATTGTATGAACATAGTTATATGGCTGATATGACCAAGCTGTTACCCAATATGAGTTAACTAGTGAAACTTTCTTTTAATCGAGCGTGCATTGTTGTATTGTATACAAAGATTTAGTTTATACGGCTACTTTCACATCACTGTAAGGTACAAAACAAATAAAGGTCGTACGCAACTAATTATTATCAAAAGTAATTTAATAATTTCCTCTGCTTTATAGTCTAGACTTTCTCGAACGATAACATGCTTGATCTTTTTATTGTATACAATATGTTATAGAAAGTCTGTAATCATTTATATTTCTGCTTGGTAGATGTTTCGTTTTACGTAATTTATTGTTTCTTTAGAATTAGCAATAGAAATCCTCTTATTTAATTTTATGTATAGCTAAACGAATTATATTTTGAACGACACATTATATTTCAAACATTAAAATCGTGACGGGCTGGTATACAAAATGTCACTACCTCTTACAATCCCGAGTGAGTTTGTAAACATTGCGCCGTTACCAATCCGCCGGCTAAGCGTGGCGATTATGGGCATTATCTTTTCGTAGGAAAAAATATAGGATATATCCTTACTAATATTATAAATGCGAAAGTAACTCTGTCTGTCTGTCTGTCTGTCTGTCTGTCTGTCTGTCTGTCTGCTACGCTTTCACGTCTAAACCACTGGACCGATTTTGATGAAATTTGGTACAGAGATGGACTAAAGCTTGAGAAAGGACATAGGCTACTTTTTGTCGCGAAAAAATGCGTATAAGGGGTTGAAATAGGGGTTGACATTTTGTATGGAAATTCGTCATTTTCGATGATAGAACCACGAATCTTTGTATTAAGACACCTGACAATAAATAAATAAATATTCGTTCAAGCGTTTTGGAAATTCCATTTACATGGGGATGAAATTCAACCCCTAAAATACCAAAAAGCATACAGCCGAAACCATTGGGCCTAGAAACGTAATTTTTTTACACCATCGTATTTCTTGGGGTGCACGAGCACTAGCAAAGGATTTTTGGAAATTCACCCCCTTAAGGGGGGTGAAAAACATATAGTCTTTCACGTCTAAACCGATTTTGATGAAATTTGATACAGAGATGGACTAAAGCTTGAGAAAGGACATAGGCTACTTTTTATCACGAAAAAATGGGTATAAGGGGTTGAAATAGGGGATGATATTTTGTATGGAAATTCGTCATTTTCGATGATAGAATCGTGAATCTTTGTATTAAGGCACCTGATAATAAATAACTAAATATTCGTTCAAGCGTTTTGGAAATTCCATTTACATGGGGATGAAATTCAACCCCTAAAATACCAAAAAGCATACAGCTGAAATCACTGCGCCTAGAAACGTATTTTTTTTTACACCATCGTATTTCTTGGAGTGCACGAGCACTAGCAAAGGATTTTTGGAAATTCACCCTTTTAAGGGGTTGAAAAGCATATAGCCTTTCACGTCAAAACCGATTTTGATGAAATTTGGTACAGAGATGGACTAAAGCTTGAGAAAGGACATAGGCTACTTTTTATCGCGAAAAAATGGGTATAAGGGGTTGAAATAGGGGTTGACATTTTGTATGGAAATTCGTCATTTTCGATGATAGAATCGTGAATCTTTGTATTAAGGCACCTGATAATAAATAAATAAATATTCGTTCAAGCGTTTTGGAAATTCCATTTACATGGGGATGAAATTCAACCCCTAAAATACCAAAAAGCATACAGCCGAAACCATTGGGCCTAGAAACGTAATTTTTTTACACCATCGTATTTCTTGGGGTGCACGAGCACTAGCAAAGGATTTTTGGAAATTCACCCCCTTAAGGGGGTGAAAAACATATAGTCTTTCACGTCTAAACCGATTTTGATGAAATTTGATGCAGAGATGGACTAAAGCTTGAGAAAGGACATAGGCTACTTTTTATCACGAAAAAATGGGTATAAGGGGTTGAAATAGGGGATGATATTTTGTATGGAAATTCGTCATTTTCGATGATAGAATCGTGAATCTTTGTATTAAGGCACCTGATAATAAATAAATAAATATTGGTTCAAGCGTTTTGGAAATTCCATTTACATGGGGATGAAATTCAACCCCTAAAATACCAAAAAGCATACAGCCGAAATCACTGCGCCTAGAAACGTATTTTTTTTTACACCATCGTATTTCTTGGAGTGCACGAGCACTAGCAAAGGATTTTTGGAAATTCACCCTTTTAAGGGGTTGAAAAGCATATAGCCTTTCACGTCAAAACCGATTTTGATGAAATTTGGTACAGAGATGGACTAAAGCTTGAGAAAGGACATAGGCTACTTTTTATCGCGAAAAAATGGGTATAAGGGGTTGAAATAGGGGTTGACATTTTGTATGGAAATTCGTCATTTTCGATGATAGAATCGTGAATCTTTGTATTAAGGCACCTGATAATAAATAAATAAATATTTGTTCAAGCGTTTTGGAAATTCCATTTACATGGGGATGAAATTCAACCCCTAAAATACCAAAAAGCATACAGCCGAAACCATTGGGCCTAGAAACGTAATTTTTTTACACTATCGTATTTCTTGGGGTGCACGAGCACTAGCAAAGGATTTTTGGAAATTCACCCCCTTAAGGGGGTGAAAAACATATAGTCTTTCACGTCTAAACTGACTTTGATGAAATTTGATACAGAGATGGACTAAAGCTTGAGAAAGGACATAGGCTACTTTTTATCACGAAAAAATGGGTAGAAGGGGTTGAAATAGGGGATGATATTTTGTATGGAAATTCGTCATTTTCGATGATAGAATCGTGAATCTTTGTATTAAGGCACCTGATAATAAATAAATAAATATTCGTTCAAGCGTTTTGGAAATTCCATTTACATGGGGATGAAATTCAACCCCTAAAATACCAAAAAGCATACAGCCGAAATCACTGCGCCTAGAAACGTATTTTTTTTACACCATCGTATTTCTTGGAGTGCACGAGCACTAGCAAAGGATTTTTGGAAATTCACCCTTTTAAGGGGTTGAAAAGCATATAGCCTTTCACGTCAAAACCGATTTTGATGAAATTTGGTACAGAGATGGACTAAAGCTTGGGAAAGGACATAGGCTACTTTTTATCGCGAAAAAATGGGTATAAGGGGTTGAAATAGGGGTTGACATTTTGTATGGAAATTCGTCATTTTCGATGATAGAATCGTGAATCTTTGTATTAAGGCACCTGATAATAAATAAATAAATATTCGTTCAAGCGTTTTGGAAATTCCATTTACATGGGGATGAAATTCAACCCCTAAAATACCAAAAAGCATACAGCCGAAACCATTGGGCCTAGAAACGTAATTTTTTTACACCATCGTATTTCTTGGGGTGCACGAGCACTAGCAAAGGATTTTTGGAAATTCACCCCCTTAAGGGGGTGAAAAACATATAGTCTTTCACGTCTAAACCGATTTTGATGAAATTTGATACAGAGATGGACTAAAGCTTGAGAAAGGACATAGGCTACTTTTTATCACGAAAAAATGGGTATAAGGGGTTGAAATAGGGGATGATATTTTGTATGGAAATTCGTCATTTTCGATGATAGAATCGTGAATCTTTGTATAAAGGCACCTGATAATAAATAAATAAATATTGGTTCAAGCGTTTTGGAAATTCCATTTACATGGGGATGAAATTCAACCCCTAAAATACCAAAAAGCATACAGCCGAAACCATTGGGCCTAGAAACGTATTTTTTTTACACCATCTTATTTCTTGGGGTGCACGAGCACTAGCAAAGGATTTTTGGAAATTCATCTCCTTAAGGGGTTGAAAAGCACAAGTAACCCTGCTCCGGTGGTCGGTCCAACGACGAAGGCGACGTGGTGTTCGGGTGGGTTGCGGGTGTGTCGTGCTTACGCCCCTCTGTCGCCCCGGACGGAGTGGTGCGAGGAGCGCGCCGACCGCAGCCCACCACAAAAAAAAGGGGGTTGAAAAGCATATAGCCTTTCACGTCGAAACCACTTAACCGATTTTGATGAAATTTGGTACAGAGATGAACTAAAGCTTGAGAAAGGATATAAGGCTACTTTTTATCGCGAAATAATAGGTATAAGGGGTTGAAATAGGGCAAAGTATTTTCTTTTTACGTCGTCTTATTTCTTGGGGTACACGAGCACTAGCAAAGAATTTTTGGAAAATCACCCCCTTAAGTGAGTGAACAGCGTATAGACGAAACTCTTGGAGCTAGGAACGTAAAACTTTCTATGCAATTCTCTTTCCTTTGTTGTGAGCTCTAAGAAATTATTTAATTAAAATCAACTCCTAAAGGGGTGCAAAATATATAGCCGAAATCATTAGGCCTAGAAACATGGAATTTTGTATAAAGTTGCCTTTCTTGGGGAAAGAGAGATTTTTGCAATTTTAGCTCTAAGGTGGTGAAAAGCGTTTAACCGAAATCACTGAGCCTAGGAAGGATCATTTTAGTACACGGTCGGCTTTCTTGGATTACTCCCAGATTTTCTTAGTGCTCACTTACCAAGCACTATGAAAAAATTTTTGGCAAGGATAAGCGAGCTCTAACAAAGAATTTTTGGCAATTCAACCCCTAAGAGGGTGAAAGCGTATAGCCAAAGATACCGGGCCTAAGAATGTGAAATTTTGTATACCGATCGGTTATTTGGGGTAAGCACGCACTAAGAAACAATTTTGGGCTGCCCCAAAAGGATAAAACGCATATAGTCGAAGACACCCAGCCAATGATATATCATCATTATCTTGCTCTTATCCTAATTACTTTGGATCGACGCAATATGTAGATACTCTACTGCCATCGTAGATATATTGCAAAGGTTCTAGCAACATTTTATGACTTGGCCGACATTGTTGGCCAGACGGCATCACCAATTGGTCCAGGTCGATATAAATCTTTGTCTTAGTAGTATTTTGCGACACCCACGAACAATGAAAGCGTGGTATTATTTCTAGCAGCTACCAGACAGTAAGTTACAATCAAAATATTATTCCAATTTTCTATCTCTACAAATAAATAAATTTGAAGCGTCTGTTTGTCTATCAAAATAATAGGTTTTATTTATGCTCACACAATACGGTCCAAATTTTTTTGTCTGTCTGTCTATTCGTTACAGGTAATCTTCAAAATGGCTGGACCGATATTGATTATATTTTACCATCAGGTCTACCAGTCGTACATAAGGAATAACTTAGACTATTTTATCCCAGGCTATATTTTATCCCGGTGTGGATGAATTAAGTCGATTTTAAAATTATTTCACTAATGGAAAGCTATTTTTAAGCGAGTAACATATTTAAGCTATAATGGTAATGGTTTTAAAAATAATTCACTAATGAAAAGCTATATTATCAGTGAATACCATATAAAGGCTATTTTCATCCCGGTATTTGCACGGGAACGAGAACTATACCGAGGGATGTCGACCAATTTTTAAAATTCTTTCACCAATGGAAAGCTACCTATGTTATCAGCGAGTAACATAGGCAATTTATATCTCTGATGTTTCTGGAATTTAGTTTTTTTTTTTACCCATGTTAATTTATAATATCAGCGAGTATCATAGGCACTTTTTATTTCGGTATTGGCATGGGAATGGGGTCTACGTGAATGAAACTGCGGGTGTTTGATTGATATAATTTTTTTTTCACCAATGGATAAGTACGTTATCAGAGACTAAGGAAAGGCATATTTATCATCGTATTTGCACGGCAATCTGAACTACAAGCCTGGAAGTAATATTCAAATGTGAAAGTTTGTGAAGATATTTGGATGTTTGTTACTCAATCACGCTTAAACTGTTGAGCAGATTTGGATGAAAATTGACACGTAGATAGAGTATTTCTTAAATTAAGAAATGTAATACTCTTTATGTCGATAATATTCTTTGCGATAATAGTTCAATATGCAAGAAAATTTTTACGCGGGCGAAGCCGCGGGCAAAAGCTAGTGTATATATAAAAAAAAATGTCCATGAGTGGACATGTAGCAGACTGATGATGATTAATCTTGTTAAACAAATCCTTCACTGTTAGTTTTATTTAATTTGAATGCCCCTAATATGTAATGGTAAACAATAACTTACTCTTAAACCTATAAACATAAAAGACCGTCACGACATGGTCACACATGACCCTGGCTTTTACTTAAGCTCCATTGAAAGCGATACCTGTACACTAGAAAGTCACGGTAATTGTATGGAATTCACTTACACCTATATTAAGATGGGAAGAATCTGATAATTGTGTGAAAATGTCAACAGAATAAACTATGAGTAGTTTCTTTTGTTTTAGACGAGTCAAGATTTTATAAATGAAATAATGAATAGCAAACCGGTAAATTTAATTTCGACTGGCTCATATCAAAAGCTACTGAACAGGTGTACCGGTCGGTCGTTTTGAATTGAATGTAGGTAGGTATCTTTATAGAACGCTTTCCCTTGATCTCATAGGCTTTTCCTGTCCTGCAACTTGTGGATATTTAAATATTGTGAATGCAAATCATGGAAACATGTTCTCATACATTTTCACAAGAGATTGTCATGATAACTAAGCAGTAATGTAATGTAATTGATCGTAAGCAAACGCATGAAAAATATTTAACAATTTCAATAATCATGCATAATTTTCAAAGAAGGTTGACGTCAGGCAGACAGCCGGTCCTAATACTATTGCTGAGAAGATGAAGAATTGTACATATTGAGTCGACTCCAAGTAATTGGGCTAAGAGCAGGTTGAATATTTATGTCGGGTCGACCGCAGAAGTCAAGGAACTCTGCGCCGGTGGTCGACTCAACGACGAAGGCGCACGTGCTATACGGGTGGGTTACGGGTGTGCGTGCTTACGCCCCTCTGTCGCCCCGCAGTGGTGCGAGGAGTGCGCCGACCGTAACCCATCCCCAAAAATAAAGAGTAAATATTTATGCATATTTCCTCATTCTTCTATTTTGCGGCTTATATAGTGCAAACTTCCTTTACGCTGGAAGTGGAAATAGCCTAGTAGACTGGAACACCGTCAAGCCTGGAAGACTATAGTATTTTTTTATCGAGTTGTTCTTCTTTTGCAATGAATATCATTCACCTGCTTATATATTTTACTCAGTTCTTACAATATCTGTGGAAAAGAAACGTATGTTGATAAATTATAACCTGTAACCATTATCACACAAAAAAATTAACTTTTATGAACAGGAACTTCGTTACGATGGTAATTAACTTATATACGATTATAGGTTTTATTCTAATAGAAAACTTATGGTGTGATTGCGTATTTGACGAGCGTTTAAATGATCTCGATGCTTATCAAGATACAAGTTGTGATCGATATTGACGAAAGTGAATGTGAAATTTGAGAAGCAGCTCAAAAGAAAGCAAGAGTGAACAATCAAGGTGATTAACATGCACGCCTGATATTAGTAGAAAGACTTGACAACGACAATTTGTTTCCTTCATATTGTCTGTGAGTGAAAAATATAATCTGTGTCTCGGTTATTTTGACACGTTTGTCACTGGACGTTATTTTAAAATAATGTTATTACCTGTGGTGTTAAAGTGTCAGTAGCTAGTGTAAGTTCTAGGAATAGTTCGCGAGCAATAAACATTACAGCCTTTATCCAGATGTGTCATCTGAGCGCATTTCATGTTTGTAGTGGCTGCCTATGTTTGAACGGGTTCTCCGTAGTTGACTGCACCGTTAGCTAGTTGAATCGTTGACCCGTACATTTCTTTGTGTTAGATACGTGGAGTTCACATTTCTTGCAAAATTAGTTTCCTGGTTTTATTATTTTAAATCTTGGCATAGTTATTTTAATATTTAATTATGTTGTTCTGTATTAATTAGAAATATTGAAGTTTAAGGTTTCCATATACTGGTGTAATAATAATAAAAATCTTCTTCTCTTTCTTTCCCGTGAGTGTTAAGAGATGAGTAATTAATGAAAGCAGATAACATAACGGCAAATAAATGTACTTATTTGTAAAATAGTATGTTGAACGATAATATTATAGATGCCCTATATTGTAATGGAAACTTGATTACGACATAATAGTACCCATATTGTTTTTATTTATTAAGTTTATTAACTTTTCTGTGTGGTGACGAAGTAAGATTATAATTCATTCCTCCATTTCTTGCCCTTGGATCTCGTAAAAACAACTAAGCGGTATAACATACAGATAGCATCTATGCAAGATAATCATGGAGTATCCCAATCCATGTTAACTCGTCTGACCAGCGTCGTGTAGTAGGGCCGATTGCCTCCTATTATGAAGGAGGCTGTAGTGCAGCAGTAAGACATAATGAGCTAAGATAGTGATTAAACTTATTTATTCTAAGCTCCTATATGTATCTAATTGTATATGTATGAAGTCTGGAACTGTAATGCGTAGATGGCATTAGGCTTGTCCCATATTGATTGAGTCTAAACATTACATAGCGGTATGCCGCACTTTTGCTTATATTTTTGATAAATGGCAATAGGCAAACTAGAAACTTTTCAGCCTACTTGAGTTATTTTTTTATTGCAAAGGGTGGCAAACGAGCAAACAGTATACCTGGTGGTAAGTATTGCTGCTGTTTATGGACCTTTGCAAGATCACTGCCTACCGCGAAAAAAGTGAAGGGAGTGTGAATGCGTGCAATGAGGTTTGGTGATACTAAAGGCATCTGTAAAACCTACCACACGCAAAAACCCTCAAAAAGTTGGGTTTCCGGCTCTCTCGCTCACCGAAAGAAGCGCACTTACAAATTGCTACTACTTGAACGTCTTTTTTTGCGAAAGTGTGGACTCCGGATGGACTGGCCCGCGGCTGTAGACAGACAACTGTCAAGCGTGTAATCCTACCACTAGAAAAGTTAAGCATGATCCACCTTCATACTTTTATTTGTTTTTTATATTTAAAAATATAAATTAACATTATGAGGCGTCGATTATACCAATGCCATTTAAATTTTGCATTTTTCACATTTTTTATTGATATTGATGGCAAAAGATCAATCGGCGTATCTAATAGTAAGTGATACTGCTGCTCCTTTAACTTTAAAATATCAAGAACACAGCGAGGCTGCTATCTAGCCTGAACTAAGTGCTCTTTTTAAAATTTATTTAAAAAAGAACGAGCCATAGCATTCGAGTCGCGAAAATCTTTACAGATATACATTTAACAAACATAAATCACACTCAAACTTAAAACGTTAATTTATAGATCATACAAAGAATGGTCCTTTTTGCATGGTTATCAAATCTAGATAAAATAGAAGGTCTGGCAATATACAAAATATCCAAAAAATAAAATAATACTCGTCATTAGTAGACGTGAAATGAAATCGCCAGTCTGGAACTTGCTAATGAATTAATAGTTATTGTTTGTTACGTCGACAAATCGGTGGTCGTTTAGATATCAAGATTAACAGTTAGTGGTTAGAAATTAGACTAACGTGTTTGGTAACTAATGGATTTTGTCTCACAAAATACATCTAATTTTTTTTATTATATGTGAAAAACTTTTGCATTTCTAACCGATGATGAAGTAAGAATATAAATCAACAATAATTTATAGGTGTCGCAAAAGACGGTACGTTGGATCGTAGGTCTCCCTTTAAAAATGATTGTATAAATTTTCCAGGCGAGAACTACTTTCCATTTTCTTAGTGATCATTCAGCTATTGTTATGATTTCCATATGGTGACGACAAAATTTCCTACCATTTATCTTGTCCGTGGATGTCGTAAAAGTTGACTAAGGGTTATTTTATGCAAATAATATGAGCAGGAGATGGTAAACTCGAAACAAAACCCCAAAAATAAGGTAAACCTGAAATAAAATCTATAAAATAATATATAAACCAATAAAAAAGAGAAAACCGAGATCGAAATAGGGCTGTTTCTAAAACACTGAAAAATAAATTGTCTATGAAACCTAGTTAGCTCGATTTATCCTCCATTATATATATTTTCATGGAAATTATTAGAGCCGTTGCTGATATTATCTATATATAAATATATAATATTTTCTCGTTTAAATACATTCAATAGATAAGTTATATAAATGTTAGCTTAACACATTATTCACTCGGATTAAATTTCAAAACTACCGTTAATAACGCACGCAATAATTTTATTTCATCACAATACTTAACTGCTATGGAACTACAATTTCTTTGTTATATATATTACAATAGTTGCCTAGCTTTTTCTGTAACAACTAGATTGTAATATCAAAACCTTGGCAATGAATTAATTGCTTTTGTCACACATACCCAGTTCTCAGTCAATTTTGTCAGTACATTTAATTGTGCAAGCCGTTGTTACTTCCTTTCTTAGTTCAACTGTTTCAGTTTTAGTTACGCAGTTTCATTTGTGTTTTAAATGTTTATTATACTCATCATTCTTAATTATTTTAGAAAATTAGTTAATTATGACATCTGCTGATGATCTAGTTACAAATAAAATTATTATCTACTTCAGTTATCAAACTGCGATTTGAATACATATATCATTGATTTCCGAGTGTCTTTTTGAGTGTATATGTATAAAAATTTGATAATAGTAATAATCATTATTTTACATCAATATTTCTGTTCATATACGTCCCATTGTTGGGCTCGAGCCTCCTCCACAATAGGAAGGAATTTGACCTTACACCGTGCTGGTCAGATAGGGTTTTATTTTAAGTTTTCTTTCTCTTGCTTAGATATATGCTTATTGTATCCCTTAGTCTTTTACGACATCTACGAGCATGATAGAGAGTCGTGAATTGTATTCTTACTTCGTCAGGACACGGAGAAAAAAAAAGATAATACTTCACAGTTATAATGGTTCTTATGTTAGATTTTACTAAGTGCTCCTATCTTTTCACCTTAGCCCACATAAGTCCCACTGTTGAGCTCGGACCACCTCCACAATAGAAGGCAATTGACCTACTATACCGTGATCGGCAGACATATTAGCATAGAGTTTGATGTCGAGTTTCTGTTCTCGATGATAGATGTTATCTTCATATCATATCCCTTAGTCATTTTTATGACACCCACGAACAAGAAAGGCGGTGGTGTATTGCAATCTTATTCCGTCACCATACCGCAGACTAATTAACTTTTAGGTGACTACTGTATAAATTTCAGTCCTATTAAAATCCCCTTTATCCTAATTACTTGGAGTCGATGCAATATTCTTCCTTACTCCTTCTATCGTACATATTTCAAAAGTTATTGGCAATAGTTATATGACCGGCCGCCAGTCTTATGTCACGACGCCTTCTTGGAAGTTTAATTGTTAACCAGACGGAAGTTGAAGTTAGCCCGGGTCGATTTAAAGTTTTTAGACGTCTTTTACGATAGTAGAAGGAGGTCAAATGTGTGTTTGGAACGTCCTACCACTGATCTCAGAATTACTTCTAAGGGGAAAATTGATATAATATACCAACCACACTGGTTGTTGGTGCAACATTATACTTCTATACTTCTACTCTTTGGTTAATTACATACTCTTTAGAATTTGATTACCGGGCACATTAATATTATAAACCATTCGTCTAAAACTGTATTAATTTATTAACTAAAGACCATTACGGTGCAAGTCCAAATCCTCAACCAGATCAAATGAATTTTTGCAAGGCAAAAAGTTATTTAACTTTCCGTGTGGTTACGGAGTATGTAATAACAATTTGCCGTGCCGTGGGTATCGTAAAACATAATTAAAGTATTAAATAAGCTTGTAACATATATGCAAGAAAATAAAACACGAAATAAAATCCGATAGCAACATATCTGACTGGCATGATATAGTAGGTTAATTACCTTCTTATTAGGGTTAAGGCTCGAGCCGAATAATGGGACGTATATAATCTGATATAATAATGAAGATGAAGGGATATTTAATATTTGAAACCGCACCCAAATCAAGTTGCAAACACACATCAATCACGCGAAACTATGCCAGAAATGAAATTGCAAATAATAAAAGTTTTGTTCTACATAAGAATCAATTGTGGTCTACAACAATCTTGAGTGAATGAATAACTCAAATAAACCAAATTATGTTTTCAAAGGTCTAACACTTTTATTTCTATTTATCGATTTTCGACCCGATATTCTACAATTGATTTATTTTGTTCTCATCAACGCCATGATATTGGTCCGTATAGAAAGTAAGAGGACGATAAAAAATAGGAAGTTTCTATTAAGCTGAGAGAAGTGATAACGAACTTCTCGATCCCAACAATAGCGACAAGAATCTTGCTCCAGTTCCCATTGACAACGACAGTTTCTAATCCTAAACTGTAATGAGCAGGCCATATTCACACGTATGATATTCACTCAGCGGAATAAAAAAAACTCACGTTTCCTATTCCACGGCATCTTGAATCTCATTTTATACGCGAGTGATTCTAATTTCGGCGGTTTCTTTTGTTCCACACAACGGTCCAACTGACCTTGTTGATGAAAGTAATGTTATTGTCCTACAACAGGTCAAAAATCTGTTCATATTTCGACTTCCCAAAATCGGAGAAGGCCTGTCACGAAATACAATCACGATATAATTTCACGACGCTGACATCACGTCGCGATTTTTGCTATAGATATTGTCGCCAGAAGTCGCATTCAAATCCGTTTGAATTATTAAATATGTCTTGGCACCGTTGGAGTGAATAGCGTAAAGGTTATCAAGATCCTAGGACCTATTCTATTGAGGATGTGCAATCGTTTTGCGGAAGCATATACTTATATAATATGGATTTCACTTTTGAATGCGGTTGGCAGTTTAATAATTAAGTGCATCAAAGTTCACCAGGTTAACATAATGGGTTAAACGCGTAGCTAACGCGACTAATATGAAACAATTTCTATCCTAAGGCGTATTGTCGCGTCGCTTCGATATTGTTTAATCATTATCGACACTTTCTAACACTTGCACGTAAATATCAATTGCTTGAGGCAAGATGTTCACAGTGTTATTAAAGAACTTTATGTAAAAGTTTCCTTTCCCTTTTTAAACCATTTAATAAATAGGCGTGTGTGTAATTGAGATCACTAATCGGTCGAATGTTATAGAGTTATTATAGTAAATTTTAATGATGTGATTTAAATTTGTTTTATAATCTTTCTTTCTTTAATAACTCATTTATTCATTTATCTTCCACTGGTAGGGACTAACCGCTTTCACAATATAAGCAAGATTAGTCTCATTATCATCATTATCACCGCAGCGCAGCTACTACTGGGCTCAAGCTACCTCCTTTTTTGGGAGGGAAATTGACCTACCACGCTGGTTAAGGGGGTTGGTATAGGGTTTTATTTTGAGTTTTCCTTCTCTTGCATTGTTGTTATATGCACAAGATATCCCATAAGGATTAGTCGCCTTTTACGACACCCACGGGCACGAGAGAGAGTGTTGACTTGTATTCTTAGTCCGTCACCACATGTCTTACTCCTGGGCTCGAATCTTCTACACAATACTGGCAACACGTTTATTATGTGAGCTCTTTTGTTATTTATTCGCCCCTATAGGCAGGGCAGTCGACCACACTGTCTTGTCTTACGTAGCTTATAAATAATTTTCTTCACATATTGTTTTGCAGTTCTTTATATTGAGTAGCTTAAGAGTTATCGTCCGTCAGTAAGTCAAATCATTAACATTATTTGGGTGCTGAAAAACTAATTATTTCTCTAGAAATGCCGGCAAAATATAAAGATATACGTGAACCACTATTATAACATATTCAACACACTTCAACACCTTAATTGTTTTATTATATATATACATAAAATATCAGCAAAATTATTTAATGTAACACTATAAAACACTTAAAAAATTGAATATAATTCCAAAGCGTGACATGACACTTCCACATTCCCGCCGAAAACCTCAAAGAGTTCGGACATCATGTATACTCATTCATCATCATCATCGCAGCCCACATACGTCCCACTGTTGGACTCGGACCTCCACCACAAAAGGAGGGAATTTGACCTACTATACCATCCTGGTCAGACCTGTTGGTATAGGGTTTCAGTTCGAGTTTTTCTTCTCTTGCACAGATGTTATGTGCATATTATATGCCTTAGTCGTCTTTTACGACATCCACAGGCAAGATAGGGTGGTTTGTGTTCTTACTTCGTCACCACACGGACAATACTCCTTACAGAATTAATATTATTTATTATCTCTAACAAACAATGCAATGAGCACCATTGTGATGAACCTACCTTTATCCTTGCATAGACATTGTTAACAACACTTCTATTACAGGATGAAGACAATTTACGATGATTGTATTGTTTAATAACTACGGTTCTTTTCTGTAATAATTCTTTTATTATTTATAAAGGATGTAAAAGATTAAGCAATTTGCGTTTTATTTGATTACGTTTAAAATATTTGTTTATTCTAATACACTGTTAATGGTGTTATCTTATTATTAATTTGTCTTGTTTTGTTTATTAAATAAATGATTTTGTGTTGGTTACCTTTACCGTTTAGCCCAGTCATCACAATGATAAGATTAAGATTTTTTATTACGTTGGTGAAAAGACGTTATATCCCTTAATCGTATTATATGACATCCATCGGCAAGAAAAGGGTTGGTAAATTGAACAATCACTCCGTCGCCATATGATAAATATTGTTATAAAAGATTATATTAAGGAAATCTGTAGGAAAATCTAACTAAAGATTATTTTTTTATTTTTCAGCCCTAGACCAAATGATGGTTGTAGAATATTAATTCACTTGATTAACAGGACCGTTTACATAGTATGAGTCATCAACATCTCTGCTCACGTATGCTCTATCAATCAACACGGATATTCTGCCCAAGAGGATGGAAATTGACCTAGCATACCTCCCTGGTCAGACGTGTTAGTGTAGGATTTTCCTTTTGTGCCACAGTCTTAATTCTCCACTGGATATCAGTCTCACCAAGGAAGCAATATACATAACCTTCCTGTATCCACTATCAAATCAGACAGAATAATATGTCATTTTATTTTAATAACATTATTTACTGTATGGTGACCTAGTAAGAATACAATTCACCATTCCTTCTCGTGCTCTTGGGTGTTGTAAAATACTACTAAGTGATAATATACGGATAAAATCCATCCAAACGATGAAAAATTTGAAATAAAAACCTATATCAACTCGACTCACCCATAGTGCAACAGTAGGTCCAAATGGAACAAACACAATGCTACACCTGCTCTCTGCTCGTCCAGTCATAAGTCTATCTAGCAACGGCCTTTATCATTCTAATTTTCCCTAGCCGAGGCCGCGGGTGACGTGACCGGGGATTAGTCCGTCACCCGCCGAGAGGCCGACCGCGTGAGGTAAGACCGACGTCCTCCCCGAGGGGGGGACGTCGGTCGATGGGAGGGTACCCCAACAGGGGGTATTCCGTCGGGCCGACCACTGATGTCAAGTAACCCTGCTCCGGTGGTCGGCCCAACGACGAAGGCGACGTGGTTTTCGGGTGGGTTGCGGGAGTTGCGTGCTTAAGCCCCTCTGTCGCCCCGGACGGAGCGGTGCGGAGGCGTGCCGACCGCAGCCCACCCCAAAAAAAAATCATTTTAATTTTAATAGATAGACAGTAGAAGATAAAATTTTCGTGCGTTCAAGCGTTTCTGCAATACCTACTATAGCAATTAATTTTAAGGCTCACATACAGGCCCCGTCAAACTCTCCCATATATCTGGTGCTGCACGTCCTCTTATTTATTGAGTACTAGTCAATTTTGCTTCATCTCTCCTGCATTGCATACATGAAAAGTTGAATCAATCTCTTCCAACTCCTCCTTCCTAATTAAATTTATTGCAGGTTCCAAGACAAATAAAATCATTTCCCACGACTGCCTGAGGGTCATACCTCGGTGTGATCTATGAAGAACATTGTGGATCCTGGCTTACAGAAATTACAATGGTGGGAACGTGTGGTAGAATTAGTCCCAATTAAAAAACAAGATGGCAGTAGAAATCTTTAGTTCAATATCCCTTTTATTGTGGAGGAGGCTCGCTCGATGATATTTTAATGTAAATACAATTACGCTTTTTTCCTTAAATAAAGCCTAACGCAAAACGTAAATATATATATATTAAACTATCAGCTTTGAAATGCAACGTCGAGCTTGAGTGCAAATACCCTAAGGCTATATTAGCATGAATTGCTCACAACTAGTCCTTAGCAGTAAATTACAAGTTGCTGTCGTTAGTCAAGTCTTTATATGCGGCAATTTATATTAATATAATCTATAGACAAAGACAATTTATTGTTGTGATTCTATGGATCACAACATATTCAAAAATGTACCTCATCATCATTTCAGTTCATATACGTCACACTGCTGGGCTCGTAGTAGATTAATTGCCCTCCTGTTATGGATGAGGCTTGAACCTAACACTGGGACGTTTATGAGCTGATATGATACTCAAAAGATGCGAAAACAACAAAGGCTGGACGGGTAGACAGCGGAGGTGTCGGAGCCTTTAGTCTGTCTGGCAACGAATTTTATCACAAACGAATTTAATCATAATAATAATATATAGGCAATTGATTCTTTTACAAAATGTTTATTTTTATTATGACTGCAAATAATTAAAATTAGTTTAAAAAATATAGATCATCATCATCATTTCAGCGTATATATGTCTCACTATTGGGCTCCAGCCTCCTTCACAATAGGAGAGAAATTGACCTAACTATACCATACTGGTCAGATAGGTTGGTATAGATAGGTTGCTTTTACGATATCCAGGGGCAAGATAGGAAGTAGTGATTTGTATACTTACTCCGTCACCACACGGAAAAAAGAGATAGACAATAAAATATTACCGATAATTGAATTTATTACAGAATGTGTATTTTATTAAACGCTATAACAAGGAAAAAAAAATACAATTAAATTTAGATGGGATTTGAGGAACATGTCTTTCGAGATACTATAATTCGAAATATCATAAAAATACAGATTTTTATTCACTAAACTGCCGCATAATCATAGAGTAAGAATACTGTTCGCCACTCCATTTCTTATGTATGGGTGTCGTAAAAGTCGACCAAAGGATATAGTGTGAAGAAAACATCTATGAAAGGTAAAGTAAACTCAAAATAATACCCTATACCAACCCGTTTGGACGTGGTATAATAGGTCAATATCCCTTCCATTGTGGGGAGGCTGGAGCGCAACAGTGGGACATATTATCCTCATCACGGTTCATATACCTTCTATTACTGGGCTCAAGCCTCCTCTACTAGGAGGAAACTCGGAGGAGAATTTACTGGGAGGAGGAAATTGAGGCAGGTTGGCATAGTTTTATTTCAAGTTCACTATCTCTTGCATAACTGTTATTTGTATGGGTTCTTTATAAAGTAATCTATATATTGTAATCCCTTAGAATATAATATATATTGTAATCCCTTAGAAGTCTTATAAAACACCATAGGCAGGAAAGGGAATGGTGAATTGTATTATTACTACGTCACCACACGGAAAACATACATAGTAAATCACGTATTAAAGAATCCTTCTCGAATGATTGCTACATCGGCCGGTTTTTTTTTAATCTCTAAAAGATACTACTTGACATCATTCAACTTGATGGTCAGTGATGAATGATTCAGGCAGTAAAAACAAATTATAAATATATTTTGAACGGATATTTTTATTAGAACCTGTAGCTATTTAAGAAAATTGAAGTACTTTATGTATAGAGTTAGTTAAAAACTAATTTCCTTGTGGGTCCGGTTAGGGACTATCGCTTTCCAATCTTCTTAGAAAGTGACAATAAATATATAAAATGCATTTAATTCGTCAACTTATCTGTAGTAATGTTTTTAATAATCTCACAGCCATATTTATTACATGCAACGAGTACCTGAATGATATTTACGATTAGAAAATAAATATATCTTCTTTGAATTTTACAGGAGGAATAATAACATGATTTATTTAGTCTTTGTAAAGTGTATAGAAAAAATGTTATATACTATATTTGTTGTTAAGTCCCTTTGCTATTAATGTTGCAGAATAGCTATTATTTTGAGTGTTACTTTATTTTATAGAATTTTATAATTTTAAGCTAAATATTAGGTGAACTAATTTAAGAGATTAAATAAACATGAAAATCGAATGATATATTTTGGCGGGATAAAATAACACAAAACTTGTGGCCTCAGTACCGAATTCTCTTGCCAAGAACGTGCATTTATTTCTCACGTAAAACAATGCTTAAAACGTTTCAAAAATAAGACCTGTATTTGAGTGTTAGTTTGTTTCCGTAAATTATGTATTTATAGGGCTTCCCACAATACGCGGTTTTATACCTCAATGAAGGATTTTTATTAAAAAAATATTGTCAATCGTTGGACTGCAACAAAAGCGAAAACATCTCAGCTTCCCTAAAGTTGTAAATATAGTGTTTGGTTTGTTAATAAATATTTTTAGGAATTATTTCTATTAGAAATTATTTTTATCAACATATTAATAAGGTAACGAATTTTATTTATGGCATAATAATAAATTAAATTAATAATAATAAAAATTTGAATTTATAATCTAGGTAGATTTTTCTTCAATTTGCATTCCACAAAATAAATGAGCCTTATAGGCTAGGGTACGAATCTCCATACCAAGTAGAAGTTAACCTTTCAGTTCGACCATTCAGTTACAGTCACTTGAATGGTAAAGAAAACCATGAAATGAATATTGATTACCATAATAACATAAAATACTTTAGAATTAGTATCTATTTAATAATGTATGTTTTTAAAGAAAATCAAAAAGCTGAATAGTATGCCTCAAACTAGTATGAAAATTGTAAGTTTAAGAAAACATGATGAAATAAATCTTAAATAAATAACACTAAAACGGTAAGATAATTACCGCTACGTACACAAATTAAAAGCAAACACTCAATACTTTAAATAGTAAGTAGTAAGTGCTAATACAATATTTGTTTTGTGTAAAACAACCTCGGAAAACTAGTAGTAAATCTCTGCTCGATCCAAACAGGCTTGAAGCGTATACTTTGCTGGATATTCGCTACAATTATAGTGAAGACGAGATGTAATCAGTTCCCTGCTTATCATAGTAAGACCGCCCTAATAACACCTGCATTCATTACCATGACCAAAACTCGTATATGAGTTCATATACTTTGGGACGCCCAGTAGTGAGCTACTGGGCTCGAGCCTCCTCCAGAACAAGAGGGAAACTGACCTACTATAGCATGTTGGTCAGAGGGGTTGGTAAGCCCTATGGCTTTATTTTGAGTTTTCCTTCTCTTGCATAGATGTTTTTGCAATAATTCCATAGTCGTCTATTGAAAAGGGGTGGTAAATGATTCTGCATTAGTAGGAAAAAACATCACGTTACCGATTTATCCACGCTTATTGGCTGAAGCAATATTATCTTTTAAATATTTAAAAATCGTCAATTTCGTCTATTCATCTATATTCTGTCCATGTGGTGACGAAGTAAGTACTATTCACCACCCCTCTTTTTGCCCGTGGGTGTCCTAAATGACGACTAAGGCACTAACATCTATGCAAGAGAAGGCAAACTTGAAATAAAATCCTATACCAACACCTCTGACCAACGTGGTATAGTAGGTCAATGCCCCTTTCATATCGAGAAGGCAATAATATAATATAATAAAATCAATATGAGCTGCGATGATGATGATGACAATCTATATTAATATATCAGCCTACCTAGGGTTGCTAGTGGACATGGGCATCCCAACAAGAATGTCACGTTGAGAGATTCTGTATCGCTAACATCCAACAGTTCCTAGCTACTTTTATATTGACACCAGTCAACCTGTTGAGTGAAAGGCCTATAATAATAAATAAATATAATATAATACCTTACAGTTATTGGTTAGAAGCATGCTACAGTAACCTGAACCGCAATATTTATCCTTATATGTCATAACAATAGTTAATAACCGTTTTCATAATTTATTATTTCATACAAGTCAATAAAATAACGGTCATCGAAACTAGATCGAATGACCCCCGTGCATATAAATTGTGACCTAGTTCTTACGAGCGTAATGTTTAGGTAATTTTTTGGTCTAGAATTGTGTTAATACTTCTTCTGTACGTGTGTTTGTCACCTAATTATTCTTAAACGCTTGGACCGAATAGAATAAAATTTTGTGTGTACCTATATTTCAATAGGTCTCTGGACGGCTTGATAATACTATTGGACCCGATAAATGTCGCTTTTTCAATATGTCACCAAATTTGATTTACTGTATAATTGATGTTACAAAATATCATATAATACTAGCAACCCGCCCTCGCTTCGCTTCGGTTTCAGTCGCCTTACTCGCGTAGTTCCCGTTCCCGTGGGTATACTGGGATAAAATATAGCCTATGTTACTCAGAGATACTGTAACATTCTGATGGTGAAAGAATTATTGAAATCCGTCCAGGAGTTTTTGAGTTTATTCGTAAGGAACGTTTCCTCTTTATAATGTTAGTGTAGATTACACCCTTGTGAAAATAAAAAAATGCTGAAACACTTGTTTATTTATTTTTACTAAAGAGTATTTTTGGAGAATTTGAAGAAAATCGATGTAGATTTTTTTTTCTCCTAATACAAACTTTGTTACTGCGTTTTACCCCATAGGGGTTGAATTTCAAAAAGTCCTTTTTTAGTAGATTTTACGTCGCACAAAGAAACTAATGTCAAAATTTCATGTTTCTGGCTTCAGTAGTTTCGGCTCTGTGATAAGTCAGTAAACTGACATCTTTCTACCTATTTTACACCCTTATAGGATGAAAATGGACAAACGCTGAATCACGTGTTTATTTATTTTTATAAAGAGTGTTTGTACTTAATTTGAAGACAGTAGCTAAAGATTTTTTTTTCTTTCCATACAGACTTTGCTGTTGCGTTTCACCCCCTTAGGGGTAGAATTTCAAAAAAATCTTTGTTATAGAGTGCCTACGTCACGAAATGAAACTACTGTATAAATTTCATTTTTCTAGCTCCAGTAGCTTTGGCTCACCCTGTTCCTTTATATGTGTATTATTGTTAAAACCCCGCAACACCCCTTGCAGGTGGAATTTCGTAAAATCCGTTCGAAGGATTCCGACGAAAGGAATATTTCTACCTAATTTCAAGTCTGTACGCCTTATGGTTCCAGAGATATGGTGGTGAGTCAATATATCGTTCGCAAAACCCGCCTCTCCTATATATATATAGATTACAGTATTCTTTCTGAGCAAGACGAAATTTGTCGGACATGCTAATTTCCTCTATATTTTGTTTTCTTGAACCGCATCGACCGCATTATGGCTTAAAGTCAGGTGAAAATAATGCCTATCAAACGCAAACCTGTCAAAAATAAAATACGAGTAAAACATGACATTGATTCGCGTAATACTTTTTTATATAACCGTGACATTGAAATATTATAATCCAACGATACAACAATTGTGGCTCAAAATTGTTTGTAATCGATATGTAAGTGCGTGACCATACTGTGGCGCGGTGAAATGATTTAAAATATAGATTCTCAACTTGGGTGATAATACCCCTAAGTCAGGCTTGCAGTAGAAGAACCTGGGAAAATTAGAAGCCATTGAGGTTATGTTACGTTAAAACGTTATTCAAAGGATTCTAGAAACAAAAGAACATTCTGAAAGTAGGCAATAGATATAAGTTGGGAAATTATTAGTTAGACAAAATGAAGTGTTCAATAATTGTAAGAAGAATAAAGAAAAATTTTGCTATATATTATGACTTCTAATTCTTTTTTAAGAAATTTATTATTTCCTCACTGAGGAACACCCAAAAAATAAATAGTAGAAACGATACTTATGATTTAAATATTTAAAAAAAGAAACAAAAATGTGAAAGTCCATGTAAAGAATTTAATAGATATATATTCAAAATTTTTGTTAAAATAACGGTGACTATAAAATTTCGTATTCACTTAATGTGATAATCAACAGTATAGTGTGAATAAGTCTTTATAGCAATGAAAAAAATCTCATCGAGTAGAATTCTCTACGGCATGGTACGGTGAAAATCCGCAATGGGAAAGATGCCGATTACGTGACTATACAAACTTATAAACATCTTATTGAATACAATGATTATTATGACCCAGTTAACATTAAAACGACAACAATTTTGAAATAAAATCTATACCAATAAATAAAATTGGAGTGTCTGTTTGTAATATCAAAATAATAGGCTTTTTTCATGCTCACACGGTTATTTGCACGACACCTATGCCTAAAATACAGATTAAAAAAATTTTGTCTGTCTGTCTGTCTGTTTGTTCCGGGTAAACTTCAAAACGGCTTGACCGATTTCAAAAATTCTTTCACCAATGGAAAGCTATAATATCAGGGCGTAAACCAGGCTATATTTTATCCCGGTATACCCACGGGAACAGGAACTACGCAGGAAAGACGACTGAAACCGAAGCGAAGCGAGGGCGGGTTGCTAGTTTAATAATAATCTTTTATTTAAGTAGATGGATGGACGTCTCCGTGTGGTGACGGAGTAAGAATACAATTCGCCACCCATCTTGCCCGTAGGTGTTGTAAAAGACTACTAAGGGATATAATATGCATTTAACATCTATGCAATAGAAGCAAATCTTGAAATAGAACCCTATAACAACACATTTGACCAGTGTGGTATAGTAGGTTAATTTCCCTCCCATTGTAGAGAAGGCTCAAGCCTAACTGTGGGACGTATATGACCAGTATTTATGATGTGAAGTAGGTAGATAGTATTTAACGAGATTATTATCTTTACAATAAATCTTATTTTAATTTAATTTCAAACCTCTATGCTGAAAGAAGTAAGCAGTTACGTTACAACTAAATAAAGATCAGTAATAATTTCATGATAGCTCATATACGTCCCACTGCTGGGCTCGAACCTCCTCTACAATAGGAGGGCAATTCAATTGACTCACTATACCACGCTGATCAGACAGGTTGGTATAGGTTTTTTTTTTTATTTCGAGTTTTCCTTCTCTTACATAGATGTCATTTCCATTAATTCCTTAGTCGTATTTTACGACACCCACGGGCAAGATAGGGGCTGGTGAATTGTATTCGTACTCTGTCACCACACGGAAGTATCTATTTATATCCAACCTAATATGAAGCCATGAGAACCATACTGGCCTAATTCAATGGACAGGCCTTTTGAGCACCACCAAAAATAAAAAAAAATATAGTATAGACCTTAATTATGCTGCCATCTAGTGAATATTCCTTGAATCACTTTTACGACACCTTGGTTCTATCAAAATATTCAATTATATCTGTAAAAAACATAAACTCATCATGGCCTTACATAGAGTAGGCGAGTCATCACGGTCTGTAAATTATTATTTAAGACTTGATTGATACAGTTTTTGAACTTACTACCCCTCGATTAGAGATCGTATAGATAAATCGTTTGAGAAATGAGGCAATCAATATGTATTTTATATAAGAAAAAAATTATCTAGTAAACTATAACCGCAGGATAATTATACTGAAATCTCTTTATAAGTACTGCATACCTGCTGAAATACCGCGGCATTCCTTTACCCTATGTAGTACGAGGGAAACAGGATGCGGTTACCACAATCTTTCCTCGTAATAGATGTGTGTCACCATTCCTGTGGTCCCTTGTTTCATTTATAGGGTCAAATAATTATATGCGCACTCCTATTTAAAGCCCGTTTTTAATAACCACCATGAATTTAAGTATACTTGATATTTGTGGTATGCTTAAAGATGACAGAAGGTGGACTTACAATCATCATCATCATCATGTTAGCCCATCTACATTACACTGTTGGGCTAGGGCCTCCTCCACTATGGGAGGGAATTTGACCTACCACACGAGTCAGATGTGTTATGTATAGGGTTATGTTTCGAGTTTTCCTTCTCTTGCGTAGATATTATACGCACATTATATCCCTTAGTCGACTTTTACAAGAGAGGGGGTGGTGAATTGTATTCTTACTCCGTCACCACACGGAACGGAATGCTATAACGCTGTGGTCTTTTACGATACCCGCGGGCAAGACAGGCAATTATATTCTTACTCCTTCAACACACGGCAAATCAATAAATCAAATCAATATAAGTAAATTAGGTGAACAATTGCATTTGCCAGAAAACCTCATCGGTAAATAGTTTTCTGTTACAAATGGATTCCTTCTACCGTTCGAAAGCTCTCGAACGCTGAGTAAGTGCTGAGTAGCTATGTGAAAAGTTTGTGTTAAAGATAAAGTTTTAACGTGACTAGTTTTATTGCTGTCGATGTGATCAGGGATTGGTATTATATTTTGTCTTTTATTTTAGTCTTGCTTATTATAGCGGATAGTGAAAAGTGTCAATCGTCTACATTCTTAGAGGGGTAATTTTCAAGAACACAGTGATGAGATAAGTACTTGATAATATTTTTGATGCTTCCAGCCTGTCGACCTCCTCCTTATTTCTTTTTTTTTTTTGGTGGGCTATCGGCCGCAGGAATAGTCTGTTCCATCGGGGGTAACGAAAGGCGGAGCGCGGCCCCATAACCCACCGTATTCTACTCCCTTCGCCATTGGGCCGACCACCAGTACAAAGTTCCCTATCGTCCGTGGCCAGCCCGGCTGGGTATCCTTTCGGGTAAAGAGATTATGCGCTGTATCAAACAACGTGATAATCTAATAATTCTAAAATGAGTTGGTTCTTGGGAATTAAGTTCAGATTACAAAGAGGCATTTAAGCTCCAATCAGCATTGACAAAATTAGTTCTAACTCTTAAGTTATAACTACTTAAATACGTACTTAATAAATATAATTTTATTACTTTCACTGACCACCAGACGAAAAATGCGGCAAGTCTGTTTCTGATATATTTATTTACTTTTAAATCAAACGATATAATTGTAACTATGGAAGGTATTTTGTGGAAATGGACTAATTACTGGAATGGTTGGCAAACAAGGTGGTTTATTTTAGAAAATGGAATAATTTCCTATTACAAATCGCAAGATGAAGTTAGTCAAGGATGTAAAGGATCTGTCAAAGTATCAGTTTGTCAAATAAATGTGAATAACATAGATAATACCAGGTTGGATCTAGTAATTCCTGGTCAGCAGCATATGTATTTGAGAGCACCATCTCCACAAGACAGGCAGAAGTGGTTGGTTGCTTTAGGAAGTGCTAAAGCTTGTGTTGACTCAAAGGAATTGAGTGTTGCAGCTTTGGATGACGCGAATTCTTTGAGCCACAAAAAGTCCGAGTTGCGATTGTATTGTGATCTGTTGATGCAACAAGTACATGCCGTCAAGAGTGCCACAAATGCAGGAGGTGGACCTGAGATGCAGAAAATCGATGATGCGTCTAGCTTACTTACAGCCACATGTGACACCTTCATAAGAACTTTAGAAGATATAATGCGATTAACTTCTACAGTTGGTACAAATGCTGCACCATATGATATGCCTGTTATAAAAAATAGCACTGTTCAACCTCAACTAACAACTAAGACATCTAAACAAAGTATATCTAGAACATTATCTCAAGAGAACAGGTGAAAAAAAAAAAAAAATATTATAGGTGTAAAAGTTCATGTATCTTTCCTGCCCCATTTTAGCTACACTGCTATAGTAAATATAATTACACTTCTATATATAATAAATAGTGACGCAGCTTAGTTCCACAACTGCATTAAGTGCATAGGTACTTAATGATGTCCTATTTCTAAGAGGACAATATGGTACATTGTCTCTGACACAAGTTCAATGTGATGATTTTTCCTTAGAAGTTCATTTTGATAATTTATTGCTTACGATATAATTTTTTGTGATACTAAAATTATCTAAGATAATAAGTGCTGTGTGGTAGCGGCTTCGAATACTATCAACCCTTGCTTTGCTCGTGGGTGTCGTAAAAGACGACTAAGAGCCCTAGATTGACCCGGACCAACTCCATCTGGTACCATTTGGGTCAACGATTACATTCCCAAGGAGGGTTGACGTCAGGCAGGCGGCCGGTCATAAAAGTCATTGCCGAAACTTTTTGCAATATGTCAAAACAGATGACATATTGCGTCGACCCCAAGTAATTGGGATAAGAGCAAGATGATGATGATGATTACTTTCACTGACACGAAATACCCCTGTACTGCCTGAACGTTGAAGAAATAAGTAATTTCATATTACATGATAAATTGTGGGTTTAATTTTTAGTCTAGACTAATAAACTAAATGGAAGCATTCAAGGGCGTCACGCTATTTATTTTATGGTCATAACTATCTATTACTGTCATATATGACTGCGTAGATGGCGTAGTGGTTAAGATACCGACTTAACGTGCCAGTGTTGCGGGTTCGAATCCCACGCAGTACAACACTTTGTGCGATCGACAAATTGTTGTTCCGAGTCTGGATAATTTGTGTCCGTAAATTATATGTTTGTAAAGTCCCCCGTAACATAAGGATTATTTTATTGTCTTTAAAAAAAAGCTTTTGAGCAATTGAGTAAACGTAAAATAAATATTTTAAAGCTCTGTCATCCCACACACCACAGCACATATACGTTCCCCTGCTGGGCTCAAACCTCCTTCACAATGGGGGAAAATTGATCTACTATACCGTGCTGGTCAGGCGGGGACAGAGATTTATTTCGAGGTTTTATTCTCTTGCATAAATTTTGTATGGGTGTTATCATACCTCAGTCGTCTTTTACGACATCCATGGGCAAGATAGAGAGGGGTGGGAAATTGTATTCCTACTCCATCATCACACCGAAAGCTCTGTATGTATGTATTGTATATATTAAATTGTGGCATATTTTGAAACAATAGAAAACGTTAAAGTATTCTTTACAATATATAAATCCAAACGTTCATAGTCCTACGTCGTCGGCGAGAATTTCATAGTGTCAGTGTCGAGTTTCAAGAATCCAATGCTCAAAAATGAATTCTAAGCAATTTGAAATTTAAATATACAAAGAAAATAAAAATTTACTAAATTGAAAGTGAGCAAAAAACGTAACGTAAAGTTAATTGAAAAAATAACTATACACGAAAAATAATAAAAAATACTTAAAATGCGAAGCTTTTAGAATTTAATATTGCGTATATTGCTTTTTAAATTTTCATCTTAAAGACAGCGACTTCATTTTTCAAATTATATACATTTTTCGAGCCTTTATTACTCCTTTTGGCTTAGTCTAACTAGGCTATATCATTTTTTTTTAGGCAGCGATTACATACTGACCTTTGTAACGTAAAATGAAAACGATCTCTGAGGTATAGATTTCATATATCATTGAGAACATATTTGTAAAACTCTTAGCAATACGGTTTTCTAAATTTAAGCGAAATTAAAAATGTACGATTTGATTTACACATAATTAAAAAAAGCCACTGAAAACAAAAGTTTAAGAACATTATATATATATCATAAGTATCAACGATGATTGATAACAGAATCGTTATGTTTAATCATAACAAAGTTTAAAGGCACTGTTTTCCATGGATCGTGCTATACTCAATATTTCTCAACGTGATAAAAGCGGAACTATGAAGATCTTTAACAGGTCTACTTATCAAACGGACAACCATTTGAGAAAAGTTCTTAGATGACGAATAAGAATTAGATGACGTATAGGAGGTCGTGTCCTAAAAGTCGCAGACAAAAATTTATATACAACAATCTTAAACCCATTAACTACAAGCAGTTGAGTTGTCCGTGTGATGACGGAGTAAGAATACAATTCACCACTCCCTATCTTGCCTGTGGATGTGGTAAAAGATGACTATGGGATATAATATGTACATAACATCTGTGCAATAGAACGAAAACTCAAAATAAAATCCTATGCCAACATGCCTGGCCAGCATGGTATAGTAGGTCAAATTCCCTCTCATTGCGGACTCCTCCACAATGAGAGGGGCCTCGGGCCTCCGCCCGAGCCGAACAATGGGTCGTATGTGGGCTGCGATGATGATGATGTGTTGAGTTGACGGAGGAAGAATAAAATTCACGCCATAATCTTTTATTCGATCTATTCTAATCTATTATTATACGATTCGACTAAGAGATTAAATATGTATATAATATCTAGACAAAAGAAGGAAAACTCGAAATAAAACCCAACACCAACAGGCCTGACTAGCATGGTCACTTTCACTCCAGTTGTGAAGGAGGCTCGACCCTATCAATGGGACGTATATACATATATGAAGTAAAATTAATGAACGAATGAGTTAAGAAAAACGTGTGTAATGTCAATATGAACGATAAAAGTGTAACGTTAGGTGACGAAGCATAAATATTTAACGGCCATAAAACAAAATTGTATCCGTTTTTATAGAATAAATGCGTATTTTATTTAGCAATAAATATGTGTCTTAATCTTGCCCGACCAGACTCCAATATACTTGAAAATATTATGATAGAAGGAAATCGTGATGAAGAAATAGATACACTTTCAAATACTATACAATTATCTAATCTACAAGGATTAATTATTGATGTTCATAGAAATAATTGATTCGTACGCGCAAGCTTCTTAATGTTGTTGTAATTATATTGATATCAACACTATTAATAACAAGTGTGTAATTATTATGAAAGAATACATTAACTTATGAAATACATTTGTATCGATACAGTTCAATAAGTTTCAATCGGCTTAATAGAATTATTTTAATAATATAAATTTAAAATTAACTTAATGGTTGCGTAAAGAGTCGTATCTATGTTCAAATAAACATTTCACAGACAACGTGAAGTTGATTGCGTTTATAAGAAATTGAGTAATTGTAAGAACTTTTTAAAAGTTTGTCTATACCAATAAATAAAATTGGAGTGTCTGTTTGTAATGTCAAAATAATAGGCTTTTTTCATGCTCACACGGTTATTTGCACGACACCTATGCCTTCCGGGTAATCTTCAAAACGGCTGGACCGATTTTAAAAATTCTTTCACCAATGGAAAGCTATAATATCAGCGCGTAAACTAGGCTATATTTTATTCTGGTATTCCCACGGGAACGGGAACTACGCGAGTAAAACGACAAAAACCGAAGCGAAGCGAGGGCGGGTTGCTAGTTATAACTATAAATAGAAATAATAAACACTAGTTAATATAATAGTAATATTTAGTTATATTTTTCTAAATAATGACAATGAAATAGCAATACTTGTATAATATACTTGTAACGACATAGTACAAAATAATTTTCCTTGTAGTGACGGACTAAAAATACAATTTACCCCCTCCCCCTGTCTCTCTTGCCTGTGGATATCGTAAAAACGACTAAGGGACATATAAAAAACTATGCAAGAGAAGGAAAAATTTAAATAAAACCCTCTAGCAACACGTCTGACCAGCGTGGTATAGTAGGCCAATTTCCCTCCTATCCAAATTGTTGCCGCACTTCGCTGGTTGAGCGAGCGAGCTGGGCGCCCAACTTTCTAAGAGTGTTTGCCTGTGGTGTGTTTTGATGAGGTCTTTAGTATCACCAAACCTCATTGTACATATTTTCGAACCTCATTCACATTTTACGTTTGAATAACTGATAATTTTATTATTAAAAACACAATGATCAAAAGATATTTTGCAACGCAAACATAAGTTTACTTAGATATAAGGTTTTAAATTGATGAGAAAATAATCAATCTATTTGAAATTAAGTGCTAACATACAATTATATGACAATGGCTCTAAACTGCACGAACAAGTTTAACATTTAATTATGGCGAAGAAGCAGTAGGCGTGAGAGTATCAGTGCTATGAATAAATGTAGGTACGACTATTAACAGGTGGATTGTAATTAAATGAGTAAATCAAGTGTAGATGACGTGCCCTTGAATGTGCAGTACCAGAAAATACTGTGTAGGTATATATGGCGCCTCCGATTATGATTTAGAGGCAAATGAAAACTCGCTTTACATTTGTGTGTGTATTCTTTGGTTGATACTTACAATTTAATTTCGTGTGGTGACGGAGTAAAAATACAATTCACTACTGCTCTCTTAACCGTGGGTGGCAAAAGACGACTAAGGGCTTAAATATGCATATAATAAGCACGAGAAGGAAATCTCGAAACAAAACCTTATACCAACCTGTCTGACCAGCATGGTATAGTAAGGTCGATTTCCTTCCTATTATGAAGGAGGCTCGAATCCAACAGTGGAACGTATTTGAGATGAGATGTTGATGATGAATAAACACGTAAATATCAGAAATCACCAAATTTTAATAAAAATGTAGCGAGATAAAACAATTATCGAAAGTAGAAATTTTATCTCTATCTTTTAATTCTATCTCTTTTTCATCATCTAAATTATATCATCCAGCATATTGCTTCGACTCCAAGTAATAGAGATACCATCAAAAACAAAACTTGTAAAAAAAGCCAAGCCTCGCAACTGAGTTCTTCTACCATAAAAAGTTGTGAGATCCATGTTATACCAAGTCGGTTAACTCATTCAGTCTCTGCTTAAGGGACCTTTCTTCTTAAGTTATTACGTAAATAGCTAATCTAACAACTTCTTATAGTGACTATATCAATATTAAAGATCTTTTATGTTTTAAATGATCTGATGAGAGATGAGAAAATGATATGATGATCGATCAGTCAGTCAGTGAGCGACAAAATTATGAAATTTTGACTAAATATAATTCTTAAACTACTAGTTCAAATTGAATGAAATTTGAAATACATAATGTGTATACAATACTTGCTAGGTTACTAAAAATTCAGGCGTCTAGTTTTATTCACAACGAAGTTATAGGGGGTCGAAAATGGCCTGAATTGCTTCGAGAAAAGTATGTTACGGCAGTGTTGCGTTTTGCACGACTTTTTTTTGCTCGACTTGGCGCGGGCACTGCCGTGCCCCCAGATAATCTATTACTTAGAGTCGACGCAAGATGTACGCTTCTTCCATGGTACATACGGCATAAAGTTTAAAGAATAGTTTTAGTTTGTCAACCTTGCCCATGAATGTAATTGTTGACCAGAAGCCATCAGATGTAGTTGGCCCAGATCTATGTAAAGCTCTTGGTCATCTCTTACGACACTCATTAGCAATTTAAGTGTTGATAGTATATGTATTCACCACCCCACAGTAAAATTATATCTAAATACATTTATATAAATATTTTAATAGGCATGGATCTCGTAATTGACGACTAAGGGATATAATAAGCGCAGAAAGAGGTTTCAGGAGGCAGGGAGGCAAGAAACCGAAATCGCACCCTATGCCAACCAGTCTAAAAAACGTGGTCATTTTCTCTCCTATTGTAAAGGACTTGAGCTCTGAAGTGAGACATATACCTATGAGCTGAGATAAGATGATGATGATCACGAAAAAAAAAATTTTGAAATTCCATTCTATATGTAAAATTTTCTAAAACACGTACCGACCGGTATCATTGTTACCTACACGTTTTCATTCTAAATTTGTTTGTATGTTTTAAAATTTATTTATGTATGCGCTGTTTTCATGTAAATAAGCCCATAAATAAATAAATTTTATTACTACATTAATAAAATGATAATATTAGTTTCTAATAAAAATACTTTCTAAAAATGCAACCCAAAAATAATTTAAGAATCTAATATATTCAATAAGCATATAAAAAACATCGTCAAAAACAAAATGACACAATGGTTATTAAACACTGTTCATAATTTCATAGAAATAATATGCAGATTTCCTTGTGGTGACGGAGTAAGAATACGATTCACCATCCCTCTCTTTCTCATGGGTGTCGTAAAAGATGACTAAGGAATATGATGTGCATATAAATACACTCATTAGCAAAAAAAACGGGCACCTAAGCAATGAACCATTTCAAATGTTAATATTTCTTTGTTTGATAATTATAGGTAGTTTTATCCACACAATTTGCTAAATTAATAAGAAAATAATCGTTTTCATCAGTATTTCATAAAATTTAGATACAATTTATGGGAAATAATGCTAAACCTCGCTAGTAGTGTATATTCGCTAGTAGTGCATATGCTCATGAAGTAAAAATAAAAAAGTTTTTTTGTTTGTTTTTCTTTAATAAAGTAAAAGCAGATAAATGTTTAGTATCGAGTGTGACCCCCTCTAGCTAAAATCACAGCTTGAATTCGTCTGGGCATGCTAGCGAGTATATCCCGGATACTTGCTTGCGGAATACGTTCCCACTCCGCAGTAATCACATTCTTCAGCTCTCTGATGGTCTGCGGAGCCGGGTGTACTGATCTCACACGCCGTTTCAGAACGTCCCAGACATGTTCTATGGGATTGAGGTCGGGACTTCGAGCTGGCCAATCCAAACGACGAATGCCGACCTCTTGCACATACGCATTAACATCGCGGGATCGGTGGGCGCGAGCATTGTCGTCCATAAAAATCGAGTCTTCACCTAGAGCGGCCAATGCGGGTTGTGCATGAGAAATTAGAACTTCCGTTATGTATCGATGCCCAGTCAGTGAGCCGTTTTCAATGAAGACTAACTCTGTACGATCCATTGAATTTATTCCTGCCCAAAACATAACAGAGCCCCCACCATAAGGTGTGATTTCTTCGAAACATGCCTCTGCAAAGCGTTCTCCTTGTCTTCTTAGCACTCGCCGACGTCGATCTTCACCGAACAGAGATATCCTGGCTTCATCAGAGAACAAAACCCTATTCCAATCGTCTTGAGTCCATGATTCACAATTTCTAGCGAACCTAAGCCTGTGAACTCTGTGCTCACGGAGTAATTTGGGGCCGCGGGCCGGGCGGTGACTGCGTATATTGGCAGCGAGAAGCCTCCTCCTGACCGTCCATAGACTAATATGCACATTTCTTACTTCTTGGAGGTTGTTCTTAAGATCCACATACGAAGATTTGCGATTTCTCAATGCGCGACTCACAAGAAAACGATCATCCCGTGGTTGGGTACATGGTTTTCTTCCAGAACCAGGCCTTCTCTCGACGGAACCAGTCTCCTGATATCGCTGCCAGGTCCTTTGGACTGTCGAGCGACTAACATTTAGCCTCCTAGCCACGAAACATTGGCTGCAACCCTCTTCAAGCAGCGCGATAATTTTGGTAGCTTTTACCACTTTATCTACCATTTTTGATACAGCCAAACAGCATTAAATAAAGCTTTGACAGTCAAGGATATGAAATTAATCGATAAAAATTGAATAAAAGTTATGAAAGTCGATGTTAACTTCTGGAACTTCGCGCCAAAAATGTAGGATAAAAAGGGGTTTTCTGTAAAAATGAACATCAAATGAAAAATTGAATTTAGAACGTACTTTTTTAAATACCACAGCATTTTTAAAACCGGCCAGTAACGTGTACAAACGATTGAAACCTTTTTGGTATTGTATCTTTTTAAATATGAATGAAAATCAAAACCGCCCGTTTTTTTTGCAAATGAGTTTAACATCTATGCAAGAGAAGAAAAACTCGATACAAACTCGTCTGACCAGCGTGGTATAGTAGGTCAATTTCCTTCTCATAGCGGAGGAGGCCCGAGCCCATCAGTGGGACGTAAATAGACTAAGATGATGATAGACAGGCTTATAAAAACAAAATGTAAGCCATGCACAAATAAAGAACAGAAAATGCCGCCTTGGGTGTCTCAAATGAATCATTAATTTGACACACAGTTCACCTTGGCCCAGCTTGGGCATTTCTTTAAATCGCATAATGACATACATGTCTTAATGAAACTATTAAATTTAATAATGACTTGGCAAATTGTAACCACTTGCATTGGAATGTATTGAGGATGACTTAAAGTTTTATTCGATTATGCGTTGATAATTATCGAAACGGTGTCGTAAGTCTGTTGCAATTTAGGTTTTTGTTTATATCAAATATATAAAACAAAGTAACTTAGAGTTCTTTGTGTCATTTGAGCATAAGACATAAGTTTTTAAATTTGGACTAAATGTATAACAAACCCAACAGACATTGTTCTGTTCAAATAAAATAAAAGGAATTCTCCTTGAAATCGATATCAGCGCCACCTACCGCGTCCAATTGTGAATCTAAACCATCCTTTAATCCCCTTAAACACACACGAAAAAAAATTTCATCATCATCGGTCCAGTCGTTTAGGAGGAGTTCAGTGACATACCCACGTACGCAAGAAATTTATATATAAAGACTAGCTGACCCAACAGACGTTGTTCTGTTCAAATAAAATAAAAGCAGCGCCACCTACCGGGTCCAATTGTGAATCTAGACCATCCTTGAATCCCCTTGAACACACACGAAAAATTTTATCATCATCGGTCCAGCTGTTTAGGAGGAGTTCAGTGACATACACGCGTACACAAGAAATATTTAAAGAAAAGATAAGCAGTACGCAATTTTTAACGCAAAGTTTTAATTAAGTATATATTAAATATATTAAACTGCTCAATTAATTCACGCTTGTGCTCATAGATTGTGGTTTTATATTTATGTTACATAGTTGTAGATATAAACCAACTCCTCGAAAGGGCAACACTGAATTCTCTTTCTATACTTTTAGCCTGTTGATATACATTTTCATATCAAGTGTTATAGTCCATAAAATATAGCTTGATCTCTGTGACAGATGTCAACGAAACCAACGAAGTAAGTTTGAACGAGCGATATGTTTACAATTTCATTTTGTATCAAATATATTTCCATTCTTTTCATGTCAGTTTTATTACAACTGAATTGCAATATATTATAAATATAAAAAGAATAATATTCATGCCTACAATATACTTCGTAAGTACTGAAATACCTAGTAAACATTTTATACATAAATGACGCTTACGCACGTACAAGGTCATACTGGACTGAAAATAAAAAGAGATAGGGCAGTCGATATACGTAAATCGATAACCGATCTTTATTAAATTATTCATAAAAGAAATAAACCCAATACAGTACCTATATAAAACTTTCAACATATTTTTTACAAATAAAACAGACAGTTACATTATAAAATATATTAATTGAATTAATTAAACATTAGAAAAACTACTTTTGGTCTCAGAGCAAATGATAATATTACGTACTCATTATTGTGAATAAACTAAATATATTTATTTATAAAACAGTCATGATTTATTGATTGATCTAACGATTATTATTTTGGCAAAAAATGATAAATGTTCTAGCAGGAACGCTCCAGTGATGACGATAATAGTGACCTACACCTTGATTGTCTTGACCTTATGAATAAATAAAAGAGTCAAAAAAGAGTTTTGTTTGAAATAAATTCAAAAAGATTTTCATTGATTGTATTTTAATTATAATAGAAAATCACAATTACAAAAATAAAGAGTTTTATCGATAAAAAATTACTGGCTTTATTGTAAGCGTGACAGCACTAGGGATAACTGTCACAGAGATCATCCTATATTTTATGGACTATAGTAATATTTTACTGAAACTTCTAATAATTTCATACTATAGGTCAATTTGACAGTTGTCTGTCTACAGCCGGGAGCCGGTCCGTCCGGGGTAGTACCACACTCTCGCAGAAAATCCACGTTTGAGTAGTAGCAATTTCTTAGCGCTCTTCGTTCGGAGCGAGAGAGCTGGAAGCCCAACTTTCTAGTAAGATCCATAAGCGGCAACATCACTTACCATTACACATTTCCCTATAAATTTTATTATTATATTTTATTATTATTATATGTATTGTATGCTGTGTGGTAGCGGCTTCGAATACTACCAACCCTTGCTTTGCTCGTGGGTGTCGTAAAAGACGACTAAGAGCCCTAGATTGACCCGGACCAACTCCATCTGGTACCATTTGGGTCAACGATTACATTCCCAAGGAGGGTTGACATCAGGCAGGCGGCCGGTCATAAAAGTCATTGCCGAAACTTTTTGCAATATGTCAAAACAGATGACATATTGCGTCGACCCCAAGTAATTGGGATAAGAGCAAGATGATGATGATTATTATTATATGTATATATAAATGTATATATAGACAAAACAATCATTAGAGGATCACAGAGCTAACTTACATGTTTTTCAATTAGATTTCAATAACATTTGCAACGAATGTACTTAATGTACCCTTACCAATCCACGTGGGTAGTCTCGAAGACATCGTAAATACTACACTTTATCACCGGCCTCATTACGTACAAGAAATAAAAAATAATTTAGTATCTTGCCTGAGATCGTGTATCTGTAATTTCATGGTGGCGACTACACTTTTATGTTGTTACTGCGCTTGCACTGTTAACTGCACATTTAATATTTTTATAGAAAATTTTTAAATATGTATATGTTTTTATAGATTTTTTTTATTTTTAATCCAAAGCAAAGTAGTTGTTCACGAACTTCTCATAACAAGTGACGTATCGAGAAGTACAGTAGCTTCAAATTTATGGCTTCCAATTATCATCATCCTATTGAAATCTACTTTTAAGTAAAGGTTTCTCCAATGGAATAATGCCAAAATTGCTACGTTTGGCAGGTGGATTGGCAATTGGCAATCGGTGGAGATTATAGTTTCCTACGATAATACTGTCGTCTATGGCCCTTGCGCTCTGCTTCTTATGACTGCCATGAAAAAGCAAAGTGTGATCAGACATTTTATTTTTATCACCATACGTCTAGTTATATAGTTACATGGTGATAAAAAAAACTACAATTGAAATTGGTATCGAACAGATGAACATAGCGATATAGCTTGTACATATATGTAGGTATATTCGAGGAGAGGGTACTCCTCAGGGGGTATTCCGTCGGCCCGACCACTGACGACAAGTCACCCTGCTCCGGTGGTCGGTCCAACAACGAAGGCGACGTGTCACGGGTGGGTTGGTGTGCGTGCTTACGGCCTTCTGTCGCCCCGGACGGAGTGGAGCGAGGCGTCCGCCGACCGTAACGCACCCTCTCAGAAAAAACGGTATCTACATATATGTATAAGCTATATCGCTTAGTATAGCATCAGCGAAATGTGCATTTTTAATTATACACATAAATAGACTACTATTAGTAAAAAAATAAGTATATACATATGTGAAGAATTATTAAGAATACAAGGCGAAAAATAAAAAAAAATAAAACTAAATAAAAACGTTATTTATTTTATTAAACAACACAATTCCACTTCGCATTCACCCGGATGATGAGCATCTGAAATGCTCGAAACTCGGATCAACGTAATCGATCTAAGCACGACTATGCCGTCATTTATACATTCAAATATGTTTCAAACTCTCGATAAATTCAATACTATCACAGTAGTTGCTTAAATCATCAGAAAGCGCTCAACTGAAATATTTGTTAAGATCTATTTTTAATTACACCAATTTACAATAGTTCTATTTTCTCAAAATAATAAACTTAGCAATCTAGCTCGACGTCGTATAGTTTGCTAAGTATCAATGTTGGGTAACATTTTCTTGACCACATTTCTCTTCCTTCTTTTGGCCTGCTAGCCGTCCGGGATACTAAGGGGCGGCGTAGGTCCATTAACGAGCGATATTGCCATTGTGCCTATTAAGCGGGCGATTGACAGTGATTGCGTAACTTCGGTGCAATATGTATCTCCAAATTAAAATCTAATTTAAAAGTTAAACGTCTATAACTTCCAAATTAAATTTTAATTACTAATTCCATCATTACATAGTATAACATATATTCCAAATTGCATTTTTAGAATTAACAATAGAGCAAAAGAGCTTAGAAATTTGAAGGGAAACTGAGCGACTAGGCCTGTCTTATAGTATGCCATTTATGGGGATAAATGTCCTGTTTTTAAGTTACACTAAACACGTTACGCGAAATTTTATTAAATAGCTTAAATACTTTCGAAGTTTGTCACGGATATACACTATTACAATGACTTAAGAAAATAGTCCTTGTATTGCGGAGAACCTTACAGACATATTAACGGACACAAAATTACACCCATACTAATAACAACAATTTATGGATCACAGAAATAATGTTCTACATAGGAATTAAACTCACGAGCCTTGAAACAGTTGGTTGGTATCTGAAACACTTTGCTATCTGTACCTACCTTTATATGTAAAAGTTGAATAAAATTAATAAATTTTTAACACATTATATACTAGCAATCCGCCCTTGCTTGGCTTTGGTATTAATCACCTTGCCCCGCATTTTAAATCTATATCTATACTCTATACTAATAAATAAAATTGTCTGTTTGTAATGTAAAAATAATGGACTTTTTTCATGCTCACACAGTTATTTGCACTATACATATGCCTAAAATACACTTCATATTTTTTTTGTCTGTCTGTCTGTTTATTCCGGGTAATCTTCAAAACGGCTGGACCGATTTCAAAAATTCTTTCACCAATGGAAACCTATAATATCAGGGAGTAACCTAGGCTATATTTTATCTCGGTATTCCCATGGGAACGGGAACTATACAGGAAAGACGACTAAAACCGAAGCGAAGCGAGGGCGGGTTGCTAGTTTTCAATATTTTCTAAAATATTACGATACGTGATTCCAGTCCATGAGGCTACGGATTAGATTCCCGGACCGGGCAAAATTTTATAAAGGTTTCTTAAGAGGAATAGTAGCCCTAAGTTACTCCTTATATAAACAGGTACCTGATAGTAAAATATTATTAAAATCGGTCCAGCCGACTGGAAGATTACCTGGAATAAACAAACAGACAGACAAAAATTGTTTTAAATTTGTTTTTAGGCACAAGTATCGTGTAAACAACCGTGTGAACATGGAAAAATATATTATTTTGTCATTACAAACAGACACTTCAATTTTATTTATTTGTATAGATGTAGGTCCATAATCATCTTCAGCATTTGTCATCTTTTGCAACCAATTATATTATCTTTAACCATTAATCTAACAACATACTTTTGTTTACAACCTTGAATTACTCCAAATTAACAATGAGATAAGCCCTTATTCCTTTGTAGTTTCACCTTGACCCCATCCCACGTAAGTACACGCACTTATTGGCATTCGAGATACCTCCTACTTATCCATCTTTATCGATACAGATTGTGCGAATTAACTGTTCATTTATTTTTGACTGCAAATATAAACTCCGTGGCATATGAACGGTATGTTAATGGAATGAGGCACCGTTAATTTGGCTGTATGTGAGAATTGCGTGGATTAAACTTTTGAATGGGTTTTTTTTATCGCAAAATATCGTTTCTTTGTGGAACGCTGGCTGCAATTTTGCCACTTTGAAATTTTATTTGGCTTACATTATAAACTTTCACATTCATTTTAAAATATAAATTATAATCTATACAAACAAATAAAATTTAAATGTGTGGAACATCAAAATAATAGATTTTTCGTGCCATCATGGTTATTTACACGATACCTATGGTTAAAAATCAGATTAAAAATTTTTTATCTGTTTGTTCCGGGTAGCTTCAAAATAGCTGAACCGATTTTGATAATATTTTACTACCGGGTAGCTGTCTATATAAGGAAGAACTTCGGCTAGTTTGCCTCCCAGTAAAACTCTATAAAGTTTTATCCCTAAAATTTTACCTAAATGTTTCTCAACAAAGTGCGGTCTTGTGCCACTTGCATCCAATAACACCCAGCAACTGTTACCAGGTCGTCGGTCCACCAGGTGCGTCGTCCGATACGTGGTCGGTTCGTCTATCAATGTGGTCTGCCCATTGCCTTGCATTACATTCTTTGTGCTATATCTGTTACATCCGTTCTTCTACGGATTGCCGTATTTCGGATTCTATCTCACAGAGAAAAACAAACAAAAACATACGATAGCAATTTTATTAGTTTCTTGAAACATTAAATTATCCATGCCTATGTTCTCAGTAAGTTCTACGATATTATTATTTTAGTATGTATTTTTATGTTTATAAATAAGCAATTAATAAGGCGAAAATATTATCTTATAATAAAATGGTCGTTAATTAGTCAAATAATGGATCATAATAGTGGCCTACTTAAGGTAAGCGTAGGAAAATTTGGAGGGCAACCTAACAATCATAATACAGCCTTTTAACAAGAAACGCAATTCGCTATTGCGGGGTCAGAGTGCTTTTAAAGTAAATTGTCAATTTTTTTAACTGGCTGGACCTTGCCTCTAATATTATCAGCATTCATAAATGATAGTTACCAGTTTTAATTATGTGAGAAAAGAGCTACTAATCATTTTAATAATATTTTATTGTGTTCATTAATTTTAAGTCATATACGTCCCACAATAGAAGAAAAACTGTTCCACTATACTACGCTGGTCATACGTATTGGTATAGGGTTTTTTTTTTCAAGTTTTCCTTCATTTGCATATATGTTATATGCATCTCTAATCCCTTAATCGTCTTTTACGACATCCACAGGTACGAAAGGGGCTGGTGAATTGTAATCTTAATCCGTCACCACACGGAAAAACGCAATCTTGCAAGAGAAAAAACTCAAAATAAAACTCTAGACCTGTTGCTCTGACCAGTTTAGTGTAGTAGGTCCATTGTCCTCCGATTATGGAGGAAGTTGAAGCTCAGAAGTGGGACATATATATATATATATATGAGCTAAGAGGAAAATGAGAAGATCCCTTAGTCGTTGTTTACTAAACGCACCTGCCTATGACATACCTAATATACAAGGCCAATTTCCCTTCATCAATCTATGGCAAAGGCTCGTAGTTAGCAGTGACAATGTATGAGCTCAAATAAAGATGAGATGAGTGTAAGATAATATACACAAGTCCATTACAAAACACTACAGTTAATTGTGCACTAGCTGAATATACCGACGACTATAGACATTCCCCAATGCAGAATCTGTTGTTTTAAAGCCGAGTTTGCCTGCGAACGCTGAGATAAACTGAACAATTTCATTGAACAATACTGTTTCCGTGAATTTACAGAAGCATGATATTACATTTAAAATATTTAAAGTTATTTGCTCCGTTGGTTCAGTATATAACTGCTAACGATAAGGTATCCTTTTCGATAATCCTGCTCCTATTCCAATTGCTTGGGGTCAACACATTATGCACTCTTCTTTCATAGTCCTCATCATTATTATCATCTTAGCTCATATACGTCCCAATGGTGGACTCAAGCTTCCTCCACAATAGGAGGTAAATTGACTTACACCAAGCTGGTCAGGCGGGTTGGTATTGGGTTTTCTTTCAAGTTTTTCTTTTCTTGCACAGTTGTTATATGCATAATATATCCCTAAGTCGTCTTTTAAGATATCCACCGGTTGGTGAATCGTATTCTTACTCCGTCACCATACGGATAATTCATATTACAAATTGACAAAGTTTTGGCAATGAACATCCGCCTGTTTGACGTCAACCCCTCAAGTTGCAACACTTTCAAGTAATATAAGCTTTGGTATTCGCAGTCACTACTACACAGCAAACAATTGCCGATTCCTACGATAGGCATTGCTAAAATTTTCATCAAGAACAATCCCAAGGCCATCGTAAAATCAAAAAAAAAATAGATGTACATAAAATATTCTGTATTTTCAGTTTTAAATTTGATTGATATATAATTTATCGAAGAATTAATATTGGAACGGATACAAATTCCACTAAAAGAAAACATTGATTTGCGAATTGTAGAAATATATTGCATGATAATAAGTATATCATCAGTACAGGATCCGGTACTGATAGTCCACTCACATGGTGTTAGAGAATTAAATCGCGGCAAGAATTGCACAGCGTTCCTAGCATCACCCCAGAGAGATTGGGTATAGTGTGAACGGACTCATAGGAAACAGATAAGAAACAACGTTGAACATTAGCACGAGAAGTTTGCTACATAATACTCTGATGATAAATATGTAGTCATTTATTATTTGCTTTTTATTTATATACCTACCACAAACTTAAAAATAACATCTATCTTGTCTAATTTGCAAATATTTCAAATTTGATTTCACGCATTTATACAAACGTCCAGAGACCTTAATATATTTTTAAATAGTTAAATATCAATCTCGCGACTTTCTCCACTTTCAAATCTTCTAAATTAATATTAAAAACTCTTCTAATAATATTCTTCCTGTTCATCGCATACCAAAATAGTCCAATAATATATTGTAACTTTATATCCGCATAGATGTGAAAAACGTATTAAAATTAAAATAACTACACTATTTCACTCCTTTAAGGAATTTGACCTAAAAATATATCCTTTTAAGAATGCGGAATTAGGAGCAAATTATGTAGCGCCAGTATAAACTTGAATGAATTATTTCGGGCCAGTGCACCGCTCCCAACATAGCGTGCAGTAATTCTAGGCATTTGTCGCAATAACGAAGAAATATACAGTGTGTTTTAATAAACACGTCGTGTAAGCTGTTGTAATTAAATTGTTCCATAAAATGTCTTCTTAGACCTAGAGTTAGATTTTCATTGCGGTAAATTTTTGCAGTCAATGTACGCATTTGGCGGTGGCCTAAAATATGCACTTGCAGCGATATTCTGAATTTATATACCTACTACATACTCACGACTGTTTCTCAAGGGGGTAGACAGAAACTACAGACCACGATCCTGAAAAAATAGATGTATTCAATAATATTCTTGATGAAATAAAAACAATCCTACTTATTGAAGAACACTAGCTTTTAAATTTAAGTTTACAAGATATGCGTTATTTTATTCTACTAGGCAAGTGCTAACAAACGTATAACGTACTCAAATCAAGCAGAAAATGCCTACATAGATGAGCGGTTATGAATCAAGGCCTTTTCTCAAAGCTTACTTGCATATACAAGAAAAGTGAAGTATAGGAACATATTGTATTCTTAACAGGACCACATTGATTAAAAGAGAACTCTTTTTTTTTGTAATGTGACGTCGTTATTCCTGATAGGGTTACACACGGGTACACATAAGGTCTTAACGTATACAATGTTGCCGTATGGTAACGGTTTCTTTTCTCATTGGTTTAATAAGCTAATTAAGCAACAGATAACGTCACTGCAAGAGGAAAAGTCGAAACAGAACGCTCTACGGCAACATACTACAAGTATGTTTCCGTAGAGTGTTCTGTTTCAAGTTTCGACCTATGCGTCAATATCCTTCCCATTTTGGAGCAGACTCGAACACAATTTTCTAAGGACTATGATGCCGATAGTGACGAATATAAGAAGAGCCTTCTACCTTTCGCCGGGTACTTTTTGAAATTTTGTACTTACAAAACTTCTTAAGCTGATTTTTTCAAATTGAGGATATGTTTATACAATACCCAGACCAAGGTTCTAATTCAAGGCTTCAATATTGACCAACGCGTGCTTAAGCTCAACTTAACGATAAACTAAGCAGTTACTAGAAAAGTTCATAAACTACTGAGTACTTCAAATAGCCATGTATTTCTTTATAAGCTAAAATTATCTACACTGTGTCCGCTTCTCTATCATACTTTGTTTCCTACCGTTTGGCAGAGCTCCAACAAACTGTCCCGAGGGACACCCAGCATTGTATGGACGCGATTTATAGTGTCATTGCCATTACGTACACTTGATACTTGCTGTAATGGACTGAGTGATAAAACTACATTAAGTGTCTATTTAACCTCCTATAAAATACATTAGCCACACCGAAAAGTAACTTATTTTAGAGTAAAATAACGAACTTCTAAAAAAAAGGAAATTAATTGTAGAATGTGTTCAGTCATTGATTTAATAATTAAGTGTATTGCTATATTAAGCGAAGCTATTCTCTAATGAATACTATCACAAATTCCCACCATTAATTCATGCATACTAGTTTTTATTTTATTTATTTACTTAAGACAACACCCTGCACTAAGGAAATAATCCTTGTATTGCGGGGGACTTTACAAACATATAATTAACGGACACAAAGTACATCCAGACTCAGAACAACAATTTGTGGATCGCACAAAGTGTTGTCCCGCGTGGGATTCGAACCCCCGACACTGGCACCGTAGGTCGCTATCTTAACCACTACGCCATCTGTGCAGTCATCATTGTAATGCCTGTGAGCCAGGACCCATAATGGTCTCCATATATGACACCTTAGGTATAACCCTCGAACAGTCCCAAGAAATGCTTTTAATTATCTTGGGACCCACAACAAATTTAATTAGAAAAGTTAAAGAGGAGGAGTTAGTAATATTACTTATTTCAATCTTACCTAAAAATATTTAAACATCTACTCCAAATTATATTGATTTATAATCATTATCATCATCATCTGAGCTCATATACGTTCCACTGTTAGGCTTGAGCCTCATCCACTATAGGAGCGAAATTGACCCATTAGGTATACCAAGCTTGTTGGCGATGGACCGGTTGGTTTTTGTTTCGAGTTTTCTTGTCTTACATGGATGCCACATGCGAACTATATCTCTTAGTCATCTTTTACGCCAAAGAGGCGATTTATGTCACAATAGATGTTTATTATCTAATGGAGAAATAAAAATTAAACTACACTCCGAAAACTCCAAAATCATCTCAAATATCTATTGATTTTCTGCTTAATGTATTCCACATAATTCTTCAACGCATATGTTGGAACGAGGTCAAGATTGAATAGAATAATAACAAATGATATCGTGTCCATTGTTCCAGGTGATATAGAGGACTGCATAGTGACGCCGGCGTATCAAGGCCAGTTCACTCCACTGCCGGAAGCGTTGTGCGACTGCATCATGGACCTTACGTCACAGGTATGTCAATGCTATTTACTCTTCTCCAACTCACATCTGTGATACAATTGAGTACTCACTTCTTCTACAATGACCATGAAATTGGACTGCTATAACATTATTATTATGGGCTATGGCCTCCTCCACAATAGGAGGGAAATTGACCTACTATACCAGGCTGACAGACGTGATGGTATAGCGTTTTATTTCGAGAGAGAGAGAAGAGAAAAGGTGGTGAATTGTTTTCTTACTCCGTTATCACAGGGAAAACTGCTATAACACATTGATAACTTTTAAACAAATCAAATCGAATTATTTATCTTATATATAAATTTCTAACGTACATGTGTATATCACTGAACTCCTCCTGGCTGGACAGATGTTGACGAAATTTTTTGTGTGTATTCAAGAGGATTCGAAGATGGTTTAGATTCACAATTGGACCCGGTAGGTGGCACTGTTCGGACAGGACAATAACATAACTTGAGAACGACTTTACCGATTTCGTCCATCTTGCTTTTTAATTTTTCTAATATTTTAAAAAAGGCCTTTACGCAAAAAACAAATAAAAAAGTTGCGCAGAAAATTAGAAAATTTAAGAAAACTTAACGTTTATATATACTTTTCTAAGGTAACCTTTTTTCCACTAAATAAACTTTTCTATCTTTATATAGGTATATAAATCTTCTGTTCGTGTGTTTATAATTGAACTCCTTCTAAACGGCTGCACCAATTTTGATTCTGTCTTTTTTGTGGCCATGCCAAAGGATATGAATTCTCATATGCATCGGAATAGCCGTTCGGAACATCCAAAACATTCTGTTTAGATTGATGATTAGAACCAAATTCAATTTTCTATTTTTAACAGATTTGAACAGAACAACGTCTGTTGGGTCAGCTAGTTATATATAAGCCTTAAAAGGTCACATGTATTGTCAATTTTACATTTTGTTTTAGATTAATATCGGATCCGATGGATTATCCACCATGGTGGACAAGAAACTTAGCGATTTAGTAATTTTTAGGATACGTATTTATATATGATTCTATTGCAATATGATCCACAAAAAGTAGTAGTTTAGTGTAATGGGTAATTACAGAAGTAAAATACACGTATTGTACATATATTTCAGTATCAAGTTTTTTAAAGAAGAGCTTTTTCTATTCTACTGGGCACAATAATATTGCAGTCACTAAGAATATCTTCGTGGAAAACATCAATTAGTATTATTTTCTGAGCTGCGTATCGTACCCGTGGATTACCTATTCCACTTCTCACCACACGGATAGCAAATATAGATTCATATTGTAGAACTGCGCATGTTTAACGCACAAAACTAGTTAAGACTCGAATATACAAGCGAGATGCAAGTGTATGATAACAGTCTGAATGCCCAGAGAAGTTCGAAAAAATATCAATAAGACATTGGTGGAAGAAATCTCATGTATATCAATATTATTTAGTCCACTCGTCATGCTTGGTGTATAACCAAATGTTTGAAATTAAAACAGTATTTTGAAACAAAGGCCCATGTGAATCAGGTCGAGATAGCATTGATCTGGTACGTTTAATTGCGGTCCAGAGTATACTTTCACTATAATATTATATTGTTAGGCAGAAGAACAGTAAATTTATATTCTTCGGATTAATGTTCGATGCGATATCACCATTATTCGGCAATTTCCGTGACCATTCATAGTTTGTGCCATTTACATAGAATGGTTTTCTGGCGATCGTCCTAAGTTACTTAATTTTTGGCAATCATAAACCTTCTATTTAAAGCAGATATAAATAACTCGAATATGACATTTTTTATGTTTACCTACGCGAATGTTACACATCTATATCTATACTAATATATAAAGCGGAAAAGTTTGTTTGTTTGAACGCACTAATCTCATGAACTACTGGTCCGATTTGAAAAATTATTTCAGTCTTAGATAGCCCATTTATCGAGGAAAGCTATAGGCTATATATATATGATCACCCTAATACTAATAGGAGCGCAAAAATGAATGTTTCAGAATCGAGGTTTTTTTTCCTTTTGAGAGCTTCCGCTGCGCGCACTACATAAGCGATTAGGTTTCGCAAAAAACATGTGTGACAGAATTTTATTATTTAATAATATTTTCACCTTCTACGTAAACAAAGTCGCGGGTTAAAGCTAATGCTTACTTGCCCAAACTGTTCCATGCAGACGTAGTCGCGGGCATAAGCTAGTGTGAAATAACGGCTGTCCTCTCGTGACCATGAACGCTAAGTGTTCGAAATATCGAATAGTCAAAAATCAAATACAAACGCGATAAATACTGCAAAAATAGTTTTAATTTAAATATAATTTTTTTTATCGTGCTCTATGATATTTTAAAGTAAATTTTCCATTTTTTTATATTGATGTACAAATTATTTGAAATATCGTAATATAAATAAGTATACCCAATAGGTACCTATATGACCCAACAGTCACTGTTTTATAGAAATTAGAAAAATAAAAATAGAATTCGTTGAAATCAATCGGTAGATAAAATAACTGGGTCAAAACTAAAAGGTTTTTTTTTGCGACATTGTGAAAAGATCATGTGAATATGGGCAAATATAAAATTTACGATTACCTTACCTTACTCATAAATCTTATTCAATATTTTAGTGTTTTTAGTGTTATATTTATAATTTTTCTGGTATCTATACTAATATTATAAAGAGGAAAAATTTGTATGTGTGTATGTTTGTAATGAATAAACTCAAAAACTACTGTGCCGATTTCAAAAATTCGTTCACCAACGGAAAACTATAATATCAGGGAGCAATATAGGCTATATTTTTTTTCGGTATTCCCACGGGAACGGGAACTACGCGGGTAAGGCAACTGAAACCGAAGCGAAGCGAGGGCGGGTTGCTAGTTTTCTATAAAGTAATACAGAAAATATGTTAAACTAGGAGTAGTATGTAGTAATATGTTAAACTAGGAATAGTAATTTACATGTATGTTCATGTTTTGACAAAATTCCCATAGGAATAGTAATTTTGTTGTCAACGCCCAATTAATAGTAACCTGCTGACGAATAATAATTATAAATAAGCTACTCAATATGAAGAACTCACTTCTTTTTCTTGATTTATCTATAAGTTATCAAAAAGAATCCTACAAGACTGGGTTAAATTAGATTACTAAGCTAAGAGTGTATTAGACTGGAGGACCTTGTACCCATGGTCATCATCATCATCATCATCTTGCTCTTATCCCAATTACTTGGGGTTGACGCAATATATCATCTGTTTTGACATATTGCAAAACGTTTCGGCAATGACTTTTATGACCGGCCGTCTGCCTGACGTCAACCCTCCTTGGGAATGTAATCGTTGACCCAAATGGTACCAGATGGAGTTGGTCCGGGTCAATCTAGGGCTCTTAGTCGTCTTTCACGACACCCACGAGCAAAGCAAGGGTTGGTAGTATTCGAAGCCGCTACTACACAGCGTATTCGAAGCCGCTACCACACAGCGTATTCGATCTTGTACCCATAGTCATTAATAAATATTATTAAAAAAAAAAAACAAAATGAAAACTCTTATCATTACCTACTTCATTACTGTATGGCTATTGCTAATATCAGACATATAGATAGTATAGAGTACTTTTATAATTTCTTTAAAGATATATTATAATAAAAAAAGAACCCCAGTAATTTGCATACCAATTAGTCGATATTCGTTGAATCGTTGGATGGCGCATGACCATGAAATATTAAAGCAAATATAGTATATGTAATATACTGGTTTAGATATAAAACCTGTTTCATTTTATTGTGTGGCACAAGTTTTTCTAACTTGATAATGAATTTCTAATTTCGCACAAATGTTACATTGAATACCAAGCAGATTGGATCTTTGTAAGTTTTTACTTATAATGTTTATTGCAAATGAGGTAGCAACCAATCAAATGCTAAATAGTAATTACAATTTGTGGACTTCACAATAATTAGGCTACTATTACAGGTAAAAAGTCAAAAAGTAGTTTAATACTCAAACTGATTGAGAATTTGTTTCAATGCCTTATTGATTCTCACATTCTGGCGTCATTCATAAAGCTTTATTCGGTTTATTGTCAAGAAATATTCATCTCAGCCCATATAAGTTTCACTTTTGGGTTCGAGCCTCCTCCACAATAGGCGGGAAATTGACTTTCTATATAGCACTGGTCAGATGTGTTGGCATAGAGATTTATGTCGAGTTTTCCTTCTCTTACATAGATGTTATCTGATTATCCTATCCCTTAATCATTTGTTACGATACCCATGGGTAAGACTGGGTGATGAACTGTGTTCTTACTCCATTACCATACAAAAACAATAATAATATTCAGTAACCTGTAATATAAAAAAAGATATATATTACTGGTTATATTCTATCAGTAGCCAAACGTAATGTAAAATAAATCATTAGACTGCAGTGTAAAAGACTCCAAACCTTACCATATTTATTTATTACAAATATTACAGATTAAAACAATAGTATTACAAGTAAGATACCCAGAAAACTAATGTGAAAGTAACTGAATATAAGTGGTTCAGGCAGGGAATTGAATCTTTCTTCAGATCGTCGATGAATTAATCAACATCAATCCTAATTATCGTTACAGAAATGTATTAGCTAAAGGGCAATACCGCAAAGGTGAGGAGAATTATTTTGTAACCAAACAATAACGTGAAAAAAAGGTAAAGAGATTTTTCTATGACAATATTATTATTCCAATCCATTGTTAACAACAACTGTAAATAAAATAAATAATTTAAACGTTACAAATACTATTTGAAATAAACCATATAACAATCCGTGTTACTAGCGTGGTATAGTGAGCCTAATTCCCTTCTATTATGCAGGAGTCTCTAACCAGAGATCAGATTATGATACTACAAAAAAAATCAATCTTGTTATTGAATATGCCTGAAAATCTTCAAAAATCAATCTAAATAAGATTAATGTTTTCTATTAACGGGATTACGCGTTATAAATAAAACTTCTTTTTAGGATTTTATTGCGTTTGTATTTTATTTTCCATCTCTTGCATAATTGTTAGCTGCACAAGATATCCCTTAGTAGTCTTTTACGATACCCATAGGCAAGAGAAGGGCTGGTAAATTGTATTCCTACTCCGTCACCACATGGAGAAATAAAACTCGAAATAAAACCCTATACCAACCGGCCTGACCAGCGTGATATAGTAGCCCAGTTTCCCTCCCAATATGAAAAAAGCTCGAGCCCAATAGTGGAACGTATAAGAGCTGTGATGAAAATATCGAAGTATTTTATTGCCCGACGTTTCGAACACTTTTCAGCGTCCATGGTCACGAACGGACTGCCGCAGTAAAATCCGTAAAATAGTTTTATAAGTATCTATACATAAACCAATACTGTGTGGTAGCTTCTTTTTTTTGGGGTGGTTTGCGGTCGCCGCACTCCTCGCACCACTCCGTCTGGGGCGATAGAGGGGCGTAAGCACCCACACCCGCAACCCACCCGAACACCATGTCGCCTTCGTCGTTGGACCGACCATTTGAGCAGGGTTACTTGTCGTCAGTGGTCGGCCCGACGGGATACACCCTGAGACTCCTCAGAGGATATACTCTCACATCGACCGGCGTGCCCCCCTCGGGGAGGACGTTTCCTCACGCGGTCAGCCTCTCGGCTGGTGACGGCCTAACTCCCCGGTCTAGTCATCCGCGGCCTCGGCTAGGCCAGCATCAGGCGCAGATAATCACGCCTACGCCGCCCAAGTCGCAGGCGGCGGCTCGCCTTTTTATTTTTTTTTCATGATCAGCTCACTCACGCCCAGCTCCGTACGGAGCGACAGAGGGGTGCCTCGCCTCTCGACGTCCCCTCTCGGGAATGTCGGTCGCCGTCATGCGGTCGGCCTCTCGGCGGGTGACAGTCTAAATCTCCGGTCACGTCACCCGCGGCCTCGGGGTCGAATTACAGTCTTAAGGAATGTTGATGTCAAACTGGTGACCGGTCAGAACATTATTACCAAAACCTTTACATGTGCGTTGTAATGTATGTGCGGGTACATATTGCGTCAACCCCAATTAGTAATTGATAATGATGTTGATGATGATGTTTTATACATAAACCAAGATATGAATGTAGTGCTTCACAATCGCATGAATGTACGAAGTCAATCAACCCACATCACAGCAGTCGGGTAAGCTATTATCACTAATCTCGCCACAACCTTATTAGAACGAATATTTCCTTAAATGAAACTAGCTCGGTTATTTCAAAAAACTACCGCAGCTGAAAATATATAAATGCTAGCGGCCTGTTATGATTACGAACGGTAGCAAAAAAAATGTTTGAAACCAGAATCCACCATATACAATAACCATATCATGTATGTAGATAATTAATAATTATATAGTTGAGTATTTTTTACGCTTTAAAGTATTTGCAACCATGTAGGATTACAAAAAGTTTTGAAGAAGAATTTGGGCGTTATGACGGTTTACCACTTCGTTCTTTCTGGTGATAAAAATATATGCATTGCATTAAACTGTAATATTAAAAATATAAGCTGTCGAATGAGCTTGGTCAGCGTCAAATAAATATACATTTATCCTACCATTTTGGAGGAAGAGACGTATATGATCAAAAGAAATTAAACAGCCATAAATGATCGTATTTAAGTTTTAACTTCAATTTGTAGAGAATATACCAAATTTTATGCTAACTGTTATAGTGTAAAGATTTAGTTTGAATAACGACTTAGTCTACGTCTTTGGTTTCACTAAGTCCTTGACGACAATTACTATTTACCGTCAAGTGAGGCTCTGTATTATATGACATCGATCACAAAAACTAAAAATATTTTTATTTTTTCATCTGACATACGTCCCACTACTGGGCTCTAGCCTCCTCTACATTATAAGAGAAATTGACCTACAGTACCAGACTGGTCAGACGGGTTGGTACAGGGTTTTATTTCCAGTTTTGCTTTTCTTGCATAGATGCTGTATGCATATTATAATCTCTTAGTCGTCTTTTACGATACCCACGGGCAAGAAAGGGGGTGGTGAATTGTATTCTTACTCCGTCATCACACGGTCAACTATTATTTATCATATATATTCTTAGTTTATTTTAAATGATATCATATATTCTACATATCCAAGTTGATAACTGAATAATTTAAATGGATATCCCTTACAAAACACTTGTTAAATTGAGCACGTAAGGTTATTTTCACGTAAAATTGCCATTAAAAATGGCGGTAACGGCAAGAGCCGGTGTGAACTCGATTGGATCAATTAAAAAAGATACAATTAAAATTCGCTTGCACTTCAAACTTGTACCGAAACCAGTTTGGTCATCTGGGGAATTTTTAGCACCATGGTCTTTTTGCCGGCACACTCCTAAAAATAGCAACACCATGAGCTCATTGCAACGTAATCTCCATATTGAATCACCGTACGGTATTTTCAAGTAATTATTGTATTTTATTATAATTAAAGAAAACAATGAATTACATAGTTAAAGTTTACTTAGTTCAATTAAGCTAAAATTACAATAGAGAATCAATACTTTTAAAATATATAAAAACCACTTAAAAAAGTCAGGTTTAAAAAAAACCTTATTTTTTGTACTACTTACGTCAAGAATAAATGTGATATAGAACTTAACTTTGAAGTACTCAATAAAGTAGCATAATACTCAATTTTTAATATTTATTTTTTATCGCCTTTAGATGCATGTTTGAAAGAGATATTCGAGATACAAGAATTAAATTCATTCAAGAATCTGCACATAGAAGGCAGAACTTCCTATCTTTAAATACGCAACTTTATTCAAGAGATGATCTAAAAGATTAATGGATAGCTGAGATAAAATGCGAACAGCGAATCTTAATAATAATCTAATAAATAAAATTATATATCACAGACATAATTAAGATAAAATCGCGTGTAGATTTATTGCATTTAGATAATATGACTTACTAGATTATAAAGTAATCTACAGGTGAGCAATGTTCAATTAATTTGTCAAGTTACACAAGTGGCCCAATTCCTTGAGTTATTTGACTAAGAATGTTGTATTAGACAAGTCTAGCTTAGACAATGCCACCGGGAATTTTGATCAGAACTACGAGTAATAATATTGTAATGATACATTTAGAATAACTAGTTTTATTTATCAACCAGTTGCAGCATTAGGTACAAAATAGTAGATAATATTTTCTTGATCACATTTTGGCCCTTTTTTGACAGCCTATGGTCACGATCCTTACGCAGCTTCATATTCTGCCGTATTACCTCCCTATCGTCAATTTAGGCTAACGACCAGTATCGATGCTTTGATACCGCTAGTCCAAACATTCGCCCCTTTTTGTTTTCCTTGTATTTCAATAAACAGTACTCAAATTTGTCTCTTCCAACATTCTACTTATTCTATTATGACTTTACGCCCTAACTACTTAACCAATTATCTTATACATGTTGTCAGAAATAAAAAAGGATATGAGATACTTTTCATCTCGGCAAATGGACTGTTCTCAAGGTATAGATAAATTCATTTGCAAAATTTACATTAAAGCGAATAAAGCCACCGGTATAGCAAGTATATAAAAAAAACGTAGTTAAAAAACATGATTTTTATAAGTAACATAAATCGAATCTTATGAATGGTTAATGGACAAGTTATTATCAGTTCAATTCAGAGATTCTCTCAAAATGATTGATCTGTTTCACTGATTGCACGTGTTTATTTCTTACAGACCTTTTTTTAACCAAATCAACTCTTTTTCTATCATTTTTATAATTGCTTTGTTTTTTCAGCTCACCAAAACGCGTTTACGTTTATTAATATTAACTTTCGATAATATAGGCGATTAGCTGTTTAAAAAAAAACAACCGAAAGTAAGAATAATTTAATAAAATTCTACGAAAACATAATAAAATTTTACAAAATATTTTAATTAAAAGCACTAGCTTACCTCTACGAAGATCTAATTGTCTTTTCTCGTACTTTATGTGAACATAGTTTATATTATGGGAATAATTATGTGTAAATATATATCGTAACGGCTTAAAAATACATGTGTCCCTGCCATGTGTGATCAAATAATCTTGCTGCATAAACTGCTGGGCTACAGCCACCTCCACAATAGAAGGAAAATTTAATTACTACAGCTTTCTGGTCGTATGAGACAATATAGGGTTTTATTTCGAGTTTTACTTCTTTTGTATAAATGTTATATGCATATTATTAAGTCATCTTTTATGACAGCCATTTTATGACACAGAGATAGTGAATTGTATTCTTGATGTGTGTATTCTTGCTCCGTGTCCACACGACTTACTGCAAGTAATCTTAAAAATTAGCTGACTACCAGGCGAATGGGAAACAGCACTCTCCTCAGAAACTTATACTAACTTCGATATGCCTGCCAAACATGCCAATTATGATATTAACCCACTTAAAGAGGCATACTTACATACTGAGAATTGATGGAAAATGAACCCATAACGCAAATAAAACTAGGAAAGAATATCAACAAAGATGTCATCATCATCTTAGTTCCTATACATTCCACTGCTGGGCTCGATCTACAGAATAGAAGCGAAATTATCCTATACTGGTACACGCTGGACAGACGGGTTGGTATAAGGTTTTATTTTGAGATTTCTTTCTCTTGGATAAATTTTATATTCGTACTCGCAGCGCCCTGCGGTTTCACCTGCAGTTCCTCTTCCCGTAAGAATATCGGGTTAAATTATAGCCTATGTGTTATTCTGATATGTAAACTATATTATTGTGAAGTTTCATCAAAATCCATTCAGTAGTTTTTACATGAAAGAGCAACAAATATCTTCACATCCTCACAAATTTTCGCGTTTATAATAATAGTAAGGATAAGGATTATATTCTTTAGTAAACTTTCTCGACACCCATTGAAAAATAGGATAAATAGGTATTCTTACCCTGTCACCACACAGCAAATACAACGTCGTAGTTACACAAATAAATCAACCATCTAGACAATACGATAAATTAAAATTTTATTATCACCTCTCACAATATACGTAAAAATTGACAATAACTTTTGCTTAAGCTACAAAATGGAGTATTTTCTTATACAATCGTTACACCACCAAAAGATTTAAAACTTTAATTGCAAAACTAGATTCAATAATACTGATAAGTAATGACCTTAACAAAAAACAGATCAAACAATAATCATATTCATTGTAATCCAGTTTGTATGAATCATTGCAACATTGAAGCTGACGACATCATAATACATTATTCAAAGCATTCTAGCCACGCCTATGCCAAATCGTCGTATAATATAAACGCATTACACGCATTAAAACAGGTTTACATATATAACAATTGGTATATGGTCCAATTATTAAGGTCAATAGACGCATTAGTCTTATATTTGTCAATTAATATTATTGTAATTATCTTTAGAATTTATCGCAATATATGTGACAGAAATTGGCGTTGCTTTATTATTTTGAGGACACCAGTATGTGCTAAAGGATATTTAAAGTATAACAGTCTTGAAATTCTCTCCTTGAATTTATTTTGTGTACTTTCGGTTTAATTAAAAGCTTGTATAAAACTGTTATCGATTATCAAGATATGAAGGTCATTATTATTTTTTGTGTTGTATTTATAAAAATATATTCTTCTTAAAGGAAAGCGAAGTCAAGATTTGGGTGACTTGAAAATATATTTTGAATTACCAAACGTGAGGAAATAATTTCATGAACACATTCCTCGACCGTGGCAATGATTTAGGGGGAGACATATGTACAATAAACAACATACAGTAAATAATAGGTTGGATGATGGTTTGTATTGAGATCTCAGGGTTTAATATTGATATCCTAGTTTTAAAACGAAGCTGATGACGACGATGAATTGTATGTTTTTTCCGGGTGGTGATGGAGCAACAATACAATTCATCACTCCCTATCTTGCCCGTGGATGTCGTAAAAGACGACTGAGATACGCATATAACATCAATGCCAGAGAAGGAAAACTTGAAACAAAACCCTATACCAACCTGTCGGATCAGCATGGTATAGCATGGTCAATTTCCCTCCTATTGTGGAGGATGCTCGAGCCCAGCAGTGGGACACATATATGAGCCAAAATGAAATCTCAGAAACTACCAGTTAAATATGAAAAATCTTATTGTATGAGATAGCCTGTTTATCGAGAAAGATATAGCTGTAATAAATAGAAGCACAGTTGTGTATATAAGTGGGACAAAATGTAGTAACAATAATCGTCTAGTATTCTGGGCTGCTGTTCTAAAGATATAACAAACATTGTTAATTAATGCACTAAGGATAATATTGATATACCCTTGGATGCAAGCGGCATAGGACTTTTCTGAGTGCCATTCTTGTGGGGTTTTGTTTCAAGTTTTCCTTCTCTTGCATTGATGTTATATGCGTATTATATCCCTTAGTCATCTTTTACGACATCCACGGGCAAGATAGGGAGTTGTTAATTGTATTCTTACTCCGTCACCACACAGAAAAGGTTGGTATAGGGTTTCTGAGATTAGCATGTTCAAATAAATAAACAAAGCTGCTTAGCTTTATAACGGTAATATAATATTAAGAACAATTTTCATTACCGGTAGACACTAGACAGCAATCACTAAATATTTTATTAGTAAACTAGCAACCCGCCCTCGCTTCGCTTCGGTTTCAGTCGCTTAAACCCACGTAGTTCCCGTTCCTGTGGGAATACCGGGATAAAATATAGCCTATGTTACTCCCTGATATTATAGCTTTCCATTGGTGAAAGAATTTTTGAAATCGCTTCGGTGGTTTAAGCGTGAAAGCGTTACAAACAAACAAACATCCTTACTTTCGCATTTATAATATTAAGTACACTAAATATTTTATTAGTAAACTAGCAACCCGCCCTCGCTTCGCTTCGGTTTCAGTCGCTTAAACCCGCGTAATTCCCGTTCCTGTGGGAATACCGGGATAAAATATAGCCTATGTTACTCCCTGATATTATAGCTTTCCATTGGTGAAAGAATTTTTGAAATCGCTTCGGTGGTTTAAGCGTGAAAGCGTTACAAACAAACAAACAAACATCCTTACTTTCGCATTTATAATATTAAGTATGGATTTACTCGAATTTCACAACAGATTCTCATTAATATCTGCCACTGTCCACTGCCTTGAAAGCTGTTTTACCCAACAATATTTAGATTAACCATTGATAATTGAACATGATCATATTTGCTTTGATTGATTTGTTGTTTGTAAGACAAAACTACAAGGACTTGACAAGGTTCGTTCTAAAATATAATCATATTCAATTACCGTATAAAGTAATTTGTCAATGTTTACTGAGACAAGGTTTACAAACCGAAGGAATTAATTTGCAAATAGATAGGTAATTTGTTATTTTCTTTAACACTAGCAACCCGCCCTTGCTTCGCTTCGGTTTCAGACGCCTTACCCACGTAGTTCCTGTTCCCGTGGGAATACCAAGATAAAATATAGCCTTTGTAACTCCCTGATATTATAGCTTTCCATTGGTGAAAGATTTTTTAAATCGGTTCAGTTGTTTAAATGTGAAAACGTAACAAACAAATAAACAAACTTACTTGCACATTTATAATATTAGTAAGTATGAGACATAGCATTTTTTTGTGATTAGGACATGGTGGTCTTTGAAAAACTGGCGCTGTATAAAAATCTCTCCATGCGGTGATGGAGAAAGAATGCAATTCAGCGTCTCTTTTTTACATGTATGCAAGTGAAAAAGCAATAATAAAACCCTATGCAACCGTATCTGAAAAAAGTGCTACAATAAACCATTTTTTCTCCTACTATTGAGAAAGTCCAAATTTAGCAGTGGAATTTACATGAGCTAAAGTGACAAAGATGTTGTAAAATATAAATAATATCCAGCCTAAGATTCGACTTTAAGATCTTTATAATCGACAGTCGATCGCGGCTGTTGTGATCCAGTTGTATTCACAACGCGGTAGCAAGTTTTAATGATGACTTCGTTAACGAGGATAATAGCTTTTGAAATCAGAGCTATTGAATACAGATTAACGTATATACGAAATAGCATTACGGAGATTATTATAGTCATAATTGATAGGATTCAGGGATCGCCATGGTGCAGTAGTATTAAAAAGTTTATGCTGGGTACATCCCACTCAAATAAGCCAAAATAAAACAGACTATGATTACTGTTATTTACGCGATACACATTGTAAAGAAAACTATTTTACTTTTATCGCGTTTGTTTTTGATTTTTTATTGCCCGACGTTTCTTCAATAACGATGACTTGTTGGACGTAAGACATCTTAGTTCGTCCGTGACCATGAACGCTGTAAAGTGTTCGAAACGTCAGACAATCAAAAATCAAATACAAACGCAATAAAATCTGTAAAATAGTTTTAAAACAACCTGTTGTTTTATTGCTGCTGGTAGCAAACGAGCAAAAAATATGTTGTTTTTGTATCCCAATATCGAGCAGTTCTCGTTTTCGTTCTCTCTTAATACAAACAGTCCTATTTTGATCCTTAGTTTTCCCTTTTTATAACTCTCTCTTTAATAAGAAAAATAATTTCGAATTATAGAGATACCATATTAACGGTAAATTTCCTCGACAAAAAAAATTGTTCTTCAAACTTGCCTGCAGCAAGCCTCGTATTGCTTTACATACTGCAATTATGTAAATTAATGAACACAAATTTCGCTCAGACACAAAAATTTGTGCATTGCACAAAGTTTTGGTTCCACGACACTTGGTACGACAGTTCGGTATCTTGCTGGCTGAACACAGATGTCAAAGAAACAATACTAATAGTCAGTCCAATTGCAATCAGAAGGGAACACGGTGTATTATTTGGTCGCACGTCACCCTCCCGTCACCATGGATGGAACGGATGAGGTGTATCCAAAAAATAACTTGCCGAAAAAATTGAATATCTCAACCGCTGTACAATTTATGCAGTAATTTATATAACATCTATCACAATAAAGATGTAACATTTATCAAAATAATAAATCTAAATGTCATCTACATACGCTCGTCAAAGCAGATTCCTTTCAAACAAACTGTGTCAAGTACACCGAAAGTATAACCACAAGATTAATTATAGTAAATTAGTAATGTCTGTATTAAGACTTATATAAACTATTGTTCATCATTATTATCGTCACAACTCATATACGTCCCACTGTTGGGCTTAAACTTCCTCCACAATGGGAGGGTTAACCTATTATACCACGCCTGTCAGATGTATTGGTTTTAGTTCAAGTTTTCTTTCTCTTGCATAGATGTTATATGCATATCCTTTAGTCGTCTTTTACGGCACCTACGAGTAAGAGAGAGGGTGGTGAATTGTATTCTTACTACATAACCAGTTGGATTATACACCATTGCTATATTCACCGATTAGAGGCTTTGTTAATGTTAAATATATTGGATACCATTTTAAAATTAAATAAAATGGAATTTTAATTATTTTCATGATTTTTTCGTTGTTTTTTTTAAGATGACATCTTGCACTAGGAACTAATCCTTATTTTGCGGGTAACTTCACAAACATATAATTGACACCCAGGTTCAGAACAAGAATTTGTTTATCGCACAAAGTATTCAGAATCGAACCTGCGACACTTAGGTCGGTATTTTAACCAATAATGATACGTAGGAAAGTATATTAATAATTTACGAATATTTATTATTGATGTATTTATTTTAATCGCCAAAATATTAATTATATTTCATAATTTAAAACAATGAATTCAAAGTCAGTTATATCAAATCTGATTATAATGAATAAAGTTTTCATTTAACAATTAATAAACTTTCAATTTCATTGCCGTCACGATTCAACTGTAGACAATAATATTAATTCCGTAATTTCAAAGGAAAAATTTCAAATTTCTTGTCGCTACTACCGATTAACCGCCATCAAAATATTAAACAGGAATTAAAATTATAAAGACCAATAGAAGATCTCTTTTTTAAACAATATAACAAAGATACAATTGAAAATACCATACTTTTTTTCTTTTTTGCATGCATATTTCTCCGGGAATTTAGTATTTTTAGCATTTTAGTAATCACTACAATAAACAGCCCTTCTCTTCGTCCGTGGGTATCGTAAAGTACGACCAAAGGATATAGCATGCATGTGGCATCTACCCAAGAGAAGGAACACTGGAAACAAACACTATATCAAATCGCTTGACCAGCGTTGTATAGTAAGTGAAATTGCAGTAGCCGTAGTAGTAGTGCAGTAGCCCCGAGTACCTACAAAAGTGGGGCGCATATGGGCTAAGATGATGATGATAAATATAAGTACCTTCCGTGTAGTGACGGAGCAAGAATGAAATTCACCATGTCGTACCTTATGCATATAACAACAATATAAGAGAATTAATACTAAAAAAAAGCCCTGTATTATTAGGTCAATTTCTCTCCCATTATGGAGCAGACTCGAACCCAAGGCGTATGTAAAATGTGTTGATGATGACGAATATTAATGAATGGAAGTATATATGTAACTTTAGTCCATAACAGTAAAATTTATAGAGATACTAGCTAATACAACAGACGTCGTTCTATTTTAATTTTAAAATGGAAGGTATGAAGGGAGACCCACCACTTTCCCACAGTAATCAATATACCGCTCACCACAATAGAAGGAGTCCAGGATAGGATTAAGGTTTTAGATTGGGCGTCACACAGCTTTGATGGCGTCACACAGCTTTGATTGGTCACACAGCTTTGATTGGTCACACAGCTTTGATATTGATCGACCTCACATAGCTTTGATATTGATCGACCTCACACAGCTTTGTCACACAGGCTTATCACACAGCTTTGATCGGTATTATGACTAGCAAATAAGGAAATCTTACCCTCACGTGATGAGCACCTTCCAGAACATGTAATTTTCCGCAGAACTTCGAATATTTATTCGACACGTGTTTCGCCTCTAGACGAGGCATCCTCAGGACGGTTCGGCTTCAAATGCGCTTGCGTTTTTCTGTTCAAATCTAAAAAAATTAGATAGGAAATTCCCCTTGAAATCGATCGCAGCGCCACCTACTGGTTCTAGTTATTCATCTAAACCATTCTCATATCCATCGCAACGGCCACAAAAATTATCAAAATGGGTCCAGACGTTTAGAAGAAGTTCAATCACAAACACACAAATAGCAGATTTATATATATAAATATTAAATGTTCAAATATATTGAAGGTTAGATGAGATGAAGACATCTTATTTATTCAACCAAATCTCTATAGTAATTGATTGATGACCAAAGTTTAAACGCTTGAGTAAACCGAAAGATGAGGTCTGTTTAGTCGGTAACATCGGCGCCGAATTTCAGTGCATCTATATTTTTTTTAGCAGTAGTTTTTTAAATATACAACTGTCTGACTCGGAGAAATTATTTTTATAAATTGACTTCTGTAACTGCGAATGTTAACAAATACTTTCGTTTTATACTATGTTTTACTAAACTACTTTTCATAACCGCATAATTGTAAGTTAGCGTAATGCTTTCCTCATGGTGAGAGAGTAAGAATACAATTCACCAATCCCTTTCTTCCGTGTGGTGACAGAGTGAGAATACATTTCACCCCATCCTGCCCGTGGATGTCGTAAAAGACGACTATGGGATATAATATGCACATAACATCTGAGCAAGAGAAGGAAAACGAAATGAAACCCTATACCAACATGTCTGACCAGCATGGTATAGTAGGTCAAATTCCCTCCCATTGTGAAGGAGGCCCAAGCCCAATAGTGGAACGTATGTGGGCTGCGATGATGATGATGATGAACCCCTTTCTTGCCCGTGGGTGTCATAAAAGACGACTAAGGGATTATAATATGCATACAACATCTATTCTAGAAAATGATGTCTCGAAATAAAACCTTGTATCAACCCGCCTATCCAGCGCGGGTAGATCAAATTTCCTCCCATAGTGAAGGAGGCTCGAGCCGAACAGTGGGACGAATATGAGCTGTGACGATGACGTATTGCTTCTCCTTTTCGTTATTTGGTGACGGATAAAGAATACAATATTTCATCAATACTTACTTTCCCATGAGAGTTGTAGAATTTGAGGGGTTGCCAGGAAAAAAAATACCTTATACAGAAACCATAACTGGCCTTTTCAGCGTCAGCGGCAAGTTTTTATTACGAGCAATCTCTTAAGTCGACTATGATCCAACCTCCTATCGATATTTTCTGTACCTCTACTGGATTAGCTCTCTATACCTGGTTACCGCTAGCAAAGCGATATTTACGACAAATGAATTTTTATAATTGAGATAACAAACAATAGTTTTTGTTTGCAGAATGATAGAACAGAATTTATTTCTAATATAGTCAATTTTATTTCAGGGGCAATCGGCAACGCTGGAAAGCATAAGAACGTCTTTATCAGCAAAGTTTCCATCGATGCAAACACCATCACAAGAGGTAGTTTACGACACTTTAGCCCAACTAATGCAAGAGAGAAAAATATATCAAACTTCAAGGGGCTTCTTCATTGTAACACCTGAGTAAGTTATTATAACGAATTTATCATTCATCTCAATCGTAATTTAAGACTGCTAGTTACAGTCAATTATATTTTTGAAGTGAGCAATTTCTTAAAATTATGAGGCTACAAACTATAAAGACGTTTAAAAAGTTGTTTGTTATTAGAGATTTTTATAGTCAATTGTATTTTAAATATTATGTAATAGAAGTCAAATATTTTATAACCTACATATTATTTTGTTATTTATGCCTTTAAAAAAAATCAATATTTTTAATTAAAATCAATCTAGATTAAGATTAAAACATTATCATCAGCTGCTATAAGTCCCACTGTTACGATCGCTCTTCCACACTGTGTCTATACTAAAGTATTCATTAACTTTATAATAATAAATATCAAATCTATTATTTATTATTATTATATGTTATCTATTATTCTTATATGTATACCAAAAAGTCTATAATAATTCAACCCTGTAAAAATATACATGGTTAAAATGACTCGCAAATATACAAACTGAACAACAACATGCCGCTTGATTCCAAATAATTCATTGACGTCAAAACACAGACGTACAATTCAACATGTCGTTGTCTAAGCCTAAACGAAAGCAGAACATGTGTTCAATATTCATTAAATCTCAAAAAGCATGAGTCATATTACCATTTTGGTATGTTGTTGTCGACCTGTAACGTCTACATTAAACAAAATTGAATGCGATCTGCGTTCACAAGGCCAATTTTGGATGCAAACTTAACACTTCGCGCATTTTAAATACACAGCCGATGCAATGTACTATGTTTTTAACTACTGTTACGTGCATGCATCTGAAATCGCAATACTCGATAGGGTATTGATGTTATTGTTCTCAAATAAGCGTCAAATTATTTGAATCATTTAGATCCGCTACTTTTTAAATAAAAAATTTCAACACTGAGCGACAACGACGACGAACGTTTAACATTATTTCACAGAGTATTAGTTTGTATTTACTATAACCGAACTACACCATCCTATTAGTTATTAATATCACTATTTGTAAAATAAAGAATTATGGTTTAGATCCATAAAACAAAATAAGTGCCTCGTTCAGAATTTTCAAATGTTATTTAATAACATAGTTCTTTAATCAAAACTAAGAGATGTGACCGCTGAATTCCTTGCAAAATCTTTACAATAGCAAACGCATTCCCATTCCCCTATTAAATAAATTTGAAAATGGATTTAATATTATAGATAATTAACTATATGTAGGGCAATATTTGACAATGTTATTAATATGCAAATAAAGACAATATTTTTTGTATAAATTTATTTTCTTCTAGCTCCTATTACTAGGAGCTAATATATCCACAAAAATATTTGACTCGATAATAAATACTAAAATGTATAACTAAAACTATGTACATATACGAGAGCTTTATAATAATAATTATTTGTTGTTATGTGGCTACAAATGTGTATCACCAACATGTAAGCAACCACCACAATGTAAGCAACATTGTTCGTGGGTGTTGTAAAAGCTGACTAAGAGTTTTTCGAATGGTAGTTAAGAGTTTTTCGTGTGGTGACAAAATAGGAAAACAATTTATCACCCTACTTCATCTATCTCCTATCACCCTATAACATCTGTGAGTGAGTGAAGGAGAGGAACTGATAATAAAAGCTTCTACCAACTCGTTCGACTAGCGTGGCATAGAAGATCAAATTCTCTCCCATTGTGAAGAAGGCTCGAACCCAGCAGTGGTACGTATATGAGCTGTGATGGTGGTGATGAAAACATTTACATTGACCTGGGCATTTGATGCCGTCAGGTTAGGAATTACACGCCCATGAAAAGTTGATATCAGGCGGGGGACCGGTTCTTATATTATAGTGAATTATCTATGGGACCGGTCCTAAAACGAATGCTAATAACTTTTAAAATGTGTATAATGGTAGAGGAGTGCATAATATATTTTATCGACCCCAAGTACCTCCAAAGGGTAATTGACCTACTATACCACGGTGGTCAGACAGGTTGGTATAGGGTTTTATTTCGAGTTTGCCTTCTCTCGCATAGATGCTATATGGGTTTTACATCCCTTAGTCGTCGATCACCCACAGGTAAGATAGGGGGTGGTGAATTGTATTCTTACTCCGTCACCACACGGAAGTGTGTATATACATATATATAATTTCTTGTGTACGTGTGTATGTCACTGAACTCCTCCTAAACGGTTGGACCGTTGTTGATGAAATTTTTTGTGTGGCTTTTAGGGGATTCGAAAATGGTTTAGATTCACATTGGACCCGGTACGTGGCGCTGCTGAGAATTCCTTTTATTTTATTTGAACAGAACAATGTCTGTTGAGTCAGCTAGTGTCATATAAGTATTTACAACGTCAGGGTTGCAAAAATAAAACTAAAATGTAACAAGACCCATCTTTTTATTATGTTTCTAAAGCTCATAACTTTATTCGATTCGATATTTCACGCGATGTTGAGACACAAAATTTGATGGTTTTTTTCATTGTAGGTGTTATTTTATTTGATTTATTCTGACATCATTAGCTTGTATTTGACTTTTGCTGACATCATTACGTATTGTAACGACTGTCCTTCAATTGCTACAAAAACCAATAATTCTTCTATTCATTTTTTAAAAGCTGTAAGTAGGTGGTATTTTGTAATGTGTGAGGTCGATACGTAATCATTTAATGAAGGCAATACTTATTATCATTCTGATTCATCCTTTAACTGCGGTTTGGGAATTTTCTATGCAGGCAAGGCTGAGAATGCTTTAATTAGGTTCTATTTTTGGTGAAATAAGATTTGACCTTTAAATAATGATGATTCTGTATTATTAATAGTATGTATTCACGGCTTTTTGATAAATATTTTTTGCTAGATTTGTATATTTATGAAACACTCGTACGGTTACTTTATAAATATGATTAATGTCATGTTTTTTTTTTCTAATATACTATTTAATTTATCTTTCATATCATTGTAATCGGTCATAATATTTCTTAAGGCTGTCATTTGAATAGCGCTCTAACTAGATTCTGTTATCTTTAGTTATGCAAAACCTATAAATATTGGTTAATAATTATAGCGAAATATTTCTACATAATTATTGCATTATTTTATATAACAACGCCTGAAGAAATTTAGATACACTTGTTTATAATAATTAGTAATTCTAACGATAAGATCATCGTCGTTGTTTATGCTAATTTAAGACGTATTTCTTTCAAAATAGGGATATAAAGACTTTATTAATTTAAATTACTGATATTGAGTATTTGATATGTTAAGCTATTTATAAAAGCTTATTTCGTAGCGAAAAATTATGAGTATGGCCTTAAAAAAAGGGTTAAATTATGAGTGGCTTCTGCCACGTCTATTGAAAATATTTTCCAATGGATGGTGGATATAAGACAAGGAAAACTCGAAATAAAACCCTATACCAACCTGTCTGACCATCATGGTATAGTAAGGTTAATTTTCTTCCTATCGTGGAGGAGGCTCGAGCTCAACAGTGGGACGTATATGAGCTAAAATGATGATGGATTTACCATACCATTTTTAAAAGGATTCAAATTTCTGACCTCCTCCACAATGGGAGGGCATCTGACCTACTACACCATGCTGGTCGGACATATTGGTATAGAGTTTCATTTCGAGTTTTTCTTCTTTTGCACAAATCTTATGTACATATTATATCTCTTAGTCGCCTTTTACGACATCCACGGACAAGATAGGGAGTGGTGAATTGATTCTTACCCCGTCACCACACAGAATGTGAAATTGTAATTTTATATAAACGGTGATGGCGATTGCCACCAGCACTTACAATGCTCCAAGAGTGTCGTAAAAGACGACTAAGAGCTTTACATCTACTCATGTAGATACTCATGTGGTACCAACGACATCTGATGCCATCTGGTCAGCAATTACATTACCAAGGTGGATTGACGTATAGCAGGTGTTCGTTTATAAAAAAATTGCAATATGTAGAGAAGAGCAAGACCACTAAGGGATTACAATATGCAGATAACATCTATCCAAGAGAAGGAAAACTCAAAATAAAATCCTAAGCCATTATTTTTTGTGGCGGGTTGCGATCGGCGCACCCCTTGCACCACTCCGTCTGGGGCGACAGAGGGGCGTAAGCACGCGCATCATCATCATCATTACAGCTTATATACATCCCGCTACTGGGCTCGAACTTTCTCCATGCTAAGAGAGCAATTGACCCCACATAACATGCTGGTCAGATTAAATAGTACAGGGTTTTGTTTCGAGATTTCCTTCTATAGATAATATATGCATATTATATCTTTTAGTCGCCTTTTACGACATCCACGGGCAAAATGGAGTGGTGAATTATGTTCTCATTTCCTCACCACACGGATTTACCCATTATCGTTGATTAGTTTAATATATAAAATTATAATTTCACTCCTTTTTTTTGGCGGGTCCGGGGCGACAAAGGGGCGGTGCGCGGCTCCATAACTAGCACGTCGCCTTTGTCGTTGGGCTGACCACCAGCACCTAGCTCCTTGTTCTCCGTGGTCGGCCCGATAATTTCACTCCTGTAGGTGACAGTGATTTATGGCACAAACTAATGCCTAATAGAAAAATATAAGATATATTGTTAATCAAGTTAGTATGGAATGTGAAAGTCATATTTATTTCCAGACGCCGTCGTTCACGATCCCGCTCGTCATCGAGACATCAAACCAACGGCGCAGAAGACGATTGCCCATCGCCTCGGACGATCCTCATGTCAGATCAGGAAGCGCTACATCAGCTGTACGGAGAGATCACCACTCTGAGGGACGGCGCTGTGACGCATCAGTGTGTGCAGACTAATCTAGCTGACGTCATCTGTGGTGGTGAGTAGTTTTATCATATTCATCTCTTCAGCTCATCATCTTGTCTCTTATATACTTTTCACTGTTGGGCTAGAACGTTCTCCACAATAGGAGAAAAATAACCAAACAAATTACCACTGCAGACGTGTTGGTATTGGGTTCTATTTCGAACATTCCTTCTCTTGCATAGATGTTATGTACGTATTATATCCGTTAGACCAGCAATTCCCAAAGTGTGTTCCGCAGAACTTAGGGGTTCCGTAGAATAGCCATCAGAGTTCTGCCAAAATTAAGTACCTCTTAATTTTAGTAATTTGGCTGTGAAATTTCAAATATTAACTTAAAATAGCGCAAAATTAGTGATGTGAAGAACTCATTACTATTATGTAAGTAGACAGATAACAAGAATTAGTCCTGAGCTATGGCACAGAACCGTTCATTACTTGACATCATTTGATATGGTGTTCCGTAAAATAAAAGGTATTCGTTAGGGGTTTCGTAAAATAAAGGGTATTCGGTTGGAGTTCCGTTATCTTTAAAGTATAGGAACCCCTGCGTTAGACGTCCAGAAAGGGTCTCGTCAAAAAAAGGACAAAATAAGGATTCTTTCGTAAACATAGATTCATCACAATGATATATTGATATTACTTCATCATCATTTCCGCTCATATACGTCCCACTACTGGGCTCGAGTCTTCTCCACAGTAGGCGTAAAATTGACTTTACTATACCATGCTGGTCGGACAGGTCGGGTTTATGCGTATTATATCCCCTAGTCGTCTTTTACGACATCCACGGGCAAGATAAGTAGTAGTGAATTGTTTTCTTATTCCGTCACCACACGGATTTTACTTACATGTTATGGATTCTTGACAAAATTACGTTGTTTCAAGCACTTATCATCAATAATGTGCCGTCTTCTAACTGCTTTGAAGGACGAATTGAAAAAAATATTTTCAAATAAGCCGAATACTTATCTGTAATATCTACTATTGAATAATCGTAATATTTTATATTCTCCTGCAGTAAGTTCTGTGGATTCTGTTCTACTATCTGCCAAAATCCTTACACTTTTCTTCCAGAAATCTCAATTCAAATAAATTTGGAATCTGACGCGGTATAAATGATTCATATAGCCGAAACGTGTTACTTCATATATAAATGTATATAATGCAGACAGCTGCATTCCAAAACCATGATGCATTATCTTAAAACATATGCTTGATTTCGTAATAGCATTTCGTTCTCATATTCCTTTGCTAAACATTTGACACAGTCCATTTGTCTTTAGTGTACCAATAAATGTATCAATTTTCAATGCCTGTTTCATAACATATAATATTTTGCACCAGAACATGTTTTAATTATTTATAACTCACGAAACGGATTATGACTTCTTTCCCAGAAAATCTTATTACATTTTATTTCCATGAAATCTTTTTACTCTGTTGTCGGTGTTGGCTTAGTTCAATAAACTCATATACTAAGTTATACATATAATTTTCAAGACGTTAAAGCCTTAAAATGAATTTTAAAAGTTTACAGAAAATTTCTTTCAATGATTTAAAGCTGGGTGGATTTAAAGGCTAAAATCGCATAATGAAAACTGAAAAACATAGTCGAATGGAATGTGGGACAGGCCTGCAGTGCCCTGATTCCGGACTGCATTGCTCGACGTGGTACTATGAAATTTCATGTTGATTTAACATTCCACTCGATATTTAAATTTGATTTTGTAGCGCCTGGTATCGTGTTTAATGTAAATTTTAGTTGTTTATATTCAAAATCTAATTTAGATAAGAATTTATTGAATATCTTATTAATTTATATTAAATATTTGACTAAACTACTAAGATCGCAATCATTTTTAATTGCTGTTAGTGACAAACGAGTAAACAGGATACCTGATCATATTTGATACTGCCACTCTTGAACGGTCTGCCATTTAAATAAATAATAATCATCATCATCATTTCGGCCCACATAAGTCCTACTGTTGAGCTCAGGCTTCCTCTATAATGGGAGAAGAATTGACCTACTATACCCGGTTGGTTAGTCGCTAGGGTTTCATGTCTATCTGCGCCTAATGCCGCCCTAGCCGAGGCCGTGGGTGACTGGACCGGGTATGGACGTGTCACGGTTAGGTCATGAGGCCACGTGCCGCCCCTCTGTCGCCCCGGATGGAGCCGGGCGGCGGGTGCGCTGACCATAGCCCACCCTAAAAAAAAAAAGGTTTTCATGTCGAGTTTTCCTTCTCTTGCATTAATGGCCTTATACGATACTTACGGGCAAGAGAGGGGGTAGTGAATTGTATTCTTACTCCGTCACCACGCAAACTACTACTGAAATTAGGCTTGATCTAAAGCCTTCGTTTAAAATCGATTACCTTAACTCATGTTCTGAATCTAAATTTATATCTAAATAATTAACGTTATAGCCTAGATTTTACGCTAATAGAAATAGTTGATAAATTTTGTTTTGAGTAGGTCATTCGATATACTGTAGTAGGGCCTCGTCAAGGTAGATGTATACGATTTCAGCCTCAGTTGAGAGGTTTATTACGGCGAGTTTCAAAGCAAGGCTAAAATCATAAAGTGTAGCTTGAAATAGACTGAATAATGGCATTAGGTGTCTTTCATTCAGTTATTATCGTTATTATCTTGAGTACTATAATTTAGAAGCTCTAAAATTTTATTATAATGTGCATACAATTTACAAATTTTGCGTGTTATTTTATAATTACTAATTCGATATAATGCTAGCGTTCCCTATGGTGATAAGTTACCATCCCTAACTTTTCAGTGGGAGTAGTAAAGATCAACTCGAAGAGCACTAGGGGAATGGGCAGCAGCGTTATGCCGGGCAAATCATTACGTGAACTGAGGTCGCCAATCTGCCTACCAAGTGCAGTGATTATATATTTATCCCTCTTAAAAGGCAGCCCCGATCCAATAGGGAACATTGATAGGCTGATGAAAAATGGAGGTGAAGATGATGAATTCGATATAAGTCTAATCTAATATTTATAGAGACGAAGAGTATTTTATCAAACGCATCTTAATAATATTTGTCGGTACTTATGACTGATACGCAGCCATCTTTAAGCAAACCTTACAGGATAATCTTTCTTTATCGTTGAGCAATTACATTTGTATAAACTATTGCTGTCAGCATAGTTGTAAATATCTTAAGAGAAGTGGGATATTTTCTATAAAAGCTACACCAAACCTTCTAGCCACAGCCATTTGTAAAATTTGTAAAAGGAAAAGATTTGTAAATCTTTCGAATTAACTTACAACTTCATAATAAAATATGAATATCAAATATGTATAAAGATCAAAGGAAGCTACTAATTTATTTGTAAAATCAGTTAAATTAGTTAATTCACAGTAATGAATTCGAAACTGGTTATAACGCTCAAATAACTAGTTGATTAGGATTAAATTTTAACAATTAAGCGTGCCGTAATTTATGCTATTATATCTTTTAGCGACCGGATTGTAATTATTTATAGATACGCCATAATCGTGGTCACAGCCAGTTTTATAGTAGCGGTAGGTATAAAAGACATGATTTGACTAAAATAGTTCTAAGACGTACATTTAGTTTTGTTAAGGTCACTACAATCACACGAAAGTTCGTGACTCCGCCAATTTGTTTTAGGAAATGCTAAAGTAACTGTAAAATATGAATACTCCGCTATCAGTCGCGGTCCAAATTTTATTACAGTAACTTTGCTATTATTTGGACTACGGTATTCAGTGAAATGCTGATCGATTGGTTATGATCGATTCATCCTAATCAATTACGATATGAAACGATTATAAATCGTTCAATGTTAACTGGTTATGATATTCACACGTTATTTTGTTTGTTTGTTTTAATACACAAGAATAAAAAATCAATACAAACATAATAATACTAACATAATTTAAGCTCATCAATTTTCCTAAATATTGTTAGCGTTTGGTGACGCATTAAGAATATTTTATTGGAAATAATCCCATCATACGTGGCTACTCTAAACCAAAATGCACAATAGTTTCCAGAAATAATACCGAAATTTAACCCTCAGTAAGTCCCGGTAAACAATTTTAATTGTCTTGGAACCCAATATGGCGGCGCAATATGAGGGAGGCCTACGTCCAGCAGTGGACGGCAATAGGCTGAAATGATGATGATGATGATGATGGAACCCGCAATAAATATAATTAGGAAAAGAAAAACAGCATGAGTTGGAAAAAAATCTATTTGCTTCCTATGCAAAGCGCGAGATTCAACGCAAAATTGACTAAAATTCAAAAAATTAGATGATTATACATCTACGAATACGCCATGTTTCTTGAATTGACATAAGTGCAACGCATTAAAAATACTTATAATGCGTTCTTGTGCAATTTGTAAATACCAGCTGATGAAGTACGAGGGATTTGGGTGTAGGTCTTTCCCGAAGAATTCAAATGGCTAACTGTGGTCACTAATACAACCATCAAACATGGTCTTTACTCTTTATAGAAAGACTATTTACACAGTGACGGACTAATTCCTCGGTCCAGTCACCCACGGCCTCGGCATCAGGCGCAGGTAATCGCGCCTACGCCGCCCCAGTCGCCGGCGGCGGTTAGCGTCGTCAAGGGGACGCTCCTCGCGCACGCGCACCGCCGCCTCCTTCCGCGAAACTACTGCCTTGCAGAAGGCTGCAACCTCGTCCCAATTCCTGACAGTGTCGAGCATCGCTCTGGCGATGGTGGGCGGTGTCAGGTCATCACCGATGATTGCGACGGTGCTCTGCCTAAGTGGCACAAACCTCGAGCGTACGCTGCGCCGTGTCCTCGTCGCAATCGCAGTGGTGGCAGGACGGTGTACTCTCCCTCCTAACGACCGTGTACAGGTATTTGGCGAATCATCCATGCCCCGTCAAAATCTAGACTATTTACATCTGTGGAGATCGGTAGACTGAGTAATAAATGATGATAATTGTTACCATTACTGTTGAGATAAATTATTTTTAATATACAATTATTCACTTTACACTGTCGTGACAACTGAGTAAAAATATATTTTATCACTCCCTTTCCTATTCGTGGTTGTCGTAAAAGACGACTAAAGAATTTGCAGATAACTTCTATGCAAGAGAAGAGCAACGCGAAAACCCTATACCAACCTATCTGAGCTATGTGGTATAGCGGGCGGTTTCCTTCCTACTGTAAAGAAGGCTCGTTTCCAGCAAAGGGACGTATATGAACTAAATTAATGACGAAATATTATCAGATTTTTGAGAAAAGCCAATATGGTATTACGTTTTTTTTTTAGCAACGTTAACTATTTATACAGATTTTAATTTTGAATCTTATTCACAGTTTTGAGAAAATGCTGTAAAATATAGCTTTTTTTAATTTTTTATCAACTTTGTATTAACTACTGGGCTATTACTCTTACCAGGCGGCCTATCGAAGTTATTTAATTGGTTCCGGTGGCTCAACACGCTCAAAGGGGAAATAGGGCGGATTATGGGCTTGTCTGGTCTCCGTCCGGGTGGTTATAATAAGGTGCATGACAATTTTCAACACAAATCAATGAAACCTAGAATAAATTGCTCCAATTGTATTTCATCATATCAATTATTAACCTTATAATTACCACATAAAGTTTAAAATCCAACAACTTTCATTCTAATCATTCACATAAGGTAAGTAACACAAAAAGTTAGATCATTACTAGAATCGCCAACTCGCTATCAGCGCAGCGCTTTTTCAGTTCATTCATTAGAATGAATGCAGTGTATCATGGTGTTGAGGAAGTATAAGAAAAGTTGTATGTATATATTTATTTTTTCGTTGAAAGTATGTAGGTAGGTATTTTAACCAAGTAGGTAGCAATAAAGTTGCGGATTTGCTATCGCGTAAAGTATTAAAGTGGGATTTGAGGATACTAAGATATAAAGAAAGTCTATTCTTCTTCTTTCACATTCAAATAGATTTAGAACAAAATGTGGCCATCCTATACTTACTGTCCCGTAGGACCGTGGAATTAGGTAGCGCTTACTTGAGAAACTCAAAATACCGAGCACAACTGCCATAATGATTACAAACGTGGTGATTATAGTATCATACTGCTTTATGGGGAGGCTTATGTCCTATTCCTCATCATCATCATCTCAGCCCATATACGTCCCGCTGCTGAGTTCGGGACCAATATTTACACGCTGGTCAGTCGTGTTGGCATAGTATTCCATTTCGAGCTTTCCTTCTTTTCCATTGATGTTATCTGCATGTTATATCCCTTAGTCGTCTTTCACGAGGGTAGTGGATTGTATTCTCACTCCGTTACCATACGAAATGTCTATGTCGTAAAAATTGATACTTATTTCTAATAATTTATTTCAAATGTTGAAATGAAAACATAAAAACGCAGATTCACATCTCAGTTCCGTTACAAACAACCGTCATATCGTTTTTGCAATCACAATCAAATCTAACTTAGTTGTTCAAATCAAATGAATCGAGAGGTTGTTTTTGTGAATGATCAAAAATTAATTTGATTTAAAAGTCAAGGTCAAGCTAGTATTTGTTTATGGCCTACACGATACGAAAAGGTCACGCGTAACTGACAATATTGGAATAGATGTTAGATTGCAAATTAGATAAAAATTACAATATTTAAACTACACCGCAAGTGAATGGGACCTACAGGCCACGGAGTATTAGTTTTGTTAAAACTATAAAGTTTTGAAAATTGTCTCTAAATATATTTCAACTCCCGCGCGATGGCGACCGACGTCCCAGTACGTCGAGAGGTGAGAGGTTACCTGAAAGGGTATTCCTTCGGGCCGACCACTGATGACAAGTCACATCTGCTCCGGTGGTCGGCCCAACAACGAGGTGACGTGGGTACGGGTGGATTATGGGCCCGCGCGCCGTCCTTTCATCGCCCCGGACGGACTGGACCGCGCGTGCGCTTACTATAGCTCACCCATAAAAAAAAAAAAATATATATATTTCAACTCAATGAGACGCCAGTCTGTGAATAGGTTGACGGGAAGAAAGAGACAGTCTCACCGCCAAATTCGTATTACAGTGAACCACCTCGTTTCCTCATACACCTGGTTTATTATACTGTCCAAATGTAGCGCCATGTTCTAAAATACATTGTCTACAAATAATTTCTATAGTTCTATCTTATCTCGGCTCATATACGTCCAATGCTGGGATCGAAATTCCTCCACAATACGAGGGCAATTGACCTTACCATGCTGGTCAGACAGGTTGCTATAGTTATTGTTTCGAGTTCTCTTACATAGTTGTTATATGCGTCCTATATCCTATCCTTTACGAGATCCACGGACAAGATAAGAAGGGGTGAATTGTATTCTTATTCCATCACCACACGGACTATGACAGGTTTATAAAAAAATAACAAATTATTAATCAGTACAAAGGTCGATTGAAATCTGGTCACATTTATCAAAAGGCAAGGTCGTATTTTTTTATAATAAAGGCTTTTACTGTTCATTAAGCATACAAATGTTATCGCATATGTGTCATAGACAATAACAAAAGATGCGAAATCTTACCGTTCTTCTCTGTTTTATTAGTAAATATAATTTAGACGTCCATCTTTAAAGTATTACAATAATTCATTTACTCATTTTACAGATTTTTTATTGCTTATAAGAAGGTCGTAATTGGTTTAAATATTTATTCCTATATTAGGATGAAGTTAGTAAGCAATTAAAAAATAGTGTTGCTTATTAAAAATACAATATTCGAATCGACTAAATTTAATGACGTCAAACGATTTTTTTCCAATAAAAGAAGTTACCTATATTTTTACATTTACAGAAGTTGTTGATTCCTGTGATTATAGTCTATTTCTATGATTATAGTCCAGTAAAAAAAAAAACAATAAACTAAAAATTTTCACACGATTAAACAAAACGGCTATTAATTGTCAATAATTATACCATAGGTTAAAAACGTAAGCTTTCCTTGCAAGATTGCTTAAGGCTGTTTTTGCCTCATGGTCACAGAGTTCTTTTAGTGCAATTGTATGCATTTTACGTTAGACAAATCGCCAACCTGTCTTAAAATTATATTCAGCAGTAACCTCTTTAATCTAGCAGTAACAATGTTTAATGTGTAAAAAATTCTTGGAAGATGGAATTTCATACGTTTTTCAAAATCTAGCTCGATGAATCAAAAAGTCTAGTTTAAATTTACATTACAATTTAATTTAAACAGATTGTTATAACACGAGATATTAAATTCGTAAATGAAAGAAAGCAGGCTCTTAATGATCGTCATCATCTCAGCCCATACACATCCCACTACTAGGTTCCGGCCTCCTCCATTGTGGAAAGGAATTGGACCTACTATACCACGTTGGTCAGACGTGGTAGCATAGGATTTTATATCGAGTTTTCTCACTCTTATGCAACCATGTTATTTGCATATATTATAACTTAGTCGTCTTTTACGACTCCTACGGCCAAAAAAGGGGGTGGAGAATTGTATTCTCACTCTGTCAACACACTGATTAAGATAATATTTTTTATCTAATAGCTAGCTATAAATAGTACCTTGTGATAATTACGTGATCTCACTATAATTTAAACTTTGTTTTTTAAATTTCACAAATGTTTAAAATTACGAGAAGACGCGTGTAAATACTGCGCAACATTACCAATTCTTTTTTTTACTTGTAACTATTTCTTACTTTTACAATTAGTAGATATTTTTTGTGAAAATTATTACATTTTATAGTATTTTCCAATAGTTTGTTTTAGTTTTTGTTGGACTTTTACTGTTTTTAATGTTACCTTTTTACTTAATATTATCAACAATGCTTGAAGTGTAATAATGCTTGAAGTGTACCGTGCGTATAAAATACTAGCAACCCGCCCTCGCTTCGCTTCGGTTTCAGTCGTTTACCCGCGGCGTAGTTCCCGTTCCTGTAGGAATACCGGGATAAAATATAGCCTATGTTACTCCCTGATATTATAGCTTTCCATTGGTGAAAGAATTTTTGAAATCGGTTCGGTGGTTTAAGCGTGAAAGCGTTACAAACAAACTAACATACAAACATCCTTACTTTCGCATTTATAATATTAGTATGGATATCTGCACACAGAAAGTCTACAAAATACACTCATTTGCAAAAAAAACGGGCACCTAAGCAATGAACCATTTCAAATGTTAATATTTCTTTGTTTGATAATTATAGGTAGTTTTATCCACACAATTTGCTAAATTAATAAGAAAATAATCGTTTTCATCAGTATTTCATAAAATTTAGATACAATTTATGGGAAATAATGCTAAACCTCGCTAGTAGTGTATATTCGCTAGTAGTGCATATGCTCATGAAGTAAAAATAAAAAAGTTTTTTTGTTTGTTTTTCTTTAATAAAGTAAAAGCAGATAAATGTTTAGTATCGAGTGTGACCCCCTCTAGCTAAAATCACAGCTTGAATTCGTCTGGGCATGCTAGCGAGTATATCCCGGATACTTGCTTGCGGAATACGTTCCCACTCCGCAGTAATCACATTCTTCAGCTCTCTGATGGTCTGCGGAGCCGGGTGTACTGATCTCACACGCCGTTTCAGAACGTCCCAGACATGCTCTATGGGATTGAGGTCGGGACTTCGAGCTGGCCAATCCAAACGATGAATGCCGACCTCTTGCACATACGCATTAACATCGCGGGATCGGTGGGCGCGAGCATTGTCGTCCATAAAAATCGAGTCTTCACCTAGAGCGGCCAATGCGGGTTGTGCATGAGAAATTAGAACTTCCGTTATGTATCGATGCCCAGTCAGTGAGCCGTTTTCAATGAAGACTAACTCTGTACGATCCATTGAATTTATTCCTGCCCAAAACATAACAGAGCCCCCACCATAAGGTGTGATTTCTTCGAAACATGCCTCTGCAAAGCGTTCTCCTTGTCTTCTTAGCACTCGCCGACGTCGATCTTCACCGAACAGAGATATCCTGGCTTCATCAGAGAACAAAACCCTATTCCAATCGTCTTGAGTCCATGATTCACAATTTCTAGCGAACCTAAGCCTGTGAACTCTGTGCTCACGGAGTAATTTGGGGCCGCGGGCCGGGCGGTGACTGCGTATATTGGCAGCGAGAAGCCTCCTCCATACCGTCCATAGACTAATATGCACATTTCTTACTTCTTGGAGGTTGTTCTTAAGATCCACATACGAAGATTTGCGATTTCTCAATGCGCGACTCACAAGAAAACGATCATCCCGTGGTTGGGTACATGGTTTTCTTCCAGAACCAGGCCTTCTCTCGACGGAACCAGTCTCCTGATATCGCTGCCAGGTCCTTTGGACTGTCGAGCGACTAACATTTAGCCTCCTAGCCACGAAACTTCTGGAACTTCGCGCCAAAAATGTAGGATAAAAAGGGGTTTTCTGTAAAAATGAACATCAAATGAAAAATTGAATTTAGAACGTACTTTTTTAAATACCACAGCATTTTTAAAACCGGCCAGTAACGTGTACAAACGATTGAAACCTTTTTGGTATTGTATCTTTTTAAATATGAATGAAAATCAAAACCGCCCGTTTTTTTTGCAAATGAGTTTATAACCACACAGAAAACTCCAGCTATAGCCATAGTTTATAGCTAGCCTGTAAAAAAAGAAGAACATTTTGGTTTAGGAGCCACAGTCGCCGAAACATCCAAATATCTATTTGAACCTTTTCGACTGCTTTGTTTGCGATTACTGGTGTTTGTTTAAATCGTTTGTTTTAGCAATTATAAAGTAATTTCGTTGAGAATTCGATTATTCTATAACTCAATTATTTTCTTCCACTAAATTATGTTTTTGAAGATCTTGCGACCAATCTAGTAATTAATATTAATCTCACCATGGATACTAATGACAGCTTGGCCCAGATCCTACTTAGATAATTACTAGTAATCAATTTAAGCGTTCTGTTATTTCATATAAATCAAACTGGAATACTAAATTAAAGGGGGAATTTGTAGCGCACGTTGGAAAGTGTTGAAAATTTACATTGGTTATATACCGTGATAGGTAAATTATTCCATTAAACTGTTAAATAAGATGACAGCAAGTAAATACAATAAAAAGTTGCTTATTACTTCTATTTTAATTTAAAAGAGGAATAATTAATTAGAATTTTTCATGTGGTGACATAATGAGAATACAATTGACCACCTTGACAGTGGGTTACCTATCTTGACCGTGGGTATCGTTAAAGACGACTAAGGCATTACAATATGCAAATAACAGCTATGAAAAAGAAGGACAACTCGAAATAGAATCCTATGCCAACCCAGCCTCCAATTTTCCCTCCATTCTGGAGGAGGCTGGAGCCCAGCAGTTGAGCATATATGAGGAATTAGATGGGTGTAAACATAACTTTGCAAATGAGAGGAAAGCAATGGATTTTAAGATAAGCAATTATACTAATGCTTTCCAGTATATATTATAATTGTAGCGGAAGGTTTTTTTTATTTTAGCACAAGTAAATTAATTACAACCCACAATGCAAATGTTAATAAGTTGAGCATCAGCTATCTACCTCACACAATCAGCATCGAAAATCTACTTTAAGACTTAATCTTATTCTGACCAGATATTTACTATATAGAGACAATTTAATGCATTCCATCCATCCCTTCGTCAGCATAGGCAGCAACGTGGTTGTGTCCTTTGAAATACCACTTAGCATGGAGTGGTCTACTTGCTCATCTATTATCAAATATAATAAAAAGATGACCAAATATAAATACTATAAAATTATATTAAAATGATCAAACTTATCTGTAGGTAGTTTTTTTAGTTCATTAATCGATTATGTTATATCGAGTTGCGGTTATCGAAACGATTTAGCATCATTGCGGGGAAGTATCCAAGCCTCTTTATTGGATGTGGCGAACCACATACTTTATTCATGCGCTTTTGTTTCCCTGGGTATATTTAAATTGATTACTCTCATTGTTTAGTTCAACTGCACTGATGGCGTAGTGCCAGTGTCGTGGGTTCAATTTCCACGTAGGACAGCACTTTGTGCGGTCCATAAATTGTTCTTCCGAGTTTGGATCTAATTTGTATCCGTTAATTATATGTTCGTAAAGTAAATACAAGAAATATTTCCTTAAAGCAGGCAGGTGTCTTGTTTAAAAAAAAAGTAGACTATATGGATGTAAGAGCAAATCGCCCGGGCCTATATCCTATTTTAGATTAAATATCAACCTAGGATAATTATTTGTGCAATCTACAAATGCTTATTCTGAATCTGGGTCTAATTTGTGTTCAATATATATGTTTACAATCTTCAACGACACAAGGATTTATGCTTTAATAAGTTAGTTTCATTAAAAAAAATTGTAAAACTTTGGATTTTACTAAACATTTTACTAAACTATTTAAACGTCGTGTATATTCTGTTTGTCTAAATTAGAAATATTTGGCCACAATCTGTTATAAAAGCAGCCATCTCCTCCTAATCATCATCTCAGACCATATAAGTTCCACTGTTAGGCTCGGGCCTCCTCTACAATAAAACTACATTTGCCTTTCATTGTAGAGGTTTCATTGACCGACTATACTGCGCTGGTGAGACATGTTGTCATAGGATTTAGATCAAGTTTTCCTTCTCTTGCATAGAAATTACCTATTATTGCCCTTTGCCATAGAAATTACCTATTATTGCTTTAGAGTATTATAGTCCTTAGTCGTATTTTACGACACACACGAATAAGAGAGTCTTTCTTCGTCACCGCACGGAAAAAAACAGTAATTGAGGCATATTATTATTTAACTATACTGTAGTTTTAAGCATTCATTTCCTTCCTTCTTTGTGATGGATGTATAATAACATGTATATGTATGTTTACATAACCACGATAACACTGCAGCGTAAGATGTATTTGTGAACAACATATTCACTAGAAATATATATATATAAGAAAAAAGACGACCAGCCGTTAGTAAATAACATCACTGCGAACAGAAAGCCCGAAAGAAAATCTTATATCATTTTCATTTGACAATATAGTATTTAAACGCCGCCACTTCATCGAATAGTTGTCTATAATGAGCATTCTATGGGGTACAAAGAAAGAATGTATTAATTTACCGACATCAATGCTTCCTATAAAAACTCCTACACCTGCCATCAGTACTTATAGTACTGCAGTATCGTAGCCTATACGAAGGATATAATCTTTGTACTGCGGAGGACTTTACAAACATAATTTAAAGGACACAAATTATACCCAGACTCAGGAAAACAATTTTTGGATCGCACAAGTATTGTCCTGCGTGGGAATCGAACCCAGAACAGTAGCATGGTAGGTCTTAACGACTACACCATCTGTGCAGTTAAGATAGTAAATAAACTCAATGTTTTATATTAAACGTTAGCAAAAGCAAAATGATGCAATCCTGTCACATCCAACCCAATGCTTTCAAGCTAGATTAAAAGAGCAAAAATTTTCTCATCAATCAATCTACGGTTTTTTTTCTCTATGCCGCAACCTACTTTTTTGCCGGCCATGCATTTCCTTGCAGTACCTAAGTAAATGGAGCGTCAGGGATAGCTTTAAATATCTATCTGGGTTATAGATCCAAACAATATTTTATACTTCATATGACAGACTAAAATATTAATTTTACCTAGTCTTTTGTTGTCAACATTAGATGATAGAGAATTTTTATTTTGATACTACACTTTTTTTTGGGGTGAATTGCGGTCGGCGCGCCCCTCGCACCACTCCGTCCGGGAGCGCCAGAGGAGCGTAAGCTCGCACACCCGCAATCCACCCGCGATGCACGTCGCCTTCGTCGTTCGGCCGACCACCGGAGCAGGGTGACTTGACGTCAGTGGTCGGCCCGACGGAATACCCCCTATTTGAGGTACCCTCCCATCGACCCACATCCCCCCTCGGGGAGGACGTCGATCTTTCCTCACGCGGTCGACCTCTCGGTGGGTGACGGACTAATTCCCCGGTCACGTCACCCGCGGCCTCGGCTAGGATGGCATGAGGCGCAGGTATCGCGCCTACGCTGTCCCAGTCGCCGGCGGCGGATCGCCTCATCGAGGCTGCGCTCCTCGGGCGCGCGATCCGCCACCTCCTTTCGCCAGATTACTGCCTCGTAGAAGGCTGCGACCGCATCCTAGTTCCTAGCGTCAGGTTGGCACCTATGATTGCGACGAGTTCATGACGCCGCTCTGTCCAAGCGGCACAGACCTCGAGCGTATGCTGCGCCGTATCCTCGTTGCAATCGCAGTGGTGGCAGGACGGTGTACTCTCCCTCCGAACGACCGTATACAGATACTAGGCGAAGCATCCATGCCCCGTCAACACCTGCACCAGTCGGAAGGAGAGCACCCCGTGCCGCCGTTTCAACCACTGCATCAGCTTCTCGCTCTAGTTCTAATAAATATTAGTTTTTGTATTGAGCGATATAGTCGCTAAGCGACGACGCCCTTTTTTATTTCTTCAATAAATTAAAAAAAAAGATATTTATTAATTCATAAAAGTTAACAGAGCCTATGTAATATCAGGGTTAATTAATAACATTGTCATCATATCTATTACTATTATTCGACCACTAAATGTGCCGGTGTAGTAATCTACAAGAGAACTTGTTCGTTAATCAATTAAGAACTTCGACCGTGATTAATTCGCTCAATAGTGCTTATATTATTGAATGAACGCACTTAAAAACTGTGATCCCTGTTTAAGGCGTGGCTAGTTACATGTTACTTACTGTATTCATTGAAATAAAAATTAATCTGATTCTTAGAAATAATGATGTCATTATTAAAATTTGACATTGCCTTATAAAGCATGATGTCATTTTGAACTGTTTAAAATGTTAAAACTCTGCGATCCTGTGTTTAATTTATAGTCACGCGTTACAAAATGTCTTGGTACATTAAAATGTCATTTTGTTCAGGTCTTTTAAACAAAAAAATAAAACTTCAGTGATTAAAAACTTTATACTGCATTCATTAAGAAAACATAATAATGGACATTAGTAGATTGTGCTATAAATAAATCTAATATTTGATTACATAATTTACTTATTCTGTAACGCTAGGAGGAAATGTAATTTAATTGTATCCAACAAAGGATCACGTGGGGCTTGTCGGGATATATTTTGGAAATGTGAAGATTTTAATGAGTTTTAATAATAAAACGACAGAAGTATGTTAAGGTCATGTCAAATGGGATACCGCATTACGCTCTTTTCACTTACCTATCATAATTAATCCTCTTTTATTTTTCATAATGCATATATTCACATTTTCCGTGTGGTGACGGAGTAAAAATACAATTCACCACTCCCTTGCCCGTGGATGTCGTAAAAGATGACTAAGGGATATAATATGCACATAAGATCTGTGCAAGAGAAGGCAAGCCCGAAATAAAACCCTATACCAACACATCTGACCAGCCTGATATAGTAAGTTCAATGTTCCTTCCTATTGGGGAGGAGGCTCGATCCCAACAGTGGGACGCATGTGGGCTGCGACGATGATGATTAAGCGACCTTAAGAATATCTCGGTGTTTATTTTTCTACTATTAATCAAAACTTATACGTCCTATGGAGATCTACTCCATTATCAAATTAATTATCAGGGAGTAATCCACTTTCATAGTGACGGCATCCAGGCTAAACAGATTCAGGTTTTGGCGCATAGGTTACGTAACTCGGTCCTCGCGTGATCGCCTTCATTTCGCACGAATAACACTAGCCTACTTACTGAAATGTACGATACGAAAATTGAACTCTTGATAATGTTATAAAATTACGCTGTTTCTGAACTAAATTTCGATGTTTTGATTTGGGTACCGTTTTGATTTGGGTAAATGTCAGAATTGAACCAATATGCAATAAGTTTCAGTCTTTTTTTACTCAAGTATTCAGTAACTATGTGATTAGTCATTATGTAACATTAAAAAGTAAATTTCAAATTTTCTGAGATTATTTTGTCTTAAAATTTATTTTTAACTGACGCCAAAAAAGAAGAATTCGTCAATTCGACAGTACACTTTTTATGGTACATATGTTACACGATCATTTCGCCAATTATGAACCGATTTTGTTGATTTTTTTCGTTTGGTAGAAAATACTTCAGAAGTGATCCCATAAAAATTTGATCAAATTCTGACTAGTAGTATTTGAGTAGTCTTTAATGCGTTTAATAAGTTTGGCTTTAACAATTTAAGAACCAAATAATAATCCTCAGAAAATTACGCTTTCATTTAAAATCAATTTATTTATACATTATTTAAAAGTAATTTCTTCACTATCACTACTGGGAACACTGAGGCTGAATACGTATATATCAAGAGTCTAGTCAAAAGTGAGCTGATTGAATCTCTCCACCTTTATTGGCCTCTAAAAAAACTAATCATACTTTTTATAAACTGCACTTTACTTGCAAAATATTTTCGTTTATACATCATTTTCCCTAAAATAAAATAAGAGTACAGTACTCACGACAGTCTAAAACGCTGACTAAAGCCCGTCTACTAAATATTGACATTCACACGACCTACATTTTACAACTAATGGAAACAAAATTACCTATGTAACTAATACTACATACCAATAGTCATATATAACATAATATTAAAACCTACATATTATATTTAGTTCAAGCTGAATCTTGATATACTATTAATCTGAACAGAAGGAGCAGAGGCCTTAGCATGAATATTTGCGTCAAAGTATTCGTATCGTTATCGAGACCAATTTGTATAGAAAATGGAACAGCGCCTCTATCGGATGATAGGAACACTACTCCAAATCCATACTTACTACTTTGACGCAGATATTTATGCTAAGCCCACAGAAGTGTGATACATATGTTTATCTGCAATCGAAAATCCGCAATTGAGGTATATATATATGTGTGTGTTCAAACAAACACACATATATATACTTGGAGTGCGGATTTTTAGTCTCACGTAATAAAGAGTGAGTCTGTTGCCATTAACTCAGTGAACTAACAGCTTTATATACTGAAAATCGAGCTCACACTGAATGCAAAGTTCGATTTAGAGATACCGGGTGAGAAATATAGCTAGAAATAGGACAAATTTATGATAAATTCTCATATTTAATTTTTATTATTTAGTAGTATATTTTATTTTCACTTTCACAATCTTTTTCAAACATATATTTGTTCAGTCCAAAAAGTAAGAAGCCCCAACATCAAAAACATTCATCATCATCATCTCGGCTCACATATGTCCCGGAGTCTCCTTCATAATAGGAGGAATACTGACCTTACCATGACCATGCTTTTTTTTTTTTTTTTTTTCACGCTGTCGAAATGCATTTACGCACACTCCCCCACCGGTGACAGACGGAAGAGTGTGTGGGACTCACCAGCCATTGCGTGACCGGAATACCCACTAAAACCACAGCGGCCCCTTCCGCGCTTTTACGGGGTGCCAGAGAGATCGTCTGATGACACTCGATCCCCGACACCCCTACGCATGGCCATTTAGCCACGTCCTATCGTCATTCAAGGCGGTGGAAGGAGTTGCGCATATCGGCGTCTCCTCCTCCCTAGCCGCCGCCGACGGAGCGAGGCAGCGGACGCAAGCGCCTCGCGTCCTCGCTCCGCAGCCTCCTTCCTAGTAATGACGGCCTCACAGAATGAGGCCATCGACGACCAACATACTATACCATGCTGGTCAGACAGGTTGGTATAGGCTTCTGTTACGAGTTTTCCTTCTCTTGCATAGATATTATATGCATATTAATTCCTCTATTGTATTCTTACTGCGTCACCATACGGAAAGACTTTCTTAATATATCTACCGTAATATTATCTTGTTAAACCCAATTAACACTTAGTGATGTAAGTTAAAACATTTTTAACTCACTTCTCATTTAACATAATGTTCTTACATAAAGACAGATCCTTTTATATTCAAGAAAATCATTCATATAAATGCAAATTGGTCTAGAATTCAACAATATAATTAATATAGCAATAGTTTGTCATCGTTATATTAAGTTCAATAGAATTATTATCAATACAATTCTTCCAAAGAATGCACAATAAACTTCCGACAGCCAAGCAGACGAACGAATGTGATCCGAAAATGGGAAAGCGAAAAGAAATCGAAAATGACATTATTATTTTATAATTTGTTACAATGACTTGATACTTTTTGTATACATGTGCGCTACCAAACACAAGTTGCAACTGTATAAATAAAATTATACCTTATCTTAATAAAGCTAGGATTTAATTTAACCGAATTATATTGAAATATCACAACTTACTGGAGTGTGTCTCATTGATATATGTAGTTAATCTAGCTTACAAAATTTGGATGGTATTATTCAACATGTTGATATTTTACTTATTAATTTAAATCTAAAATATTGAAATATGTTTATTTTAACATGAGAATTTCAAAATTAATTCCTTTATTCTTTGCGGCCAATGTGCGAAAAATTAACGATCAGCTTTCATCATTCATTGTTGCCTATCTTCGTGGTCATACAATAAGACGTAGTATTACGTTGCTCCTCTTTGAAATCCCCCGGATGTTTCGTGCAATGTGACTAAAGCTGAGCTGTGATCACAAACGCTAATAAATTTGGAGAAAATGTAACACTAATACATAGGTAAGGTTAAATTACTAAGTAAACATTGTTGGCACAACAACAGTCGTAATAATAAATCCATATTAAATCGTCTTTAAATATATAAATATTATTTTAAGGTAATTGATGAAATAGTTTAAAATATAGGTAATAGAATAAATTATTAAGTAATCTAAGTTAATGAAAATGAAGGAACAGCAAAAATAACATACTTCGTATTGTAAATAAAACTATTTTACGGATTTTATCGCGTTCGTATTTGATTTTTGATTGCTCGACGTTTCGAACACTTTACATCGTTCACAGTAACGTGCGGACTTTTTTTTTTTTATTGCAAACGGTGGCAAACGAGCAAACAGTACACCTGATGGTAAGTGTTGCTGCCGCTCATGGACCTTTACAAGGCCGTTGCCTACCGCGAAGAAAGCGAAGGGAGTGTGAATGCGTGCATTGAGGCTCGATGATACCAAGGGCACCACCAAAACCCTCCACACGCAATCACCCTCAGAAAGTTGGGCTTCCGGCTCTCTCGCTCACCGAACGAAGCGCAGTAACAAATTGCTACTACTCAAACGTCGATTTTCTGCGAGAGCATGGTACTGCCCTGGACGGACCGGCCCGCGGCTGTAGACAGATAACTGTCGACAGTGTGGTCCTACCACTCTTAGAATACTACCAAATCACATATAAACGCGATAAAATCCGTAAAATAGTATTATTTATAACGTGTAATACTCGCGTAAACATCAGAGATCATTATACCCACTCCTTAACTTAATAGATAGTCTGACAATAGTCACTATTATAGTATATGATATGCTACGAATAGTACAGAAGTTTACAACTATCAGTATTTGCAATAAAGATATAGACGATTACACTTTTTGTAACCTATTTTAAGCGTCTTCTTCAATGCCATTTTTCGGCGACTCCAGTCTTTAATTCATGATTCCGCAATAATCAAACCAAGGACGTCTCTCAATTTCACACATCAGCGCTCTAAGCCTCTGCTATAGGGTTGCTACCTACCGTTCGATGTATGTGGCCATCTTTATATATATTAATAATCCTAAATGTTTATGACTGAAATTCCGTTAAATAGATGTACATAAATTTTTTTGTAAACCTTTGAGTGACTTAGATTATTTAGATTTACAGTTGAATGTTCGATTCACCACAGATTCACAATCACCATCACCATCACATCACCTTAGCTCATATACTTCCCACTGTTGGGCTTGGGCTTCATTCATAATAAGAGCGAAATTGACCTACTATACCATGGTAGCCAGACGGATTGGTATAGTGCTTTATTTCGAGATTTTGTTCTCTTGCACAAATGTTATTATGCATATTTAATACCTTAATCATCTTTTACCATACCCACGGGCAAAATAGGGTGCGGTGAATTGTATTCTTACTTGGTCACCACACAGATTCACAATAGTTTCAGATTTTTCAGTATTTTTTTTATGAATCTGTAGGGGAAGAATTCTGTTTGTTCATATATTTGTCTATAAAGATGATCATTTTCAGAGGTTAAGAATTCTCAAAAATATCCAGGAAAGTAAAACATCGTATATATCTATACCAATAAATAAAATTGGAGTGTCTGTTTGTAATGTCAAAATAATAGCCTTTTTTCATGCTCACATGGTTATTTGCACGACACCTATGCCTAAAATAGCAATTAAAAAATGTTTGTCTGTCTGTCTGTCTGTCTGTTTGTTCCGGGTAATCTTCAAAACGGCTGGACCGATTTCAAAAATTCTTTCACCAATGGAAAGCTATAATATCAGGGCGTAAATTAGGCTATATTTTATTCCGGTATTCCCACGGGAATGGGAACTACGAGGGTAAAACGACTATAACCTATAGCCGAAGCGAAGCGAGGGCGGGTTGCTAGTAGTAAACATATAATTTGATGTTATGTGGTATTCTTAGCAAGAATGAGGTGATAGTGCAAATGCATTGTCAATCTTTGAATATAAAATATTAAAAGGAGATTAAACTATTAGTATGTAGTAAGAACACAAATCAAAACTACTTCCTTTCCCATGGGTTACATAAAAGACGACTAAATGGTGTAAACAGATAAAACTACTGCCAAAATCTGGCCAAATTGAAAGGGTAAGCCGGAATCTTTCTGATTGTAACAATTGAGTGAATATGGACCGAAGAAGGAGAGTATCTCTTGTCAATTTAATGAAATAGAGAAGGTCTTTGAAGACATTACCAGTTAATGCGACATAGTAGATATCAGGCGTCTTTAATAGATATATCTCAAGCCGACAGGCTCAATCATAAAGTTGTCATTTATCCCTTAAAGCAATGAACAAGACGGTCCCAATATACACTGTAATTTCATTGAAATAAAAAATGGTGGCAACCCTATTTTACTAGTCATCCAAATCGTGCAGTTGCAATGTTGATTGACAATTTTTTTGTACTAAAACAATCATCTATTTGATGAATCACTGCGACGCTCCTCATTTAACCACAAATAATAGAATTTTCGACAATAGTACTTGTCGTAATTTCAATTCCTTGTTGAAAATGACGCAAGCCGTTTTTTGCGTGAAATATGGTCTTGAACTGATGGAGTGTGGGTGGAAACGGAAATTGATGATTTATGAAAAAAAAAAACATCTAATTTGTGTGAATAAAATAATATGTATTTTATTCACACAAATTAGTTTTTTTTTGTGTTGTTTATCACAAATGTGTGTTAGTTCCTTGTAGATAATGTAAAACACATTAGTTTTAAAACTATCATCATCTCAGCCCATATACGTCCCACTGTTTTTTTTTCAATTCACACTGTTTTTTCAATTCATTTATTATTATAATATTATTAAGTAGTTGAAATCAATTTATTTATTATTATGATTTATTATTATTTTTTTTTTTAATAATTTACCACAATTAGTTTTAATATACTAGACGTTATATGTAATTATCTATTGTAAATGAAATGATTGACTATGTACGTTTGACAATATATATATATATATATATTTGACCTGTAAGTAACATTTACCAATAAATTGATTATTCTGATAATTCTGTTGGGCTCGGGCCTCCTCCATAATGGAAGGGTAATCGACCTACTATACCACGCTGGTCAGACGTGTTTTATTTCGAGTTTCCTTCTCTCGCACGAGATGTTACATGCGTTTTATATCCCTTAGTCGTCTCGTACAATCACCCGCGAGTAAGATAAGGGGTGGTGAATTGAATTCTTACTCCGTCAGCACACGAAGTTTTATAACTATAAAAATATGATATTAAAAAGAGTATATTTGCCTTTCATATAACTTATATTTTATGAGAACTTTGCTAACTAAACTACAAATTTTTCGTAACAACGCCTAATAAATATAACTCAAATCTCGAACCATAAAATAGAACCAGAAATGTCTTATTTTGCGTGGGTACATTTGGAGCGTTATTTGGTTTTATATTCTAGCTGTTTCTATTTAAGGCAATAATTTAAGAGTACGATATTTAATATATTATAATTTATACACACCTGTGTTTATTATAATAATTTTAGTAACTTTATATGTGTATACAAGTATTTTAATATTTACCAACTCCAAACATAAAATCTATACAAATAAATTAAATTAAAGTGTATATTTGTAATGTCAAAATAATAGGCTTTTTTCATACTCATACGATTATTTGCACGATAACTTTGCCTAAAAATCACTTTAATTTTTTTTTGTCTGTCTATCTGTTTCTTCCGGGCGACTGACTCGACCGAAGTGAGGCCGTTTTACTAATTATACATATTTTTCTCTTCTGATACTGTTCATTAGATATTATATCAATCACTTGTTTGGTTGATAAAGAGTTTCATAGCATTATGAAAGCAATATCTTTAAAAAAACTTAGCACACAGGTAAGTGGATGCAGAAGTGTTATTAAAAATCATTCTAATTATGTCACATTTAACAAGCACTCTTCTAAAGCACTAAACTATTTAATATATTGACTTTGCAAATTGCAATAGATATTTAAATACGTAATAATCACGTCTCAAAAAGTTGTAATTCATTCACAAGCGTTATGAAATATCCAATGTAATCTTTTCAAGTATTAAAATCGATACCTACTTGCAGAATTGACTCTCTAAATATATAAATGTCACGTCACTTTATGTTTACTTAATCATTGGTGACCATATTAAAGTTTATCGTACTAATATTATAAACGCAAAAGTTTGTGAGTATGTGAGGATGTGAAGATGTTTGTTGCTCTTTCACGAAAAAACTACTGAATGGATTTTGATGAAACTTCACAATAATATAGCTTACATTTTAGAATAATACATAGGCTATAATTTATCCCGATATTACCATGGGAAGAGGAACTGCGGGTGAAACCGTCGAGCGCTGCTAGTATGATGGTATTTTGAAACGAAGAATACATTATCGATAAATTTTGGCCAAAACGAGACCTATACTTATAACTAATAGTTTAACTGATTCAGGAATAGCCAAGCTGTGGTGGCTACGAATATTATCAACCCTTACATTACTCGTGGGTGTCGTAAAATATGACTAAGAGGTTTTTATATTGACCTGGGCCAAATCCATCTAATTCCGCGATACATTTGTCTTGAATTCTATAGTCCTTTTTACTCATCACACGATCAACAGTCTCATGCTTCCGCTAAACGAGATTTTTTATTACATGGATACCAGTCCGTGTGGTGATGGAATAAGTATACAATTCACGACACCCTATCTTACCCGTGGGTGTTGTAAAAGACGGCTAAGGCATATGTTATACATATAACAACTGTGCAAGAAAAAGAATTCGAAACAAAACTTTATACCAACCCACTTCACTAGCGTGGTCAATGTCAATGTCAAATGCCCTCCCATTGTGTGGGAGGCTTGAGCCTAGTTGTGGTACGTATAAGCTGTGATGATGATTATCACGACCTAATGCTATCTTATATTTATATACCTGCGCTTGATGCCGCCCTAGCCGAGGCCGCGGGTGACCGGACCGGGGACTTTAGTCCGGTACCCGCAGAGCGGCTGACCGCGCGACGGCGACCGACGTCCCGGGACAGGGACATCGAGTGGTCAGGGTACCCGAAAAGGTATTCCGTCGGGCCGACCACTGAGGACAAGGAACTCGGCACCCGCGCGCCGTCCTTTCGTCGCCCCGGACGGAATGGACCGCGTATGCGCTTACCATAGCCCACCCATAAAAAAAAATCTTATATTTGTATAAAGCTAATTTACCTCAATTGAATGAAGCGCTTCATAACTAGTGGGACTCATATGGGCTTAGAAGGAAAAGAAAAGGCCTAAATATCGCTCAATATAAGTAGATGTGTTACAAACTTATACATTTTTACAAAAATAATGAGTACTTAAGATCCTTAGATCAAAGCCCAGGAAGACTTTAATCCAATTTCCTGAACTCATAATGTTTACATCCCATCATTGTATTTAAGAGCAACAAGTACTATGATTTCCTTCTTAACACTGAAGTAACTCTTATCTATGTTACATAAAATTCATTTTGCATTTGGTCGAGTTAAAGCATTATTTGTTTGTTTGATACTAATTGATTGCGATGTGTTTTATAGTTTTGTAAATCAGGAAGCCGTGCTTTACGATTAATTTAGAATTATTATGCTTTTATGACATAGACATTTGTTGGTGCCATAGATAATGTGAGAACGAGTGAAATGAGTGATTTTTTTTTTCATAAAACAGTAATACAATATGATTCATTCTGTCATCAATATTCGACTGCACAGATGGTGCAGTGGTGAAGATACCGACCTATCTTGCCAGAATCGCGGGTTCGAACCCACGCTGGATAACGATCTGCAATTGTTCTGAATATGGATATAATTTCTGTCCGTTAATTATGTTTGTAAAGTACCCCGCAACACAAGGATTGCTTTCTTAGTACAGGGTCTTATTAAAAAAATTAATGTGCCAGAATAATTTGGGTGCCTATATATATATATATATATATATATATATATATATATATATATAAAGACTAACTTAGGCTATATTTTATCCCGTTATTCCGACGAGAACGGGAGCCATGCGGGCCGACTTGCTAGTATTGAATATATTTTAAATAAAAGTTTTAATGTTTTCAAAGAACTAGATCATTTTTTTTTTTTTTTTTTTTTATATATTCACGCCTTTTTCCCATAGGGGTAGGCAGAGTCCACTGCCCTCCACCTGCTACGATCTTTGACATATTCAGCGTAGCGGAGCGGTTCTCTGTGGGCCACTTTTCGCCCCCGACGGAAACGAGACGTGACGTGTCGCGAACCACATCGCCGCCACTAGATCATGATATGGATTATGTCTTTTAGATCCTGTTTATAGTCTAAAATATTTTTATTTTATTATACTGGTGAATATTCTTAAAGGAAAAGAACTGTGTTATTTTTTTTTATAGCGATATGAGCCATATTAGGTATATATTGTAACATATGTTGATCCTCACTTAAGGTGATATACGATTAAAATTTAGCATTATATCAAAATTGCACCACAGCGAATAAATAATATAACGAAATCGTGATCTTTATTTTTGGGTGGGCAAAGTTTTCCTAACCACGCCTTACTAGCTTAGCATAATGGCTAAAAATATTCAATAAGAAAAGAATAGAGCAAATATGCAAGAAGTAGTGAGAATTAAAGGGTGAAAACCTGACGTGGAATGGACACGTGATGAGACGAAATGAAAGTAATACTGCGAAGAAAGTTTTTATCATCATCATCATTACAGCTCATAAACGTCCCACTGCTGTGCTCGAACCTAGAGTAGGTAGGTAGGAACAATGGGAGGGAAATTGACCTACTATAAGACGTTGATCAGGCGGGTTGGTATAGGGTTTTATTACGAGTTTTCCTTATCTTCCATAGTTGTTACTGCACAAGATATCCTTTAGTCGTCTTGTAAACACGACTAAAGGATATCTTGCAAAGGACACGGGCAAAATAGGGTGGTAGTGAATTGTATTCTTGGTCCGTCACATGGAGAAAGAAAAGAAAAAAAATAATAAAAATATTAAAGGCATTGGGCATAAGTGAAAAACGAAGAATATTGATGGATTGCAGCATAGCATAATATGTATAGAAATCCCTTTCTTCTTTCTCATTGCAAAGATGATTTTTGATAGGATTATTTTGGTGAAAAATTACATATTGCGTCGACGAAATATTTGAGATGAGAATAGGGCGACGATGATGCTAAAAGGCTTACAATCATTCAAGATAACTTCTTTTTCTCTACTCGTAAATCTGTCATTGTTACACACTATTATGATTTCGCTCATTGGGAAGACCTTACGAAGAAAATCATGCTAATAGCTGCATCACGCTAGTCAGACGAGCTATTAGCTTTATCTCGAGTTTTCTTCCTTCCTTCTTCTTCATCATTTCATCATCATCATTTCAGCTCATATACATCTCAATGTTGGGCTCGCGCCTCCTCCACTATGGAAGGGTAATTGACCTACTATACCACGCTGGTCAGATGTGTAGATATAGGGTTTTTTTCAAGTTCTCGATATGCATATTATATCCCTTAGTCATCTTTTACGACACCCACCCTAAGAGAGGGGGTGGTGAATTGTATTCTTACGTCACGTATAAAAAACACGGAAACACATATATAAAATGACACGGAACATATAAAAAATATTCTGACGTTTAAAATTAGAGTTACACTAATTACCATTCCTGTGAAAGAAATATGGCGCGGAAAAAAATGCGTGTCGGTTATAAATCGGGGCTCTCTTAATGCTTTTCGTCGTGCTAGTCGCATCCTGAATTCCATATTACTCCTTATATCTTACACAAGAAATTCCAATGATCCAAAAATAAAAATAAAATATGTTTATCTTTCCACATAGTTATAAATCAGTAGAAAAGTGTCTATGATCGCGGGCAAAATATCGCTTAAGTTTAGGCCGATTATGTATGTATTTTTGATGCCCGTCGATTTTTTTTTTGAAGTTATGATTATAATGATTTCTGATGTTTACGCGAGTATTACACATTGTAAATAAAATTGTGGGTCAAATCTATACGATAAGTGCTCAATAGTTAAATCAAAGACCTTTTAGTTCGAAAAAATAAACCGCCTTTAAAAATTAATAATAATTTAGCATGGCCTCACAGTTTGCTTGCCGGATCTTTCTCAGTGTGGCCGTGTTCCAATCCGGTGGTAATATATTAGATTTGTAAGGTATAAACTAATAAATTTTAAGACTATTTACTGCAAATTTTGTATTTATATAATAGTTAGTAATCTACCCAAAAACAATAAAAAAATTTCATATAGAAGCTTTTTTCTTGTACTGGCAATATATTTGTACCAAAATGTGGGACAAAATTTAATTCCTGTAGCGGGTAGATATAAATCTCTATAATAATGATGACTTGTTGGACGTGAGACATCTTAGTCCACCCGTGACTATGAACGCTGTAAAGTGTTCGAAACGTCGGGCAATCAAAAACTAAATACAAACGCGTAAAATAGTAGAACAATCCGTAAAATAGTTTTATTTATTATTATGATATGAAAATTCAACATTTACCTGAGATAAACTGTGTGGTAATCTATGGTGGCGGGTTAAGAATACAATTTACACTCCCTTCCTTGCCTATGGGTATCATAAAATTTGACTCAGTGATATTATCTGTAAATAACATCTATGCAAGAGAAGGAAAACTCGATATAAAACTCTATACCAACCCGTCTCGCCAGCATAGTATAGTCAATTTCGCTTCTATTTTGGAGGATGCTTGAACCCTACGGTAGGAAGTATATGACCTGAGATGATGACTATGATGACGAAACCCATCTAGTGGTGGGTTAATAATACTTTTATGACCGGCTGCCTGCCTAACAGCAACACTCCTTGGGAATGTTATTATTGACCAGACGGCATCAGATGCAGTTGGTGTAGCTCGATGTAAAACACTTTGTCATCTTTTACAAACATCCACGAGCAATATGAGGGTATACTTAGCCTAGTACCACAAAGTATATATCAGTGATTTATATTCAACTAGCTGACCCAACAGACGTTGTTATGTTTAAATAAGCGCCACCTACCGGATCCAATTGTGAATCTAAACTGAGTCGAATCCCCGTGAACATGCACAAAAAATTTTATCAGCATCGGTCCAGCCGTTTAGGAGGAGTTCAGTGACCTACACACGTACACTAGAAATTTATATATGTACTAGCTGACCCAACAGGCGTTGTTCTGTTCAAATAAAATAAAAGGTATTCTCCTTGAAATCGAGAGCAGCGCCACCTACCGGGTCCATTTGTGAATCTAAACTATTCTCGAATCTCCTTGAACACACACATAAAATTTCATAAACGTCGGTCCATCCGTTTAGGAGCAATTCAGTGACACACTCGTACACAAGAAATCCTTACTAATATTATAAATGCGAAACTAAGGATGTTTGTTTGTTTATTACGCTTTCACGCTTAAAACACCGAACCGATTTCAAAAATTCTTTCACCAATGGAAAGCTATAATATCAGGGAGTAACATAGGCTATATTTTATCCCGGTATTCCCACGGGAACGGGAACTACGGCGCGGTTAAAGCGACTGAACCCGAAGCGAAGGCGGGTTGCTAGTATATATATATAAAGATAGATTATCTCAGTATTTGTATTAATCTCCGAAACTAATTAATCGTCAATTTTCTTCAGACATCATAGTCTTTAGCGATAGTCGCTAAGCGAAGCCTAATAATAATGTAAATAAAGATGTGTGTTATGTTCTGTATATCATGCATGTTTGTGTGTACATATACATATAAATTGCTTATACTGCATCGAACATCGAACTTGCATTCTTGAAACATGACGTGTTCTCCTGAAGACGTATGCATTTCGTCTTGATTCTCTTACGTGGAATATTTTGCAGTTCATTCAACCTTCTCGTTTTAATTCTAAAATATATTCTTGTTATTTACAATTCCTAAGCCACACAGTGTTATCTATACCAATAAATAAAATTGGAGTGTCTGTTTGTAATGTCAAAATAATAGGCTTTTTTTATGCTCACACGGTTATTTGCACGACACCTATGCCTAAAATAGTAATTAAAAAATTTTTATCTGTCTGTCTGTCTGTTTGTTCCGGGTAATCTTCAAAACGGCTGGACCGATTTCAAAAATTCTTTCACCAGTGGAAAGCTATAATATCAGGGCGTAAACTAGGCTATATTTTATCCCGGTATTCCCACGGGAAGGGGAACTACGCGGGTAAAACGACTATAACCTATAACCGAAGCGAAGCGAGGGCGGGTTGCTAGTTCAGTATATTATTGAATATTCTCCATATTAAGAAGAGGATTATTTAAAGGACGACTAGGCAATGTTATCACGTAAAATCAGAGAATTTCAATCTAAAAACCTAACATAGATTTAACGGTCTGGGTAGATAATTATAAATATCTGTAATAACGATTACTTGTTGGACGTGAGACACCTTAGTCCGCCCGTGACCATGAATGCTGCAAAGTGTTCGAAACGTCGGGCAATCATAAATCAAATACAAACGCGATATAATCCGTAAAAGTAGTTTTATTTACAACCTATACATTATTGCTGGCATACCTTACGGTAGAATCATCGATTGGGCGCTCCCACGTTTAAAATTCTGCTCAAGTTAATATTTGTAAGATATCACAAGGGTTGCAGTAGAAGTGGGTTATTTATCGAAATTAAAACACTTATTCATATTTCACTCAGTATATTGTTAGCCCAATTAAAACAGGCAGAAATTCTCGTTCAAGTTTGCCCTTTCCGATCCAGGATTGGAATCCTGAATCTTACAATCGACAGTGAAATGGTGTCGTTAAAAAATTCATGAGGCAATCATAAAATTAAATGTAATTTGAACATAATGAGAATTTTCATCATAGGTAATTTACCATTGCTGCATTACAATAAAGTTTTTCTAACATCACTTCAAAATACTCATTAGCGAAACTTATAACGCAGTTGCTAAACAAATTCAATTACAAGCGGTTACAAAAAACTAGAGCAATTTTCAATCAATAAACATCAATAATTAAAATAATACGGTATAAAAACTTTGCACGAATGAAATTTCCATTGAATCTATTAAGTTGCATTGTTGACTGTATATTTACATAAAAAAAATAATTGACTAGATAGCCACAGATTTTTTTTATAAATATCTAGTCTTGTTTTTGGTTTTGGCAATCAGTCGGCACTATTACATCTCGTACCAGTGTCAAATAAATTTGTCTATTAAATTTAATACTGATAAGTCGTTAATGGTCGCAATTTCTATGAGAGAAAGAATTTCTAGTTCGGTAACCATAGAAGAGCAAATCATCACCATCATCATCGCAGCCCACATACGTCCCACTGTTGGGCTCGGGCCTCCTCCACAATGGGAGGGAATTTGACCTTCTATATCATGTTGATCAGACCTGTTGGCAATATTTGCAATATTTGGCAATATTTTCATGACCAGCCGCCTGGCTGACGCGAACCCTTCTTGAGAAAGTAATTGTTGACCTGATACCATCCAAAGAAATAACTCAGGTCTATATAAAGCTCATAGTCATCTTTTACGACACACACGCACAATGTAAGGGTTAGAGCACACAGCTTGAACTCAAGGTAAATAAGCTTTACCAAACTGTCTGACCAACGGTGGTTGGTGATTTACTAGTCTAATAATTAACAGATAGAATACCAACTATTAATAGGCAACGGCCTGGCTGTGCTCCTGGTATTGCAAAGGTCCATGTGCGATATCGTTTACCATCAGGTGTTGCCTGCACGTTTGCCACCATCAGCAATAAAAAAAAAATAATACCCTTACGTGTGACAACGTCGTTCCATTACCGCATTCATTTACAAGCATTAAACTTTTTGAAATAAACTTTTTTATTACGAATACTAGTGCCCAAAATGTCTGTTGGTCCACGAATTGACAAAAGATTAACACATTCTGATTATGTATAGACCAAATTAATTTAATTGTTTTTAAAAGTTACATCCAAAGTTTTCCATAAACAAAATATAGAATTATATTTAGTCTACCATAGATTACCTGTATCTAAATGTTATCCATTCATAAGCCTTTCGACGCCTGTATTTGGACATAGACTCCCAGATTGGTGAATTGAGATTTATAGTAATTGTTATAAGTAGGTAGCCTATGAGAAGGCTGCAATTCATTATTCTCGCTATCCTTCAGGTGTTATTTATGGTCTTCGTTTTTTTTCCCAAGCATAGTCTTATCAAGCCAGCTTTCTAACTTTCTAAGAAACTTAAATAATGTCTTTGTACACTTAATTTATCTAATAATAACACGAGAGTAAATAAAACCGTCGTATGGACTGCACAGGCGCCGATCCATTCATAATTAATGAATATTTTAATGAACGGTCTATTTTTAATTATACGGATGTGAATTAGGCTGAATGTAGGTCATGCCTTGGCATGCAGTTGAGTGCAACGCTGCAACTTGAGGTTTATTGACATTACTTTTACGTGTAGAAATTTTTATTGCAGTTTTATTCCCTCTTGAAGTTTGTTTTGATACGTCGGCCGGTTCTAGGTAGATACCCGTTTATAGCATGATATTACCATGTAGCTACCTAATAAAATATGGTTTTTTATTCTGTTGGTACAATACATTTTTAAAGTATTTTAGGTGTGGTAAAATTGTGTCTTGGAATATTCAATTATTTTCCTGAGAATATGCAAGCATCCTCATATTGATTAAATATTGGAATCGTGGAGGTTACTGGGTGTATTCAATACGAAGAAAAAAGTAATCTAGATGAGTCGATTCTTAGGAAATTGTCGTATGTTAAATTAAAAGGTTCAAAATGCCAAATGGTGCCTTGGAATAAAAAATAGGGGTGATCACTAATCACTTTTAATATACATTTCTTGTGCTCTTTTACTCAGAAATAAATCCTTTAATAACCATTAAATCTATAATCCCATTTTATTCTGAAAGGCATGTGGGCATAAGTCATTTTCTTCAGCACAGCCACAATCCCTAGGTACGTAGGAATCTGTATTAATCGGAGGGGTATGTAGGTATCATTGATGAAAAAGCTTAGTTGGATCTTAGTCGTCTTTCACGATACTCACGCAAGAAAGAGAGTGGTGAATTGTATTCTTACTCCGTCATCATACGGAAAAAGTATTCACAAACAAAAATATAACGTAATACGCATCAATTTGACACAACATAGGTATAATGTCCCTAAGCATCATGCCCCTGTATTCAAACGATGCGCACGCGCATTCCTATCGTATTATCGTCGCCGTTAACAAGTCGCACGTGTTCTACAGATCGGACGAAGCGCAATAAAACATGCCTATGAAACACTACCAAAATAGAACTGGGAAGTGCACTTAAGACCAATAATCCTGTTACATATGTTTTTATAAAGGATCACACCTATATTTTCTAAGTAGTAAATAGTTTGAGATTCGTGTGGTCATAGAGTAAGAATATACTTCAACATACCTTTCATCATTATCATCATTTTAGCTCATATACGTCCCACTGTTGGGCTCGAGTCTCCTCCACAATAGGAGTGAAATTCATCTTATAACATGCTAGTCAGACAGGTTGGTACAGGCTTTTATTTCGAGTTTTCTTCTCTTGCATAGATGTTATAAGTATATTATATCTCTTACTCGTATTTTAAGACATCCACGGACAATATAGGGAGTGGTGAATTGATTTTTTTTTATTGCAAGCGATCACCACGGTCACCATACGAAAAATTAAGTCTTATATTAGATCAATATGCCCTTCCTCTGTGGAGGAGACTCAAGTCCAGCAGTGGGCCCAGTGATTATAGCAGAGTGATATTTATAATTTTTGTAATCTAGTAATAAAATATGAATACAATTCATTTCTTCCTTTCCTATTGTAAAAGATTTTTCATAGATACGTATACCTAACTTGTATTATTTTAAATTTCTCCTCATTTTTACGTCCATCCTTACGTCAACTCATCTATGTCCCACAAGCAAGATAGGGAGTGCTGAATTGTAATACTCTATCACCATAGGAAATAATATATACCTTATAAAATTTAATAAAAACTTATTTAAGTCTGAATTAAAATGAAAGTCAACATATTACGCAGGCGCAACACGACACAGATATAATATTCACATCTATAAATATTCTGATATGTAACAAGTGAAAAGTTTATCCTAATCTTAATCTAGGGTTGAATAATAAGAAAACGTGTTGCCAACTAATCTTGCAGGATATATACACATATGGCTATCATTTAATTAAATCTAGCGTGAATATTTTGTTGTTAAAAAGTGTATAAAATATAAACAACTATAGGTTATATAGATTATTGTATAAGTCTTATAGGAATAAATAACTGGTAGGTGGAGAAAGTATTCATTTTCAGATATGAACCTAACCTGAAAATAAAGGTTTATAAACAGTGTGTGTTACCGGCAATGACGCACAGCATTGAAACGTGGTCTCTAAATGTCAAAATCGCTCAACGTGCCATGGAGAGGGCTATGCTCGGTATTTCACTACATAATAAAATTCGGAATATGAAAATCCGTAGAAGAACGGGTGTAACCGACATAAGCCGCAGAATTAGCACGTTGAAATTGCAATGGACAGGCCACGACGCTCGTCGAACCAACAACCGTTGAGAAAGAAAGGTTCTCGAGTGGCGACCATGAATCGGACAATACAGCGTAGGACAACCCCCTACTACCTAGTTCAGTTCCTTGCCATTTTCAAGATGTTGGCAACCCAACTGAACTACCAACATCTTGAAAGTGACAGGGAACCATAGGGTGCAAGTAGCACAGGACCGTTCCAAGTAGCATTCTCGTGGGCAGCCCTATGCCCAACAGTGGACGTCTACAGGCTGATGGATTGATGAATGGATATAAACCTATGAAGAATGAACTTCCTTAAACACATAACGAAAATTAAAGGTTAGTATTTTGTTTTGTCGTCTGTTCAAAGGGTTATAGTCAATTAATTTCATACAATGGTGAAGAAGGCTCATATTCGTAAATATTTATTTAGGTACAACACAACGAAAAAGAATGAAAAAATGTATGCATATGAAATAAAAATATTTTTATGGTTCTTTTATTTCGATGTTATTTTCTCGGTAAACACTTTCTGGGATTCCGCTTGCCTCCTACGTGAAGCGCAGCAGTACAGCATCACGGATTTAACAGAGCTTAAGGAACCTATATGTGAGCTTTACGAACAGATAAAAAGAATAGATACAGATGAGGACGCTTTATTGATGAATCTCACCTTTCCTGCCATTCGGTCAGAAGCTCCGGGTAAACACTTGAGAAACATCCATGGTTATGAGAAGACGAAGGTGTTTTAATTTTTATCTTATCCTGAGATCGATTCTTTAATTGCTATGGACAGCCCAGCTCTTCCAACCTGCCATATATATAGATATTCACATAAATATAAGAAATTACTAACCTTTCATACAATGTAATGTTATGGACTATATTAACAGCATCAATATTATTGCAGAATATATGGGTCTTAAGCTTTTAATATTTACAATGTACAGTTAGTAGTATGCATACTGCACTTGAAACATAAGCAAGTCGACTCGTGCCTTCCTTTCTTGGTCGTGTATTTTAGTTAAGATAAGAATGCACTCATGAAGATACGTCCATCCAAGTTTATTATTAGACTGTAAATGAAGATTGCAGTAGGATAAGTCATAATAGTTAATCGCGAACGTACGAGTATGTTTGTTTGGTTTATATTTCTGTGCGGTGTAATGAATGTATAATATTAATATTCTGTAATAAGTATTAAATAAGGCGACGTATACATACCACGTGACCCGTTTTTTACAATTTGTTAGCCCCGCCTATCAGTGTATCTGAAGTGTAAGCCAAGACGAATTAAGTAGGAAGGAGGCGGCGGATCGCCTGCGCGAGGAGCGCAGCCTTGATGAGGCGATCCGCCGCCGGCGACTGGGGCGGCGTAGGCGCGAATACCTGCGCCTCATGCAGCCCTAGCCGAGGCCGCGGGTGACGTGACCGGGAAATTAGTCCGTCACCCGTCGAGAGGCCGACCGCGTAAGGTAAGGCTGACGTCCTTCCCGAGGGGGGGACGTCGGTCGATGGGAGGGTACCCCAAATAGGGGGTATTCCGTCGGGCCGACCACTGACATCAAGTAACCCTGCTCCGGTGGTTGGCCCAACGACGAAGGCGACGTGCATCGTGGATGGGTTGCCGGTGTGCGTGCTTACGCCCCTCTGTCTCCCCGGACGGAGTGGTGCGAGGAGCGCGCCGACCGCAACCCACCCCCCCAAAAAAAAAAGGCGTATTAAGTATGTTTTATACCTATAGTTTTATACAAAAAGAGGTTATTAAAAATAAAAAAGGTAATCTAATAGTACGATCCACAAATGGTTGCTTTGGGTCTGGGTGTAATTTATGTATGTTTGTAAAGTTCAAGAGTTATTTCCTTAATTAAAATTGCTGCATATTGTCTTTTACGAAAAAAAATGGCGCTAAAGTAGGAAATAGGGGTAAATAGTTATTGGGAAGACATGCTTTTTCAATCTTTGTATTCCTATTACTGATCGTAGAGAATAATTACATTCATCTACCCATCAATCTATCGGCATTAGCTGTTAGGGATAGGCATCCCCAAATAGAAATAATGTTATAATCCATTTTTGGCAGGTGTATTAGTGATCACTGTTATGAGTTTCCTTATTAAAAGTTCACCAAGAGTGTGCTGACGCACATTTTGCCTCGTAATCCATCTCCTGATTTTCACGAATGTCAAGCTAGAATGGTGGAAACTTGTATGTTTAACTCATGAACATAAGAGCCGAGGAGAATGATTACAATTACATTTTTTTACTTTCATTGTAATATACCATCGCGTCTGAATTTTTGAGAGTCATATTAAATAATTTTAAGGGCATTTTACATAATTTACTGCAGGGAAAGTGCTTAGGGACTCTGAATATAATTTAACAGTGCTTTACATATGTTTTCGTATTAACTGAATTTTCCTAATTATTAATATAGTTGTCGTATTAATAAAGGATACAATTTGACTTACTAACGCAGTTTAAATAAAGCCTTAGGGATGTATAAAATTTGACAAAAAGATTTTTGTAGCCATGCCACATAATTTGTTAGAAAAATACCACCGTTCCATACCAATGCGGTTCTTTCGCATATATCCGTCTTTCAATATTATTATCCTATAGGTATTAATTTGCACAAATGGTGTAAATATTATCTATATTTTATCGCGGACACGTTTAAGACACCTAATAAAATACTTACATAAATACAAGATACAGTAACCAGCGTGAATTCCACCTGAGAATTCACTCTATATCTTATAGAAGTAATTACCGTTTCCGTGTAAATGACGCAAATAGTCTTGATAATAGAGACATTAGCGGGTCTAGTTTATGTCCGACTTCATAAGATCAGTAGTAACATTTCAACTGTTTCATAACAAGCAACTCATTATACCTATATTTCGAGGTCAGGTGGTTGAGCCGTACCACCCGGCTTTTCGTTGTCTATCCTTTAGGTAGAAAAGCTTATCTCATTGTTAAGAATGTACTCATAGTACGTGACCGTTTTTACAATTTTCATTCCCCAAACTTCGGTGACCATTGGTTGTACAAATTGAGATCCAATTGACTTCAAGCGTAATAATTTAAAAAAAATTGTTGGCATTAAAATTCATAGATTTAGTCTGGAAATCGAACCTGTAATATTATAGAAGACATTGGAAATTTAAAATGCGGGAACAAGGTGGTAAAAACGAGGGAACAAGGTGGTAAGGTGGTGTAAAACCGAAGTGAAGCGAGGGTGAATTGTTAGTTTTTAATATGTTTGTGTATTTACGAAGAATTAAAAATTGTCAGCTTTTAACAAATTATGCGAACTGAATATGAATGATTTTTTATTAATTCTATACAAACAAAGACGCAGGCAATCGTCGTCTTAACTAAATAGTAAATACCATCGTATAACAATTTCTAAGAAGCAGCTCAGTCATGAAGGTGTGCTAAAATTATTCACATGTTATGCTAGTTTATTTGTGTTATGCGGTTGGATGAGGCATCTTAATGGGTACGCGTGCCGATCTTAGATAATATTACGATGGAAATGCCTTGTTATGCCGACGGGATAAATACAGCGCGGTAAGGATGTAAAGGCATTTTTTATCGCTACTTGCATACTCATTTATAATAAATGGAACGTAATATACATTGCTCTTGCTAACTAGATTATTTTATGGATATTTTTGTTACCACACGTATAAAGTGTAAGGAATGCAGTATTGTAGCAGCTGCGAATACTACCATCCCTTACATTGTCCTTGTGCGCCATAAAAAACTATTCAGACCTGTACCTAGTCCAGGGCCGGTTCCTCCTGATGCCGAATGCAATTGCGTACCAGACAACAATTGCATTCTTAAGGAGGATTGACGGCCAATAACTTTCACTTAATTTAAATATGTAATTACTATGAAAGAAGAATCAGTCACATATTGAGTCGATCCCAAGGAATTGCAATAAGAGCAAGGTGGTGATGACGACCTATAAAAAATAAAGAAAATAGTCTTGAAGCATGTGTCATTATTCTATGGAGCATATGCTATGTTGTGCTCAGAATTTATCTGCAAGACAGAATCCGTAATATGGAAACCTGTAGAAGAACGCCTGTAACCGATATTCTACCACGAATTAGTACTTGAATCGGCAATCTGCCTCATTGCTAAATTGACAATTTCCATCTCTCGGCCATAAACTCTATAAAGAACGAGTTCTCGAGTGACGACTACGTATCAGACGATGTTGTTTGGGACGGTCCTCCACCAGGTAGACTGACAACTAGGTGAAAGTTGTTGTACGCAGGCGACACAGGACCTCACATATAGCGATCCATGAGGGAAGCCTACTGCAGTGGACCATAAAAGACTAAATGGTTACTTACATGATACGCAGTATTTCCTTACTGTACTACTTTTTTTGATAAATTCATCATTCTTAACATCTCGGAACATCTATATCCCACTGTTGAGCTCGAACCTCCTCCAAAATAATACCATTCTGTACCATACTGATCAGACAGGTTGGTATAGGGTTTTATTTCGAGATTTTCTTCTCTTAAATATATGTTGTCGGTATATTATATTCTTTAGTGCAATTTTAGGACATTTTGGACAAGAAATGAGACAGTGAATTGTATTTTAACCGACTAAAAAAAGAGGAGGTTCTCAATTCGGATGTTAGTATTTTTTTTATGTTTGTTTGCGCATACTCCGTCGCTTGCCAACCGATTTGAAAAATTCTTTTTTTGTTGGAAAGGATAGGTATACTACCCAAATGGTCCCATGAAAATTATTAAATTATCGTAAAAACGCATCCTACCCATGGAAGCGGCTTTGCTTCGCCTCTGGGGATCCTGACATCTGCGCGGACCGCATTACCGACGTGGTTATCACGGGGATGGAATTATTTATCCCCAACAATAAAATACCCGTCGGTGGCCGCAGTCGACGCTGGTTTAATAAATCCTGCAGGGAGGCTGCACGCCAGAAGCGGTCCGCATATCGGGCCTGGAATAGGGCCCAAAAATGTCATGACCCGAACGCCACAGAGGTGGGGCGGCAATTTAATACCGCTTCTAGATCTAGTAAGAAAGCTATTGCCAAAGCCAAGGCGGAACATGTTGCCAGAATTGGCGAGCGATTGCAAAGCTATACCGCTGGGAGTCGTGCATTCTGGTCGCTCGCCAAGGCTGCCCAAGGCAACTTCTGCCAGTCTAATCTCCCTCCACTGCAGAAACACGATGGCAATCTGGCCCACAGCGCAAAGGAGAAGGCCGATCTTCTAGGTCAATCCTTTGCCTGTAACTCGACTTTGAACGCCGGAGCGGCCACACCACCTACCATCTCACGGTGTGAAAGCTCACTGCCCGAAATCCGCATCACGCAGCGAGCGGTTAGGCGGGAGCTGCGGCTTTTAGACGTCCATAAGTCGAGTGGGCCGGATGGCATCCCTGCAGTGGTCCTAAAGACGTGCGCCCCTGAATTGACTCCTATCCTTATGCGCCTATACCGACTTTCCTACGTAACTAACAGGGTTCCGTCTTCGTGGAAGGTAGCCCATGTCCACCCGATCCCTAAAAAGGGAGACCGGTCTGACCCATCGAATTACAGGCCAATTGCGATAACATCCTTGCTCTCCAAGATAATGGAGAAAATTATAAACCGCCAGCTTCTGCAGTACCTTGAGGATCACCAGCTGATCAGTGATCGCCAATACGGCTTTCGTCGTGGTCGATCGGCTGGTGATCTTCTTGTGTACCTCACTCACCGTTGGGCAGAGGCCTTGGAGGGCAAGGGTGAGGCGCTAGCATTCAGCCTAGACATCGCAAAGGCGTTCGATAGGGTCTGGCACAGGGCAATTCTATCGAAGCTACCATCATACGGAATCCCCGAGGGACTCTGTAATTCGCTTGCCAGCTTTCTGGATGGTCGGAGGATAAAAGTCGTCGTAGATGGCTCCTGCTCCGATACCATGACCACTAATGCTGGTGTACCACAAACCTCGGTGCTCTCCCCGACATTGTTTATCCTGCATATCAACGACATGCTCTCCATCGAGAATATGCGCTGCTATGCGGATGACAGCACGGGTAACGAACGGTATACTGAGCAACGGAATGTCCCTCGGAGTACTCAGGAAAGAAGGGTTCAACTTGTATCTGAAGTCGAGCGCTCTGTGGGGCGGGCCTCGGAATGGGGTGAACGCAATTTAGTCCAGTTCAACCCCACAAAGACACAAGTTTGCGCGTTCACTGCAAAGAAGGACCCGTTTGTCATGGCGCCTCAGTTCCAAGGAGTAACTCTCCAAATTGCCGACAGTATTGGGATCCTCGGCGTCGATATATCGAACAAAGTCCAGTTTGGGAGTCATTTGGAGGACAAAACCAAATTGGCCAGCAAAAAGTTGGGCGTCCTGAACAGAGCCAGGCGGTACTTCACACCGAGACAGCGCCTTGTACTATACAAGGCGCAAGTTCGTCCTCATGTGGAGTACTGCTCACATCTCTGGGCAGGCGTGCCCAAATATCAGCTAGACCCACTTGACTCCCTCCAAAGGCGTGCTGTTCGAATCGTCGGGGATCCCAATCTCACGGACGGATTGGAGTCGCTGGAGCGGCGGAGAGACTTTGGGTCACTCTGTGTACTCTACCGACTCTTTCACGGGGTGCTCTGAGGAACTGTTTGACTTGGTACCACCGTCACCGTTTTACCAACGTACCACTCGACAAAACTCGAGAAAATTTCCGTGCGTTCATGCGTTTCTGCCATACCTACTGTAGCAATCAATCTTAACGCTCACATATAGGCCCCGTAAAGCTCTTCCGTATCCGTGGTGCCGTACTGCTGCGCTATCGTAGCTGTACTCCTGTTTACTTATTGGCTGACTAGTCATTTTGTTTTCCTGTCTCCCGCTTTTCCAACTCCTCCTCTTTAATCTTTTCTAATTAAATTTGTTGCGGGTCCGAAGACAATTAAAATCATATCCCGGGACTGCCTGAGGGTCAAACCTCGGTGTCATTTATGGAGACCATTGTGGATCCTGGCTTACAGGAGTTACAATGGTGGGAATGTGTGGTGGAATTAGTACCACTCGACACCGCAACAAGGTTCATCCATTTCACCTGGAAACGATATGGTCTTCAACTGTACGTTTCCAGCGATCATTTCTCCCACGTACGTGCAGGCTCTGGAATGAACTACCTGCTGCTGTGTTTCCCGAGCGCTATGACATGTTCTTCTTTAAACGAGGTTTAAGAAGAGCATTTACTTCACGGTAGGCAACGGCCTGGCTGTGCCCCTGGTATTGCAAAGGTCCATGTGCGGCAGCATCACTTACCATCAGGTGTGCTGCCTGCTCGTTTGTCACCAACGGCAATAAAAAAAAAAATATTGTCTACATTAACGATCTTCTTTCTTTGAAGTCGGTTTTTATTTTGTTAAAAATTTTCTTGTTACATTCGACACAACATGAAATACTTTATTTGTAAAATTTTACGATAAAAATTGAGTAAAAGATTGATAAACTACGTGACAAAAAGCTTGGGGGTACGCAAGATATTCCTCATAATAAATATAAACAAAATATAATGATGAATAATCCTTGTAAATGATAAATTACTATTTATACTAGGTACTACTTTATAAACATCTATATATATTCTCTCACATAGCTGTTGTAGGAATACTTGGCTACTACTAAACGTACTCAATGCTTACAATAAGATAAACTAATACGAACATTGCATTCGGTTCTGTCAAGTTCACACGTGGTTTATGCGCATAGCCCTTTTGCGCTCTTTCTGCGTCAATTCGCAGGCAACAGATGTTATTAATAATTTATATATATATTATAACCTACAGTGGCAGTTTTTTTTTTTATTGGCGTGTATATATTGCACACGAACTATTTCGCGCCAATTTTGTTGCCTTCATAACTTAAAAACTATTCAACATAAACGCACTAGCTTAGTTAGTTTTTTTTTACCTGAATATCATATAATTAAAAGAATAACAATATAGAAATAATAACTTGCATATAACATAAATTATATTATCTATAAATAAGTATATATAAGAAAGTATAAGTAGATTAACTAAATATAAAATAATCAGTAAGTACCATATAACGTAGTACCACGAAATAATCAATAAGTAAAGAATTTTTTTTTTTTGGGTGGGCTGCGGTCGGCGCGCCTCCGCACCACTCCGTCCGGGGCGACAGAGGGGCTTAAGCACGCAACTCCCGCAACCCACCCGGAAACCACCTCGCCTTCGTCATTGGGCCCACCACCGGAGCAGGTTTACTTGTCGTCAGTGGTCGGCCCGACGGAATACCCCTAATTGGGGTACCCTCCCATCGACCGACGTCCCCCCCTCGGGGAGGACGTCGGTCTTTCCTCACGCGGTCGGCCTCTCGGCGGGTGACGGACTAATCCCCGGTCACGTCACCCGCGGCTTCGGCTAGGGCGGCATGAGGCGCAGATAGTTGCGCCTACGCCGCCCCAGTCGCCGGCTGCGGATCTCCTCATCGAGGCTGCGCTCCACGCGCAGACGAGCCGCCGCCTCCTTCTGCGAGATCACTGTCTCGCAGAAGGCTGCGACCGCGTCCCAATTGCCGACGCTGTCGACCATCGCCCTAGCGATGGCCGGCAGCGTCAGGTCGGCACCGATGATTGCGACGAGTTCACGGCGCTGCACTGCCCAAGCCGCGCAGGCCTCGATAAATAAAGAAAGAATAAGAAAGTAAGTCTTAATAAGTAAAGAATAAGAGTACAATTTACCACTCCCTATCTTGCCAGAGGATGTCATAAGATGACTAAGGGATATCATATGCATATAACATCTATGCAAGAGAAGGAAAACTCGAAATAAAATCCTATACCAACCTGTCTGATCAGCATGGTATAGTCAATTTCCCTCTTACCGTGAAGGAGACTCGAGCCCCGCAGTAGAACGTAAATAAGCTGGTATGATGATGATCTGAAAATTATTTAAGATAGTTAAGATCCAAGAGATCATAAGTTATTTACTACATGTAAATAATTCGATTATGGAATTTAAAAAGATTTTTGCAGTGAGAAATAAACAAAAAATTGTGTTTTAAATTTACTTAAGAATTTTATACGTTCTTCTAATGAATAAATTTCAAAATTATCGCCAGAACTTGACACCCTATATTTCAAATCTTTTACGGATGAAGTTCATGTAACATCGACCATACATAATTATCACAACATTGAACTTTTATTTCCACATTTACGTTTTTGATGGGATCAAAATCATTTCGTTATACGGTATTTTAATATTTGCTTCATTATGCGACAATGGAATAAACATTAAAAAAATACTTAATATACGTTCTCAATCCAGCTTCAATTGTGATTTTAAACCATCCCTGTATTCTCACTGTCACTAAACTTACCTACCTACATTAAATCTACCTAAGTTGTTATTATATGAACATAATATGCATAATAATAACATTTAGTTATGGTCCATATTTTGTGTATTCAAGTCGCAATTAAAATGTCCTCTAAATATTTGTTAGTGCGGTGATTTCCAGAGATTTATCAAACTTGTAATTCAAATATATTTATGTAACAACTGCATTAGCCATTACAAGATAAAGTTTATGCGTCCACATATCCATCGTACATCAACAATATTATTGATGTGTATAAAGCAAATGAATATCTCAGAATATATTTCTGTACAAAACGAACGAAACGTTTATGTAACGGACTGCATTCTACCATAAATTGTAGATACATAAATTTATTTAGGCTACAGGATTAATTAGGTAAATAAATTTATTCTAATATATTGCAAATAAGCTAATATTTGTTTTGTTACATACTTTTATTGTTATGAGCAAATATTTCTCGCATCATTAAATGCCGGTCAACTGTGAGACAAATGTATTTATCATTATTATTTTTAGTATGATTCGTTACTGATGGATAAATAAAACGTGCCCGTTAGATGACGGAGTAAGAATAAAATGTGTCACCGCCCTTTACGTTCCTATTTTCTTATTTTTTTGAGATTCAATCTAAGTAGATAGGTACTATAGTATTGATAGTCTCATAGACGGTTTTTATTCCATGTTTTTTTTCCTTTGTCACCCTCTCCCATAAGCAGTTTTTAGTAATTTTGAATACATATTTAAAAATAATGAAAATTTCATTGAATGAATTATACTAAAATTTAGGCACTTCTAATCCGATACAGAATTCAAGTTTTATATTTTACTTAATTTGGAAAATATATAAATATTTTAGAAATTTCTGTATATTAATCTATTGAATTTTTTGTTTTTCCAGGTAATCCCAACGACAAGATTCTATATGGTCGTCCGAATAAACGTCGGAGCGCATCTTTCCCCGCCCCACGGTCTCTGGACCGACGCAACTCACTAAGGATCTTCGGTTCATCCAGCAAATACCTCCAACGATGCGCATCAACAAGAAGCCTGCACCATAAAAATGTTAACACCACCGACAGTTCGTCATCCACCGATTACCCGCCTAGCGTAGAATCTGCATCGCCTAGTAAGTTAATTTTTAAAATAACTTATCTAAAATGGAATGATTAGTCTATAATTAGAATAATTAATCAAAAACTGCAGTTATTAATCTAAAATTAGAATAAATAATTTAAAAGTAAATTAATTAACAGATATTTCAGTAATTCGTTTAAAGTTGTATAACGTAAAAGATGTTGTAGAGACGAGTTAAAAAGACAATGTATCACCATTCGATTCACTTGTTAGTGTCGTAAAAAGAATCATTGACCCTGTCTTAAGTCGCATACTTATTTACACAATACACGGTAAGATCTCTTAGCAAACTTGAAGAAAAACATTGCACAAACAATGTATTAGCCTTTGCTTCGATTATTTCCTCCTAAATTACTTTGTATTTGCACATCTAGTGCTTTGCTGTTGCTCTAACAAAATACATAAATATTTTTCTTTCTAACAGTTTTATGAGCGGCCGTCTGCCTGACGTTAAGGGTTGACGTTGAGAATGTAATGGTTGATCAGACGGCATCAGATGTCGTGGCCCAGGTCTTAGTAAAACTCTTTGTCGTCTTTTACGACACCCACAAGCAATGTAAAGGTTGCTATCCATCTGTAAATACTCTATGGCTCAGACATTTACCCCTTAGAGTATGATACAAAATCTACAGTATCACCGCTCTCAAGTTTTAATAGAAGTTTCATAGAATTACAAATTCTTATGAATTTATCTTATATGATAACTTGAAATGATACCCTATACCAACCCGTCTGACCAGCGTGGTATAGTAGGTCCATATCCCTCCTATTATGGAGGAGGCTCGAGCCCAACAGTGGAACGTATATGGGCACAAATGATGAATTTATCTAAATTTATGCTAAAATACTTGTATCGATTTATTATTAGCACAAGTGTAGGTTGTTTTTAGCTATATTGACTTATACGTGCAAACATGTTTACACAAACTACTAAGCATTTATTTACTTATACTTAGCAAGCAAATAATTGGCATTTATTTTTATTAGCACTGTCAAATAAAGTCTCACGCCTTTTTTTTTGAAAATATTAACACAGATTTAACCCATATTAGGTTACATTTTTAACGGCCATGTACCTAATAGGAGGCGATTCTATTCTCCTACACAAGACGCAGGTATACCAATGTGATACTACTAAGAATTAATGAAAGAATCCTCTAATGCCCGACTCTTGGTGCGTCGTGTACGCTTGCCGTCTAGATGACAATAGAAGCTGTAAATTTAACGATTTCTAAACTTTAGTAGATAATATAGTTATGAAACAAAATTAATTTTACGTATTTTATCGAGTTTTATTTTTACTATAGCAAACGAAATTCAAACGCGATAAAATGTGTAAAAATAGTTTTATATAATGAATAAATCTTACCTTAAAATGATAAATGTTTTTAGCTAAATACATATAACTCAATTTAAAGGAGTTTCTGCGGATTTATTGATTAAGAGGTTATGAAATGGGAGCGAAAGTCCTATTGCAAAAATATTTTAGCGTGAATGTGGAAATCTTTGTTGGTAAAGGGACATCCAGACAAAGTTAATTAATGGTCCAAGGACAATATAGGAGGAACCTGTAAACATCGAGTTTATGGAAATATAAATACAGGTAGGTACTACGGTACCTAAGTAGATAGTTACGATTATCTAAAGTATCTGTAGAGTTGCGGGAGAAGGATTCAATTGAAAATTTATTTTTGTTTGCCTCTAAGCAATGAAGAATCAAGCCACCTAATCATCACCAACTCAGTTCATATATGTTCCACTGCCTGATCGACTATGTCAAGCTAGGTTTTATATGGTAATTGATAAATACTTATATTTAAAATTTGCCAACTCTTCCAGTGGTGTTGAGACTAAGGTTAGTCGTTTTTTATAATCACCTATTGAAAAGAAAGGGGTGGTCAGGGTTCGTATTCTTAATCCGTCACCACAGAGAAACACCCAACTCATAGTAAATGATAACCGCTCATAGATATTAGAACTTTATATCACTTAAACAATTAAGTTCCTAGTTCCAAGAAGAACCCATAATTAAGAGAGTTTTATTCCCATGCAGGATAGTACAATATTGTTGTTTCGAGTTTGGGTGTAATTTGTATCCGTTCCTAGAATCTCCCGTAATACAAGGATTGTTTTGAAGGGGGGTTGACTTGCCCAGGATAGTACTGCTGACCACTTTTCTGGTGATTGGTTAAAAAGAATACATCTACGGGCAAGTATGTATATTTCATTCATCATCGTGCCAAATTACTGAATATTGTTCACATTATGTGTTTCAGAAAAAGTGTCCCTGTTGTCCCGCTTATTCAGACGAAGCGGCCGCAGCAAGCAGACGCGAGCGATGAGCACCTTCTCTGCGCAGTTCCCGCCCACAGAGTGGTTCAACTCCAAAGCGGTACACTTACATTGTGTAGCCACGCAGACTAATTCGAAGGTAGGTTTCACACAAATGTTATAAGTAGTGACATCCGAAATAATACCTACTAGAGATCCAGAGTAGTAATGGAACAAGTGTAAAAGACGACCCACGTAATAAGGAATACCATAAAAGACACATGAGGAATATAACATAGATGCAGGAGAAAGTAAATTCACAAAAATAAAAACCCTATGCCCATCCGTCTGACCAGTGTGGTATAGTAAGTAAAATGCTGTCCATTGTGGAAGATACTCGAGCATAACAGTGGAACGTGGGCTGAAAAAATTGGATTCACACCTATTGCCCCTAACCGCCACCAACATTAAAATTATTACTGAAGATTTCTTGAGGCAATTTTCGAAAATCGAGAATGCAAAATATAGAAAATAATTTTGCCGGCAGAACCAACATTCGAGTCCAAGACATGATCGCAATTACATCTACAACCTATACAACCTACCTACTTAGGATCGCAAGAACATTATATTAACTTGAACTTGGTTTGACACGCTACCGCGTGTCTAGATTAATATATAAAATCGTAAATATACAGTATATTTACGATATAGTATATTTCTGTGTGGAGACGGAGTAAGAATTCAGTTTGCCACTCCATTTCCCGCACGTGGGTGTCGTAAAAGTCAACAGCTTGTATTCTTATAATTATATACAGATAAGAGCCATGCGAGAAGCGAAACTCGAAACAAAAACCTATATAAACCCGTCCGACTAACGTGGTACAGTAGATTAATTTCCCTTCCACTGCGGAGGAGGCTCGAACTCAATATGAGCTTAGATGACGATAATGATATAATATCTATCGAACTAATATTATGTTTATGCTATGAACCATGACAAGTAGGTGTTTCGCCACCAACCCCATCCATCTAACGCCTTCTGACGTCATAGGTTAAAAATACAAGGAGACACCATCCGTGAGAATTGTAAAAACCGACTAAAATAGCACCGGGGTAATGGAGGACAACGCTCGCCTGGGCAATCTTCTTCTATTTTAATCAGTCCTATCTCCATGTATTATAATAACTAATTACTGTAATTAATTGCTACTGCTAAATCTAGTAATAGTGGTTGACATCAGGCAGACCACCGGATCCTCTACGACCGATTAATAAGAATGTACTCAAAGTAGATATATCTTTCAAAGCCACGAAGATAAAATAATAAACATTTCCTTAATGTTTTGCAGGAGTCACTGCAGAGTCAAACATCGTTCATCTCATCGTACTATGACGGTTCGGAGATCAGTAATCGGTCCTCGACGCTGCCACGCAGGCACAAGCGCCACCTATCAACCGAATCGGGAATAGCGGGTTCTAACTACGACCACTCGCCCGTCAGACATTCCAGTCCCAGCTCTGGTAGTCTGCCAAGGTCAACACTGAGCAGGAGTTCTACCCATAAAACGATTCTTGATCATTTTGGATCACCACAAAGAAATAGTGACCCGAAACTAAGAGACAGTCCAAGCGGAAGTTTAAGAAGGGTAGATTACAGTAACTCTGACCATATCATGTCTACAAGTGGTCCATCCAGCTTAGAGAGTACAACACCACTACGCACACCACGTAAGGATGCCAAAAACGGTCAGTTAGACCCAAATTCTTCAATGAAAAGGAGCTACCACACCAGTGGTAGTAGTGGACACTCCAGTCTAGAGTCTCATATATCAGATCGCACATTAAAGCCTTCGCCTAGTCATAACAACTCGCATGGAGCACCTGGTCTTAGCAGAGCACAGTCACTTGTGAAAGTACAGAGCCTACAAAGCTCTCCAAAGAGTCTTCACAAATACAGAACAAAACCACCTATTGTCGGTGGCGAAACGGTAAAAAACGGTAACACATCACCCAACAGTTCACCAAAAAACTGTCCAAGCACGCCCAAAAAAACCGCAACCCCTCTGCATAAAACCCTAGGGGCTAAGGTAGAAAACCCGTCAACTACAATGTTGACCAGTTCCAATTCTAACAATTCTATCACACTAAAAGTTACCACAAATACAATCTCCCAGAATGGTGGTGGTACTAACACCAAAGTATATGTACAGAATTCGCCAGCTAGATCTGTAATCACTTTTGAGAATGGTAAAGTCACTGAGACTACAAATGGAAGCAACATCTATATTATTAACGACGATAGACAAGTAGTATCTGTATCTCAGAACGGAGTCCCAAACAAAACACCTAAAAATCCCACTGAAACATCTTTCGATGTTTGCGTAGAAAAAAATAAACAAATGTATCAAGAGACAGAACCAACCAAAGTACAAGAAAATAAGTTCAATAAGAATTCAATCAATGACACGGGTATGAACAATAACCGTAAGTTATCTTTACAAATTGGTGGTGCAGCAAATAACAACAGTTTTGTATACAAAAACCAATTGAACAATACGAATGAAGTTGCATCAAATCCCACCTCTCCCGCCATACACAACAACATAAATAATTTGGAAACTACTGCAAACAGTAATCCATCAACACCTACTAAAAGTTATGATAATATTATAGGATCGTTGGGCAGTCTGAGATATCAGAAGAACTCTTTGTCATCAGCCAACAGCGGCATACAGCCGAACATCAATTCGAACAGTGAGTTGAAAAGCGTCGATTTGTTGAAGAAAGCAGCTGCACTTCAAATGCTTAACGGATTGCCGAATGTTAACAATAGAGTTAGTTCCGACTCCATAGCAAATTTATTAACGAAAGCTATCGACCAGAAACCGGTAGTTCTGGGATCCGAGCCGAATTTAGCGTTAAAAAACCAGGAGCCAATAAAGGACATCAATACGTCGGCAGAAAAAATAAATTGTTTGGAGAACAAACAGAAGAGATACAGCCTAAGTCAAGAAAGCAAGAAAGATAATCAAGACTTCTACAATTTTCCGAGCTTAAGCGATCTAAGTTTTAATTTTACTAGTTTAGCTGCACAAAAGATATTGAAAGGCGTAAGTATTAATAGCGTGGACACTTTAGTCGAGCTAAATATGGCTGCAAACAACTCGGAAAAGCAGAACAATCGCGATGTCGCTGCTGTGTGCACGGACTTTGGCCTTGTATAGCAGTTAAAGTATAATATTTTTTGTTGTAAAATGTACAATACTAGACATAACACAGTATAAAATAAGGTAGTTGTATAACTTATTCATAACTACGTAATAACACGCTTTAGATATGCAGTACCTACATACATATAACTAGTTGGAAATTACTCTTGTAAGATTTTGTACCCTACTTACGAAATTTATCTTAAATGCATTGTGTATCCACTATTACCTACATTTAAAATTATGTTTGTCTTTACTAACTTATTATCATTGAATGTATCAATGTAGAAATTATTTAACACAGTATTCGTTATGTAAATGTAATCTTAAACATTTAATCGGCAATTCGTAGTTTGTAGCTCACTTTAATATTCAGACAATAATTCTGAACGTTTATTAAAAACAAAATGGTGGCCTAAGATATCTTGTTACATGGAAAATTAGTGCCTAATTCGATTATAGTAGAAATTGTAGTCATAATGTAATTTTTCAATATTCCTCAATGTGTACTGCTCTGCGCCACATCAGGGGTATATTTTATAGGTACATAAACAGAGATACCCTCCACAGCACTTCTGTTCGTGCCATCACAATACTTCCAGTGAAAAAGTCGAGTACAAACTAGAATATGTAACTCCAGATTCCATCCAGCAATGGGAATTTATAGGAATGATTTGTAAAATGTATGTCATGTATTAAGTGCCATAAAACCATAGTATTACATAAAAATGGGCGAAATATGGAATGGGAAGCGATAATTGAAATCATTTCATGTAAGGTGTTACTGAGTTTGTGTATGAAAGCAATGGGTATTTATTCATTAGGGAACATAATCCGAAGTCATATCGCAGTTAGTTTTATTTCAGTAATAACGCCATTTGTAAAAACATTAACAATATAAGATGATGCTTTAAAAATCTCGTTTTATTTGCCGCCTTCTATCTTTACTGTAAACCATACTGTAAGGCCACTGAAATAATGTGACACCATAAACAAAAAAACCTAGTCGAGAATACCATCTTCATATATATATTTCTTGTGTACGTGTATGTCACTGAACTCCTCCTAAACGGCTGGACCGATGTTGATGAAATTTTGTGTGTATTCCAGGGTATTCGAGAATGGTTTTAGATTCACAATACGACCCGGTAGGTGGCGCTGCTATTGATTTCAAGGAAAATTCCTTTTATTTTATTTGAACAGAACAACGTCTGTTGGGGCAGCTAGTTTAATTATAAAAATGGAGAATGCTCAAAACCAGGCTATTTCTGCGTCATTGTGTTACCAGTTTCAGTTTTCCCTTATAAATCTTAATTTAAATTACTAGCAACCCGCTTCGGTTTCAGTCGTCTTACCCGCGTAATTCTCGTTCTTGAGGGAATAGCGGGATAAAATATAGCCTATGTTACTCTCTGATATTATATCTTTCTATTGGTGAAAGAATTTTTGACATCGGTTCGGTCCAGGGTATTCGAGAATGGTTTTAGATTCACAATACGACCCGGTAGGTGGCGCTGCTATTGATTTCAAGGAAAATTCCTTTTATTTTATTTGAACAGAACAACGTCTGTTGGGGCAGCTAGTTTAATTATAAAAATGGAGAATGCTCAAAACCAGGCTATTTCTGCGTCATTGTGTTACCAGTTTCAGTTTTCCCTTATAAATCTTAATTTAAATTACTAGCAACCCGCTTCGGTTTCAGTCGTCTTACCCGCGTAATTCTCGTTCTTGAGGGAATAGCGGGATAAAATATAGCCTATGTTACTCTCTGATATTATATCTTTCTATTGGTGAAAGAATTTTTGACATCGGTTCGGTGGTTCAAGCGTAACAAACAAACTTACTTTCGCATTTATAATATTAATAAGAATATATTATACTGGACATAAACGTCATAAATCTATACCAATAAATAAAATTGGAGTGTCTGTTTGTAATGTCAAAATAATAGGCTTTTTTCATGCTCACACTAGTGGCGTAGCGTGCCTTGGCGGGGCCCCGTATAAAAAATTATTTGGGGGCCCTTATGAAGGGTAAAGATTTCTCACAAAAGAAAAAAAAAAAGTTTGCATAAAATTGATACAAATACATATTTATTCATCATATCATAATTATCTATCTGTCAATTTAAAAAAAAATACAAACAATTCAAATTAAATATACACTCTCCTTGCCTTTTTTTCGGCAAACTGATTTATTAAATCATTTATAATTACTTTTTTTTAGTTTTGTCATTTCTGACATAATAATTTTTTTTTTTATTAATTTTTGCTTGCGCATGTCGGGGCCCTCGTGGCTCGGGGGCCCCGTATAATTGATACGGCAGATACGGCGTTAGCTACGCCCCTGGCTCACACGGTTATTTGCACGACACCTATGCCTAAAATAGCAATTAAAAAATTTTTGTCTGTCTGTCTGTTTGTTCCGGGTAATCTTCAAAACGGCTGGACCGATTTCAAAAATTCTTTCACCGATGGAAAGCTATAATATCAGGGCGTAAACTAGGCTATATTTTATCCCGGTATTCCCACGGGAACGGGAACTACGCGGGTAAAACGACTATAACCTATAACCGAAGCGAAGCGAGGGCGGGTTGCTAGTTGTAAAATAAAAATATCTTAGTCCTATTAAGTACCTACGCCATCGTTTTTGTTTATTCAATTTATCGGTTTGGGGCGACTTGTTATCTACAAGTAATATTTATAAAAAAATTAACGTGTGTACAAAGTACGCATAGCAGAAGTGAAACTTCTTTATCCTTTGTCCCGTTGTTCCTTTGTCTCTTTGTCCCTTATCCCTTTATCTCTTTATCCTTTTATCCCTTTATCCCCTTATCCCTTTATCAATTTATCCCTTTATCACTTTATCCCTTTAGAGGGCATCCATTAATCACGTGAGGCTTGAAAGAGGGGGAGAGAAGGGGGGACAAGTTGTTTGGCAAAAATCACGAAATATCTCAAGGGTGGGTGTAATAAGATATCACGTGTATTTATTATTTCGTCAAATGCGCGATTTTTAAACCGATAGACATGATGTCTAGACATTTTTATCATGGTCCTTAATATCAGAATAAAATAAGATTATACTTTATACCTGTATTTAAAGATAATACTCTAAAAGTTTTAAGATTCTTTGTAGGTACTGAAAATACACGTGTTGTTTTTTAGTTTTAAATCTCACCACGTATCACCAAGGTGGGGGGTTAAAAATGCTTAAAAAAGATCATGTGATTAATGGACGGCCCCTTATACCTTTATCCCTTTATGTCCGCTTAAACGACATGCTATCCCTACTCCACTGGAGAAAGTACTCTTTATTCGAATCGACCGTGGTGGGGACGAGAAAAAGATGGTGCGTAACGAAAAAATGTGACGCGTATCCGAAAAATGTGACGGTAAATTTTTTTCCAACGCCGATAAAGAAGTTTCACTTCAAAAGGAAAATTCGCATACTTGATTTTGTTGCAGGATAATTCAGCAAAATAATATATTATGTACTTAAATAAGTGCATGTCTACCACTTATCCTAATATTATAAACGCAAAATTTTATATGGTGGTGGGGTGATGACGGAGTAAGAATACAATTCACCACTCCCTATCTTACCCGTGGGTGTCGTAAAAGACGACTAAGGGATATAATATGCACATAACATCCGTGCAAGAGAAGGAAAACTCGAAATGTAACCCTATACCAACATGTCTGACCAGCATGGTGTAGTAGGTCAAATTCCCTCGCGTTGTGGAGGAGGCTCGAGACCAACAGTGGGACGTATGTGGGCTGCGATGATGATGATTATGAAAAGTTTGTATATGAGGATGTTTGTTGCTCTTTCACGCACAAACTACTGAATGGATTTTGATGAAATTTCACAATAATACAACTTACATATCAAAATAACACAGACTATAATTTGTCCTGATATTCCCACGGAAAGGGGAACTGTGCGGATAAAACCGCAGGACGTTGCTAGTGAATTATAAGTTAAATATCCATTATAAAATAATAGTAATATTACTAAAAACTGACTGCAATTATTTGAGTTATTTTAAAGGCTATTATTACATTACTCAGTAAAGATGCAAGAGTGGCCAACTCTCAAATAAAGATGGGTTTACTCCTATACTGGTAAATTAATTGCAAGTAGTTATCTCACTCCAATTTTATTTATTGGTATAAATAAAATTGGAGTGTCTGTTTGTAATGTCAAAATAATAGGCTTTTTTCATGCTCACACGGTTATTTGCACGACACCTATGCCTAAAATACAGATTAAACAATTTTTGTCTGTCTGTTTGTTCCTGGTAATCTTCAAAACGGCTGGACCAATTTCAAAAATTCTTTCACCAATGGAAAGCTATAATATCAGGGAGTAAACTAGGCTATATTTTATCCTGGTATTCCCACGGGAACTACGCGGGTAAAACGACTAAAACCGAAGCGAAGCGAGGGCGGGTTGCTAGTTTGATACTAAAAAGGTTCACTCAAAATAATTATTAATGAAAGCACTACTTTTATGCGGTCACTTTGTTATTCCTAAGATTACCAGGTTCATGAGTGGCAGTTGCTCATCAGATAAGTAATTAACTCATCAGACCAGTTGCACGGAAACAGTAGAACTACATAATAAACATATCTGAACTCAGGATTATAGAAACTATATATGAATCAAACAATTAGCACTCCATATGGCCTGAGAGTAAGTCTTTGACATAATAAGTGCAACCTTAAGTCAAGACAGCTTGTAAATTACAAATGGAGCATCTTGACCAATTTTTTTTTTTGTGTGTACTATACCACCCTGGTCATACGTGTTGGCGTAGCGTTTTGTTTTGAGTTTTGCTTCTCCTGCATATTTTATCCCTTAGACATCTTTTACAGCACCCACGGGCAAGAGAGGTGGTGATTAATACTCTTACTCCATCACCACAAGGATCATATAATTATATACATATCAGTATAACTAGTCCCAATGAATTTATAGATAAAAAGAAATATATGTCCTGTGTGATATCAAATCTCCTATGCCAGTCTGCAGTCACTATGTGTTACACCATGAAATATAACAATTGAATAAAAATTAATAATGAAAATTAAGAGCTCTTAAAATACAGTTCCAAGTTTTTGCACAATAACATAAACATAGTCACAATAATTTAAATAAATCTCATAAAAGGAAATACAGTGGACCTGCAGTAATCCTGCCCCTGTCTATTCCGGCGCCCCTTGTATAATAATACAAATTGAATTTTTTTTCGTGAATCTTTGCTAATGTAAGTAATGTATGATTGAACAGGTTACAATTTGTAGGAGCCATAACTATTGGGCTTTTGTTTTGAATCTGATTGTTTAGTTTGAAATTGACTCCATATAACAGCAGTACAGCCTATCATGTTTATAGTTTTGTTTATTCATTGTACATTATGTATACATACCTGTTGGATTACAAGGTACTCATCTGTAAAAAATCTGACCTATAAGGGGTCTTAGGCAGTACTCTATAATCCAACAAATTCGATAGTCCAACACTACCATGCAAAATGTTTATCGGAATACAGAGGGTTCACTATAGAATATAACAGATACGATTGTATACAAAATTATAACAACGCAATTTTGATGTGATTAATAAAACAAAAGTTTTATATAAAATATAAAACTTTACTAACTTGATTCATAAAATGTAAATTCATATCAACATAATTTCTACTGTTTATTATAAACAAGCAATAGTACTATGCTCCATTACGTCGGACACTTGTGAGGGTTCTGTTTCTGTTTGACTTTTAATTGTATTCAACCAATCGTCTGTAGGATCTATTTTTTTTAAATCTGCATCAAGACTATCACTTTTCTCATCTTCTGTACACTCGCTACTCTCTATACATTCGACTACATTATTATCTAAGCTATTTGGACAATTTTTACATATCTTCAATGGCGATTCTACATCTCTGAATTGTTTGGAAACATCTTCAGATTTTATGTTTACATAACATACACAATTCTTAGAAGCAGTAACCTGTTTTAAAGCAGCCTCTTCTATCGCACATAAGTCGTCATTCTCAATCTCGTTAGTCAATTCTTCTATGGTTTTATACGAATACATGTGGTCATCTTTTGGACTAACATAATCTTCTAGTAAAAATGTGTTACTATCAAAATTAAGCTTCTCCAAATCGATATCACCGTATGTACTTACGTTAGTCAATAACGTAGACTCGTTATCGAAATTTATACGAATATTTTGAACACAATTGCTCATAAAGTCTTTGTCATCTTGGCATTGTTTACGAATTGCATCTAATTGGCGCAAAGTTTTTAATTCTTTCGCTTTTAAACTGGCATACACTCGCGCAAAGGATTTCTTAACGTTAGTCTTTAGCTAAAACAAAAAGAAACTTTATTAATAACTGGCAACTAAAATAAATTACTAGTTTATTTTTAAATAAATTACATTTTCTATATTTTTATCAAATTCATCTAATTCATTCGCCATGTTTACGTTTGGAGAAAGTCCGTAAAAGTGACGTTTGTAGAAAGTTGCCGAAATATTTTTCATAATCTACCACCTCTAAAACTAACATAATAATTCGACATCGGGAGAAACAGAAAGACTGTTTTTAGTATAAGATTGTTTTTAGTTACACGTCCTACATGTAATCTATTATATTTCAAATATGCCCAAAGAATCCATTTATCTCATAATTTTATTTATTAGGGTAATTAAATATATTTTTTCTATCACAGTCACAAATACTAGTTAATTAAAATCCTTGATTAAATAATTTAAAATCTTTAATAAAACGGTTTAGCTCCTGAATCTATTAAGTAATCTAAATCTGTCATATATTATGAAATAGTAGTATAAATAAATACCAAGTTTTGTAATACACTAGCTAGTGCTCGTGGCTTTGTCCGCTTGATGGTTTATGTTCTTATATATAACAATTATGTTCCATATCTCTGATATTAATTTTCATTGATTCAAAGGTTAAATATTAAAACAAGCTAAATTTAATCTATTTACTCAAACAATGAAAAACCTCTTCAATAGTTTTAGAAATTATGTATAAAAAGAAAACAAAGACATCCACGTAGACACAAAAAATCTTATTTCTGTTCTGTTATGTATTCTTTTCAATTGTGACATAATAAGACGTCACTATAGAACATAAATGAGATATTATTCCAATACTGATTTGAAGGCAAAAATAAAACTTCATAGTATCTATTAGGTACGTCTCGTATTACTTTGTCAATTTATATTCATTTCATATTCATGATGATATAATTTAATGATAGATAGGATCAATAGTAGATAATACCGGCCTTAAACTCATAATTTAAACCTATGTTACGATAGTTAGCTAGCATAACATGGGTAAGCAAGATATAACATTTTCAGCCCAACAGATTATTCCGAAGTTAATTTGTTTATACAATAGTTGTTGAATACATGGTTAAGCAAAGAATATATGTTACTAATTATAATTATTAACACTATTTCAGGTAATTGCTGAAATATTAGCAGATGTCCATAGTCCTAGACATAGGTGGGCATCTTTAATCCAAAAGTTAAGTTCGTTAATCGTTAATTCGTTAATAAAAATGTTAACTTCGATAACCGTTAAATCGTTAAATTTGGGAAAATTTAACGCAAGTTAAAGTTAATCGTTAAAAGTTAACCATTTAAAACTTCTTTTAGGCAGAGACAAATAGATATATATTACAACACGTAGTAGAATTATGTTGTCATGCACTTGTACACACTAGCATGGGGTACGCTACTGCGGGTAGTTCCGATATCAAAAGATTCACCAATACTTTACGATGTTTTTTGACGTAACAACCAGGGGGAGGGCGGGGCGAGGAGCGGCTTAGTCTCGTTTGGCAGGACGACCCTTGCCGTGACGTCATTGTCCGTTGGGCAGTCCGGTTGGAGTGGCCTCGGTACGGTGTTTTATTTATTAATTTGTTTATAAATCTTCATGCAACAAGTACAATGGCGGACTTAATGCCAAAGGCATTCTCTAGCAGTCAACCATAGGTGATGCAGAGATGAAAAAAGCTAGGTGCATGTGCCGATATAGCTATATTATTCTAAAATGAAAAAGAAAATACATTTTGCATAGATAAATAGGTATATACGAAAATATATAATACATACCAAAGATACATATATACGCAAATACATAGATAGATATGATATATATTAAGAAATATAAATATATACATACACATATATACACAGTATATATACACTTATAAGGACATTATATCAGTTGTGATGATTCTGCCAAATCATTTAAGAGATGAAGACGAACGCTCTTCTTAAATGTTTGATGGCTGGTTGCCATCCTGTTCGGACAGTCAAGGGTTTCTGACCGGCTCTGATGGAGGGATTGGGTTAGCGGCACGGCGTGCTTTCCTTTCGACTGGTGTAGGTGGCCAAAGACCTGCACACGGTCGTAAGCAAGGACAGCACACCGTCCTGCCACCATTACGATTGTGACGAGGATACGGTACTGTACCGTATCCACAAATCTTATGCGTGTACTGACACGCTCAAGGTTTGTGCCGCGTAGGCAAAGCAGCGCCTTGAACTCGTCGTAATCATCGGTGCTGACTTCAAGCTGCCGACTATCACTAGGGCGATACTCGACGGCCTCAGGAACTGGGACGCGGTCGCCGCCTTCCGTGCGGCAGTTATATCGTGGAAAGAGGGCGACTCCTGCACTAGTGGAACTGCTCTACGACACGATCCACCGCCGGCGACTGGAGAGCGCAGGCGTCGTGGAACTTATGAGCGTGGCGTGACGCGTAATTCAAACAAACAAAATGACAGCATGTTAACAAACGACTAATTTAACGGACTAAAGTTAACGGAAGTTCAATTTAACGGAAGTTAACAAGATCGTTACCCCCCTTGGTCCTAGAGAAAATTAAGGCAGGCGGTATCCTAAAGCGGCATGTGAGTATTTCGCTCACATATAAATATTTCTACCTGTGTATTGTTTCCAATAATTGGCAACACTAAATTAAGAAAAATATATTATTGATTTTTCGTTTGACAATCCGCTGTCGTTGGAAAACATTAATTCCGTATTTTCATCCTACATAGTACATACAGAATAAAATAAACGTGCTAGTGGAGTGTAACCGTGTAAAATTTACAGTTGTTCAAAACTAAAAACATGAGTGAGTTGAGACATCGTCGTGGCGAGGGCGATGGAAACGATAAACTGGAGAACGCAGGCGAATCTGATCACGTACGTTATACCTGGTCGTTATTTTAATATTATTATTACATAAAAACAAACAAAACTTTGTTGCCTTTATATTCTTGAGATTTTTTATAATTATTAGGTTGATTCGGAAGAAGAAAAAGTGTTAGAAGAGAAGTATGTGGATGAAATGGCGAAATCTTTGCCTCAAGGGACGGATAAGACGCCGGAAATCCTTGACTCTGCACTTTCTGGTCTATCATCAAGGTAATATTGTAGTAATATTAGTACATAAGCTCATAACAGCCGAGTATTTTAAAGCAACATACATAAACGCTTGTAAAGTTTGCATCTAGATTCTAAATTATTGAAAGTATACCAAATTTATAATTACAAATTTACAATTATAATTTTTAAAAAACAATGCGCATGACATTTAATTTTTTAAATGTCATGCGCATTGTTTTTCATCAGTGAATATATATATATAAAATAAAATATACACACCTTTTTTAATTTAGAAGTTACATCTACCGCTTAACAATGTAACGGTAAAAGCATAAACCAGAACCAATTTGAAAATAAATGTTTTTAAAATACATGCCTTTGTAAATTATAATATTCATAAAACTGGTTAATACTAAATAGTCAACTAATGCTGTAAGGTCAATTTTAATTACTTCCTAGCTTTTTGAAGCTCAGCTTTTTTGGGTAATTTTAAATAATGTGGTATTTGATTATTAAAGAAATTGTGATGTTTTACTTCACAGAAATTGTAGATAAACTTCACTTAAATCTTTATCCTATGATCCCATTTGGTCATATGCCTGCCTTATATTAGGAGCTAATTCTGGTTGCTTTATCATATTCATTAGAAGGGTGGGTATCTGTTCTGACTTTAGATTTTCTCTAATGCCTTAGTGCTATCTTTGCGACTTTTAAGATCTCATATCTTTAATATATGGATGAGTTCCTAATGTTAAAATTACGATGTGTCACCACCCATTATTTTCCAATGAAAGTCATAACAAATCGGCTGAGATAACTCCAAGAGAATCAGTAGGGGCAGTTGCCTGAAAAACTGTAATCACCGAGCTATGCTTGATTAGTAGACCTCTAGTTATTATTTCATTATATTGCCTCTATTCATCATCAAATTGATATGTGAAATTAACATAACATTTATTTTCATATTGAGCTAACTAGAACAATTTTAATTTTAAATATTAGGCTAAGCAAAGCAAATGAAAATAGAATGGTCATACTCTAAAAATTCAAAAGCTTCTATCTTCTTTGTTTTTTTTTATTGTTTATTAATATTTTTCTTCAATGTAAGCATTTAAAAATATAATTGTATTATAATTTTTATATCTATACCAATAAATAAAATTGGAGTGTCTGTTTGTAATGTCAAAATAATAGACTTTTTTCATGCTAACACGGTTATTTGCACGACACCTATGCCTAAAATAGCAATTAAAAAATTTTTGTCTGTCTGTCTGGTAATCTTCAAAACAGCTGGACCGATTTCAAAAATTCTTTCACCAATGGAAAGCTATAATATCAGGGCGTAAACTAGGCTATATTTTATCCCGGTATTCCCACGGGAACGGGAACTACGCGGGTAAAACGACTATAACCTATAACCGAAGCGAAGCGAGGGCGGATTGCTAGTATTTTAATAATTTTGTTGACAATCAAATATCCAAATCAGCACTTTTACCTTCCCACAGGTGATATGAAAGATAATTTAGTTATGGATACTTCCAAAATAACATTACCTTTAAATAAGTCACATTCAAAATTACACCCTTTACCAAATCATTTTTTTTTAAGTATAGCCTGCACTAAAGAAATAATAGTAGTAGGACTTGACAAACATATATTTAATGATTTCTGATGTTTACGCGAGTACTACACATTGTAAATAAAACTACCTTTAAGGATTTTATCACGTTTGTATTTGAGTTATCCAACGTTTCGAATACTTTACAGCATTGACGGGCTGACAGTCAGTCAGTCCGTGTGACTACGTGTGAACAACAATGATTGAAGTGTGTGTGTACCTAATGAAATTAAAAAAAAAATCTTGAAATTTGTAATTTCTAAATCAATTGTTGTGTTGATTGATGAGCGTTAAATAAATTATGGGGCTGCCGTCCTTTTGTCGCTCCGACTACGGGGCGGCGCGCCGCTTCCACGCCCCGGACGAATCTGGCGAGGATTGTCCAGACTCGGCCTGCTAAAAGAAACGGGTTACTAGACTGGGTTTTACTTTTAACCAAATTGACCTTTATCCGGATAATAAATTGTTAACTGTCTTTCTTATTTAATTTTTAATATAGGTGGAGGAACTGGGTGATCCGAGGCATTTTCACTTGGTTGATGATTGCCGCGTTCTGCTTGCTCATCTATGGCGGTCCGTTGGCTTTGATGATAACGGTAAGGTGGTTCTTTACTACGAATATACATATTTATATTGTTAGTAAGAATTAGAGTTTGCTGTCTCATCCAGCTGATTACTTCAAAAAGGCAGCGATAAACTCGCAATCATTATTATCATTTATATTTCCTCCGTCCTTTGTTGAATTTAGGCCTCCCGCATAGAACGCCAATTGACGCGGCCCTTCATCTAAATTGTTATTACCATAATTGCACGTCAGGCAAGGGGGTTGGTCATCATAACGAGATTATTATACGTTCGTCAGAAGAGTTACGCTGTCCATTCTTCTGGTGATCTTGTCAATATTTACGGCGTGCAAGGGCAAGTATGAGGTGGGAACAATTGTATTGTTATTCTCGTCTCACGTGAGTGGGAACTGTCAATGCATTGAATGATTACTATTAAAAGAAATAAATGATAATATAAAATAGTACTTATTTTATAAAAAAACAAAAAACATACGATGCAGAAAATAGGGATAGTGATATCTATCGATTCACATCTAAATGCAGCAAAAGAAATTAGAAAAAAAAAATCCGTTAGGATAAAATAGGAAATTTTTCAAATTACTGCATTGTCATTGGTCCTTGATAAAGTGTGCGATGTTGCGAAGTAGAATGCAGTGAAAACCACATTCAAAGATTTCACTACATGCAAGCCAAGCGTGTTAAAAATATTTGTTTCGTACAAAATGTGTTCAATACTAATAATAGATTTACCAAAATTTAATGCAAATATAATTTTTTATTCTTATCATCAAGAACATTCTTTGACAATTTTTGGGTTGTTAAAAGATATACCTTATTTTTGGACCTACATAATTTTTAGCCTATATTTTTATATTATTGGACTCGGACTTTCTTCACATTAGGAGTTAAAATTGGTAAATGTATTCTCCAAAGGTTTACTGCTTCTTACTTGAGCTTCAGAACCCGTAGTCTTCATATACTGTTGAATCGGATACACTTAACACTCTATAGTGCAATTTTGCTAGGATATGAGTCAATTACACCTGTTTATGTAAATTAATTACTAATTATTGCGCGAATCTCGAGGTCATGCCCCAAAAAAACCGTTGCAATATGCTGTTTGGTAATTTCTACGGGGATATCGCGTAAAATGTAACTATAAGAAAAGTACGACTCAACTTTCATTTTAGAGGGAAAAAACATAGCTTCCCCTTTTTTTTCTCAACCCATATACAGAAATTGGCCTAATAAGTACATATATGAAAATTAATTACGTGGAAATTAAAAAATATGTAATATGTGTTGGTAATTCATGATATTCTATATATCTCTCTATATCCTAGACATCTCTTAATAATGCTATTGACTTCGTAGTGACGAGTTTAAAGTGCAATACATATGTCATTTTTTATTACTTACCTGTTTCGTAAAAATCATTTGAATGGCCACTAGGAGAATGATCAGCAATACTGTCTAAGGCAACTTTACCACTTAGTGAAGCGATAGTCAAACCCGCCTGTTAGTTTATGACATTCTAATGTTTATGGAAGCTCCCAGTAGTAATAGACTGATGGATGAGATTCTGTAGTGATGACAGTAAGAATACAATCTACCACCTCGTCTCATCCGTGAAGGCAATTTAGCTCATACAAACATAGAGAGAAATTGATAAACATGTTCGTATAGGGTCGTATTTCGAGTTTTCCTTCTCTTGCTTAATCATATTTTACGATATCCTCGGGCTAGATAGGGATTGATTAATGGTATTTTTATGTCGTCACCACACGGATCAGGCAACTAAGGCATGTGTTATGTCGTACCTTTTGTACCATAGGTATCATAGATGAGAATAAAAATGCGATATAAAGGCTACTCCTTTTCGGATGAAGGCTTGAAGGCCTCCATAAGTGTGTTGCCGTTTCCACATAGACTCACAGAGGGAATAACACCTTAATCGCATCTCTAGGACATCAGATTGGCGATCATACACGTATTTATATGTATGCCGTGTACACGTTTCGGGCGACTAAAGTTTAAATAGTTTTTATTATGCCACGGGAATGGGATGCTTACACATTATACGCTTAATTTATCAAACACAGGGAATGATAAAATAATAAAAAATAAAATATTTCCGAGATTCAGTTTCGTATTGAATGAGCTTAGTTTCGTTCATGTCAGACCGCGGGAAGTGTCCCTGTTGTGCTCAAAACTTCTCCGGAATGGCAGGGTAATTGAACTACAATACCGCACTGGTCAGACGTGTTGGTATAGGGTTTTATGTTAAGTTTGCTTTCTCTTGTATGTGTATATCCCGTAGTCTTCTATTACGACACCCACGGGCAAGGTGAATGATATTCCTACTCCGTAACCAAATGGATAGTTTCGCTCACACGAACGTAATTAACTATTGTAGTATAAATTATTTATAGTTTCTGTTTTCATGAACAGGTGTTATGCGTCCAAGTAAAATGCTTCGAGGAGATTATCAACATTGGTTACGCCGTGTACCGAGTTCATGGACTGCCGTGGTTCCGTTCTCTCTCTTGGTACTTTTTGCTCACTTCAAACTATTTTTTCTACGGGGAGAACTTGATCGACTACTTTGGTGTCGTCATTAATAGAACAGTAAGTAAATTTTGTGCTTTTTTTCACTACTTCGATTCTTCTAAACATTTTTATTTCTCAAACAAACATACGTTAGTTCACTCATAGATAATCTATACCAATAAATAAAATTGGAGTGTCTGTTTGTAATGTCAAAATAATAGGCTTTTTTCATGCTCACACGGTTATTTGCACGACACCTATGCCTAAAATACAGATTAAAAATTTTTTGTCTGTCTGTCTGTCTGTTTGTTCCGGGTAATTTTAAAACGGCTGGACCGATTTCAAAAATTCTTTCACCAACGGAAAGCTATAATATCAGCGCGTAAACTAGGCTATATTTTATCCCGGTATTCCCACAGGAACGGGAACTACGCGGGTATAACTACTAAAACCGAAGCGAAGCGAGGGCGGGTTGCTAGTTTAGAATAAAATACTACAAATATAAATAAATAAATAAAAAACTTAGAAACATAAGGAAAAAAATAAATGTGCACATTAAACAGTAAATATTTTACAAATGCTTTCAATCAAAATAATATAAATTAAGTAATTTTTGATAAAAAAGACGCAGTGTTCGTGATAACTATATAAAAAAAAAAAACAAATATAATAGAAAAATGTAAATATAATTGACAAACCCGCTGAGTTTCTTTCCGAATCTTCTCCGTAGCTGCCGCGTCCGCCTGTGACCATGTATCTACGCTGTAAAGTATTCGAAACGTTAGGCAATCCAAAATCAAATATAAACTCGATAAAAGCCGTAAAATATTTTTAAGTTTAAAATGCCCTCGCCGAGTTTATACATAATAAATAATTTTGAATTTCAATATATCACACCAAATAGCGTTAAAGAGTATATTTGTTTATAGCAAATAAATTCCCGGGGAAACAGTTTCGAGTCTATGTGTAAACACTAATAATATCGGCATTTCATAATGTTAACTAGTGTGTCATTATGTAAAGAATATCTCGAGACCAATTTGCATAATACGCAATCAATAATCGTACGATGTATTATCGATAACGTAAACGTGCGTGATTATTAATGACGAATATTATATGAGTAGGTAATCGAATGACAATTCGTTGATGATTTTGCAATATCGCATCTACTATCATAATAACGAATCTTAATAATAAAATAGGTTGGTTAAAAAAATTAAGAAACGTTTTTTAGGGTTTCGTACCCAAAGGGTAAAAACGGGACCCTATTACTAAGACTTCGCTGTCCGTCCGTCTGTCACAAGGCTGTATCTCAAGAACCGCGATAGCTAGACGGTTGAAATTTTTACAGATTATGTATTTCTATTACAAAAAAAAAAAACAAAATAAAATAAATATTTAAGTGGGGCTCCCATACAACAAACGCTATTTTTGTCCCCATTTGTTTTGCTCGATATCGATAATGGCAACAGGTAGGCACTTGAAATATTCACAAAATACTCACTTGTATTTTTACTTTATAATAATAAAATTAAAATAAAATGAATATTTAAGGGGGCTCCCATACAAAAACTCCCATTTTTGCTCGATATCAGTAAATGGTAACAGGTAGGCACTTGAAATATTCACAAAATACCTAATTGTATATTTACTTTAATAATAAATAATTAAATTAAAATAAAAAAAAATATTTAGGGGAGCTCTCATACAACAAAAGTGATTTATTGGCGCTTTTTATAGATAATTGTACGGAACACTTTGTGAGCAGTTTTAGGTAACCGAAATAAAATGTGCGGTGTAGAAAATAGGGATTGCAATATCAGTCATAAATATTAGCAAAAAATCGCTAATTCTACAAAGATAGCGAAACAAACTATTACAATTATTGCATTGTCCTTCTTCCTTGATAATTGTGGAAAGTTTTAAATTAATCCGATATTTCAAAGAGGGATGAAAATCACATTCAAAAATTCCGTTACATGCAGACTAAGTTAATATAAGCATGTTAAAAACAGGAAAATTTGTAAGATTTGCGCTGGATTACATAAACTACATGACAGTTGGTTGCCTGCCATCTATCATTCTACTGACCTGCATTGAAGGAGTTAGGTCTCCCATAGAGGAGATAATTAGCGCCGCACCGCGCAGGCCGGTTGGCGAAATGAAGAAGTGATGAATTGAAGAAATGATCCTTACTGCGTCACCACACGTATTAGAGGAGATTTGTAACTGATATTCCAATAAAACATATGGCTTGTCTATTGCTATTTGTAAGCTATGCTTTCCTTTGTAAAAAGTATAAAAACTAATAGAGCACATGGTTAATTGTTGCCATACAAGAAAAGATGGTAGGACATCTTTGTATTCGAAGGAATACTATTGTAAAAACGTCCGTTTAGGTAGTCATAAAGTCATTAATCAGATTTAAAAAAAGAACATAAATCAGTTTTGAGAGATGCCGACAGAAGTGAAAATTTAAAACCACGAACGAACAGTTGTTATTTTAGAATATATAAAATAAAAGTTTGATTTCAAATTAAAATTTGAAAATTAGAACATTTTTACATTTATCTGCTTTTGATATCTATCGACACAGATGCAGCTCTGTGCAGATGCAGTGACACTGGGACCTGTCGTTGCCGACCATCATCTCACAGATGCTCGACAGCGACAGGTGCTGGTTGTCGATGGCTTCGTTTTGTGAGGCCGTCATTACCAGGAAGGTGGTGCCAGGAAAGGGGAGGCGTCAATATGCCCAACTCCTTCCATCGCCTTGAATGATTATAGGACGTGGCCAGACGGCCATGCGTTGGGGGTGTCGGGGATTGAATGCCATCAGATGATCTCTCTGGCACACCGTAAATGCGCAGAAAGAGCGACTGTGGTTTTAGTGGATATTCCGGTCACGCGGTGGTCGGCAAGTTCCACATACTTCTCAGTCTGTCACTGGCGGGGGACAGTGCATTAGCGCATTTCCATAGCGTGAACACAAAAAAATTATAGTGGCACAGACATAGCTACATATATTAGTAGATACAGCGTTAGCGTAAACACGTCACATGACTACGTCAATGACGTTTTACCTACATGAATTTACTCCCCATCCAAATCTATCTATACATATAAGTTTTTACTTAAAAAAAAATAGATTTTTCACATCAAAATGCGTGACGATTGGAAGATAAGAAAAATCTAATCTGTATGTAATCAACAATTATGAAAATGAATTCTATCAAAGTAAAAAAAAATGCCATTCAATCATTACAATACAAGAAGATATTTGTATGGTTTGCAAATTAAATAAATTGAAATAAAATAAACTACAACCTATCGAATGTTCTAGCTGTTTCCACAAATTACATTATCGGATTTAACAAGCAATCAACTAATTGGCCGACCTCTTTACATGCATAGCTGGTCGCTAAAACGTGTCCATAAATTCAAATGCTTAAAGGATTGTTTTTAACTAACATTGGAAAACTGCATTCTAATTGCTGTTGTTACCAACATAATTATTAACCGTATGTTGACGACCTAAAACTAGATTGTAGTATCCATTAGGTACCGTGTGTGTCGTAAGAGATGTGACGTGGTAGAGTTGGAAAATTCGTAATGTCTTATTTCAACAAATCTGGCCAGCGGATTAGCGACATTCATCATCATCATTATCATCATTTTAGGTCATATGTGTTGCTATAGGGTTTCATTTCAAGTTTTCCTTCTCTTGCACAGATGCATATTTTATCCCTTAGTCGTCTTTTACGACACCCACGGACAAGAGAGGGAGTGGCGAATTGTTCTTACTCCGTCACCACAGGGAACCTCCTCCACAATGGAAAAAAATAAACGTACTACTCCACGCTATTCAGACGGGTTCAGATTCAGACTCTATACCAATAGAGTTTTCCTTTCTTACAAGGATTATTTGCATGTTATATCGCCTAGTCGACTTTTAAGACGTGGTAATAAATGAAGTGGTGGACAAGGAACTCTGTACGGGCGGGGCGGCCCAATGGCGAAAGAAAGGGAATACGGTGGGTTATGTGACCGCACGCTACCCTTTCGTCTCCCCGGACGAAATGGACGTCGTGTGCGCTGACCAAAGCCTACCCTAGCAAAAGAAAAAAGTTTGGAATGATCTACCTGCTGCTGTTTCCCGAGCGCTATGACATGTCCTTTTTTAAATGAGACTTAGAAGAGCACTTTCTTTATTGTAGGCAGCGGACTAGCTGTGCCCCTAGCATTGCAAAGATCCGCGTGCGCTAGTATCAGTTTTACCGTGAGGTGTATAGCTTTCTCTTTCGCCACCACCGTCAATAAATAAAGCAGAAATCAAATGGTGCCTTCTTATGCCAATCGATATCAGGTTTAATCAGTAAAATTGCAAAGGGGTCAAGTCTTGGGTTGTCACCTGTGTTAATTAGCTCCATTATTCCATGTTCAAGAGTTTCTTTCCTTTACCATAACTTGATAGTGAATGTCTATCTCTTAATAGGATTACCTGAAGTTCCTGGTTACGTACCACCGCTTCATCTCGTTCAGCTTGTACTGCGTTGGTTTCGTGTGGTTCGTGCTGTCTCTCGTCAAGAAATATTACATGAGGCAGTTCAGTCTCTTCGCTTGGACCCATGTGGCGCTTCTGATCGTAGTCACCCAGAGCTACCTAATTATTCAGAATATATTCGAAGGTAAGATATTTTATTAAATTCTAGTTTTGATTAGATTCTTTTACTTTGATATAATTTTCAGACGTTCTCCGTGTGTCATTTATTGTGGGATTGTTTTATTGGCCTGCTATACCATGGTTCAGATAGGCAGTTATTTCAACTTTTTCTTAACTGCATATAATGTTATCTGTTTACATACTGTCGTCGTTTACAGAATTTACAGAAATTAAAAATGTTAATTGTATTCTTATGCCGTCACGGCGTGGTAAATTCTTCGTCTGATACCTATTATTAATCTTTATTATGCAGATATACATATAAAGCTCTTAGAAAAAAAAAAATAGAATTCGGAAAACAAGAATCCGTTATTTTTTTGTACAAACGGCTGAGACTTTATTTTACTATGTAACTAGCGAAATTTAGTACCGATAATAGGTTTGATTGCCACATAGGCGAAATTTTTTATGGTATCATATAATTGCCTCGAGCCTGCATGTAATTTATATCTGCATATTATGTTTTACGATAAAATTAACAGCAGTAATAGTAGCAGACGATTTTTACGATAAAATTAACAGCAGTAGTAGTAGTGATATTGCAGTTTACAGTGTTTTGCGAACACATCTATGTAACAAAAAGCATCATTGAACTGGATTCTTTGACTAACGCAAAGGATTGCGGTACCACAAGATTACGGACCAAAAATGCATAGTATCACTGCCGCTTTCTAGCCGTAAAAAACGACTAATCATATAAGACCATTTCAAAAGGTAATCTCGAAGTAAATTCCTATATCAAATACACGTCGCTAACATGGTATAGGCCTGTTTCCGATTGCACTTTTCTTCATCGAAATTTCTTTTTTTTTTGTTTAAGATTGATCCCAGATTGAAATTGCACTATCATTAGTTAACACTGCATTACGGCAAGATAGACCCTTGGGTATGAGAGGAGGCCGTGAATTGTTTTCTTACTCCGTCATCACACGGAAAACACTTTACCGTACTGAAATCATTTGGAAGTTGTTGACCTGAACCAGATTTATACAACATTAATTCAAATAAATAATATTGAATATTTATAAGTGATTCTTGCTTAGTCACATATTCATTAAACTAAGTAATGATTGAATAACATTTACAAACCTAATAATATAAGCGCCATTCAAACATTAATTTAACTCCGCCACACAATTGAAATTTGTGATGGTATTTAAAAGGAATTATGACGCTATGAAGTATAAGGAATTCTACCAAGCCTTATTTTGCTTGTGCGTGTAATAAAAAACATCGAGCTAGTCCAACTGCAACTGATGCCGTCTGGTCACCAATTATATTCCTAAGGAGAGTTAACGTCAGGTAGGCCGGTCATATCCGGTCGATGACCCTGTACGGAGCACCGGTGTGGGCGGAGCCCCTGACCGTTCGTCTTAGGGCTCTCCTGTGGCGCCCACAGAGGGTTATGGCGGTCAAAATCATACACGGATACAGCACAGTGGCAACGGAAGCAGCGTGGCTGTTGGCCGGGACTACCCCGTGGGACCTGGAGGCGGAGACGCTGGCCGGACTTTAGCGGCGCGTGTCGCAGACGCGAGCGGGAGGCGGAACAGTCTTACTGAAGGAGACGGCGAGTTGACGCCTGCCGCGACGTCATTGCCCGTTGGGCAGCCGACTGGAGAGGCGGGAGTACGGGGTTCAGACCGTCGAGGCCTTTCGGCAGGTGCTGATGGAGTGGCTGGATCGGCAGCATGGGGTGCTTTCCTTCCGACTGCTGCAGGTATTGACGGGACACGGTTGCTTCGCCAAGTACCTCCACACTGTCGTGAGGGGTGTGCGCAACGTCCTGCCACCACTGTTATTGCGACGAGGACATGGCGCAGCACATGCTCGCGTGGCCAAAGCGGCGCCGTGAACTCGTCGCAATCATCGGTGCCGACTTGACTCGTCATCTCACGGAAGGAGGTGGCGGATCGTGCGCAAGAGGAACTCCTCTACGGCGACACGGTCCGCCGCCGGCGACCGTCCCGATCACTGAAGACAAGGAACTCGGCACCGGTGGTCGGCCCAACGACGAAGGCGACGTGCTACGGGCGGGTTATGGGGCCACGCGTCGCCCCTCTGTAGCCCCGGATGGAGCCAGCGGCGGGTGCACTGACCATAGTCCACCTCAAAAAAAAGGTAGGCCGGTCATAAAACTATTGCCTATAACTCTTGCAATATATACGATGATAGAGGAGTACAGATTGAGTCAACCGTAAGTAATTTCGATAGGAGCAGGATGATGAATATGACCGCTGAATATTTTTTTCTTGCTAATTTGATAACTATGTGCCAATGATACTTTTTACTCGAAGCAATATAATATTTCTATGAATAGAAGAAATTGAATGATGATTTCATTATTGTATTACACTATTTTTCAAAGTAAATTAATTTTACATTATAAATTTATCAAAGATATTTTGTGGTTATTTGGGCTTTTGTGATGACGGAGTAAGAATACAATTCACCACCTCCTCTCGTGCTCGTCGTAAAAGACCACCAAGGGATGCATATAATATCTATGCAAGGGAAGGAAAACTCGACATAAAATCGTATACCAACATTTCTCACCAGCGTGGTACAGTAGGTCGATTTCCCTTCCACAGAGGAGGAGGCCCGAGCCCGATAAGGGGACGTGTATGGGATGAGATGATGATGATAATTTGAGGGCATAGATGTAATAAAAAAAAAGGCTACACTAAATCGTGATCTGTCAACCTATTTATCTAATGTTCCTTTTTTGTAAGAATAAAATTGGTTAAATATACATAAAGAAAACCTAAAAGCGTCATGTTCTTTTAAAAGGGGCTCAGCGTTAATTCACTTTGAAGTACTGAAAATAGAATAAAGTTTGTTCGTAAAACGCCCGTGGTAAATAAGGGTTAGTGTAGTGTCCTCGACTGTCAGCCCTTGTACTCTCGACGCTCCCTACCCTCTCTACATCTGGCCTCAATTTATCTAGGTTATAGGTCGTTAACGGACAATTAGAGCGATAACTTTTAACGACATTGGACATCAGTTTAATATTATTACGGTTATTCTAAATCTGTATAACATTGATAGGGTTTCTATTTTTAATAGCGTTTGTCCCCGAAGGGTTAAGTTCTGCAATTGTAAATGTCAAATACAAAAGATTTGATATAAGCTATAGACTCGAATGTATTCGTGGTACTCGTATTAATAAATTATTTATATTAAATTAAGAAAAAGTAGGCAGACCACATTGCTCAACAAACCGACAATCGCTTGGGAAGAAAAGTTTTTGAGTGAATCGGACGACACGATGTAGGATAAATATTAGTTTGACCTACGTGTGACTTGCTTGCTTGCTTGACTTGCTTGCTTTTACCGTTCAGACCTATCAAGAGTCATGTATGAATGCCTTGATGACCGAATCGTTTAAGGTGGCAATCTCTTGAGGAGGCCTGTATTTAAAACTGGACTTCGATAGACATAGATGAATCCGTAAATTTTGATTTATTGTTTTTTTTTTAATGCTGTTGAAGGCAAACGAGCAAACAGTACACCTGATGGTAAATGATATTGCCGTTCGTAGATCTTTGCTGGACCGCTGTCAGCGTGAAAAAAGTGAAGGTACATTGGGGTACTAAAGGGCGGTCATTAAAGCCGGTCATACCGGCCGCATGTCAGTTGTTAACCCTCCTTGGAATCTGTTGACCTAACGGCATCAGATGGGGTTGACCCATGATATAAAAGAAAGAAAGAAAAAAAATATGTAGTTCTATTTTGCAACCTCACATTTTTCTCGAGCAATGAATTTATATATTTTAAAATTGTACACATGTAAGACCAAAATATGGTATCTGACCCAGCTATTGCTGGGGCATAATGCCCCGGTTACCGTAGCACTGATATTCTGATAGACACATCAGTGAAGTCACTTATGCCGAATAAAGTGTTAAGTGTATTGACAGTCTTATACGTAACAATAGATTATATTATTTTATTAAATATAAGATCATCATCATCGTGCTCTTATCCCAATTACTTGGGGTCGACGAAATATGTCATCTTCTTCCATCACACGTCATCTCTGCAGTCATTCCCAGACTATCCATGTCATGCCTCACGCAATCCATCCATCTTTTCCTTGGTCTTCCTTTACCCCTAAAGCCTTCAGCATTCATACCCAAAACTTTTCTCACGACATTACTTTCATCCCGCCTCATTACATGTCCAGACCATGTCAGCCGTTCACTCTTTAACTTTTTTGCGTTACTGGCGCAACTTTCAAACTTAAACTTATTAAATATAAGATATACATGTATATTAAATACTAGCATAGCAACCCGCTCTCGCTTCGGTTTCTGTCGCCTTATCCCCTTTGTTCCCGTTCCCGTGGGAATACCGGGATAAAATATAGCCTAGTTTACTCCCTGATATAGTTTTCCATTGGTGAAAGAATTTTTGAAATCGGTCCAGCCGTTTTGAAGATTACCTGGAACAAACAGACAGACAAAAAAAATATAAAGTGTATTTTAGGCACATGTATAGCGCAAATAACCGTGTGAGCATGAAAAAAGCCTATTATTTTGACATTACAAATCGACACTCCAATTTTATTTATTGGTATAGATTATTTATAAACAATAATTAGAGTATACTCTTACTCCATACTCTTACTCTTTTGCTATATTTGGTTTTACGCATACGGGAGAATTTAAAGATAAATTGTAAAAAGAATTGTCTAAAAATAGAATTCTATGGAAAAGGAAACCGCTGGTTAAAAGAATCAAACGCGTGACGCGTGACCATCAATGCGTGTAAGTGTCAGCATGTATTATTATTCCATTGTCTTTGATATAATATCTTCATCTATAAACTCTGTGAGCACTGTATCACCCATTATTTTTCTTTCATATACCACCAGTTGTGACCGGCTCTGCTTCACACGATTATTAAATACTAGCGACCCGCCCCGGCTTCGCACGAGTCCTATACTGATACTAAATATACTACAGAATGTCTTTATAAACAACGTTCACAGCTTCTTTATTATTAGACAATACAAGCATGTTTTCTTTAGAGGTTACTCTTGAAAGAGCGACATTATGCATGCATTATACATATAAACCTTCCTCTTGAATAACTCTATCTATTAAAAAAAAACAGATCAAATCCGTTGTGTAGTTTTAAAGATCTAAGCATACATGGGACAGACAGACAGCGGGCAGCGACTTTGTTTTATACTATGTAGTGATAAAAAGGTCGGTATGATTTTCTTAACTCTATTAATTCACATTGAGGATAATCGCCCCCTAAATTGCCCGTGGATGTCGTGAAAGAAGTCAAAACGTGGGAGAGAAGGAAACCTACAAACCTGTCTGACCAGCGTGATACAGTAAGTTCTTTAACTTCCCTCATATGGAGGGGACTCGCACCCAGCAGCGGGACGTATATGAGCTGCGATAATGATGATAATGAAGGGTATCTGCCAGTTTTCTCAGATAATAGCTACCCTATCCTTTGAGTAACATTAAATTTATATACAATATGAAAAATTTCGTTAATATCGGTTGAGCAGTTTGGGGATTTATCGCGAACAAATATTGTGACAGGTGAATTTAATATTTCTAAAGATAAGCAAACGCTTGATTAAGAATGGCGCACCTTGTCGTGATATCGCATTTAGTTTATTAAAAATTTGTACATTTAGTTAAAGACTATTCAAACCAGCATTTTATTCCACTCGATTGCTTGCTTGACGAACGTAGATATGCAAATCGTAGATTTTAGATAGTTGGAATCTGTTTACCAGGGCGTACGGGCCACCGAAATAAAATAGATTTCCATTGAAGCAAATGCTCGCTCTAAAAGCCAAGACTAGTGATACAACGCATTACAGAACTTCATGCCGCCCTGGCGGTCACCTACAGCTGGGCCAAGGCGAACTACAACGGGCTAAACAAAATTTCCATCACGATAAGCTTGACTGAACATTTTCTATATTTGGCATGCAAAAACGTCCCTAGTAAAGACGAGAATCTTAATGTCGAATTTATTACTACACGTAGCTGTTATAGTAAAGACTAGCAACTCGCCCTCGCTTTGCTACGGTTTCAGTCGCCTGACCCCGCATTTTAAATCTCTAATACCCATCTTCTAAACTATTACGATACGCGATCGCAGTCCATGAGGCCTCGGGTTCAATTCCCGGAATTTTATAATGGTTTCTTGAGATGAAAAATAGCCCAAGTTACTCCTGGTAATAAAATATTATTAAAATCGGTCCAGTATAAGCGGGTGAGCATGAATAAAATCTATTTTGACGTTACAAACAGACACTTCAATTTTATTTGTCTATACCAATAAATAAAATTGGAGTGTCTGTTTGTAATGTCAAAATAATAGGCTTTTTTCATGCTCACTCGGTTATTTGTACGACACCTATGCCTAAAATAGCAATTAAAAATTTTTTGTCTGTCTATCTGTTTGTTCCGGGTAATCTTCAAAACGGCTGGACCGATTTTAAAAATTCTTTCACCAATGGAAAGCTATAATATCAGGGCGTAAACTAGGCTATATTTTATCCCGGTATTCCCACGGGAACGGGCACTACGCGGGTAAAACGACTATAACCGAAGCGAAGCGAGGGCGGATTGCTAGTATAGAATATAAATAAGATTCATGTCTTGCCTGTGGTTTTTTTCGTTCTTAACAAATGATGTTTATGAAACGGTCAACATGTCAAATACTCATCATCCTGCTCTTATTGCAATTACTTGGCGTTGACTCAATGTACTCTTCTTTCGTAGTACATCTTACAAAAATTTTTGGCAAAAATTTACTATCCGCCTACTTGACGTCAACCCTTTTTGACAATGCAATTGTTCATCAGACGGAGTTCAGGAGATCAGGGCCGCTTAAAGTTCTTAGTTGTATTTTATAACACCTATAAGCAATTTAGACATTGGTAGTATCTATAGCGGCTACTACACAGCAGCTAAGCAGCTCAAATAATAAAAAATCATTATCAATTTTGCGTCTTTATGTCCTGTTGGTTTTCGTTTATGAATCAAATGCCACTAGATTCGATACTTTAAAACCGCTTGGAATGACTGCACAGATGGCGTAGTGGTTGAGATACCGACCTTCCATGCCTGGGTATATAGCTTTAATTCCTACGCAGGACAATCCTTTGTGCGATCTACAAAATAACTGTTCTGAGTTTGTTTCTCTCATAAAACAATATCTCATGACTATTTAATTCTTATGTCAAGAGTAAAATAATCAGTTAAGATTAGACTAAATAAAATGCAGAGTGTTATCATTCATTGAACTATGGATGATAAATCAAAATTTTCGATAGACGTCGTGATAATAAAGCCGTAAAATGGAGACTATGAATGAAATAAATGGTAAAGCAGTTGGAACGCCTTTCCAATGGGTGTGGATGCCGGTTTACTATGTATGGTTTCTACGGTGATGTCCTCCGGATCACAGAAAAACTTTAGAATATCATCATTTCAGCCTATCGCTGTCCACTGCTGGACGTAGGCCGCCCTCATTTTAGGCCACAAAGTGCGCTTCTGTGCCATCTAGCATCCAACGACGCCCAGCACCTATTATCAGGTCGTCGGACCACCTAGTGGGGGGCGTCCTACATTGCGTCGTCCGATACGTGGTCGCCACAGAACCTTTCTTCCCCAGCGGTTGTCGGTTCGTCGAGCGATGTGGCCTGCCCATTGCCACTTCAGCGTGCTAATTCTTCATGCTATGCTATACAATTATATAATGATTTCTGATGTTTACGCGAGTATTACACATTTTAAATAAAACTACTGTAATAACTATGTTGGACGTGAGACACCTTTGTCCACCCGTAACCATGAATGCTGCAAAGTGTTCGTAACGTCGGGCATTCAACAATCAAATACAAACGCGATAAAATCCGTAAAGTAGTTAGGCATATGTATAGCGCAAATAACCGCGTGAGCATGAAAAAAGCCTATTATTTTGACATTACAAATCGACACTCCAATTTTATTTATTGGTATAGATTATTTATAAACAATAATTAGAGTATACTCTTACTCTTTTGCTATATTTGGTTCTACGCATACGGGAGAATTTAAAGATAAATTGTAAAAAAAATTGTCTAAAAATAGAATTCTATTGAAAAGGAAACCGCCGGTTAAAAGAATCAAACGCGTGACGCGTGACCATCAATGCGTGTAAGTGTCAGCATGTATTATTATTCCATTGTCTTTGATATAATATCTTCATCTATAAACTCTGTGAGCACTGTATCACCCATTATTTTTCTTTCATATACCACCAGTTGTGACCGGCTCTGCTTCACACGATTATTAAATACTAACGACCCGCCCCGGCTTCGCACGAGTCCTATACTGATACTAAATATACTACAGAATGTCTTTATAAACAACGTTCACAGCTTCTTTATTATTAGACAATACAAGCATGTTTTCTTTAGAGGTTACTCTTGAAAGAGCGACATTATGCATGCATTATACATATAAACCTTCCTCTTGAATAACTCTATCTATTAAAAAAAAACAGATCAAATCCGTTGTGTAGTTTTAAAGATCTAAGCATACATGGGACAGACAGACAGCGGGCAGCGACTTTGTTTTATACTATGTAGTGATAAAAAGGTCGGTATGATTTTCTTAACTCTATTAATTCACATTGAGGATAATCGCCCCCTAAATTGCCCGTGGATGTCGTGAAAGAAGTCAAAACGTGGGAGAGAAGGAAACCTACAAACCTGTCTGACCAGCGTGATACAGTAAGTTCTTTAACTTCCCTCATATGGAGGGGACTCGCACCCAGCAGCGGGACGTATATGAGCTGCGATAATGATGATAATGAAGGGTATCTGCCAGTTTTCTCAGATAATAGCTACCCTATCCTTTGAGTAACATTAAATTTATATACAATATGAAAAATTTCGTTAATATCGGTTGAGCAGTTTGGGGATTTATCGCGAACAAATATTGTGACAGGTGAATTTAATATTTCTAAAGATAAGCAAACGCTTGATTAAGAATGGCGCACCTTGTCGTGATATCGCATTTAGTTTATTAAAAATTTGTACATTTAGTTAAAGACTATTCAAACCAGCATTTTATTCCACTCGATTGCTTGCTTGACGAACGTAGATATGCAAATCGTAGATTTTAGATAGTTGGAATCTGTTTACCAGGGCGTACGGGCCACCGAAATAAAATAGATTTCCATTGAAGCAAATGCTCGCTCTAAAAGCCAAGACTAGTGATACAACGCATTACAGAACTTCATGCCGCCCTGGCGGTCACCTACAGCTGGGCCAAGGCGAACTACAACGGGCTAAACAAAATTTCCATCACGATAAGCTTGACTGAACATTTTCTATATTTGGCATGCAAAAACGTCCCTAGTAAAGACGAGAATCTTAATGTCGAATTTATTACTACACGTAGCTGTTATAGTAAAGACTAGCAACTCGCCCTCGCTTTGCTACGGTTTCAGTCGCCTGACCCCGCATTTTAAATCTCTAATACCCATCTTCTAAACTATTACGATACGCGATCGCAGTCCATGAGGCCTCGGGTTCAATTCCCGGAATTTTATAATGGTTTCTTGAGATGAAAAATAGCCCAAGTTACTCCTGGTAATAAAATATTATTAAAATCGGTCCAGTATAAGCGGGTGAGCATGAATAAAATCTATTTTGACGTTACAAACAGACACTTCAATTTTATTTGTCTATACCAATAAATAAAATTGGAGTGTCTGTTTGTAATGTCATAATAATAGGCTTTTTTCATGCTCACTCGGTTATTTGTACGACACCTATGCCTATAATAGCAATTAAAAAAATTTTTGTCTGTCTGTCTGTTCCGGGTAATCTTCAAAACGGCTGGACCGATTTTAAAAATTCTTTCACCAATGGAAAGCTATAATATCAGGGCGTAAACTAGGCTATATTTTATCCCGGTATTCCCACGGGAACGGGCACTACGCGGGTAAAACGACTATAACCGAAGCGAAGCGAGGGCGGATTGCTAGTATAGAATATAAATAAGATTCATGTCTTGCCTGTGGTTTTTTTCGTTCTTAACAAATGATGTTTATGAAACGGTCAACATGTCAAATACTCATCATCCTGCTCTTATTGCAATTACTTGGGGTTGACTCAATGTACTCTTCTTTCGTAGTACATCTTACAAAAATTTTTGGCAATAATTTACTATCCGCCTACTTGACGTCAACCCTTTTTGACAATGCAATTGTTCATCAGACGGAGTTCAGGAGATCAGGGCCGCTTAAAGTTCTTAGTTGTATTTTATAACACCTATAAGCAATTTAGACATTGGTAGTATCTATAGCGGCTACTACACAGCAGCTAAGCAGCTCAAATAATAAAAAATCATTATCAATTTTGCGTCTTTATGTCCTGTTGGTTTTCGTTTATGAATCAAATGCCACTAGATTCGATACTTTAAAACCGCTTGGAATGACTGCACAGATGGCGTAGTGGTTGAGATACCGACCTTCCATGCCTGGGTATATAGCTTTAATTCCTACGCAGGACAATACTTTGTGCGATCTACAAAATAACTGTTCTGAGTTTGTTTCTCTCATAAAACAATATCTCATGACTATTTAATTCTTATGTCAAGAGTAAAATAATCAGTTAAGATTAGACTAAATAAAATGCAGAGTGTTATCATTCATTGAACTATGGATGATAAATCAAAATTTTCGATAGACGTCGTGATAATAAAGCCGTAAAATGGAGACTATGAATGAAATAAATGGTAAAGCAGTTGGAACGCCTTTCCAATGGGTGTGGATGCCGGTTTACTATGTATGGTTTCTACGGTGATGTCCTCCGGATCACAGAAGAACTTTAGAATATCATCATTTCAGCCTATCGCTGTCCACTGCTGGACGTAGGCCGCCCTCATTTTAGGCCACAAAGTGCGCTTCTGTGCCATCTAGCATCCAACGACGCCCAGCACCTATTATCAGGTCGTCGGACCACCTTGTGGGGGGCGTCCTACATTGCGTCGTCCGATACGTGGTCGCCACAGAACCTTTCTTCCCCAGCGGTTGTCGGTTCGTCGAGCGATGTGGCCTGCCCATTGCCACTTCAGCGTGCTAATTCTTCATGCTATGCCATACAATTATATAATGATTTCTGATGTTTACGCGAGTATTACACATTTTAAATAAAACTACTGTAATAACTATGTTGGACGTGAGACACCTTTGTCCACCCGTAACCATGAATGCTGCAAAGTGTTCGTAACGTCGGGCATTCAACAATCAAATACAAACGCGATAAAATCCGTAGTTTTATTTAAATTGTATACAATTATATTTTAGAACTAGCAACCCGCCCTCGCTTCGCTTCGGTTATAGGTTATAGTCGTTTTACCCGCGTAGTTCCCGTTCCCGTGGGAATACCGGGATAAAATATAGCCTAGTTTACGCCCTGATATTATAGCTTTCCATTGGTGAAAGAATTTTTGAAATCGGTCCAGCCGTTTTGAAGATTACCCGGAACAAACAGACAGACAGACAGACAAAAATTTTTTTATTGCTATTTTAGGTATAGGTGTCGTGTAAATAACCGTGTGAGCATAAAAAAAGCCTGTTATTTTGACATTACAAACAGACACTCCAATTTTATTTATTGGTATAGATATAATAAAATATAATTGTATTTTGAAATTTATCATCCTCGTCATTTCAACTCATATACGTGACACTGTTGGATGCTGTGTGGTCGCGGCTTCGAATAAGAGCAAGATGATGATGATGATACGTGACACTGTTGGAGTGCAACTTCCCCCACAACAACAGGGAAATTGACCTACTATACGAGACTGGCGTTTTGGTATAAGGTTTTATTTCGAGTTTTCTCTCTCATAGATGTTATAAGCATATTTATTCCCTTCATCGACTTTTGAGGCACCCATGGGCCTGAGAGGGGGTGGTGAATTGTGTTATTACTGTTACCACACGAAATGATTGCTTGTAACTTTGAGGTAAGGCTTCCGTTACATCAAAGACTCGGTACCATCCGCCTTACAGTTTTTCTTTAAATAACTTTCTGTACCAAATACGAAATAATACTTGACCTTAGAATAATGACGTATAGAAGGATAGTGTCGGTACTTAGGCGATCAAAAACGTGAAGCCAAAAGACTACATGCGCGCAAGCGATTACACACGCACACCACTATACAATAGAGTTGCCGTGTACGCAGTGACCTCGTACACCACATCACGATTTGGCGTAGGGAGCCATTTATGGCTCAAATTTAAATGCCTCAAATTTTGTGCGCCACTTGAGCTTCCATGAGTTATTAATTTAAGTACTTGACTTTATTTCCCTTGTCTTTATAATACGGGTATTTCTAACTAGCTAATAATTTGCTTAGTAAATTGCATTTAGAGCAACATGCTGCCCTTGACCGCCTGTTTTTATTCTGAGAAGAAATCTGCAGGCCTACCATCAATTTTACACTAAACAATTACATTTAAAGAACGTTTTAGTTTAGTCTTAAGAAATATTAATCGATTCCTAGCATAGTAAGTGTTAGTAGTGATTTGATGGAACCCGAAAATTTAGTACAAGTTTTTGCTTGCAGTTTGCATTCTATTGCAGTGAATTTTCTTAACATCGCTTCATCATCATCATTATTTTCTCAGCTTATATACGGCCCACTGCTGGGCTCGAGCCTCCTCTACAATGGGGGGCAAATTTACCTACTATACCGTAACGGTAAGACGGGTTGGTACAGGGTTTTATTACGAATTTTCCTTCTCTGGAAATACATCACTTAGCCATCATTTATCTACAGGAAAGGAAGGCGTCATTAATTGTCAACATGTTGTGTGTGTATTTCCTACTTCATCAAAATAAGCTCACATAACTCTCGGAACTACCAATGCCCATCGAGCACCAGGCCCAAGTACTTCATGTGGTCCTGGAGGCTGATGGTAACCGAATTGACGGTGATCGAAGCGCCGGCGGTACGGAGGTGGAACAAGAGGGTCTCCGTCTTGTCCACGGCTACCCTCAACCCCAGCGCTTCGATCCGCCTGACAATTCCCTCGGTGGCCAGAGTTGCCAGGCGTGCCGCCTCCTCTAGCGTCCCACCCCGGGCTGTGACGAGCGTAGTAAGCACAAATAAATCGTATACTGATATTCCTAAACATTGCCGCAGTACAATGTCATTTTCAAATTACAATGAGGATAGGTAACGCTTTAGAACCTATAATAGTCTCGATATATATGACATAACAATAAGAACGATAACATTGTGGAGGATTCTGGAGTGTGAGTCTAGGAGGTAGTAAGGAGCGAACGTTTACCAAATTTTAATCTAAATTGATCTATTGCACATAATCGATACTCCTCCTTATTACAATTGTTAAAACAACCAAATTGTCGTGCTCATTATTTAAATTACTTAAATAAAATTCAACATAATTTGTGTGTGCGCGTCAACTCACGCCGTCAACTTGCCGAGGTAAGCCCCTCCACACCTGGGGTGAACGAGACGGGCTGCTTACAAGAATTAATTCATCTCGCTCGCTCCCTAGTGAAGGGATCATCGGTCGCTTGCATCGCGTACAGCGCTCGGGTGAGTCACAGCCGTAAACCACTGCACTGCCACAGCGTTACGTGAGTTATAACGCACAAACAATTACGCTACCCTACTGCAATTTTAATTTTTCTGCTACGCTCAAACATTTATACGCATAAACATGGTCAACAACTGCGCGGCGTGCAACAAAGTATTGAAATCGACGTACGCAAAATGTTCAAAATGTGATCAGTTATATCATCTAATATGCGTAAATCTCACCAAAACCTCCGCCGACACAAAAACATGGGTGTGCCCCACGTGTCAATGTAAAGAACCCAAAAGGGATAACAGCGACACGCCGTTACGACCTTATGCTATAGATGATCGCGATAATGTCACTCACCGCGCTGGGCGAAAACCGCACACCACACCCATCAGCCCATCACGTGTTGCTTCCCCACCCTCCGACTATAGCACACTTAACTCACTCACTGCCGAAATAAAACTTCTACGGGAAGATATGGGCGAACTAAACACGCATATGAAAATACTCACTGACCATCTATCGCAATGCAACACTCGCTTAGAAGAATACGACGCTAGAATTAAAAAGCTAGAATCCCGGGAAAATGAAATAACAACTCTCAACAGCGTTATCTCCGAGCTACGTTCGCAGCTTGGGACCCAAACCCAAGCCTTCTTAAGGAATGACCTGGAAATAGTCGGCATAAGTGAGCAACATAACGAAAATTCCTTACACACTATTAAATTAATCTCACATAAAATTGGCGTGCCATTAGACGAGCAAGATGTGGACTACGTCTCCAGAGTGGGCCCCCGGCGCCAGTCACCTGACGTCCACGGTGCCTCTGATAGAGCTCCCAGGCACCTGGCAGTTAGATTCGTGCGCCGCCACAAGCGGGATGAGTTCCTAAAGGCGGCAAAAATCAGACACACGCTCACTTCAAATGACATCGAAATTCCCGGACCGATAAGGAAATTATATTTCTGTGAACGTCTTTCCTACGCTAACAGACAGCTTTTTCGATCCGCCAAGGTACGAACCAGGGAACAAGATTACAAATATTGCTGGATCAAGAATGGCACCATACTTATTCGGAAACAAGAAGGTAATCCAGCAATCAAGATCCAATCTTATCACGACCTGGACCGACTCCTGGGAACCTCGAGTACTGCTGATTATTCCGCAAAAACCGAAAATATTTTATAACGCTCTCTTTAGTTTGTTTTGTTTTGCTCACCTGTCTATGTTTTTTTCATTCAGTGATCTAACACCACCGCATCAGTTAGTTAACCACACTCACACATTTTTACACAATTACACCAACTTACTAACTACCTTTACCCACAATCATCATAACATACTAACTACCTTTACATACAATCATCACACCCTGCGTCAGCCGCCTGTAACTACTGCTGCAATCCTATATGCCTTCATGTGCCTCCTTTTTATTATAAACTATCATGGCCTGCCATAACATTATGCAAGACATAGATGACAGTATTCTCATAGAATGTCGCAGCTTTGATAGTATTGGTGATTGCAGGAGGCAACTAGGGAGTATTGACAGCAACCTCAAAGTACTTACCCTTAATCTTAGAAGTTATCAGCGCAACTTTGATAAATTGTGCATAGCACTGGCCAGCCTCGATACCGACTTTGACGCCTTAGTGCTGACAGAATGTTGGTTGAAGGGGGGCGATCTGTTAGAGACAATTCCAGGGTACTCTGTAACTAGCACGCACCAACAACAAAACAAAAACGGTGGTATAGTTATTTACTCCAAATCCGAGTGGACCACAAACTCAATTAAGCATAACATATTGGACGCTGATAGTCTTTTAATCACACTCAACAATAGTATTGCTCTTTTAGGTATTTACCGCTCACCATCCTTTTCTGACCTCCGGAACTTCTTCTGTTCGCTTGACACTACCCTGAAAAGCTTAACCAGTTATTCCACTATAATCGTCACTGGAGATATGAACATAGATATCTGCCAAACTCTAAATCACAAACATGGTGACTACCTATCTCTGATGGCATCGCACGGCCTCATTCCCGCTATCACGCGACCAACGAGAATTAACGCTTGTCTAGATCACACATTCATCAAATCCAAACATAAATCTTTTGGATTAATATGTAAAAGCTCTATCACAGACCACGATATTGTTATTGCCACCACATCAAGTAAATCAACACGGTCGAATGCAAGCAGGAATCCTTGGAGTTCTAAAATTGATGAGACTGCTGTGGCCACGGATCTGGAAAACATAAACTGGGAGAACATCTTTAGTAATTGCTGCATTGACTCAGCCGCTAACTCTTTCACCGAAACAGTCACACGAATTATACAGAAACACACAAAACATAAAAAGATAAGCCGACGTAAACTCAACATCAAACCATGGATTACCCCTGGGCTTATAAGATGCATGAGACACCGCGACAAGCTCCACATTGATTCACGGACTTACCCGGGCGACACAACACGCCGATTAGCTTTCACTCGTTACAGAAACTACTTTAATAAACTGTTACATAACTTAAAAACCGAACACTACAAACAACAAATTAATAGTTACCAAAATAACCCCAAAAAACTGTGGTCTACTCTAAAAACCATATACGACCCTAATTCCCAGAAATCGAATCCCCTGCAGCTCCTTAGTAACACCCCATCATCTTTAGACTCAATTAATAACTGTAACACTTATTTTACTTCAGTCAGCAAACAAATGTCCGAAGAAATCTTAAACAAACTATCTGAAACACATAGCTCTTTAGTACGCAAATACAGACCCCTAGTGACGTCACCCAAATCAATTTTCCTCCGGCCATGTGATGCATCCGAAATTGACTCCATCATATCGAACCTAAAGAACGACTGCTCTCCTGGCCCAGACGGCATTACCGCTCGTCTCTTAAAAAAGTTTAAGTCCCTATTTATTAAACCATTAGTATATATCATAAACCTAAGTCTAAAAACTGGTATATTCCCGGAGTGCTGGAAAACTGCAGCGGTGAGCCCAATACATAAAAGTGGCCCAAAAGACGCGCCTGAAAATTACAGACCTATCGCGCTATTAAATATCACCTCGAAAATCCTGGAGAAGGTAGTTAACACCCGTTTAGTATCCTTTTTAGAATCTCACAAAATCATCTCAGAGAAACAGTTCGGTTTTCGTAGGGGCAGATCGACAGAAGATGCGGCCATATTATTAGCCAACACTGTATCGACGCTAGCAGAAAATGGCGAGCGATGTGTGGGTGTATTTCTAGACCTGGCTAAAGCCTTCGATACCGTTTCCGCTGACCTTCTCCTGCGCAAGATGGAGGCATCGGGAATAAGAGGCTTAGCACTGAGCTGGTTCCACAGCTATCTCTCAAATCGACAACAATATGTCAAAATTGGCGATCTAGCAAGTGACCTGCTCCCCATCAGTTTTGGAGTTCCACAGGGAAGCATACTCGGCCCGACCTTATTCAATCTGTACATTAATGATTTGTTGCACCTCCCCCTTACCAATGGCCAAATTATATCTTACGCCGATGATACAGTGATTATCTTCCACGCCAAAACCTGGGAAAAGGTCTATCACTACGCGGAGATTGGACTCAGAACTATAGCAGAAACCCTAAATAAAAATCTACTAACTCTAAATTTAAATAAAACCAAAATTATTAACTTCCACAAAACCTCCAAATCTAAACCACCACAACACCTCCTCCTCAAATACCACACTTGCCCAAAGAACAACGTCCCTAACAAAAGTTGCAACTGTTCGATCGTAGACCAAACAGATTGTATAAAATACCTTGGCATCACAGTCGACAGTAATTTATCCTTCAAAACACATATACGCCTACTCGCCAACCGTACCAGGAAACTCATTTATGTGGTCAAAGCGCTGAGAGACTGTACACCTCCATCAACATTGCGTACCGTCTACTTCGCGCTATGCCAGTCAACTCTACAATACGGCATTGCTTTATGGGGCGGCGCTGCGAAATCTGTCCTTATGGAACTAGAAAGAGCACAGAGGGCTGTGCTTAAAGTAATGCTAAAAAAATCTTACAGATACTCAACTGATCTCCTATACCAAGAGTCGTCGGTCCTACGGGTCAGACAGATATTTATTCTAAAAGCCACCCTCCTTGCCCATAAATGCGTGAAAAGCCGCTCTGACTACCAGAGGACAATTCGGAGGAGAATATATAGGATTCCCTGTCCGCGAGCAGACTCACTTCTTGCGAGGCGATGCCCATTCTTCTTACATCCACACATTTACAACGCTGTCCTTAAACACTGTAACCTTAAAGACCTCTCTTACTTCACCTGCAAAAATACTGTAAAGAAATGGTTACTCTCACTCTCATACGCTTCCACTGAAATGATCACTAATGTTAGTAAGTAATGACACAGACGCATGCACCCCCACTCAGAAACATTCGCACATATACACACACACACACATACACCCAACACACGCAAATACACACGCGCACACACAAACACACTCAATCACGCAGTTGATCAAGTCATAACATTGGCAAAATTACTGAACATTCATTACTAAATTTTATTTTCGTTTTTTCTCGTTTTGTATCTTTAAATATGTTTCATTAACTTTTAAAAACTTGTATACTCACAACTCTGGCTTCCGAGATACAGGCACTAGCCTAGTTCGGGAATCGTTGTAAACATTGCTATGTATATTGTAATCGTTATCAAATAAATTATTTATTTATTTATTATTTATTATTTATTGTACCCATATCGGTGTCACGTCAACATTGTCACGGACAGGGAAGCCTTAGAAACGTGCTTGTAACTAGGCCAAATAGATATAGCAATATAATATAGGTGTGATATATCGACTAATAGAAGACAGTCTAATACGATTAGGATAGGAATAAAAACGTCCTTTAAAAACAAAATGAAACTATTTTTGCGGATAAGTTGTCATAATAAAATAATGACTACGAATTTCATCATTCGGTTCGTATACGTCCCACTGCTGGGCTCGCGCCTTCTCCATAATAGGAGGCTAATTGACCTTACTATACCATGCTGATCAGACAAGTTGGTATAGGGTTTTATTACGAGTTTTCCTTCTCTTTCATAGATGTTATATGCGTATTATGTCCCTTAGGCATCTTTTATGACATACACGGACAAGATAGGGAGTGGTGAATTATATTCTACTTCCGTCACCACACGGATGATTGTTATATGATGAATTGAATGAATTACTGACCAAAAACAATATAATTGTTTCATATAGAGTCAATTTCATTTTGGACTAGTGATAAATTTGTATCAAAATGTGTTTTTCTTTTCTTACATTAAAGTCTAACAGAAATAGATTAGAGACATTTTTGGTTCAAGCCATTCCGTGATTTAATAAAGCGAAAGTACATCACTATAGTGTGCAATATCGTATTAAAAGATAGCATAATTGTTATTCAAAGATGTGGATTTTCTTTCGTGAAGGAATAAGTCTCTTTTTTTAAGTAATAAGCGCCGCGCTAACGAATAAATTCTTGTATTGTGAAAAACTTTTCTGTGTGGTGACGTACTAAGAATACAATTCACCATCACCAACCTTGCTCTTGCCCATGGGTATCGTAAAAGACAACTAACGGAGACGATATGCAGATAATATCTATGTAAGATAAGGAATACTCGACACAAAACCCAATCCTAACACCTCTCACCGGCGCGGTACAGTAGGTCAAGTTCCCGCTCATTGTGGAGGAGGCCCAAACCCAACATGTCAACTTATGATTGTGAAAATTTTTACTAATATACAATGGACGGATACAAATTATACTCAGGCAATCATTTGTGCATCGTACACAGAATTGTCTTACGTCCCGTAGTGGGACAGGAATGGTGATGGAATCGATGGATACGAGTGTATTATTGCGAGCTACAATCATGTTTCATCGATATCGAAGCTCAAGTTATTTTAATGACCCGTGCGGATACTTTGCGTCATTGGTAGAGCTTTTATTACGTATGCAACCATAACCTAGCCACGATATATTTTAACCACTTTGATGAATATACAATTTTAAAAATTTAACGGGTTTCAAAGGGAAAACGTAAATTTCAAAATCTTATTTCATTGTGAGAGGGGCAAATTGACTGCATAGATGGTATAACATAACCATTGTTTAGAATAAGACCTACGACGCTAGTGTGTCCGTTAATTTTATGTTTAATTTCCTTAGCGCTGAGTGTCGTTTATTTTATACCAAAAAAGGCATATCTAACATTAATTTGAAATATTACGGGAGATATTTCGAAATGACATAAACAGCGTACTTGAGATATAATTTGGTATCATAGTTTGTGAATATTGCGATAGCGCATATCTAATTTTCATAAAACGCTATACCATAAAAATGTTATTACTGTTCATTCGACACTATGTCATACGGCACGGATTTACTCTACCGTGACTTTCATTCATTTCTTCAGGAAAAGAAAAGAATTTTTTCTCTCATACAACACAAATAGGATATCCCCATTTGTGTTGTATGAGAGAAGTAGGGCAATTAAACAGATAACATCACTGCAAGGCAAGGATAACCCTTTATTTTGAAATGCTTATCATTACTAATCCACAAGTCATAAAAAAAAATTCAATATTGTATAACAGGTGGTCAATATTGGATATATAAAAATAACCGCTATACATACCTAAATAACTTAGGTTTATGTGAAATGTATGGATCACCTGTTAGCGCGTGGGCAAAAATAAGCGAAGGGCATATGTTTCACAGCAACATGTACCTTATCAAGGGAAGGTAAGGTTCAATTTTTATGTATGCTGACGAAAACTAATGTAATCTATTTTAACGCTGGCTTCATCACGTATAGAGAGCTATAGATATTACTTATATTCGATAACTATTAGTAGTTCTATTCAATTCAAATTTATTAGTTTCATTTGAAGTCAACGTACCCAAGGGTTATGCTTAGAATTTTCCTACAAGATCAAATTATAAAAACACAACCATAAACGAACGGATGTAATCGAGATAGCTAAAAATTTTAACACGCTAAAGTGACAATGAGCGGATCACTTTAGCAATGACTACCGTTGAGGAGGAGAAAATGTTCAGAAGTTACCGCCAGGCTGTCCAAATGGTCTGAATACTTGATTAAAGACAGAGAACTGTTGCAGCGGTCGATAACGTAGTACATATAACGTTCTATGGGAAGCTTACGTCTAGCCAGTAGACCATTAGAAAAAGATTTTTCTGTATTTTCACTCGGTTGGGCATAAATTTCGTCCACAATGGGTTAAAAATTGTCTTTCCAGACCATGCTCGGCAGACGGATAGATATAAGATTTTATTTTGAGTTCTCCTAATTTTTTTTTCAATTATTTTATATTTTTACAAGAATATCTTAAGCGACGAAGAACCACATGCTTCTTCGCATTGAAATTGACTTCCTATACCACACTGGTCAGACAGTTTGGCATAGGGTTTTATTTTGTGCTTTACTTCTCCAATCCCTTGGTCGTCTTTTATGATTCCCATAAGACAGAAAGGGGGTGATTAGTTGTATTCCTACTCCGTCACCACACGGGAATATCACGAGATAAACACATTTTAAGACTTTCTTTGTTCCATAGTAAAATGAAATCAGACAATGTAAAAATATGTACTTGCTATTTTCATAAATAGCTCTAGGTTCATTTTGTTTTTCGTTAACCCACTTCGCGTGAAATGGATTTCTGAGATATAGTATCTGTCTGTATTAAACTGATTACCTAGCGTAAAAGTAAACAATGTATTATTAGACATTTGATCTTCAACCTTGACACTGTTATTTCTGGGTCGGTATGGAGCAAATTGTTCTAGTTATACACTCCCTATGCCAGACCGTTTGGTGATTCATGCTAATTTCTGGAGGATGTCCGTACGAACATTGGAACTTATATATGGACTGAGAAGAAGACGAAGAAGTTATACGCTATGGTGTTAATTAAGTTCGTATAACATCATTATCACAGCTGATATATGTTCCACTGCTGGGCTCGAGTCTCCTCCACAATGGATTGAAATTGACCTACTATTAGTATAGTAGGTCAATTTCCTGGTCAGGTTTGCTAGTCAGGTGTCCAACACACTTGGGTATAGGGTTATGTTTTGAGTTTTTTTATGTTTTTGATGTTGTCTGCATATATCCTTTGTTCATCTTTTACGACACCCACGGGCAGGAAAGGGAGTGGCTAGTTGTTTCCATTCTCCGTCACCACACGGATAGTACAATGTATTTAATACCAAAGTATTAACATCACCTCCAATTCTGCGTGTATGGCAGGAGACGACTAAGGGATATAAGTAGAGAAATATCAAAAATTTAAACATAACTAAACCAACCTATCTGGATAGATGAAATGCAAGACCAATTTTATACATTGGTGGAAACTTTTATTCGACCAGAGAAAGTCGTATATGGTCGTGAAAAAATAAAATACTAATGGTTTTATTGGCGGGTAAAGCATAATTTTTGTCATCCTCTCTTACACTAGTATCCATATTTTCCCCTGTTTATCCACCTATATTGTATTACAAAATGTGAAAAGAAATTTGCCGTAGTACACGGTATTTTGGTAAGCAGTATACGCATTCTATGTTAGTAACAGGCCATTGTAATGCTTATGTCTAACGCAAGACAAGCAATATGTATACAAAGGATGAATTAGATCATCAAAATGTCGATAAAATAAAATATATATACCTATGTCGACAGTTGATTGATGTTAACTGTTATTAGATTGACTCATCTTTTGTTACCTTTATGAAAATACTAGCAACCCGCCCTCGCTTCGCTTCGGTTTCAGTCGCTTTACCCGCGGCGTAGTTCCCATTCCTGTGGGAATACCGGGATAAAATATAGCCTATGTTACTCCCTGATATTATAGCTTTCCATTGGTGAAAGAATTTTTTAAATCGGTTCGGTGGTTTAAGCGTGAAAGCGTTACAAACAAACATCCTTACTTTCGCATTTATAATATTAGTATGGATTTAATGTAAATTGAATGAGAATAAAATAAAATAGTCTGTGTGTTGTTGTGGGTGACGTAAAGACGATTAAAGGGTACAATGAGCAAATAATATATATTAAGGGATAGAAAATTCGAATTAAAACGCTATACTAACTCGCGTGATACCAATCGTGATATTGTTGGTTAATTTGCCTCCTATTATAGGAGAGGCTCAATCGCATCAATACGTCGTATATGAGCTGAGATGATGATGATGAAATAAGAATAATCTTTGTACTCGATCCGAAATATCAGACTAAATTCAGTTTTGTTCTAAACTTTCGATTCTATCGTTCAATAATTAAAGAAAACAAAAACTATAGCCGATTTTTATATCTGGTTAATTTAATTTAGATTACAAAAATTATAGTTTTTTGAAATGCCAAAAACATTATGTATTACATTAAAAGCACTTATCTTGTTAAATCAAGGTTAACATTATATAATATGATGACATGAACATTGTCAATTTCATAAAAGGTTCTTTTGGGAATAGTCATTGGCCACCAAAGTAATATTGCCTATTTACATATATTTGTAACACTATATGAAGTTAGTTGTTAAATGAAAAACCTTTTGGTAGGTACTGAAATTGTAAATATTTATTATATTTACGACTTTGTTGCATTAACCTAAAATTTACCATTATCCAAAAACAGAGTTTCTGTTACAAGCCTATTTCGGTATAGCAAGCTTATTTCGGAGTACCAAGCCTATTTCAGCATATCAAGCCTATTTCGATACACTAAACCTATTTCAGTATACCAAGCCTATTTACAGGTTCCTTGAAGATTGTGAAATGCACAAGATATTGTTCTCCGATCGATAACTAGGCAGTAATTTTTTGTTTGTGTGGTGTGCGGTGTTAGAATACAATGTTTGTAGCCTCTCCTTCCATAGATATTGTAATGAGATGAGAGCCAAGTTCAAAGGTTGAAGTTCTAAATGAGTACCAAGTTCTGTAGATAATTTTGAAATTTATTTATTTATTATAAGAACGTGTAACTAACATTATTATTGAGTAAATTTAAAACACATTTCTTGTTTTTAATCGACTTCTAAAAAGGAGGAGGTTCTCAATTCGGACATTTGCATTTTTTTAAGTTTGTTCGCGCTTAACTCCGTCGCTGGCCCAGCGATTTGAAATATTCGTTTTTTTGTTGGAAAGGGTATAACTTCTCAAATGATACCATGAAAATTTTATCGAAATAGGACAAGCGGTTTTTGAAATATGAACAAAAATGGAATTTAAAGTCGGGTTTTTTGCAAAAAATAATTCTTGTTTTTGTTACAAATTCTTTGTCTCCAATAGTCGAATGATATACCTAGATAGTAATTTATGACCTATTGAACCTCAACATGGCCACTTTTAATCCCTCCTAAGGAAGATAGGGTAGGGCAGGAAGTGGTTTGAAATGCCTCATCTAAACTTACGCAAGATGCTGATCGCAGTTCTTTTAACTTAAACTTGGCTTGATCTTATCTGCCGGCTGGTCAGACGTGTTTTCATACGGTTTTAATTAGTGATTAAGGATTTAATGATTTATTTATTTATGACGGACACAACACATGAAAAACAAAAGTATAAAAATAATTAAAAAAAAAGTGTTTGTCACAAACCGGTCTCAACTCAGCATAATGCTGGCCGCGAAATGGCCAGCGCTGATTTGCCGTTGTTACCGGGAGGAGACATCACGGATATGCGCTCAATTTAAAAATCTAATCAAATCAAATCATTTATTCTGCATAGGCCCCTTAAGGGCTTACATATTGTCAAATTACACGTTTGAATACAATAATCTACCACCGGATCGGAACGCGGCCACAAACTGAGAAGATCCGGCAAGAAACTCAGCGGGCAGTCTTTTTTTTTCTTAATCCTTTAAATATACATAATTTTATGCTTCGTACAACATATATGGTATTAGCTCCAGTGTGATGCCCTTCGAAATTGTATACATGTATAAATTTTGAAGATTTAATACAAGACACAAAAAAAAATTAAAGCATAAAGAAAGGAAGAAAATATGGCTGGACCAGATCCCACAAGCAGCACCCGATCACGAGTTAACTAATAGAGCAGCCATCACTCTCCTCAACCAAATTAGAGGGAAGGGAGCGACCCGCCCCACATAGCTACCGCAAGCAGAACTTATTCAGTGAGCATGACCAAACCATAAATAAAAATACAAAACGAACTACAACTACTACTATACCTACTATAAATAAACTACTACTATAAAATAAACTATGAACTATAGCAGGTATGCAAAAAGAGATCAAAACCAAAATTCGACAGGCAAAACACGCTACGCTGTACAATCACAAGAGTAAGAGAAAAAAATAAAAAAAAAACCTGTGAATTCATACAAGTTAGGAGTACCTTAAAGCTGTAACAATTACAATAACGTTAATTGCTTATTGAGGAGCTGCTCATAACCACTCTGTATTATCATCTAAATAATCAGAAATTTTGTAATAGCCTTTGCTACAAAGTCTACTCTTAATAGCTTTGTAAATAAAACTACTTTTACGGATTATATCGCGTTTGTATTTGATTTATGATTGCCCGGCATTTCGAACACTTTGCAGCATTCATGGTCACGGGCGGACTAAGGTGTCTCACGTCCAAGCTTTTTTAAACATCTTAATTGGCATGTCTCGGACATTTTTAGGTAGTTTATTGTAAAAACGTATACATTGCCCCATGAAAGACCTACTAATTCTTTGTAGACGAGTAGTATGAATTACTAGATTGTATGATACTAATGACAACATTAATCAGTAAAAATGTATATTCTTATATAAATCTATTTACAAGTAGTGAGTACAGATCTGCTTAACTATACTACTACTAGCTTAATAGGCCACGAAATGCAGCAGTACTTTTGAAACTTATTTCGAGTTTTCATCTCTTATATAGACCTTATATTCATTTTATATCCCTTAGTCGTTTTTACGATATTCGTGGGCAATATAGGGATGGAGAATTGTTATCTATTTTCGTCATCACACGGGTATATAGCATACTAACTACTAACCCAAATAACGTTGATCTGTTCAAATTAAAAAAAAAATGTAAAAGGAATTCTCCTTAAAATCGATCGCAGCGCCACCTACCGGTTCCAATTATTAATCTAAACCATTCTCATATGTAACGGAACAGTAAAAAAAAATCATCAAAATCGGTCCAACCGTTTAGAAGAAGTTCAATTATAAACACAGGAACAGGAGATTTATATATATAAAGATAGCTATGCCAGAAGCTTCGTTCGTGTGTATTAGTTACCAAGTTATTTATTATAGATTAGTTACCTAGTTCTATATTTAACGTTATTGTTCTATTTGAACAGCCACGTAGTCTTGTGGCATTGAAATAATATCAACAATAATAACATTCTTGATATTTGGAATATATTAATCATCATTTTTTTATCTTGGCAGTTACCATGTAATGGTGACTATATAAGTTGTTTGATGCGCAACGCAATGTCGTATGTTACAAAGTTCTATCTAATTTGTTATCGATTATCTCACCCCACATAAATCCCATTGTTGAGCTCGGGCCTCCTCCACAATGGGAGAGAAATTGACCTATTATACCTCGCCGTCAGACGTGTTATCACATAGCACACGAAAAATCTAACAATTTATTAAGCGACAAATATAGTGTCTAGCAATAAATAGACACTATATTTGTTGCAGCCTTATGTATTTTAGCCTAAGAACCTCTCTCTACAAATAAGCTATTTTCCACAATAAGATTTTTTACGCGTTTACCTGTGATTAGCGCTTTCAAACGAGCAAACTCTTCAGGTTTAAATAGTATGTAGATAATGTTTGTTTTTCTTCACTTTTTTTATATATCCATCCATCCATCAGCCTACAGACGTCCACTGCTGGACATAGGCCTCCCCACAAGAATGCCACTCGGAACGGTCCTGCGCCACTTGCATCCAACGGTTCCCTGCGACTTCGAGAATGTCGTCAGTCCACCTAGTGGGGGGTCGTTCTACGCTGCGCCGACCGATTCGTGGTCGCCACTCAAGAACCTTTCTTCCCCAACAGTTGTCGGTTTGACGAGCGATGTGGCCTGCCCATTGCCATTTCAACGTGCTAATTCTGCGGGCTATGTCGGTTACACCCGTTCTTCTACGGATTTCCGTGTTTCGGATTTTATCGCGTAGAGAAATACCGAGCATAGCCCCCTCCATAGCACGCCGAGCGACTTTGAGCTTTTTTATGAGGCTGACATTTAGAGACCATGTTTCAGTACCGTAAGTCATCGCTGGTAACACACACTGGTTATAAACCTTTGTTTTCAGACACTGCGGAATATTGGACGAGAAGATCCTCTTAAGTTTCCTAAACGCTGCCCAGCCGAGTTGGATTCGTCGGCTGACCTCTTTCTCGAAATTGGATCTACCTAACTGGACTGCATGTCCTAGGTAAACATAATGTAAAAATAATAAATCCACAACTTCAAGAATCGCATTCCCAACTAGGACCGGTACAGGAATGACATGGGCATTAGACATTACTTTCGACTTGTCCATGTTCATTTGTAAGACCCACTAGTTGAGATACCCTGCTGAGGTCATTGAGCATAGTGCCAAAGTCCTCCATGGATTGGACTACGATATCGTCAGCAAATCGAAGGTGAGTGATGTATTCGCCGTTGATGTTGATGCCGAGTCCGGTCCAGTCTAAGAGCTTGAAGACATCTTCCAGCGCAGTGGTTTCGGCGTTTCGGAGAGATGACGTCCTCCCTGTCTCACACCTCTCTGCAACTGGATCGGTTTCGTACTCTTATTCTGGATGCGGACTGACATAGAGGCGTTTCTATATAAACACTTCAGTACTTCGATGTATCGATAGTCAAATTTGCACCGCTGAAGGGACTGCAGCACTGCCCAAGTTTCGACAGAATCAAAGGCTTTCTCATAGTCCACAAACGCTAGACACAGAGGCCGATTATACTCCTCGGTCTTCTGTATAATCTGACGTAGCGTGTGGATGTGGTCTATGGTACTATAACCTCTTCGGAAGCCGGCTTGTTCGGGCGGCTGGAAGTCATCGAGTTTGCACGCGAGTCGGTTCGTAATGACTCTTGAGAACAATTTGTAGACGTGGCTCAAGACTGAGATGGGTTTGTAATTCCTTAAGAGCATTTTATCGCCCTTCTTGAAAAACAGCACCACCACACTCCTGGTCCACGACTCTGGAACGTCGCCCCCGAGAATGACAGAATTAAACAACTTCTGTAGGGTTTTTAGAACTGGCTTGCCGCCTGCCCTCAGGAGTTCTGTGGTAATTCCGTCATCTCCCGGTGCCTTACTGTTCATTAACTGTTTCAGAGCCGTTCTGATCTCGTACAATCTGATGTCCGGGATTTCTTCGGTGTAGTGCCGAGTTAGCTTATATATACATATATTCAAATTGTTTCTGTCTTTCCATGTGGTGATGGAGTAAGAATACAATTCATCTCCCTATATTTTACCCGTGGGTGTCGTAATAGAGGGCTAAAGGATAATAATTTCAATGTAATGACTACGCAAGGAAAACTCGAAATGAAACCCTATGTTAACACGTTTAACTAAAGTAATACATTAGGTCAATATTCCTTCATAATATAGAGAAGGCTGCCAAGGAGTGGGAATTTTATGAGCTGAAACGATTTAAATTGTAATGGCATAGCTACGTTATAATTTCAACTATTCTACTCATGTATATTCATTTTGTGTTCAGTAAAATAGGTCGCAGTCGTATTTCCGTTTATTATATCAATTGAATCTGCGTCCACTAATATGACACAGTTTTGACCACAGAGTATTTGAAATAATAGATAGGATTTTACTTTATAATCATGTGCAATATGCTTTATTGGGTACGTAAGTAGGAATGTATAGGCATAGATAGTAGGAACGCTGCTGGGTTTTGTGGAAAGAACAGGTAATCGAAAGGGAGGTTTATCAAAGACCAGGTTAAGTTTAATGTGAATCGCTCTTAAGGCGGCGAAGTGATGTACAGCGGAGTGTGGAGTTCCACGCAGCTGAGCAGAGTGCAGATGATATCTAGGCAAAAATTAGTAAAAGATAGCAAATCATCCTCTGAAGTTGAGTTACTTCTTATGTTTTTGGCTAATCTTTTGGGTGGAAATATGTGATTATTATTCAGATAACAACGATGATTAGTAGAGTGATTAAAGAGTGGTAGGACCACACTGTCGACAGTTATCTGTCTACAGCCGCGGGCCGGTCCGTCCGGGGTAGTACCACACTCTCGCAGAAAATCGACGTCTGAGTAGTAACAATTTGCTACTGCGCTTCGTTCGGTGAGCGAGTGAGCCAGAAGCCCAACTTTCTGAGGGTGTTTGCGTGGGGTGGGTTTTGGTGATGCCTTTGCTATCACCAAGCCTCCTTTGACGCATTCATACTCCCTTCACTTTCTTCGCGGTGGGCAGCGACCCTGTAGGGGTCCATGAGCGGCAGCAACACTTACCATCGGGTGTACTGTTTGCTCGTTTGCCACCGTTTGCAATAAAATAAAAAAAGATGATTGTCATTAGGCCTGGCCTATCAATGTCTACTGTTGGCCGTAGAACTCCATATAGACCTACATATAGGGGAACAATACCATAATTGACGTGTTTGGCAGTCAGATTGATAATCACACTTGATATTATAAATTGCCGAGAAGAACGCTCCTGGTAATTACTCGATTTTTACGACTCCTACCACAATTTGTATCCAGACTCAGAACAGCAATTTGTGGATGGCGCAAAGTATTGTCCACGATAGATCGGTATCTTAACCACTATGCCATCTGTGTGTAGTCAACCACTCATTGGGTGAAATTTTGATTTTATTTAAAAAAAAAACGAAATAGTTGAGTAACAAAAATTAAATCACAAAACCTTATACCAACTAGCCAACTCTATCCAACAATAGCAACATATAAATTATGTGGTATTTACACCACACAGTCGGTTGTACGCAATTATGATAAATCGCGATTTAACCGACAAAACAAAACCGCAAAACGACCTCACTTTGCGTTACATGTGTAAAGATATGTAGGTATTATGTATCAATACGCAACCTTAGATTTATGTGGAATAGTTGAACTGTCATGTCTTCTCTTGGTTCGAAAGCAAGGACAGCGCGCCGCTCTACCGTCGAATTTATGTTAATACATTTTTTAAAACTAATGTTATTTCCACGGCTTTCGTGCATTTCAATTCAGTTATGTGGCATTCTACGTATTTATCAAATCAAACGTTGATGTCAATTTTTCTCCAAAATATAATACGAACTGTATGTTTTCCTTTTGAATAGGATTTGCCTCAATTTCATGGGTTTTAATTTTTTGCGCGGATTGTTAATTCTTTTTTTTATTGCATTACAAGTATTACTATTTAAAATTCTGCAATCTGTCAGTAAGAGTCCTATCAAAGTCGGTTCAGCCGGTGACAGACAAGACTGTGGTGGTTTGCAAACATCATTTATACAAGACTTATAAATACATATTCAATAAAAGAGTGATGAAAAATTTCGATGTATCGTCATTTTCTATTATCGGGAAAGTAGATTAGATTAATCCATACGAGTTTGCCGTTCATAATAACGTATCTGTTATCTCTCTTTTATCGACTATGTATAAAAAGTTGATGGGATATGAAATGCCATCAAACGGAAGAAAACAAAATGATATTTGTTCCTTTTTCTTCAGTAACAGATTCTACGGATAGTAAATTGAAGAAATCTAATAATAAAATCTATTAAGCTATTATAAAGCTGAATTTTTTTTTTATCGTTTTAATTCATTAATTTTAGGAATAACCAGTTTGTTGGATTGAAAAAGTTCTTATTTATTGAATAACCTGTTTATGAAGGAAAGTTCACTTAAATTGGTTAAATTTAAATTTTTTATTTAAATTTAAATTTTTATTCTGCTTCAAATAGAGGCGGGGAGCAGTATCTATAAATGTATCCATCGCTATCAAAATTTAGCAACAATGGCTGATTATAATCAATCGTTCTGCGCAGCCGTCGTTTAAACAACGTCGACATAACTAAAATTTTAATGAATGAATATTATTAACGCTGATATTACTACTATGTTCGTGGGACGATCTGGGTCTTCAAACAAAATAACAGCACTAATTAAATTAATCCACGCAAGCGAAGCTGTTAGTACTGCTGAGAAAAAATAGCGGGCAATTATTTTTAATAATAATAATTCACCCAGTTAATGTGATATCCTCAATGCATAATTATGGAACTGCCTAATTAAGTTGAGTAATTAATTAACACAAATTTTTAAGATGTTTTGATATGTTGGTTTCGTTATTACTCAGAATAGTTTTTATTAGAAAAACTTATATTCTAAATTAATACATTTTATTTACCATCCTTTTCCATGATCAATGAATAAGAATACAATTCAGCATACAGGCTTTTTTTCATAATATTTAAAATGTCAACTGTAATTAAAAATCTCAATACAATAAATGAAATTTATTTTTCAATTACTATATTTGACATGCTAGAAAAATCACCCACACTGGCCTAATTGTTAAGGTGTTTGGAACGGACTTTCGCTGGCAAATGACTTTTTATAAATATTATTTTTATGTATTCACTATTCTTTACCATCGTTAACGGTGCTTGTTTTGTGGTTTGATAAAATCACATCCGCTGTTATCAACGTGTTTAGGATTTGGTTAAACTCGCTTTTTTCACCAATGCTGATCATTAATGTTATCTATAATCTACTATTCTAACTACATCATTAGGTCTAAAAAGTTATATGTGCCAATCCATTAACTGTACTTTCACGGGTCAGGAGGAAGTAGCAACATCGAAATTGAAATGGGTTGACCACATTGATCGACAATAGATTCGTTGTCGTCGTTCGTCGCTGGGGAAGAATAAAATTCACGAGCGGCGACCATGTATCGGACGACGCACAGGACCGTACTTAGTGGCGAAAAATGAGGGAAAGCTTCAACAGTGAATTGAAAACGGCTAAATGATTATGATGATTCTTGTTCTACCAAAACGACTTCATCAATTGCACAGTGCAATATTTACCAACCTTTATAAGTGTAGCGGTTTCGATTCCAACATGGATATCCAATAAACTACCACTCCCCTCAACAACCTTGGAGAGAAGAGAAGACCTGCTCCATTGACTACTAATAATTTGATGTCAAAATCAAGGAAGAAGAATAATCAAGCGATGTTATATTTCAGGTCTCATCTGGTTCATAGTTCCGGTGTCTATGATAATCTGTAACGATGTTATGGCTTACGTGTTCGGTTTCTTCTTCGGCAAAACACCGCTCATCAAACTCAGCCCGAAGAAGACTTGGGAAGGCTTCATTGGTGGTGGATTTTCAACTGTAGTATTTGGACTGGCGGTAAGTTTTTTTTTGTTTTTAAAGATATACTTCTTTTCGCGTGTTAGAGAAAAATTATTTGAGTATTTTTCCATGCGCGCGCACACCGTCACAAAAGTCCCGACACCCTAATGATAGTCAAAATTTTTTTGGATGCGCGTATTTACCGTTACAAATGTCCACTAGAAAATGCGTTATAATAAAGCTCTCAGTGTATTGAATACCTTTTTTCTCTGATTAGTGTCGTTTTTTCTACAAACGTAGGATAACGCAAAGGATAAAATTTTTAGAAAGATATCTTGTTACGCCAAAAAAGTATAACTTCCTGGCGCACATAAGTAAACACACCCTTTTTTTATTTTTTACGATACTATATCATTTTTGATTGATCACGTAAAATTATTGCGCCTCCATTCTTTACGAGATAGCTCTTATCTCAGCCATCTTATCTATGTTCGATAACACCTATCACAGACGCTCAGTTTAATTTCATTCACACAACTAGGTTATATGGTATCCAAAGCGAAGTTACAATTGACTATAAGGTGCCCGATTCGCTATGATCCAATAAACTTTTATCGCGGTTTATTGCGATATCTACGAACATTTAAGTTAGTTCAGATATGCATATATTGGTTTAATGCACTGGCATAAATCGTTCTATGAATGTAGTAGGACCCGTCTAAGTGATCTGAGTAAACGACATCACTGCAAGAAAAGGAGTACTCGAAATAACTTTGTACGATCCACAAATTGTTGTTCTGAGTGTGGATGTAATTTGTGTCTCTTAATTATATATTTATAAAGATCCCCCTACAGTATAAGGATTATTTCCTTAGTGTAGCACGTTATATTTAAAAAAGAAATTTGTTGAAATTTTAGAAACATTATACTAACGCATCACTCCTGTGTGGTATAGCAGATCAATTGTTCTCGACTTTTAGTGGCGGCTCGGCTTTAAGACTTGAATAACCAGGATTAAGAGTGGTAGGACCACGCTGTCGACAGTCGCTGTCTACAGCCGCGGGTCGGTCCGTCCGGGGTAGTACCACACTCTCGCAGAAAATCGGCGTCTGAGTAGTACCAATTTGTTACTCCGCTTCGTTCGGTGAGCGAGAGAGCCGGAAGCCCAACTATCTGAGGGTGTTTGTGTGTGGAGGGTTTTGGTGGTGCCCTTGATATCACCGAGCCTCAATGCACGCATTCACACTCCCTTCACTTTCTTCGCGGTAGGCAGCGACCCTAGGTCCATGAGCGGCAGCAACACTTACCATCAGGTGTACTGTTTGCTCGTTTGCCACCGTTTGCAATAAAAAGAAAAAAAAAATAACATTGACTCTAAAACGATAGAGAAATCGAAATGCTTTATATCTACATATTGGCTATAACGTCGGTGGAAAAGACTACCATGGCATGGTGATTTAATTTTTTTTATTATTTACAGCTATCCTACTGGATGTCCCAGTACCCTTACCTGGTTTGCCCCATCGAATACTCTGAATCCCTCGGCCGTATGACTATGGATTGTGAGCCCTCTGGACTGTTCCGTCTACACGAGTGCACTCCGCCGCAGTTTGTACAACCGCTCATGAAAATTGTAAGTATGTTTTCACATATTGAACCAAGCAATAATTTCCAATGTCAGGACGAGTGAAAATCTTCGAATGTTATGAATAATATTTCGGGTATAGATTATAAATCATCCTACATGTATTATTGCTATGTTCTAAATCTAACTTGGATCTTATTTAGGATAAATCCACGATATATTGATGAAATCCCGGACATCAGTTTGCATGAGATTCGAATTTGCTTTCTAATCCGTAAAGAACGGCGTAGCACCAGGAGATGGTATTACTACGATACTTTTGAAGCCAAACTCCAGAAAAGCCGAAAAAAATCCTTTTAGGAAGTTATTAAATTCCACTTTTCCCTTTCGCTGTTTTCGTTCCAAAGACCAGGATTGCAGTTATGCTGTTCTTTAATAAAATGTTTTAGTGAACTAGAATTTAGAAGAGGAAAAAAGGCTGTGTTAAGTGGCACCATAAGTGTTGGGATAACAACCAATAGGATATAGATGAGGAAATATTCAAAAATTAATGCATGATGTACTTTTGGTGGCGGCTACAAATACTACCCACCATTGCTCGTAGGACTCGTAGACTCACGGCCAAAAGAGGGGGTGGTGAATTATATTCTTACTCCCTTACCACACAAGAAGAGAAAAAAACCGTCATGTTGGCTCATATACATCCCACTGCTTGACTCGAGCGTCCTCCACAATAGAAGGGGAAATTGACCTACTATGCGACTCTGGTCATATGTGTTAGGGTTTTAATTCAAGTTTTCCTTTTGCATAGATGTTATAAGCATATTGTGTCTCTTAGTCGTCTTTTACGACACCCACGTGTAAGAGAGGGAGTGGTGAATTGTATTTTTATTTCGTCACCACACAGACAAATGAAAAAATATAATGAGAAATATGATTATTATATAATACTGAACCTGTCTTGTATTATTTGCTAACAGATCGGCATGGAGAAGTTCAACATGTACCCGTTCATGATTCACTCTTTGTTCCTGAGCACCTTCAGCTCTGTCATCGGACCCTTCGGTGGATTCTTTGCATCCGGCTTCAAACGCGCTTTTAAAATTAAGGTATTGTTAGCCTTTTGTTAATATCATTGTTCGTAAATGCTGGTATAACTGGTCTAAGATGAACTCTGCAGGAAAAGTCGAAGTTATGAAACAAATTACTGTATCTATCCATTAGCCTATCGATGTCTACTATTGGACATAAGGCTCCAAAAAGAAGATGAAGTTTTAATGGCCACATGATCTATTGACCACGAGGTCACTTGGTCTATTAGTTTATTATCCTTGTGTCGTGGGATACTTCACAAATATATCAAACGTGATCATTCATTGTCCAGCCTTTCACCATCCACTGGACCTAGTAGGCCTCCCCCATAGAAAGCACTCATTAATTTGGGTGGATAGTGCCGTAATTGACACACTTAGTGTGATCACCAACCCACCTGGTTGGTGATCACAGTTGGTGTTACAAGTTTTCCAAAAAACTGCTGGCCACTGTTGGCCTTGAATCTTCCTCACAGTGGAAAATTGACAGGCAAGTTTTGTGCAATCTCTTTCATCGATGTTTATAGCATAGCACATCCCTTGGTCGTCTTTTATAACACGACAAATATAGACATATGTATTTAAGTTTTCGTATGGTGATGGAGTAAGAATACAATTTACCACTCCCTATCATGCCTGTGGATGTTGTAAAAGACGACTAAGGGATATAATATACACATTACATCTGTGCTAGAGAATGTAAACTCGAAATGAAACCCTATACCAACATGTCTGACCAGCATAGTATATTAGGTCAAATTACCTCCCATGGTGGAGGAGGCCCGAGCCCAACAATGAGACGTATGTGGGCTACTATGATAAATTTTGTAGAGGAGGAAACCTCGAAATAAAACATGCCAATCTATATCCATCAGCATGCAGGTTACTTCCCTCAGATGTTGCAAAAAGCCCATGCCCAACAGATCTTACAACAAAGTGTGACTTATTGCAAAAAGATAGAAGAAATTCACTAAATTGTAAAGGCGTTTTGATTTGCAGGACTTCGGTGACGTGATCCCCGGCCACGGCGGTATAATGGATCGTTTCGACTGTCAGTTCTTGATGGCCACTTTCGTCAATGTCTACATCACTAGCTTCATCCGTACGGCTACCCCACAGAAACTGCTTCAACAAGTTAGTATACTGTAATGTTACAACTTTCCGTGTAGTGACAGAGTAAGAATACTATTCATCACCCTCTGTCTTACCTGTGGGTATAGTAAAAGACAGCTAAGAGATTATAATAAGCAGATAACATCTATGTTAGGTCTAGTCATCTATCTATTTATCTAGTAGTGGTAGGACCACACTGTCGACAGTTATCTGTCTACAGCCGCGGGCCGGTCTGTCCGGGGCAGTACCACGCTCTCGCAGAAAATCGACGTCTGAGTAGTAACATTTTGTTACTGCGCTTCGTTCGGTGAGCGAGAGAGCCGGAAGCCCAACTTTCTGAGCGTGTTCGCGTGTGGAGGGTGTTGGTGGTGCTATTGGTATCACCGAGCCTCGATGCACGCATTCACACTCCCTTCATTCCCTTCGCGGTAGGCAGCGGCCTTGTAAAGGTCCATGAGCGGCAGCAACACTTACCATCAGGTGTACTGTTTGCTCGTTTGCCACTAGTTGCAATAAAAAAAAAAAAAAACTAAGAGAAGGGAAATTCTAAATAAAACCATATAACAAACCGTCTGACCAGCGTAGTATAGTAGTTCAATTATAAGTTAATCTAGAAAAAGTTAGGAAAATTTACAAAACCAAAGATTTGTCAACACCATTAGTGAAATATGCCATTTATTAATACGCTTTTATTAGCTTCAGACGTATGTATGTTAGTGTGTAATGGAATCGTTGAACATGATTTTGACTCCCTTCGAAATGTCCGATTAACTCGAAATTTGGCATACTTATTAAGGACCGATGACAATTCAATATTTTAAATTTAAAAACTAAAAAATACGATTTTATAGAAAATACAACTAAAAAACTGGGAAATAAATTTTTAAAAATTTGAATTACGAATAGTATTTTTTATTGTAAAAAAAGCGTGGGGTGCTTTTTAAGATATTATCAAAATGTGGCTTCTTCTCTTCTTCTCTTCTCTAAAAAATCCTTCTACTCATATCTGTCAATAAAATATTTAGTAACTATTGACAACACGCACCCCACGCTTTTTTATAATAAAAAATATTTTTTCTTATTATACACTACTCTTAATTCAAATTTTTAAAAATTTATTTTCTATTTTTTAGTTGGATTTTCTATAAAAGCGTATTTTTTTAGTTTTTTTGAACTATTATTTATATATACCATAATACTAACCAACCAGACCGGTAGTGAAATTATATTTTGCCACATAATTTTCAGCTTCAAGCTTGTAAAATTTAATAACTTTTGTGGTTGGCAGATCCCTGTATTTTATTTTAAAGTGTGCAGATCCGTGTATTTTATTTTTATCAATAAAGTCTTAACAGTATTTTGCATGCCAGCGCAGATGATTGGTGTGTTACTGCCGAACACTCAATTCAGCTTCAGTGGCACACTCAATGGGGTGTCTTTTCCAGAATCTACTTCTATAACCTCTAATGTATCTTATTCCTCAGGTATACAATCTGAAACCGGAACAACAACTGCAACTGTTCTACGCTCTGAAGGAATCTCTAGAACTGAGGAATATACTAAATATGGTACCTTAAATATGTACCAATAGTTAAATACAGGGCCCTAATGCAAGTAAATTCTTAACGCGGCTTCGTGCGACATCTTCGAGTATCTACGTTAAATCTGACACATTGATTGGACGTAAATATGAAAAAATATATCCATATAAATATCGCCACGAGCCTCGTTAAGAGTGTATATGCTCATAGCAAATTTGGGCCCAGGTTGTTTCGTCGAGTTATTTAAGGACCTTTTACCTTGCATTGACAAACGTTGCGGTTGAAAATATAACCGACTTGAATAGTTTTTGTCATAAGAGATACTTTTATTATCTCGATGATAAATATATCATCTACCATTAAAATAAGAATTAAACTCAATATACAGGGTGACTGGTAAAAGATTGTACATATTGAAAGAAACGATAGATAATGGTCACAGATAACCAATAAAAATGTAAAAAGAGAAAAATATTAATTAACAACATAGTAAACATCAACAATATTAGTGTCGCAAGACTCCCAAAAATATGGTCACCCTATAGACTAGAGGTATCGGATCGTATTCGAGCTTAGTGCACAGATGGCGTAGTGGTTAAGATAGCGACTTGCAACGCCGGTATCGGCGGTTCGAATCCCCCACGCGGGACAACACTGTGTGATCCACAACTTGTTGTTCTGAGTCTGGATGTAATTTGTGTCCGTTAATTATTATTGTTTGTAAAGTTCCCAGCAATACAAGGATTATTTCCTTAGTGCATGGTGTCGTCTTAAAATTATTATTATAAATTATTATAGTCATTGAAAGGCATCAGTCACTTTTCCTTCATACTTTGATCCTGGCTTAGGACAGGCAAAAATACCTAGATAATAATAAACGTTCGTAACTGAATTTTTCAAAATAAATTCTTTATTTCTAATGTACTTAGATTAGAGACAGTTGGTATAAATTAGGAGGCACCTTGGTGTTTCTGGCGTATTTAAAAAGTGGAATCATACCTATGTACAGTGATTAAATAATAAATCTATTTACAAATTACAATTACGCTAATCCCAGCAATCAAAATTAACAAAATAATTGCTTACCTCTTCGCGTACGTAAATGATCAACTTTAGTTACTAATATTGTTAATTCACAATGATTTAGTGAATATGAAATTAAAAATTCATATCACTATTCTATCACTTTTTACAAATACGGTTAAAAAAAGCGCGGGCAATCAAATGACTCGTAAATTAATAAATGAATTGGAAATGCAAAATGGCGAAATCGGCGCACGCGCTTTGACTGAGTACAGACGAACTGGTACCGCGGGCGGGATATTCCCTCAGAGGGGTGTGGGCAGTGGGGTGGAGGGCAGTTCGTCAAGGTGCGGGAGTAGGGCTATTTTATTAGCACTTATCAAGGTCACGCACTCGCCTAATTTCTTTTATTAATGCCGATTTTACTGCTAGAATTATTAAAAGTAGGTATAGGGATAATGTTATTAATCTACAAACAACCGTATGTTATGTTGGTTGTTTGTACGACGTCCAGCGTGGCGAGAGCGCCTGTCTAAAACAATACATACAACATACCTTTCTTTTTATACTTGGGATCCTTCGACCGACCGACAACACTAACACTCACTTGATGCTTTTACGTTAAACAGTAATCACTGGCAAAACTCGCGGGACATAGTCGATTCACTAAATTAGAACACGTTGTAATTGACGTGCATGTGTCATGCCACGTTTTGAAATGTTCCAAATAGTTTTGTGACGTAGATATGTACGTTAAAACTTCGAGTGGCTTCTCTTGTGCTAGCTTGCAGTTCCTCTTGGAAATACTTCAAGATATGTCCTTCAAGGCTTACTGGAAAAGCGGTTTCAGCCACGTCCTTGAGGGTGAAGCAGAATATGAAATGGGCCATAGTTAAGCAACCGCCTGCAGTATTATAGCATTATCAGCACAAGATGCCATCAACCACTACATCGAAAATTGTTATTTACATAATATCAAAAAATAATAAACGTGCATAAAAGACAATCCGACGAACGGAGCTACGCAAGGATTAGAAACACACTAGTACGATTAGGCCATCGCGGTGCGCGGATAACTAAAGAATTTTTTGAAGGATTCCCGTATGATGCGATAGGTAGGGATAGCCGTCCTGCGGTCTGATTGGTCCGAGACGGCCTTGTCGGCATATCACCCAATAACTAGTTCAATATCGCTGTTACGTAAATTTTTAGTACAAGTGCGTTAACCTGTACATAGATAGATATATCTATAGGTAGGTATATTATCATCTGTGTCCAGGACTAAATATTTTTATAAGATAAATAGTTCAAAATTTAAGTACTATTTTTTTTATATATTCGGTATCAGAATCGAGTACTGAGTAGCCTCCTTCAATATGTACAATCTTTTACCAGTCATCCTGTAGAAAAAAAAACTGATTTCCATTTCCACCAAGCACTCCTAAATTTTAGGTAACACCTAAAGCAATATAATTATCATATATATATGTCATTTACATTGGTTTTAGGTGTTATTTTGGGTTCATAGGTGAAAATGGACACAAGATATTTTTTTTAAACTATTTATAATTTTGATAAAATACAATTTTAAATTATTGTTTATTGGTATTAATTTCAATTATTTTCTCTTAATTACAGCTATTTTTATATATTGATAATACTGTTGTACTTTTATCTCATATGTTAAATAACTATCGCAACGTTTTCCAGTGTAGTATGCAAGTTCTCTAATATGGAACATATCCAGCGTACCTCTAAAGGAATACATTCTGTTCTAGTCTATTATTGTGTTTATCGTTTACTTTGATATTAACTATGACAAATGTCTGTGTGTACACTCCCTGAATATATCTTAGACTTAGTTCATTTGAGTTATTAGAAATATAGTATTTAACGAGCAAGACATCTTTTTGTATGTATATTTCGAGACATCTTTATATGTGTTCAGGATCAAGAGTTTTCAGGTCTACCCTCAAATAAATCCTATGTTGTAGTTCAGTTTTCAATCAAATCCCATTATTATCAACTGCTATTTAAAATTTCGTGGCTTTTCTAATAAGTAACTTTACATTGAGACAACAGGAGTGGTAGGACCACACTGTCGACAGTTATCTGTCTACAGCCGCGGGCCGGTCCGTCCGGGGCAGTACCATGCTCTCGCAGAAAATCGACGTCTGAGTAGTAGCAATTTGTTACTGCGCTTCGTTCGGTGAGCGAGAGAGCCGGAAGCCCAACTTTCTGAGGGTGATTACGTGTGGAGGGTTTTGGTGGTGCCCTTGGTATCACCGAGCCTCAATGCACGCATTCACACTCCCTTCGCTTTCTTTGCGGTAGGCAACAGCCTTGTAAAGGTCCATGAGCGGCAGCAACACTTACCATCAGGTGTACTGTTGCCACCGTTTGCAATAAAAAAAAAAAAACTCATATTAGATTCACAGAACCGTTTTTTTGTACAAGTTTAGACCAAAAAAATTCTTTCATAGTTATACAATACAATAAAGAATTTTGTTAGATATAGTTTTAGGAGATTGCAGATTCTCATTATAGGCAATAGACATTTTAACAAAAGCCAAGCTTTCGAATGCAATGAAAACGTTGACATTTAATTTTATTTATTTAGACAGTCTTGCTCTCTCTGGCGTAACGAGTGCAACCATATATTAAACAATATGCAAGTGACCTCTGGAGTAGCATACTACTATAGTCCATAAAATATAGCTTGATCTCTGTGACAGATGTCAACGAAACCAACGAAGTAAGTTTGAACGAGCGACATGTTTACAATTTCATTTTGTATCAAATATATTTTAATTTTGTTCGTGCCAGTTTCATTGCAATATATTATAAATATATTAATATTCATGCCTAATATATAACTCATAAGTACTGAAATACGTAGTAAACGTTTTATACATAAATGACGCTTACACACGTACAAAGTCATACTGGACTGAAAATAAAAAAGAGATGGGACAGTCGATATACGTAAATCGATAACCGATCTTTATTAAATTATTTATAAAAGAAATAAACCCAATACAGTACCTATATAAAACTTTCAACATATTTTTCACAATTAAAACACAGTTACATTATAAAATACATAAATTAAATTAATTAAACAATAAAAAACTACTTTTCGTCTTAGAGTAGATGATAACATTATGTACGCATTATTGTCAATAAACTAGACATATTTATTTATAAAACAGTCGTATTTGATTGATTGATCTAACGACTGTCCCTATTTGCCAAAAAATGATAAATGTTCTAGCAGGAACGCTCCAGTGATGACAATAATAGTGACCTAGACCTTGATTGTACTCCTTTTGAATAATTTTAAGAGTCAAAAAACACTTTTTGTTTGAAATAAATTCGAAATATCGATTGTATTTTAATTATAATAGAAAATCACAATTATAAAAATAAAGAGTTTTATCGATAAAAATCTACGGACTTTATCGTAAGCGTGACAGCACTCGGGACAACTGTCACAGAGATCATCCTATATTTTATGGACTATAGTATAGTATATGGGCCTTGTAGCAACTCGAGAAAATTGCCGTGCGTTCAGGCGTTTCTGATATCCCTACTATAGCAATCAATCTTAAGGCTCACATATAGGTCATGTTAGTTCTCCCATAACCGTGGTGCTGTGCGGCTGCGCTTATCGTAACTGCACGTCTTCTTATTTATTGACTAACTAGTCAAATTATTTTATGTCTCCCGCATTGCCTAGGAGGGAAGTGGAATCAAACTCTTCCAACTCCTCCTTTTTAACTTTTTCTAATTAAATTTGTTGCGGGCTCCAAGACAATTAAAATCTTTTCCCAGGATTGCCTAAAGGTCAAACCTCGGTATCGGTATGATCTATGGAGACCATTGTGGATCCTGGCTTACAGGAGTTACAGCGGTAGGAATGTGTGGTGGGATTAATCCCAAAAAAAAAGACAGTCTTACTGTACCCATTTTTAGTTAAAACTTAGTTATCCATACTTACACTTTAGAAAAAATACACCTATAAAAAAACGGGGTATTTATCTACCAAAGAAATTCAAAGTAAACGATGAATGTAATTATTATATTATAAATTATGTAGTTGTAATTTATTTATCTCCTACATAACAATATTGCATTACTCATTGAGGGTTAAGATGGATTGAATTTAATTAATGTTTTAAATAGACTACTAAGTAAATATATATAATTAATCTCTATACATTTATGATTCCCATAATTTTAAATCTTTGTGTTGTTTGAAAATATTACTAAGTGAAAAAAAATCGATGTGTATCTTTGATTTTGTCTACGTCCTAAAACTTAAATATTTTTCTGTCTATGTACTTTTCTTCCAAATGTTTTAATTTAAAATGTCGCCAAAGTACTTTTTGTGCTTTCTTTTTTTTTTAGCTATTTTAGGCTAAGTCACTCTTAAAAATGTCATCTATGTTTTTGGTTTATATAAAATAAAAAATATGTATTTTATAACGTATCTTGATACTCGAATGGAATTAGGTAATAGAATTATAATAAAAATTATTTAAGGATTTATATAGCTGTATTTAAACTGGATAGAATTCATTACATTTTGATTTACATCTTGCTAGAAATGTGTTGCGCCACATGCTTCTTATATTTTGTGACTAATATTTAAAGATTTTAATAGTTGCTGTTTATATAGTAACTGTTTGAAGCTTAGCGGTGTATGTCATTTTATTTTGAATTAGACAGGGATTTATGCATTTGTATTTATGCTTTAGACTGAATAATTAACGACTGTTCCATGTGCTAAAGACTTTTTGAAAATTTATCTTTGCTATCAAAATTAAAATTGCATTTAATTATACCCCCAGTCCTAAACATGTCGCCCCTATTCCAACCTGTCTGACCCGCATGGTATATTAAGTCAATTTTCCCTCGTATTATGGAGGGGCCTCAAGCCCAGCAGTGGGGCATATAGAGCTGGGATGATTATGTTGAAACATGTCACACTTCCTTTCTTTTTAAATTTGTATTGTTTTTAATCGGTCCAAATGTTCTAAGCCAGTTTTCTTTATTGGCATTCTATATGTATTTATCTATATAGGTTCGATTCGCTTACTAATTTAAAAAGTGATTGTGCTAAATACTACTATTATGAATGAAAAAAAAAGTTATTTAAATGCGTTTTGTATTGTCATTAAAAAGTATAAATATTTATCTTATCTAATACTGTTAGTTATAGACGTTACCTCCATAAATCTGCTTACATTCTGCTAGTAAATAATTGCGCTTAACTAAATAATTTGAAATGTCTTTTACTAAAGGTTAATTTTTATTTATTAAATTGTTTTGTTTGATTAAAACATTTATTTTTCATATACCTTTGTGTTGTAATAACAATCACCTTTACAATGGTGAGATTTGTTAAGTTTGGTGATGATTTATATTGTGATTTTTAATTTACGTTGATACTTTTCGTGTTTAGTTTATTTTCTCTGTCATTATTCTCGTTCGCTAGCTTTAGCATTTGTTAGGATAGTTTATAGATATAGTTTTTGACATCGGGTGATTTTTTTTTAATATTAAAAGATACATACCATTCTCTAAATATATTTAAGGTATTATGTTTTATCTTATAAATGCAATTGGTCACCCTGAGATAGAATTTACCTGTAATAATGAGTACTCAGGATATAAAAAAAATGTATTAAAAATCTAACAATACTCTACTTCGTATAAATTAGGGGCTGATGAAAATTTATTGGCGTTTTGTTTAAAATTTGCTATGAAAAAATATTATTGTTAATTCTTTAAGAAAAATGATTGTATCGCCCCAAAAATGATAACACTTTTGTTAACCTATATTCTTATCAATAAGCGTCTATATATGTTGTAAGGACCAAACGAATTATGTGTTGTTAAAATTATTAGTTATTACTGTTTATTTGCCATAGGACAAAATATTCTGTTCAGTTTATAAATATATATAAAGCGAATAGTTTATGCTTGTTAAAATGTCTTTTGGCGTATTTAAGTATTAGTTTGAAAACGTGTTTTTTTTTGGGGTGGGCTGCGGTCGGCACGCTCCTCGCACCACTCCGTCCGGGGCGACAGAGGGGCGTAAACACGCAACACCCGCAACCCACCCGAAAACCACGTCGCCTTCGTCGTTGGGCCGACCACCGGGAGTTTGAAAACGTGTGTGGGTAAAATGTGCGAGAATATATACAGGGTGTATCAGGTTATGGGATAACTGTTCGAGTATGTTGTAGTTTAACGGTCATAGATCGTAATTAGATGTACATTACACAAAAACAATATAACATAAAAGTTATGGTGATTTCATAAAACTTTGTCTAAGAGTCTATGCCTTAAATGTTACGTATTATGTAGGCGTGTACAGACAGAATACATGTAGGCATGTATAGCTTCGACGGTATAATTTCATTCATTCGTACCTAGAATTGCGCAAACGTGTCAATGAGCGTAGGTAACAACGGCGAGCCGTCAACGGTCATCGGCTGATCAGCTGTTTTAAAGCGAAGTTTGTCTTGCTTATGCGAACGTAATCATTGATTTATTCAATTTCTAATGAACATTTAATAAATTATATATGTTTCGTATTAAGTATCATTGACTTTATACATTACAATCGGATTTACACAAAAAGCGATGACAAAATTGAAAACTTTACATGTATGTCTCTAATTCCTTAACGAATCGATATTTTTCGTTCAAATTTTTTTCATGGATTCATACCACCATTGCCTAGCTCCCTTTTGACCAGTTGCTCCATAACCTGGTACTCTGTATTTTATGTCCTTTAGTCAATTTCTATTAATCGAGTTCAATGGAGATAATAAACAGTACATCTTTAGAATGTTAAGAATTTATTTGATGGACTCCTTTACTTCATGGAATTAGGGTTCATTACTAGATTTAATCAAGATATGTATTGCATTAGTTTAACGATTGCTTTAAAAACAATGCGATAAAATTCCCAGTCCATGTTAGCAGTATTGATAAATCTAAAAAAAATCGGTGTCTAACGGACTTACTTGCCTTTTTTAATACTTGTAGAAATATAATCGTACATTCTACCAACATAGCGATAATAGTATTAAACATAATGATGTTAAGATCTGAATGAGAAATGTTTTAATGTATGTGATAAATATATAAAGAGTTAACGATATAACAAATTTATTAATTTTAAAAACAATGTCTATTAATTTTATTATCATGTCAGCGTATAACTTCATAAATGTTATTCTCAAATATAATATTATCCATAAATTAATGACGGTTATTATATTGTTTCTGAGCCAAAGGATTATTTAAATCATATTTTATCCAGATATATAAGACTATAAAGGTCTTCTATCAATTTTGTTAGGAAATAGCGAATATCAAATGATGTAATGTTAGTACGAAATTATATATTTAACAATGTTTTATTAAAAAAAATAGTTGTATCGTAAACTCTCGAATAACTTACAAAACTGTGTCTAGAACTTATCCATTGGAACTAAATATTGTCGCAATAGTTAGGCTCTTTGTAAATTTTGTTATGAACACCGTTTTACTAAAATACAGTTAACTCACTTGCTCCCTGTACATGAAGTTCGATCGTCATTTTATAAACGACCGCATTTGACGATATCCCTTTTATAATAATAAAAAATAGAAGGCTACAATATGCACGAAAGTAGTCATTTGTAAAAACATAACATTTATTTTCATATTAAATTACGGTTAGCATTTCAGTTTCAATTAGACAGAGAGAGCAATACTAACACTGTGACGTCACCATTGTCATCTCCATATACGTCTGCCCTAAACAATCAGTGTGCGAGAAAGGAATATAATATACAAAAGAACTTTTTATTCATGATCAGAATCTTATAGTCTGATATATTTCGGGTAATTAATTTAGAATTTTTAAATGATATTGCCATTGAACTATATCTAGTGTTACAAGTTTAAATATTATAAAAATCCCTAGGTAAAGGGGTGTTTGTAAAAAAATGTGTTTAGATACACGACTAATTAAATTTTCTGTATTGTAGACATAGATGTGTTTTATGATTGAATTATTTATTAGATATGTGAAGGTAAATAAATGGAATCAAAAACTTTTTGCCTATTTTATTCTTAACTAGCTTTTGCCCGCGGCTTCGCCCGCGTAAAAGTTGGCTTACATATTTCTTTTTATTGTGTTATTGTGGTAACGGAGTAAGAATACAATTCACCACTCCCTATCTTGCCCGTGGATGTCGTATAAGACGACTATGGGATATATACACATAACATCTATGCAAGAGAAGGAAAACTCGAAAAATGAAACCCTACCCCAACATATCTGACCAGCATGGTATAGTAGGTCAAATTCCCTCCCATTATGGAGGAGGCCCGAGTCCAAGAGTGGGAAGTATGTGGGCTGCGATGATGATGATATTTCTTAATTTAAGAAATACTCTATCTGTGTGTCAATTTTCATCCAAATCTGGTCAACAGTTTACGCGTGATCGAGTAAGAAAGGTCCAAATAACTTCACAAATTTTTATATTTGAATATTACCTCCACTCTTGTAGTTCAAATTCACGTGGAAAGACGATGATAAATATGGCCATCCTTAGTCGCTGATACATTATCCATGATAGGTTTCTATTGGTGAAAAAGAATAATATTGATCATCATAATATTGATCGTTCCGGGCAAACACCAGGATGAAAATAGCCTTTATTTGTTATTCGCTGATAATGTAGATTTTCATTCGTAAATTAATTTTTATATCCATTAAATGTCCGCGATTTCACCCGCATTGTGCCCGGGGCCCGTAGGAATATTGGAATAAAAAAATTGCCTAAATATGTTCATCATCATTTCGACTCATATACGTCCCACTGCTGGGCTCGTGCCTCCTCCATAGTAGGAGGGAAATTAACCTTACTATACCATGCTGGTCAGGCAGATTGGTATTTTTTTTTATGTGTGGGCTATGGTAAGCGCACGCGCGGTCCAGTCCGTCCGGGGCGATGAAAGGACGGCGCGCGGGCCCATAACCCACCCGTACCCACGTCACCTCGTTGTTGGGCCGACCACCGGAGCAGATGTGACTTGTCGTCAGTGGTCGGCCTGACGGAATACCCTTTCGGGTAACCTCACCTCTCGACGTCCTGGGACGTCGGTCGCCGTCGCGCGGTCAGCCTCTCTGCGGGTGACGGACAATTCCCCGGTCCGATCACCCGCGGCCTCGACTAGGGCGGCATTAGGCGCAGATACTCGCGCCTGCGCCGCCGCAGGCAGATTGGTATAGGGTTTTGTTTCGAGTTTTCCATCTCTTGCATAGATGTCATTTGCGTAATTTATCCCTGAGTCGTCTCTTACGACACCCACGGGTAAGAGAGGGGGTGGTGAATTGTATTCTTACTCCGTCACCACACGGAATAAAACCTAAATAGGTATGTTGCTTAAAATTAGCTTTCCGTTAGTGAAATAATTATAAAAACCATTAAATTCTCACAGTTCAGCCACACCGGGATAAAATATAGCCTAAGTTATTCCTTATGTAAGGCTTGGTAGACCTGGTGGGAAAGTATTATCAGTATCGGTCCAGCCGTTTTGAAGATTACCCGTATCGAATAGACAGACAAAAAAAAATGAGCCGTTTTTTGGGTTTCGTACCTAAAGGGTAAAAACGGGACCCTATTACTAAAACTTCGCTGTCTGCCTGTCCGTCTGACTGTCATCAAGCTGTATCTCAAGGACCGCAATAGCTAGACAGTTGAATTTTTTACAAATTACGCATTTCTGTTGCCGCTATAACAATAAATATTAAAAACAAAATACAATAAATATTTAAGGGGGCTCCTATACAACAAACGCAATATTCCCCTTTTTTATAGATAATGGTACGGAACCCTTCGTGCGTGACCCCGACTCGCACTTGGCCGGTTTTTTAGACATAGGTATCGTGCAAATAATTGTGTGAGCATAAATAAAACTTATTATTTTGACAACAAATAGACGCTTCAAATTTGTTTATTTCTAAAGATAGAAAATTGGATTAATATCTTGATTTTAACTTACTGTCTGGTAGCGGCTAGGAATATTATAACACTTTCATTGTTTATGGGTGTCGCAAATTACTACTAAGACAAAGATTTACATTGACCTGGACCAATTGGTGATGCCATCTAGCCAGCTATGTCGTCTGGCAGGCAGCTGGTCATAAAATGTTGCTAAAAGAACCTTTGCAATATATCTACGATGGCAGAGGACCGAATACATATTGCGTCGATCCAAAGTAATCTCGATAAGCGTGCATTAAGAAAAAATAATGGGGTAACCCAAGAAAGCCGATCGTGTACTAAAATGATCGTTCCTAGGCTCAGTGATATCGGTTTTACGCTTTTCACCTCCTTAGGGGTAAAATTGCAAAAACTCTTTTTTATTTAGTGAGCACTTTCCCCAAGAAAGAGAACTTTGTACAAAATTTCACGTTTCTAGTAGGGATGTAACTTGGAGGGAAAATAATCGATTATTTAAATAATCGATTTTTTGTTCTTCAAAATAAATCGATTATAAAATAATCGATTTTTCCCAACAGGATTATGATGATTTTTTTTTAGGAAATGTGAGTTTTGTCTTCTAATATAGTATGAAATACTGCAGGCAGTATTGTGATGACCTTCTTTTTTTAGGAAAATCGATTTTATTATAAAAATAAACGATTTTCTATTATTTTGATAATCGATTGTAAAAATCGATTATTACAAAAAAAATCGATTAATAATCGATTATTATAAAAATCGATTATTTTTTCACATCCCTAGTTTCTAGGCCTAATGATTTCGGATATACATTTTTCACCCCCTTAGAGATTGAATTTCAAAAACTAATTTCTTAGAGCTCATTTACAACAAAAGAAAGAGAATCACACAATACATAGAAATACATGGATTTACGTTCCTAGCCCCAATAGTTTCGGCTATACGATTTTCACCCCTTAAGGGTGATTTTCCAAAAATCCTTCGCTAGAGCTCGTGTACCCCAAGAAATACAACGGTGTAAAAAAAATTACGTTTCTAGGCCCAGTGGTTTCGGCTTTATGCTTTTTTGTTTTTTAGGGGTTAAATTTCATCCCCATATAAATGAAATTTAAAAAATGCTAGAATAAATATTTATTTATATATTATCAAGTGCCTCAATACAAAGATTCATGGTTCTATCATCGAAAATGATAAATTTGCATACTAAATGTCATCCCCTATTTCAACCCCTTATACCCATTTTTCGCGATTTCTTTGCTAGAGCTCGTGTACCCTAAGAAATTCTACGGTGTAAAAAAAAATTACGTTTCTAGGCCCAGTGGTTTTGGCTTTATGCTTTTTTGTCTTTTAGGGGTTGAATTTCATCCCCATATAAATGAAATTTCCAAAACGCTCGAACAAATATTTATGTATATATTATCAAGTGCCTTAATACAAAGATTCATGATTCTATCATCGAAAATGACGAATTTCCATACAAAATGTCATCCCCTATTTCAACCCCTTATACCCATTTTTTCGCGATAAAAAGTAGCCTATGTCCTTTCTCAAGCTTTAGTCCATCTCTGTACCAAATTTCATCAAAATCGGTTTAGTGGTTTAGACGTGAAAGCGTAACAAACAGACAGACAGACAGAGTTACTTTCGCATTTATAATATTAAGTAAGGATTATCATCCCTGCTATTATCCTAATTACTTGAGGTCGGGGCAACTTGCACCCACCTCCCATCGTAAATATGGCGATTAGTTATTGGCAATGGTTTTACCGCCACCTGCCTGCTGATATTCCTCCTTGGGGAAGTAATTATTAACCAAACGGCACCAGATGGCGTAAGCCCAGGTCTGTATAAAACACGGAGTATGTACAAAGAGGAGCTGTTGTAATTAATATTTTATATGAAACAATGTGTGGCAGTTACAGGGGGTGAGGGGTTACAACCTGTCTCACTCCCTCCTTTATGTCCATCTACCGGCTATTAGCATAACTACTAGTTTCGAAACTAGTAGTTGAGCTATCTCGCATTAGATGCCAGTAAGTAACAGGGACGTACTCAGAATTTACCTATATCAGGGAAAGTTATATTTTTTTATTTGTTAGATATATACTAACAATCTTATTACCCGTTTGCTCTATTCAAATATAATTCTGCATAGCGATTAGGTGATTGACTACTGTTTTTAACCACAAATTTCCTTATAAGGCTTGTCAGTATTGTTTATAATATTTGAAGAAAAATAAATTTTCCTTTACTGTCCTGTCCTTCTCGTTCGACAATTCACTAGAAATGCACACTATGTATGTAATTAACTCAGAAGTTTTTAAAAGTCTATTTTTTTCATATTTGTCTTTTCATACGACCAAATAATACAATTATTTGTTTGGGTTTCTAAACCCTAGTTAGAATATCAGTGTATATTGTATAATATTACTAGTTAGTAAAAGTTACTTAGTATTATTGCCCTCCTTTTTGTCTTTTCTCATACAAAAACGGTCTTCGATGCCACCACCAGTTTAAACATTTTTGTGACGTGCTCTTAATCTTATCAAGAAATTCCATCGAGTGAAATTGCATCATTAATATATTAAGGAGAAAGGGAGACATTGGTTCGAATAGTAAAAATGAAACACTCTTGCATCATATATTTCTTAGGCTGCGGATGACGTGACCGGGGATTAGTCCGTCACCCGCCGAGAGGCCGACCGCGTGAGGAAAGACCGACGTCCTCCCCGAGGGGGGGGGACGTCGGTCGATGGGAGGGTACCCCAAGTAGGGGGTATTCCGTCGGGCCGACCACTGACGACAAGTTAACTCTGCTCCAGTGGTCGGCCCAACGACGAAGGCTACGTGGTTTTCAGGTGGGTTGCGGGAGTTGCGTGCTTAAGCCCCTCTGTCGCCCCGGACGGAGTAGTGCGGAGGCGCGCCGACCGCAGCCCACCCACAAAAAAAAAATCATATATTTCTTGAGTTATACCTATACATTATTAGATTGAAAACTCATTAATATTCATCATCATCATCGCAGCCCACATACGTCCCACTGTTGGGCTCGGGCCTCCTCCACAATGGGAGGGAATTTAACCGACTATACCGTGCTGGTAAGACACGTTGGCATAGGGTTTTATTTCGAGTTTTCCTTCTCTTGCACAGATCTGATGTACATATTATATCTCTTAGTCGTCTTTTACGACATCCACGGGCAGGATAGGGAGTAGTGAATTGTATTCTTAAACCGTCACCACATGGAAGCATTAATATTTTTAGATTGGAATTAAAAATTCATAGAAAATGGTAAATTTACGGGCATCAATTTAAGTATGATCACTTTGCCGATCTTCAATCGTTGCAAAAAAACGAACAAACCTCCTTTAGTTTTCTAAAGCCTTTGCTAGTTATTATGAGATCTTCATCGTTAAAATAGGAAGAACAAATCTTTGTATATTTCGTAGGTTTCCAGTTTATCTATTGATTTTTTAAATCCATTTTTTCTTAAGATTATCATTGGCCGGTATTCTAGAACATAAAAAAACACAGTTTAATTATAATAGATTTAAAGTAATGTAAAAGTTATTTTCTTTGATGAAAAATTCGAATATAATAATTGTAACTACGACCCTGGCATTTTGACACTTTTATGGCTCTTCATAGTTGGCGACAGATGGCGCATTATTTACAAAATATTTGTGAAACTACATTTAAAAATCATTTTTGTCCAGGTAAAAGTATTTAGATATTAATTTAAATACTTATGTTCATTAGTTATTACGATAATCTTAATAGTCTTAGCTTTATTTACTTTTATAGTTCCAGGTCCCGTTACGAAAAGTAGTGCCATCTAACGTTGAGTAGAATTATATTTGAACATGAAATCGTCAAAGGATTTTTCTAGAAATTATTTTAATAAAGTACGAATAAATATACTTACAAATGAAATGTGATTCTTTTATAGCATCTGAACGTTTATCGGAATACTATTTACATGATAAAATACAAAGCTTAGTGATTTTCTGCGTAATAAAGCAAAAATACACCAAAAATATAACTGTGGCCACAGTACGAACACGAGACCGGGTTGAGAGCCCTCAGCGCTCACCCATAGTCCGCGTCAAGCTGTCAAGGCCATCTGCGGCCAACAGCTGTACACACACAAAAAAAAAAATAAAAAAAATCGAACACGCGCAGAGTCGACAGCAGACTAATAGGCGACGCCCACTACCTGTTGTTGACGTGATGACGTCAGGACCTAGTTGAGTCACGATGCACAGTTGCCAGGCCCACGATGCACAGGCCGTCTCCTTTTTGTATATGCTCCGTGGTATAAAAGCTCTGAACTGTAAGTATGGTATCGCAGCATTATTTTATTCCTGACCTGCTAATCACTATCTAGGTCAGCGAATGATGTTAAGAATTACGGGAACCAGTTCTTGTAAAATGGATGTATTATTACATAATTATTAATACTTCGAAGTAAGGATATCGTTCACCACCAAAACCGTGGTATAGTAAGCAGGTAGATAATGACGATAGTTAGTGTCAATACAGTATGTCTCAATATCATAATTCAATATTTTTTGCACTTTTTGGTATATCGAAAAATACTGGTAGGCTCGAGCCTCCTCCAGTGGGAGAAAAATGCACCTATCCCAACCTGGTCAGACGAGTTGAACTAGTTTTATTTCGAGTTTTACATCTCCTGCTATTTTATGCACTTTCTTGCCTTTTATGATGATATGTTAAAGGAAGAAGTATTGGGCCTTACTTCGTCACCACAAGGAAAGAGCTTATCCATTATTCATGTAATTTTAACGTATCTATTATCATTTCTTACATATAATAATACCTAGGTACTTTTTCTTTGCACAATAGGTCGCAGGGAAAAATCTTTTCGCATATGGTCTGTCATCATTTCATCATCAAGATTTCAGCTCATATTCGTCCCACTGTTGGGCTCGAGCCTCCTCCACAATAGGAGTACAACTAATCTTACTATACCATGAGGGTTAGACAGGTTGATATAGGGTTTTATTGCAAGTTATCCTTGTCTTGCATTGATGTTATATCCATATTATATCCCTTAGTCTTCTTTTACGACATCCATGAGCAAGATAGGGAGTGGTGACTGGAATTCTTACTCCGTTGGTCGGTCTTTAATATAAAAATGTACTTATTTCATTTTCAAGTTTTTATTTCACAAGGTAGGCATACTTAATTTTGCTCATTCTATTTCATCATTATCATGGCTCATATACGTGCCACTACTGGGCTCGAGATTCCTCCATATTGGAAGAGAAATTGATTATTACAAGGCTTCTTGCCTGTCAATATGATGCAGTCTAACTCTATACTACATAGTCCTTTCAAAACAACCACACGCTACGGCAGATTATACAAAAAACCGAGGAGTATAATCGGCCTCTGTGTCTGGCGTTTGTGGACTACGAGAATGCCTTTGGTTCTGTCGAAACTTGGGCAGTGCTGCAGTCCCTTCAGCAGTGCCAAATTCATTATCGATACATCGAAGTGCTGAAGTGTTTGTATAGAAACGCTACTATGTCAGTCCGCATTCGGAATAAGAGTATGAAACCGATCCAGTTGGAGAGAGGTGTGAGACAGGGAGACGTTACCTCTCCGAAGCTGTTCACCACTGCGCTGTAAGATGTCTTCAAGCTCTTAGATTGGACCGGACTTGCATCAACATCAACGGCGAATACATAACTCACCTTCGATTTGCTGACGATATCATAGTCATGGCAGAATCCATGGGGGACCTTGGAACTATGCTCAATGACGTCAGCAGGGTTTCTCAACTAGTGGGTCTACAAATGTAGATGGACAAAACGAAAGTCATGTCTTATACCCATGTCATTCTTGTACCGGTCCTAGTTGAGAATGCGATTCTCGAAGTTGTCTCGAGTATGTTTACCTAGGACAAGCGGTCCAGTTAGGTAGATCTAATTTCGAGAAAGAGGTAAGCCGACGAATCTAACTCGGCTGGGCAGCGTTCGGGAAACTTAGAGAATCTTCTCGTCCAATATTCCGCAGTGTCTGAAAACAAAGGTTTATAACCAATGTGGATTACTAACGATGACTTACTGCACTGAAACGTGATCTCTAAACGTAGGCCTCATAAAAAAGCTGAAAGTCGCTCAGCGTGCTATGGAGAGGGCTATACTCGGTATTTCTCTACGCGATAAAATCCGAAACACGGAAATCCGTAGAAGCACGGGTGTAACCGACATAGCCCGCAGAATTAGCACGTTGAAATGGCAATGGGCAGGCCACATTGCTCGTCAAACCGACAACCGGTGGGGAAGAAAGGTTCTTGAGTGGCGACCACGAATCGGACGGTGCAGCGTAGGACGACCCCCCACTAGGTGGACTGACGACATTCTCAAAGTCGCAGGGAACCGTTGGATGCAAGTGGCGCGGGACGGTTCCGAATGGCATTCTAGTGGGGAGGCTAGTGGACGTCTGTAGGCTGTTGGATGGATGGAATAATTTTAACAATAAATTGATTGTAAGTATATCGTTATTTTTGCCGGTGGATATCGTAAATGAAGACTAAGGGATTAAATATGTATATAGCAGCTATGTAACAAACCAGCTAGGAAACCTTGAAATAAAACCCTATATCAACATGTCGGACAAGTGTGGTCCAGTGATAAATTGCCCTCCTATTGTGGAGGAGGCTCGAGCTGAAATTATGACGATGACTGAAATATCTATCCCCCTTTCATGGGGAGACTTACCTATGTCTAACAGGGAATGTCAATAAGCTGTTAGAGTGATTATCACCGTCGGATCAATTCCCAGTATATGAATAGGCCAAGAAATCAAAATAAAAGTTGGGCTTCGAACTTTTAACAAGCAGGACGGGGACCTTTTGTTATAATTCGAGCATCAGTGTTCGAGAAATATATAGCTCAACATCTATAGAGTAACATACCTATGTTACTTTATCGGAATAGAATGTTTGTTTCGATTTCGTTATGTATTCGTATGACAAGAATTGGCCCCTAGGTGCTAAAGATCTGTTTTCGATCGAACTCCGATTTCAGTGATCTGTTCTACAGATTAACCTTTCGGGCACGTTGTTCTTATTCTCAACGTATAATAGAAAAGTATAATGCAAACAAAGCCAACCAAGCATACGTAAATTTCGTAATTATAATTAATAACAATAAAATATATTATAATTCATATTATACAAAGTATACAAATAAATTCGTTGTTATCATTCTAAACGCAGTCAGAGGAACTAAAAATTATAGCGGAACCGTATAAAATCGTAAATAAAGAATAATTTCCTTCGTTTTGTACGCAGCCGCCATCCGTTTCCCTCCACGTCTGAAGGCCGGTACGACCACATCCTGATCGTCGACAATAGACAATGATGACCTATGGTCTGTGCCACAATGATGAGTGGATACCATGCCGTGGTAGGAGTACGTAAATATTGACCTACGCATTAATTTCCTCGTTGAGAGTCAGGGTTGTTATAAAATTACCATTGATGGAATTACCCAAAATACAATAAACGAATAAAAAAAAGCCGTGTACCATTTGCTGCTGCAATGCATGCGGTTGCAGTAAAACTTTTTGGACATTATGGCATATAAAGAAGCCCGTTCGTCCGTCCGTCCGTCTAAATAACCATCTATTGAAATTTGTAAAAATAAACTTACTTTGATGAATCAGCACTATTGTAGAGCGGCTTAGTCTCGCTTAGCGAGACGGCTGCCTGACGCTCGTCTTGATGTCATTGCCCATTGGGCAGTCCGACTAAAGAGGCTTCAGTACTGTGTTCGGGTCGTCGCGTCATGGCATTTTGGCCGGTACCTATGAAGTGGGTGGGTCGGCGGCACGGGCTGCTTTCCTTCCGACTGTTGACGACACACGGTACCTTCGCCTAGTACCTGCATACGGTCGTAAGGATGGAGAGTACACCGTACTACCACCACTGCAATTTTGATGAGGATACAGCGCCACACACGCTCGAGATGTGTGCCGCGTGGGCCGAGTAGCGCTATGAACTTGTCGTAATCAATAGTGGCAACCATCGCTAGGGAGGCAGTCCTGATGCCTGGGCCTGATGCTGATTGACCGGGGAATAGTCCGTCACCAGCAGACAGGCCGACTGGAAAATATGTTATTTGTTAGCCAGTTATTAGCCAACATAAGGAACAATGAGAAAAAACTATATGGTATTAAACGCATTCACAATACTTTTTTCACAATACTCGTTCACATCTTGTTAAGTGAAAATTTCTATAGGCAGGTTTGTATAGAGAGTAAATTCATGTAAGTCCTCATCGACATGGTCAAGTGATTCATTAACGCTAACACTAATCTGTAGCTATGTTAATCTGTACCTATATCTTTGCTGATAGATGTCAAAACCAAGATAAAAAGTTTTAATTCAAGATCAAACAATTAATTTGAATAGTTAAAAATAACAACTCTCTGTTTATAATTTTGGGTTTCACTACTGTTGCCATTTCTCATGACTGCTTCATGCTCTTTTCCTTTAATTTTTTTATATCACTTAAGCCTATAGTAAATACCAGCTGCTTCCTTGCCTTCTTTTAAAATTACCGTATCAAAATGCCTGTTTAATAAACCTCTTACCTTGAAACATTTGTGTGTTAATAATGAAATAGTTTAATAATAAAATAATGGATGGTATTGAAGGCAGACGACATGTCTCCGTGTGGTGACGAAGTAAGAATATAATTCACCACTATCTCCCTGTCTTACCTCCCCTCTCTTACCCGTGGATGTCGTAAAAGACCACTAAGGGATATATAATGATATGCGTATAATGATCTGCACAGGAGAACGAAAACTAGAAAGAAAACCCTATACCAACCTGTCTGACCAACATCAATTTCGCTCCTATTGTGAAGGAGGCTCGAGCCCAACAGTGGGACGTATATGGGCTGAAATGCATGTAATAGACAGGTTTTAAATCAATAGTCTTAAGTTCTTTAAACCTCCAACCCTATAATCATATATTAGATACCATTATCACGCTATAGTTTTACACTCACCGTTGGCAGTCCACGTGTGTTACGTGCAAGCGTGGCACATCATCGGTAGACGTCCCATCCTATTTTAACATAAAATTTCTCCAAAGGCCTTTGCGTGTTGGATCCATATCCCCATGTAAGCCTACCAAAGGACCGGGTATCTTCCCTTGGAAGATCCCGTAAAACTCGGAGATACAAAATAATGGTAGTAATAAAAAATATGCATGGTGACCGAGTGAGACATTCCAGCAAACAAATTGTCAGGCGTAATTTTTCAAACAAAAATTTGAGATAAATGGTATCACAAATTTTTGTTTATTTCATCATCATCTCAGCCCAAATACGTCCCACGAGCTCGGGCCTCATCCATTACGGGAAGGAAATTAACCTACTATACCAAGCTAATCAGAAGTGTTGGCATAAGGGTTTGTTCCCAGCTTTCCTTCTCTGGCATATATTATATACGCATATTATATCCTTTAGTCGTCTTTTAGTCACCACTAACGTAGTAGTGGTAGTTAGCACTCAGTAGTAATTGTAAGTTTTTCTAGAGAGAGCTTGTTACCCATTCTCCTGGTCTGCCTTCATCTGGTTTCAGCGACTCCTATGGTTATATTTAGGATTCTCATCCCGTCCCTACACTTACGTTACTCGTCTTGATCTGGAATAATATTTTGAAATTATCATCTTCATATATATATTTCTTGTGTAGAGGTCGACTAAACGGCTGGACCGATGTTGGTGAATTTTTTCGTGTGTATTCAAGGGGATTCAAGAATAGTTTAGATTCACAATTGGATCCGGTAGGTGGCGCTGCTTTTGATTTCAAGGTGAATTTTGCTTTTATTTTATTTGAACAGAACAACGTCTGTTGGGTCAGCTAGTTTAATGGTATACATTTGAAAATACACTTCGAAATTTATTCATCATCATCATCATCCTCATCGTTATCATTTCAGCTCATATACGTCCCACTGCTGGGCTCGAGCCTCCTTCACAATGGTAGAGAAATCGACCCTGCTGGTCAGACAGGTTGGAGTAGGGTTTTATTTTGAGTTTTCCTTCGCTTTTATATGCAAATTATATCCGCTAGTCGTCTTTTACGACACCCATAGGTAAGACAGGGTGTGGTAAATTGTATTCTTATTCCGTAAACACACAGATAAAAACTTTATTGAGAGTTGAATATTCGCCGGTCGAATTTAGGAGTGGTAGGACCATACTGTCGACAGTTATCTGTCTACAGCCGCGGGCTGGTCCGTCCGGGGCAGTACCATGCTCTCGCAGAAAATTGACGTCTGAGTAGTAGCAATTTGTTACTGCGCTTCGTTCGGTGAGCGAGAGAGGCGGAAGCGCAACTTTCTGAGGGTGATTGCGTGTGGAGGGTTTTGGTGGTGTCCTTGGTATCACCGAGCCTCAATGCACGCATTCACACTCCCTTCGCTTTCTTCGCGGTAGGCAACGGCCATGTAAAGGTCCATGAGCGGCAGCAACTCTTACCATCAGGTGTACTGTTTGCTCGTTTGCCACCGTATGCAATAAAAAAAAAAAAATTATATGAACTTACATAATTCAAATTTGCCTCAGGGCTATCCTAGATCCCACACTAGGCCGTCGCACAATTACAAAACTAATAGTCTAGCAGGCAATACGGAAGCATGTTCCGTGCTTAGTTTTTGCATACACAAGATGGTAAAAACGTGCGTGGTTCTCACGGAGCGTTGTGCAATTGGATCTCATTTCATATTGTGTGTAACGTATGCGTTTCCATTACACCAACTCTAGTAGACATAACTAAAATAAAATAAACTAAATTGGAAATGAATTTTATAGTAAAAGTTATATGAATGCTCATCACATTCGTTCCACTGTTGAGCCTTCTCCACAATAGGGGGGAAATTGACCTTACTATACCATGCTGGTCGGACTGGTTGCATAGAGTTTCGTTTCGAGTTTTCCTTCTATTGCATAGATGTTATATGCGTATTATACCCTTACTCGTCTTTTACGACATCCACGGGCAATGGTGAATTGTCTTCTTAGTCCATCAGCACATGGAAAATGACGAGTGTATGAATAATGATATCTGATGTTTACGCGAGCACTACACATTGTAAATAAAACTACTTTTACGGATTATATCGCGTTTGTATTTGATTTATGATTGTCCGACATTTGGGGCTATAAAGATTTATTTGATTAAGTCTATTTCTGCTTTTTGAGAAATTTGAATGTTGGCCGTGACTATATTATCAATTTCTGAAGTCGTTGAAGATTATTTAAATGTTGTTGTTGCTATGAATTACGTTAAATATGTTTTTCATGAGTTTTGTAATATTAAAAATAATTATACTATTATTTTAAGTAAAAACATAAATATTATTTACAACAAAAGAAAATATAAATTAATAATAAAAATATAAAAAATAATTTAAATGAAAATAAAACGAAAAAAAAATAAGAAAGTAAATAATTGTCATATGATTTGCCGGGCGGGAGATGGCTAGTGTACATAAACATTACACATACATGTAAAAGTCGTATTCGTACTATAATAAAAAATGGAAACGCGCACGAAAAACACTTAGATTAGAAAGATGATATTTATAATTTCAAACACGTCTAAACTTCTACGATTTGAATAAAAAGGGAAATCACTTAATACTACATACAGTAAAATTTTATTTGCGGCAGAAATCAGTGGTAACATCTAACGTTAAATAGAACAAACGCACCGCGATGCATACTGATCATTATAAGTTGGATAAATCCAGTGACTCACTTACAACTTTCACAACGAATTTGTTGTAAACATTAGTGTACATTTACCACATTACTAAATTCTATGAATTTTAACACAGTATATACTGTATTAAATACTGTTCATAGAGTATTTTACGTGTGGCGACGGAATAAGAATACAATTCACCACTCCCTATCTTATTAGTGGATATCCTAGAAGACGACTGAGAGTTATAATACGCATATAACATTTACGCAAGAGACGGAGAACTTGAAACAGAACACTACACCAACCTGTCTGATCAGCATAGTACAGTAAGGTCAATTCCTCTGCCATTGTGGAGGAGCCCAGCAGTGGGACGTATATAAGCCGAGATGATGACGATTGTATTTAAATTACAATATATCATCATCATCATCATCCAAGGCCATAGGAATGCTACTGCTGAACTCAGGCCTCCTCCGCAATAGAAGGGTAATTGACCTACTATATCACGCTGCTTAGACGTGTTAGTATAGGGTTTCATTTCAAGTGTTCCTTCTTTTGCATAGATGTTAATTTCATATTTAATCTCTTAGTCGCATTTTACGGCACCCATGATTATTGTATTCTTACCACGTCACCATGTGGAATTACTGTATATACAGTATTTAAATTCATCATTATTTCTGCTCATATACGCCTTACCGGTGGACTCGAATTTCCTCCATGAGAAGACAAAATGTACCATGCTGGTCAGACATGCTGTATTGCTTTTCGTGAATAACATTTTTCGGCATTATATTCCATTTGATTACATCTGATTAACAATTAAATTCCTAAGGATTGTTAACATCAGACAGGCGACCGGTCATAAAATTATTGCCGATAACTTTTGCAATGTATACGTATTGTTATAGGGTCCCTTGTCGTGGTCGTTTTAAAAAAAAAGAACGATAATTAAAATTAAGATATTTATTATTAAGAGAATTATAAACTACGATAAGGATGGCAAGGAAATCTTGAATGCAACCGTTCTTCGCGGAGTCGAAGTATAGACTTGCGTCAAGCTCCACACTAAAGTTGGTGATGTGACACAAACGGTTAGCGTCCTAACGATAGAGGGGGCTGAGAGCTACGTCATCAGGTTAGCATATATTGTATGGTTATAACAGTATGAAAGATTAGTACATATTGAGGCGACCACAAGTAATTAGGAGAAGAGCACGATGATAATAATATCATAGGCAAAATCTTCATGTTTAGCCGCAATATTGACATATATTATCAAGTATCTATGCCGTTTTCGCTTGCGTGTATTATTTTCTGCGAACACCCACGTCGCTTTGTCGCATGATATAAGTAATATCTGACATACATTAGTCAGAATTTCGATATTTCAGGAGCCGCGGAGAGCTGCTGTGCGATAGTAACGGTGACTACGCACTTGCCAGCCATTGCATTATTACTATATTTTACCCGATTTAATTATTTTAAAATGCCCCAGTATCTGAAAACAACGTTGAGTTACCAGCGGTGACTTATCACACTAAAATATGGTCCGTAAATATTGGCCCCAAAAAGACGTTCAAACTCGTTCAAAGTGCAATGAAGAGGACTATGCTCGGTATTTCTCTACGTGATAAAATCTGGAATAAGGTAATCCGTAGAAGAACAGGTAACCGAGATAGTCTGAAGAATTAGCACGTTGAAATATCAATAGGTAATGGACAAGTCCCATCGTTCATTGGACCGATAACTGTTGAAGGTGAAAGATTCTCGAATGGCGACCAAAAATCTGATAACGCAGCGTAGGACCACTAGGTGGTTTGATGATATCTTGAAAGTCTGAGTATAAATAAAACTATTATTACAACTTTAGCAATATAATACATAATAAAAAGGTTTCGACTCAATATGTAATGATGAGAATCAAAAGATCAAATGATGGCTGCTCTAGTAGTTAACTCTCGATCGGGTGCCGCTTGTGGGATGTGGTCCAGTCATAATCATTTGAATTATATTACGTATTTTGTGGTTAGAAGGGCATCACACTGGAGCTAGTTTTTACAAAACATGTACACAATTTTATATTTAGTAAGAAGAAAAAAAAATAAAAATAATAGACAAGCCTGCCGAGTTTTTTGCCGGATCTTCTCAGCAGCGGTCGCGTTCCGATGCGGTGGTAGTTTATTTTTTTTTGATAATTTAATTTAATTTTGTAAGTTTGACAATATGTAAGTGACCTCTCGGGGTTTATGCATAATAAATAATTTGAATTTGTACTCTACTTATTGAGACGACCCTAAGTAATGAGGATAAGAACAGGATGATGAAGTAATGCTGTTGCCATACTAAAGATTACTAGAGTGTCATAAATATGATACCTACTCAAGACAATTATATGTTTGTTTTATTGTTTAATTTAATGAGTATGAATGCGTGCAATGAGGTTTGGTGATACTAAAGTCATCACCAAAACCTACGCTTACAGTAACAAACACCCTTAGAAAGTTAGGTTGCCGCTTAGAATAATAACGTATAGAAGGACAGTGTCAATACTTCGAAGGTTCGAAATTTGAGTCTAAAAACACTAATGGCGCGCAGACGATTACACACGTACACACGCACACCACTATACAAATTATGAAATCAAATTTTGTTTTTATTAACATAAATCGTCGAAATACTTTTAAAAGTGACGTTAAAAACCTTTTTAAGTTTTACAAATGTGTTATGACACCATTTGAATGCACAAACCGTCATAATTACCTATTTATTTTTTAAGAGTTGCGTACGTACGTGCAGTACAATGACTTGAACATTACGGAACGGTTCCGGCGTAAGCTCCATTAGGCTCCAATTGAAATGCTTCACTTTTTGTGCGCGAACTTACCTTCTATACGTTATTATTCTAAGGGTTGCCGCCTCTTTTACTCACTGAACAAAGTGAAGGAACAAATTGCTACTATTCAGTCGTTGATTTTCAGCTAGAGTGTGATACTAACCTGGGACGGACCAGCCTCCTGTTGTAAGCAGAAGTGGTGTGGTCCTAATACATTATGCGATCCACAAATGATTTTTCGATTTTGGTCGTTATATGTGTCCGTTAATTATGTGTTACGCATTCATTCGCTACGTAATGATTTATTTCTTCATGAAACACATATTTGAAATAAAAATCTCTTCCAGCAGACCCACGATAAGATAGATATAAAGAACAATGAGATTGTGTATAGGTGAACAACAAAGTTTAAAATTTATACAATCTAATGATTTCTGATGTTTACGCGAGTATTACACATTGTAAACGGAACTATTTTACGGATTTTATCGCTTTTGTATTTTATTATTGATTGCCCGACGTTTCGAACATTTTGACCCGTGACCATGAACGCTATGCTCATGGTCACGGGCGGACTAAGATGTCTCACATCCAACAAGTCTTCGTTATTACAACGATTTATAATTATCTACCCGCTATAGAAATTAGTTATTAAATATTTTGACCCATATTTTAGTACATATTTCTTGGTTTGTGATTAGTATGTATTAAACATTAAATTTGTAGTAATTATTATGAGAATTTATAAATTTAAAACCTAATAAATTTAGTACCGAATCGGAATCACGCAGAAAGATCCGAGGAGGCAAGAAAACTCAGAGGGCATGATGCTAAATATTATTATTTTTTAAAGGCGGCTTACCGGCTATGGCCATGAACGTGTAGTGTTCGAAACGTCGGGCAATCCAAAATCAAATACAAACGCAATAAAATCTGATAAATAGTTCCGTGCTCGCTGTTTTACCCGCCTTGTTCCTGTTCCCGTGAGAATAGTTCAAATAAGATTAAATCTAAGTTATACAGACAGCACTTTGTAGTAAATTATAATTAAAACAGCTCCAGTCGTTTTGTAGATTGCCCGTAATTTTTATACTGGTTTCTAGGCACAGCTATCGCGTAATTAACTGTGTGAGCCTGAAATATCCAATTATTATGACATTACAAACAGACACTTCAATTTTATTTATTTGTATAATAGATATATACGATAAGATGTCTAAATTCAAAATCATTTATTATGGATAAACCCAGCGGGAGCATTTAAATATTATCAATTTTAATATTTGACCTTAATCCAATAAACTAACAATGAATTGGATTGCGACCGCCACTGAGATCCGGCAAGAAACAAAGCGAACTTTTTTTAAATATTTTACTAAATACTTTTTATATAAAATTGTATACATCATATTTAGTAAATGGTCCACGAATCGAGATCTAGAGAGAGTACATTTCTAAATATAATGCAAAAGAATATGATTGAAAGAGATCCCACAAGCGGCACCAAATCATGAGAACCTACTATTTTATTTATTTTTTTTTTATTTATAAGACAACACCATGCACTAAGGAAATAATCCTTGTATTGCTGGGAACTTTACAAACATATAATTAACGGACACAAATTACATCCAGACTCAGAACAACAAGTTGTGGATCACACAAAGTGTTGTCCCGCGTGGGATTCGAACCCTCGACACTGGCGTTGTAAGTCGCTATCTTAACCACTACGCCATCTGTGCAGTCTATATACCTATACTATATACCTATATACCTATACTAGCTGAGCTAACAGACGATGTTCTGTTCAAATAAAATAAATGGTATTCTCCTTGAACTCGATCGCACCGCCACCTACCGGGTCCAATTGTGAATCTAAATCATTCTCGGATCCAATTGGACACGCACAAAAAATTTCATCAAGATCGGTCCGGCTGTTTAGGAGGAGTTCAGTGACACACAAGAAATTTATGTACACGGTGACATTTATGTCGTCTTACATAAGCAGGTCAATTAAAGTATCCAGTATCTACTATTCATTCGTACAATTAAAAGGTTATAAAAATATTTACTAAAATATTTTTTAATAAAAATTATTATAATTAATTTCTAATTAAAATAGTAAGGAAACAGCATGTAGCGAGAGCGTAGGAGGTAGGCTCAACACACCTGATGTACTATGTAGGTACTACGAATACTTTACCGCGACGCCAATCGGGCATCGCAAAGGATAGCTGTTAGGTATCTAGCGTACGGAATTACGCTTTGTAAAAGCCGTCCACGTGGACTTCATACCTATGATTGGCTAACGAAATGCCGCATGATTTCTTTTATTTAAAATGTAAATATGCTAAACAGACTGTTACAAAATATTAGCTCTAATTTATTTTATTTTATTATTTTTTTGAAGCTGCCACTATTGAACATTTAAATATATTAGATATGTTTCTTTGGTCGGATACTTTTATGGTTTTTTTTTTGTAAGATGATAAAAAAGTCACGGTGTATAAACTAGCTGACCCAGCCGACGTTGTTCTGTTCAAATAATCGCCACCTACCGGGTCTCATTGTGAATCAAAACCATTCTCGAATCCCCTTGAACATGCACAAAAAATTTCATCGACATCGGATCAGTCGTTTAGGAGGAGTTCAGTGACATACACACCTACATAAGAAATTTATATATAAAGATTTACATAACTAGATGTGTTGTATTTCTATTGTACTTATAGTATATTGATGGAGCATATATAATCATTTTTTTTTTTTACATCAGACAGCAGAAATATGTAAGAATATAAAAGTAAAAGCTAAAGGAAATAAAAAAGTCTTGACTTGAAATGATTGTTTATGCTCTGTTTCCAGAAACGTGATATTTTGTAGGGCGGGGAATAATGGGACAGACATAGGGCCGGATTATCTATAAGACGGATTAGGCAACTGCCTAGGGCTCCCGCATCGATTAGGGACTCCGAGCAAGCACCAAGAAAAAATTCAATTCATTTCATTGAACATTTTTTATTTTGAAAATTCTTATTTCTCTTGCCAACTGCATCATGAGACCTGGATCATCATTTAACTACAACTATAAATTTTTCATTAAGATAATTTCAATAAAAGTAAAAAGAAATGAGTTAGCCATGTAAGGTGATGATATAGCATCAAGTCAAAGTGATAAGGTATGTTATTGCCATAAGCGATTGGAGTAACAGAATAAGAAAGTCGATCTGATCGACTGGACTTTTGTTATAGAAAATATATATTTTAAAAGTAAGAAAAGGGTAAAGAAAAAGGGCCCCGAGAATTGAATTGCCTAGAGGCGCCGTGAATTGCATTGCCTAGGGGCCCCTAGGCAATGCAATTCTCGGAGCCCCTGATAAGGTTAATCCAGTTCTGGACACACAACTTGAAAATAAGACTGTCCCGTTTAAAATGGGACACATGGTCACGTTAAGTTTGTACGAATACTACCAAATCTTACTTAGTTTGGATGTAGTAAAAGAGGACTAAGAGCTCTACATAGACCTAGGCCTACTCTATCTGATGCAATTTAGTCAACAATTACATTCCCAAGGAGAGTTGACGTCAAGCAGATAGGCAGAGAGGCGTAAAACTTTCCGTGTGGTGACGGAGAGAATACAATTCACCACTCCCTATCTTGCCCGTGGATGGATAAATGACGACTAAGGGATATAGTATATACATAACATCTGTGCAAGAGATGGAAAACTCGAAATGAAACCCAACATGTCTGACTAGCATAGTATAGTAGGGCAAATTCCCTCCTATTGTGGAGGAGACCCGAGCCCAAAAGTGGTACATATGTGGGCTGCGATGAGATCGTAAAACTATTGACAAAGCTTTTGTAATATGTACTATGAAAGAAGAGAACATATTAGGTTGTCCCCAAATAATTTTGATAAGGACAGGATAATAATGACGATTAATTAATGATTACGGAGTATGAATACAATTAACCACCCCCGCTCTTGCCCGCGGGTGTCGTAAAATACGACTGAGGGGTATATGCAGGTAACACCTGCATATACCCCTCAGAGGAGAAAAATCGATATAAAACGCTATTCCAACACTCCTGACTGGCGTGGAATTAGTTGATCAATTTGTCTCGTATTGTGAAGGGGGCATGCGCGCCAAATTAGATATACATAAGCTAAAGATGATGATGATGAATAATGATGATAAGTGCCTTAATGGAGTATGTTACAGAATTAATTAAAAATAGTACTTAATGTACTTTTAGACAGGAGTGGCAGAGGAAAGGCGGTAATGTATAAAAGAAAGTAAGGAATTCACAGTCTCGTTGCAGCATATTCAAATGTACACAGTGGCCATATGATTTTACAATTATCTCGCTCCGGTATTTAGGTTTCCGAATCAAGTACAAGATTGACTGTGGGGACGGAGTGAAAATACAATTCACCACTCCCTTTCATGCCTGTGGATGCCGCACAAAACAACTAAGGGATATAATAGACATATAATATCTATGCAAAGGAAGGAAAATTCCAAATAAAACCCTATATCAACCTGTCTGACCAGCATATAGTAAGATCAATTATTTCCCTGCTATTGTGGAGGAGACTCAAACCGAACAGTGGGACGTATATGAGCTGAAATGATGATGAATGAAATAAATGTTAATACCATGGAAACATGGTTTTCAACATGAGTAAAACATACATAAAGTGTTATATAAAGTTATAAAAGTTAATAATTTAGTTTAGTTGTAGGTAAAATTTTAGTACTTTGGCCCCAACTGCTTGATTATTCAGGGTTTTCCGCGATAGTTTATTATTACGTTAGCTAGGGTTGCCCAATGATCCGGACCGGCCACGGATATCAAGGAATCCATACCAGTAGTCCGCCCAATGGCGACGGGCATGGCATACGGTAGATTATGGGATCGCATGGCGCTCATCCGTCTCTCCGATTAAATTGGGCAGGGTGGGTCCAGACCATAGACTATCATAAAAAAATAAGGAGTTGGTTGCCCAATGGTAGCCTACACAGTAAGAAGGGAAGGGAAATACATACAGGTTATGTGGCTCTTTCGTAACCTTGTACTATTTGTACAAGGTATTGCTGACCATAGGACTATCAAAAAATATTACCAACTGATTTATTAAATATTTACATTGTTATTTTATGCCGTATGGTTACGTTATGGATTACTACTAACTCTAACATTGCTTGTGGCTGTCGTAAAATACGACTAGCTTTAGACTAAGTTCACATGATCGCGCGGCGACGCGCGCTGTCGCGCGATTGAGCTGTTCAGATAGCGACGCCTTGCACGCGGCAATCTAGTGTGAACATTCAGTGAGAATCGACGTGGAGGAGGCTATTTGGTTGTGGGTTTTATACCGCAAACTGCGACATCGTCGTCGACACCAAAGACGATACTGGGTGCACCTTATTTTGAGTCAAAGACTTTCTTTAAGCCCGTTTGTGACTTTATATCGCACACTAAGACTACACGAAGATCGATTTTTCAACAACTTTAGGATGTTGATTGCATCCTTTGATTTTTTGTATGATTGCGTTGAAAAGGATTTTCAACTTAAAGATCGCATCTCTTAAATTTTTCTTCAATTTCGTCAATTAATAAATCAATAGATATCTCGTCCTCCATTTTCGTGGCTCCGTGCGTCCGTCCCACGGAGCCTTTGTACTTACTCCGTGGTCCGTCCCCCTCAAACCGCGCGGGTCAACTGAACAGTGAATGAAACACGACGAGAATGAATTCTTAGCGTTTGCCGTTGTTATTTTCGCCAAATGTGCCGTATTTTCTTAATTTAAACTAATAACGTTATCGAACTCGATCACCACAAAGACGCTTTCTTGAAATTGTGCAATATTAACGATTTTAAACTACGTCAAAATCACATCGGGAGTAGCAAATATTTGACTTAATCGACGAGAGTCGAATTCATTTAGTTTAAAAAAAAATCCACCGAATTTGATTCCAATCGTGCGCTAGTGACGCTTTCAAGAGTACCAAATTTGCTCAAATTCGAGCTGCCTTTGGATTTAGGATTGGAATCGAGATTCAAGAGTAGGCACACAGGTCGATACAGGATTGTAGATCTCAAACCGCGCGTCACCGCGCAACGACGCGCGGTTCGAGATATTGCGCGCGGTGCATAGCGGTGCACGCGGGCACGCGCGGTGACATGCGTTCATGTACACAACAGAATTGATTTGTTACAATCTTAAACCGCGCGTCGAACCAACCGGTCATCTGAACTTAGCCTTACATAGATCTGGGCCAAGTCTATCTGATGCTGTCTAGTCAATAATTACATACTCAAGGATGGTTTCTGTCAGGCAGGCGGCCGGTAATAAAACTTATGCCAATAGCTTTTACAATAAGTATAAAAGAAGACTACAGATTGAGTCGATCCCAATTGGGATAAGAGCAGGTTGATGATGATGATCTTTATACAGTTCTATCTTTTTCTTTTGTATAGTCCTAAAGTCTTAGAATAATAACGTATAGAAGGATAGTGTCAGTACTTCGAACTTTAAAAATTTGAATCTAAAAATACTAATGGCGGGCAGACGATTACACACGTACACACGGAAACCACTATACAAATTATGAAATCAAATTTTGTTTTTATTAACATAAATCGTCGAAATACTTTTAAAAGTAATTTTAAAAACCTTTTTATGTTTTTCGAATGTGTTGTGGCACCATTTGAATGCACAAGCCGTCATAATTACCTATTTATTTTTTAAGAGTTGCGTACGTTTGTGCAGTGCAATGACTTGTACATTACGGGACTGTTCCGGCGTAGGCTCCATTAGGCTCCAATTGAAATGCCTCACTTTTTGTGCGTGGACTTACCTTCTATATGTTATTATTCTAAGCCTAAAGTAGTGTTTCTTCAATCCAAGTAGCAGGTGGAAAACGCTTCTTATGTTTGAGCAGCAACGTCCCATAATTATTTAATTTTGTTCTATTTTTAAAACTCCTACTCGCTAGTGCGAGTGTTAAAAATAGAACAAAATATGGTTAAATAATCTGTTAGGAATAATCCTTACTTCCTTACTATTTCTTATTTTTTAAGTAATTATCTATTATGGTGTAATGAACCTTATATTAAAATAATACTAATATGATTTTGTTTTGTTTTTGTGACCTTTTTATGTGCTATTCAATTTTTTTATGAAGTATGTTTTATTTCAATTGCCTCTTGCGGCGGCTACAAATACTACCAACTTATATTGCTCGCGGGGTAACGCAAAAGACGATTAAGAGCTTTACATTGCTAATTGCCCGCTTACCTGAGCTAATTTATTAATGATTACATTCCCAGAGTGCATATAGCGTTGATCACGAGTAATTATGATAAGAGGGGCATAATGATGTTTCAATTGCCTATAAGTCGTTCCCAGTATTTTAAAATCAAAGTGACTGGTATTGATTTAGTCATCGTCATCATCAGCCTACATAAGTGCCACTGTTGGACCTCCTTCACAATGGGAGAGAAATTACCACTATGTCGAATTTTCATTCTCCTGCATTTGTTGCAGATGTTACCTGCATACAATTTCCCTTAGTCGTCTTGTACGACACCCACGGATAAGAAAGAAGGTAGTGATTTGTATTATTACTAAGGCACCACGCGGTATTGATTTACTACCAATATGTAGTCTGGAACTATACCCGATAGATGGCAATAGCCTCGACTAGACTATTCTTTTTGAACTAATAATTTCATATACCTGTAGTTGGGACGTAAAGTAATAGAAATCCGAACTTGATTGTTGGTTACATTTTCGAAAGACATTTCAAGCATATATAAAAAATCATCATCAGATATCATCTCAGTATATCTCACTATTGGGCTCGGGCCGTATTGTGGGAGGTAATTTGACATACATTACCACGCTGGTCTGACGTGTTGGCATAGGTAAGAGAGGTTGTTGTCAATAGTATTCTTACTCCGTCACCACATGGAAATATATAGAACAATAGAAATGCGTGTTTTTTACCGCACAGACTGTCTTGTCCAATAGTGGCTTAAGCATGTGCTGAAAATTTGGTTGTGTTGCAGTTATATTTGGTCAGGTTATAATGGAAGCCAAGATCTGGGTATGTTGCGCTTTGGGACAACGTGGAAGAACCTTTACTCGGTGCAAGACTGGGTGTTCTACTTTTACCAAACCCTTCGAGGGTAGATGTGTGAAATCCTAAGGAGTGAGACGTGTAAAAATAATACTTTCTCAGGGCAAGTCTAGTAGATATAGAAACAACTTAAATATTGTGACATTTGATGTATCACCTGAGAAATTTTTGTGTTACTAGTGGCTAAGTGAGTGTTACTAATGGCGGTGGGTAAGGGACACAGACTATATCCTACCCCTAAAAAAAAACTGAAGCAGCGATTATCAGCATTTCAGCGACTACTACTGGACGGAATTCCCCATATAACGCCACTTGGCGGCACAGAACTGAGCTAGTTCTGTGCCGCCTGCACCCAAAGCCTAAGAAAGACGTTGACCACATTGCCTCATAAATTTTGTCCCTTTAATTGGTTGATGTTGCCGAAATTATTCTTTAAACTAAAACAAGGCTAGATACGGTTGGACCAAATCGTTTTCGATTACTAATAGTTCACTAGGTGTCGCTTGTGGAATCTGGTCCAGAAATAATCTTTTGCATTATATTTGAGATTTACAATATAGTTATACTTATTCGAGTGGCCCATTTAGATCGGTCAGTAAGGCCATAAAAGAAACTATACCTAGGTTATACATACAAAGATCTGTACTTAAAATGTACAAAATAAGCTACGACACCATTAAAGACCAAAAAATAGCCATAAAGTCCTAAAGAAAATGCACTAGCAAAATCGTTACCTAAACCAGTTGAATACATAAGTCTTGCACAAAAATATTATCATTCCGAACACCTATTTAATTAAATTAGAAGGTATGAGATACAATGAATTTTATCATTTTAGATATTATAGTTTACCTACTGCTTAGCTACACAATGGACATTGAAATAGAAATAATGTTTTAGTTTTGAATACGACTGCGAATACTATAAATATACATACCTATTATTTATTTGCTAACCAAACGTCTCATTTTCCTTGTTAAATTGCACCCTCGCGATTGCGTTAGGAATTAATTTACGTAGTCTATACATATATGTATAGAGAAAATCTATTATTAGCATTAAGTATGTATGAAATTCAGTTACAGAACTTCTTAATAAGTTGCTATTGAGTACTTAAAATTTAAAAGAATATTTACTGTATAACTCTGTGATTTCAATCCTATTGATAAACTGCACGAGTGATCTAAAAGAGTACATATTAATTTAATTACTGATAATTAATTAAATTTTTCGAACTTTAGGACATTAAGTATTGGCAACATTTCTGGAGGCCTCGTTGTGCGCAGGTCAGACCGATGACCTTCACCTAAAACTTGACATCAACATCTATCGTGTGACCTCGAAGAGTTCCATCTTCATACTCCTCGTTTTTAATAAAAAAATACCCGTCAAATCAATCAAACTATTGAGTGAACTATTGTTTTCTTGAGTTAAGTCACAATATGCGCAATGTTTTAATTATTTTGTGATGTTATCGAAAATGTGTTACAGTGGGATGGTACCTTGACCTTGCACTATATTTAAATAGGTAAGTAGAACAATGGAATCAAAATATTGTGATCCCTAACGAAGTGAATGTCTATGTTTACATACTTCAAAAAACTAACTTTTGTAAACATTGCACCATAATATAAGTGACAATGCGGTCCTGCAGTTAAATTACATTATATTTAGCTTTCGGCTTTTACACCGTAACCCCACATACGTCATTTCAGGTTAAATTGCATGACCATGGTAATCCGAATGTCAGAATCTAAATTACATTAGCTTTTAACGTATAAAATCCGCAAACTTAATAATTTGATTCTCGTGTAAGAGTGGCCGGCGACTGTGGCCACTAATGTGTAAGGAGGAGTGTTTTTTGTTTAAAGTTTGCCAGTCGAGTATCCATTGCCTAGAAGCCGCTTGTCCGCTAGGTCCAGTACCGCCTGTTGCCTGTAGTTTCTCCTCATCATCTGCGAAATCAGTGGATTAGTCCAACAGACATGGGCGACGGCATTAACACCTCGAGCTTTAATAAAACTATGGCGATGTTAGTGCCTGAATGTAAAGTAAAGACTAGGCAACTGCCTAGGGACTCCGCATCGACTAGGGCCCCTGTGCATGCACCAAGAAAAGAACATTTAATCGAACGATTTCTTTTTGAAAATTTGCATATTTCCTCAATATTATTTTTTTTATTGCTATTGGTGGCAGAAAAGAAAGCAGCGCACCTGATATTCATAAATCTTGGACCATGGACTCGAGACTTGCATTGCCTATGGGCCCTGACAGGGTTAATCCGGCCCTGGTCCAATGTCGGTGTCTTTTGGGTTCCTATCCTCTACGAATTAAATATACATATTCCTTGTGGGGTACGTGCCTAAATATAGAATACACGAGGTCTAATAGACTTATATGTATGAGGGTTTGTCATTATGTTTGTGCATAAAATTACTTTATTGCTTTGTTTAACATGTAGAATGTTATGCTTATTCTTTCGAGCATAGTCTTTAGACGACACTCTGCCCATGCGGCATGTGTATGCCGCATGAGCAGAGCAGCGCAAGTCGAGTGTCTGCTGCGCCGCCGCGCCGTGTCCTCGTCGCAACCGTAGTGGAATATAGAACTGTATGCCAACACCTTTGACCGACGTAGTGCAATAGATCAATTTTCCCTCAATATGGAGAAAGCTCGAAGCCAATAAACTTATATGGGCTGATGATGATGATGATGAACATTATGTGATTATTGATAGGTTAAGAATACAATTTGTCACTCACCACCTTCTTATTTTACTGTAGGAATAATTAAAAACCAATTATGATATCTACCATCAAGCGAGTGGGCAGACGCGTTCTCTTGGGATACTTAACCGTCTACTAAACGTGACTATTATAGCATTTTGTTGCATTTGTGGGGAGACCCATGTGCAGCAGGGGACGTGGGAAGACTGATGAAGAGATGGATAGATGTATCTCAAATTGCGATATGCGCGTCGGCATTCGGAAAGATCTAAAATCTAAACCGTAATCTACTTCCTGATCCAATCAAAACCTACTCAGATAGCTATTCAGAGGTAATTTGAAATTCTAAGTTCTTTTCGATGATATTGTTGTATGATAATTATTTCTGTAAACATGACGCTATGTTCCTACTTCTACTTTTATTTAAATCTTTATTGCACTAATTTAAAAAAATATATTAATCGGTACCAAAGTTCTGAAGATATGAAAACTTTGTAACCACGGTTGGACATTACGAGGGATCTTCCCTATTTAGCATTGTTGCCCCGAGTCTCCAAAGACCTCAGTTAGTTACCGGCATTGAGACCACTTTTTCTTTGAAAACTCAAATACCTAGAACAGAACAGAGAGGCATAAATGCCGATTTGGATAATCGCTCCGTAAATTCATAATACATGATATCCTAAATTAATAAATTTTTAATCGTTCAGTTTTAGTTATGGCTACACAGTTGTAAAATTTGGCATTTGCTACAGGGTAACATATCTGTAACCGCGGTACGTTCTTCCTGTCACATTTCCTGTATGCCCGATAACAGTTCCAGACTGTTGTTGCATAGTGTTGTGTAGTGTCGGGAATTTTATTTAAATCAACTGAAATATAAAAATAATACTGGATCATTAATTTTGGAATATGTCGAAGTCATGTTTGTTCGCGTAAAGTCGATATTAACTCATGATTTTCATGAATTTTCCAACCTTTACTTGGCTACCTTTAGATGTGCCTATCCCTATTACGCTAATATATATATTTTTATTTATTATTCGTAATTAAGTTTCTGAGAAATAGCACATACTATGTTCCTTCCCTCCATCAGTCCATACATGTCCACTGCTGGACATAGGCCTCCCCACGAGTATGCCACTCGGAACGGTCCTGTGCTATTTGTATCCAACGATTTCCTGCGACTTTCAAGATGTCGTCAGTCCACCTAGCAGAGGGTTGTCCTACTGTGCTGTAATGCCAAAATTATACTTAACTCCATAGACCTATCCGTGTGGTGGCGGAGTAAGAATACAATTCACCACCCTCTCTCTTCCCGTAGATGTCGTAAAAGACGATTAAGCGATATAATATGCAAGAGAAGGATATAGCGCGGTATAGCAGGTCCATTTCCCTCCTATTACGGAGGAGGTTCTAGCTAAATAGTGAGACATATATGGGCTTAAATGATGAAATAAATGATGGACCTTCAATTAATCATACCATTAAATCTAATCGTACAGATAAATCCTAGTCCTTCCTAAGAGGACAGTTGATTGTTTTTTTTAACACTGGTTATAGAGATAAACTTTATTATGTTCTGCCTGTGTGCCGTGAGCTGACGGAGTAGGAATACAACTCATTACCAGGGGGTGCCAGACTAAAGTCCCCGGTCCGCGGCTCGCGGCCTCGGCTAGGGCGGCATCAGGTGCAGGTATATTCTATCCTTAGTCGACGTTTAAGATACCGGACAAGAAAGGGGGTGGTAAATTCTTATACATTTCCTTCGTACTCCGTCATCTCACGGGCGATTAAGTATCTTAGGTTACTGTTATTATGGAAAAGGTTGGTTTCCATATAGAAAATAATTAAAATTTACGAGATTAATTTCTAATTTCAAGCATAGTTATCCCATCCCGGGATGCCGGGATTTTGCGAAACGACAAACCAACCTTTTTGTATTTAGTAAAACCATACGCTGTGTCCAACAATATGGCTGTGAACTAATTAGTAGCATACAATATGTATGCGGCTTTCCTTATAGATAAAAATGTATTTATTAACCTCGTACATTGGGATTATTTGTTATTAGTGCTTGAGTGCTAAACTGTGGATATACTACAAAATAAAGGTATGTGATCTCTGTATTATTTTATAAAATAATCTAATATCTTTAGACAGACAATACTCGTATATTTATATATACTTATTCAAAATCTCGGTAACGACATTATTCCATGAGATTTAATATGTAGGAGATTTCGAGGTTGACAAATTGGTCTAATTAGGTTTCATCTGTAGAAAATATCGTTTCGACAGTTTTCAGCGAATGAAAATATATAGTTTTAATATGTGATGTGGCTACTGCAGACAGTTAAATCCAAACAGCCCCGGTTCGATCCATGGTCTTCCCTTATTATAATTTTTGCCTTTAATGTTAATAACTTTTTCGTTATTTCATCAATTATTTTTAATATCTAAATGTGTTTTCTAAAAACACAATTTACTATAAAATTATATCGAGCTAAGCTCAGTTAAATATTTAAAAAATAAGTGATATCGGAGCAAGAATATAATTCAACACGGCGTCCTTAATCGTGGGCGGAGCTGAAAGATTAAGGGATAGAAAGGAAAGAAATCTCGAATTAAAACCATAAGGCAATCCATTTTTAACAAATGGAAGTCAATTTAACGAAGTTAACGAATCGATCCTAGTGTCCCGATCAATTAGGGTTAAGGGGTAATACGTTCGGTTATATGATCGCACGTCGTCAATATTTGGACGGGATGTAATCGAATAAGTCAGACAAAATAAAAGGGTTAATCATTATCCCTTCCATTGTCGATTATGCTGAAGAGAAGGAAGTCTTAACTTTTTACTCTAATTATTTAATAAAAGCTTTATCGTTTAGCGCCTTGAATAATAGCAGAATTTAATAACTAGGTCTTCCTATTAGAATTTATATAAAAAAAACTGCTTACTTGCAGTTGCAACTATGCTAAAATAACTTCTGTCCAAAGAAAGACTTTCTTAGACTAGAATTTCATGCACAGTCTGTCAGACCTGTAAGTCTGAAGTTGGAGTATTAGATATATTTGCAGCTCAATACAATTATGTATACATTAAATGTTGACATTAATATCCTTTTTTTTTCTTGAAAATATTTATTATTTACATGTATCTCCGATTCACGGCTATCTTCCAAGGGAAGATACCCGGTCCTTTGAAAGGCTTACATGGGGATATGGATCCAACACGCAGAGGCCTTTGGAGAAATTTAATGTAAAAATGGGATGGGACGTCTACCGATGACACTCCACGTCTGCACATAACACACGTGGACTGCCAACGGTAGGTGTAAAACTATTATATGATGATGGTATCTAATAACTGTTTATGGGGTTGGAGGTTTGATGGACTGGCTAAACTAAAAACTATTGATTGAAAAACTGTCGTCTGCCTTCAATACCTTTATCGTCTTGAATTTGGCAGACGGTGACTCGACCCCAAACGGTCGCCACAGACACACAGGCCATACGGGCAACAGGGGAGCAACATTGGTGCAAGTGGCTTGGGGTGTCGAGCGGTGCGGCGCCGGTTTCACCATCATTATTATTTATATTATTATTGTCTCTATTTTCAGCTAAATAAACATCAATGAATTATACGAAACGGATGTTTTCATGTAATGATAGTTCTTCACAATGATTAATACAATTAAAAAAGCATGTGATGTAGGTATTCAGACGGATCTGCTAGTTAGATAGTTTAATTTAGATAGTTTATGTTTCTATTTTAATAAAATGTCTTCCCTGAAATAAAAATGCGCCACACTAAATTCGGGTGGCCAGATTATGTTTAAAACATACCTATTATTCGAGCACTTTGTTAATAATTTTAAATATAATTTGTTATTACATTCTTGCATTTCGATAATCCTTACTATCCTTACTATATCCTTACTTCCTTACTATATTACTATATATATATATTTATATATTTTATATATATTTATATATTTTATATATTTTATATATATTTTATATATAATATTATAAATGCGAAAGTAACTCTGTCTGTCTGTCTGTCTGTCTGTCTGTCTGCTACGCTTTCACTTCTAAACCACTGGATCGATTTTGATGAAATTTGGTACAGACATGGACTAAAGCTTGAGAAAGGACATAGGCTACTTTTTATTGCGAAAAAATGGGTATAAGGGGTTGAAATAGGGGATGACATTTTGTATGGAAATTCGTCATTTTCGATGATAGAACCACGAATCTTTGTATTATGGTACCTGATAATAAATAAATAAATATTCGTTCAAGCGTTTTGGAAATTTCATTTACATGGGGATGAAATTCAACCCCTAAAATACCAAAAAGCATATAGCCGAAACCACTGGGCCTAGAAACGTATTTTTTTTTACACCATCATATTTCTTGGGGTGCACGAGCACTAGCAAAGGATTTTTGGAAATTCACCCCCTTAAGGGGGTGAAAAGCATATAGTCTTTCACGTCTAAACCGATTTTGATGAAATTTGGTACAGAGATGGACTAAAGCTTGAGAAAGGACATAGGCTACTTTTTATCGCGAAAAAATGGGTATAAGGGGTTGAAATAGGGGATGACATTTTGTATGAAAATTCGTCATTTTCGATGATAGAACCACGAATCTTTGTATTAAGGCACCTAATCCTTACTAATATTATTAATGCGAAAGTAACTCTGTCTGTCTGTCTGTCTGTCTGTCTGTCTGTCTGTCTTTCTGTCTGTCTGTCTGCTACGCTTTCACGTCTAAACCACTGAGCCAATGTTGATGAAATTTGGTACAGAGATGGAATAAAGCTTGAGAAAGGACATAGGCTACTTTTTAATGCGAAAAAATAGGTATAAGGGGTTGAAATAGGGGATGAAATTTTGTATGGAAATTCGTCATTTTTGATGATAGAACCATGAATCTTTGTATTAAGGCACTTTATAATAAATAAATAAATATTCGTGCTAGCGTTTTGGAAATTTCATTTATATGGGGATGTAATTCAACCCCTAAAAGACAAAAAGCATACAGCCGAAACCACTGGGCCTAGAAACGTAATTTTTTTACACTGTAGTATTTCTTGGGGTACACGAGCTCTAGCAAAGAAATCGTGAAAAAATAGGTATAAGGGGTTGAAATAGGGGATGACATTTTGTATGGAAATTCGTCATTTTTGATGATAGAACCATGAACCTTTGTTTTAAGGCACTTGATAATAAATAAATATTCGTTCTAGCGTTTTGGAAATTTCACTTACATGGGGATGAAATTCAATCCCTAAAACACCAAAAAGCATACCTACAGCCAAAACCACTGAGCCTAGAAACGTATTTTTTACACCGTCGTATTTCTTGGGGTACACGAACACTAGCAAAGAATTTTTGGCAAATCACACCCTTGAGAGGGTGAAAAGCGTATAGACGAAACTATTGGGGCCAGGCACGTAAAACTTTGTATGCGATTCACTTTCTTTTGTTATATGTGAGCTCTAAGAAATTATTTTTTGAACCTCAACCCCTAAGGGGGTGAAAATATATAGCTGAAATCATTAGGCCTAGAAACGTAACGTTTTGTATAAAGTTGTTTTTCTTGGGGAAAGTGCTCACTAAAAAAGAGATTTTTGCAATTTTACCCCTAAGGGGGTGAAAAGCGTTTATCCGAAATCAGTGAGCCGAGGAACGGTCATTTTAGTACACGGTCGGCTCTCTTGGATTATCCCAAGATTTTTTCTTAGTGCTCGCTTACCAAGCACTATGAAAGAACTTCTGGCAGTCTCACCCTTAAGGGCATGAAAAGTGTATAACCTAAAATAATGGTCCTGGGAACGTAAAAATTCTGTTTTGGGATAAGCGAGTACTTACATTAACCGTGTGGTGACGGAGTAAGAATACAATTCACCATCCCCTATCTTACCCGTGGGTGATCGTACGAGACGACTACGGATATAAAACGCATATAACATCTATGCGAGAGAAGGATAACTCAAAATAAAACCCTATACCAACACGTCTGACCAGCGTGGTATAGTAGGTCATTTACCCTTCCATTATGGAGGAGGCCCAAGCCCAACAGCGGGACGTATATGGGCTGAGATGATGATGATGATGATGAGTACTAACTAAGAATTTCTGGAAATTCAACCCCTAAGAGGGTGAAAAGTGCATAGCCAAAGATGTGTGAAATTTTGTATACCGATCTGTTTTTTGGGGTAAGCGCACTAAGGAATAATTTTAGGCAGCCCTAAAAGGGTGAAACGCATATAGTCGAAGACACCCATCCTACATATCATCATTATTTTGCTCTTATCCTAATTACTTTGGATCGACGCAATATGTAGGTACTCTGCTCCCATCGTAGATATATCGCAAAGGTTCTAGCAACATTTTATGACCGGCTGCCTGACGGACGACATTGTTGGCCAGACGGCATCACCAATTGGTCCAGATCGATGTAAATCTTTGTCTTAGTAGTATTTTGGAACACCCCACAAACAATGAAAGCGTGGTAATATTCCTAGCCGCTACCAGACAGTAAGTGGAGATATTAAGTCAATTTTCTATCTCTACAAATAAATAAATTTGAAGCGTCTGTTTATCTATCAAAATAATAGTTTTTATTTATGCACATAATTATTTGCACGATACCTTTATCTAAAAACGGTTAAAAATTTTTTGTTTTTATGTTGTGAGTCACATAGGCATTTTTTATCTCGGCATTCGCATGGGAATGAGGTCTACGTAGGTGAAACTGCGGCAATTTAATCGATATAATTTTTTTTTCACCAATGGAAAGCTACATTATCAGGGACTTAGGAAAGACATATTTATCATCGTATTTCCACGAGAATCTGAACTACAAGTCTGGAAGTAATATTCAAATGTGAAAGTTTGTGAAGATATTTGGATGTTTGTTACTTAATCACGCGTAAACTGTTTAGCAGATTTGGATGAAAATAGACACATAGATAGAGTATTTCTTAAATTAAGAAATAGAATACCTTTTATGCCGATAATATTCTTTGCGATAATAGTTCAATATGCAAGTTAATTTTAACGCGGGCGAAGCCGCGGGCAAAAGCTAGTTTTACATAATTAAGAAAAACATAGATTAAACAATTAAAATCTGCTATGTAATTCGTGTACAAACCGCAGAATTAAAAAAACAAACCTATTAAGTGAGCAGCGGTGTTGCGGTATGTTCCATATTTAAAATTTAAAAAATCCAAACAAAACTTTTAATTTAGATTGCTGAAATTGTTCGAACTTCTCAAATAATTTTAAATTATTTTTTTTTAGAAAACTGCTACTTTTCTCTTCCTAATATTCTAAATGAAAAGTCGCGTTTAACATGGGGAATGAAAATCATCAATTCCTACTTGGAAATAGCCCTCTAAATATCTCGTACGAGAATTGTTCCCTTTCAATACCTGTATAACAATCTAATGTATATTGTACATGTATAATGTATATTGTTTAGAACAACCAACTGTAAAAATATTATCAAAAATTTTATCTGGACACTAATTAGTCGCTTAAGAATGCAATAAATTATCATCATCATCATCATCATTTCAGCCTATCGCCGTCCACTGCTGGACGTAGGCCTCCCTCATGTTGCACCACAATGAGCGGTCCTGTGCCGCCTGCATCCAACGACGCCCAGCCACCTTCACTAGGTCATCGGTCCACCTAGTAGGGGGGCGTCCTACACTGCGTCGTCCGATACGTGGTCGCCACTCGAGAACCTTTCTTCCCCAGCGGTTGTCGGTTCGTCGAGCGATGTGGCCTGCCCATTGCCACTTCAGCGTTCTAATTCTTCGTGCTATGTCGGTTACACCCGTTCTTCTGCTGATTTCCGTATTCCGGATTCTATCTCGCAGAGAAATCCCGAGCATAGCCCGCTCCATAGCACGCTGAGCGACTTTAAGCCTTGATATGAGGCCTACATTTAGGGACCACGTTTCCGTGCCGTAAGTCATCACTGGTAACACACACTGGTCAAAGACCTGTGTTTTCAGACACTGAGGTATGTTGGACGAGAAGATCCTCTTAAGTTTCCCGAACGCTGCCCAACCGAGTTGGATTCGTCGGCTGATCTCTTTCTCGAAATTGGATCTACCTAACTGGACTGTTTGTCCTAGGTAAACATAGTGATCGACAACTTCAAGAAATATAACTTCAATAAAATAAATTGTTTACTTAAAATATGTCGGATAAAACTTCATAATATAAAAACATTTTTTTTATTTTGCCAACCTTAGTAATAGCTGAACGAAACGGATCGCATTGTACTTATAATAAAAATATTATATATTAATGTGTGTAGTAACATTGGAAGACAAAGGATATTACTCATAGTTATGTAAATGTATTATGTAAAATAGTTCTAAATAGCCGTGTTATTTAAGTGTAAAATAAGTTAATTTTATTCAATCGTATTTTGTTATACAAAATTCAATGTAACTGCCTCATTGAACTAGCCTACTCTATGGACTAGTCTACCATAAGCAGAAGAATTAGAAGATCTGTGGGTTGTGAAAGTTTGTCTTCTTTTTTTTTTGTATTGGCAGTTATTAATACGAACACATTGTTACTCGTGTATATTAACAATTTTCTTCACAAATCAGTTTATTTACGTCTTTAGTTTCTTCGTATTAGTGATTGTACATCAGTAAGACAAATTGCCGCCGTCGCCTTTAAAAGTCTATGACCACATTATTTAGGGTTCTTTTGGGAATTGTGGTGGAAAACGAAAATATTTGTAAAGCACTTTTATATTATATTCACTACATCCCAGCAGTTTTTCTGTATATCAATCCGGCCTTTCGCCGTCCTCTGTTGGATGTAAGCCTCCCATAGAAACGAGGGTTTTGTGCCGTAATCGCCATGCTTGGCAATCGTGATGGCCATCGCAGTGGGGTGTCATGTATTTGATATACTTTTAGTTCAATTAATCGCACGTAATTTATCTATATTCTTGTATATGTAACTTAGTCTATAATAAAGTTCTGATAAACCTAGCAACATAATCATCAACATATTCAACTGCCATCAAATAAACCATGATATATATGTGGCTTTGTAAAACCTTTGATAATCATGAATATAGTGATTTATCAGTCTCGTAAAGATTTTCGAATCTAGCGACATTGTATACATCACATCTGTGGTTTTCGGCATAAACGCCTACGATCTCTTCTCTATTTACCATACCAATATTTTATAATAAATAATATTTATGATATTTTATGTAATGTGATGCCGCGGAACTGTTAGCGTGTAGTAAATATGATATGAAAATGCTTTACAAATGATTTCATTTGCCACCAAATTTCTAGAAGAAACCATTAACGGTGTAGCTATAGCACTGTTGAAGGCGAAGATTTAACTTCCTGACGGACAAGACTTATATAAAGAAATTAAATATACGAAGAAACTGATAATTTGTAATGAAAATTGTAACTCGACATTGGCAACAAAGGCCTCGTATTAGTATTTGTTGGCCAATATAAAAAAAGGGGCAAACTACTTGTAAAATATGAACGTGATGCAATCCCATTTGGTCAGATTAGGGTTAGGCAAGTTTCTTATTCCTGGAATTTGCCAGTGCTCACCTGTGGGACTGAGTGGAAAGCGGGAGGATAGTAATAAACTAAATGCATAATGACATTATTTGATATAAGTTGCGTGTGGTGACGGAGTAAGTATACAATTCACTACCCCCTCTCCTATCTGTGGGTGTCGCAGAAGACGATTAAGGATATATGTAGATAACAACAATGCAAGGGAAGAAAAACACGACATAAAACCCTATACCAACACGTCTGAGCAGCGCGGTATCTTAGGTCAATTTTTCTCCCATTGCCGGACGCCCAAGCCTAACAGTGGGCTGAGGCCGTGGGTGACTGGATCGGGGAATTAGTCCGTCACCCGCCGAGAGGCCGACCGCGTGAAGAAAGACCGATGTCCTCGCCGAGGGGGGGACGTCGGTCGATGGGAGGATACTCCTCAGGGGGTGTTCCGTCGGGCCGACCACTGACGACAACTAACCCTGCTCCGGTGGTCGGTCCAGCGACGAAGGCGTGGTGTTCGGGTGGGTTGCGGGTGTGCGTGCTTATGCCCCTCTGTCACCCCGGACGGAGTGGTGCGAGGAGTGCGCGGACCGCAACCCAGCCCCCCCAAAAACAAAAAGCCAGGAACACCTGAAGACCAAAAGCCTAACAATGGGACTTATGTAGACTGAGACAATGATGATGATAAAATTTAGTTTGATATAATTTGCCTGTATGTTTGTTTCAGCTCGCTAATCTCAGTATCCACTAGATTAATGAAAATGTTATTATATCGCCTATTTATCAGCAAAAGTTATATAGGGTATAAATACGTAACGCTGCGACAAATAAATGTAGATCAGTGTCTATAGATGGTAGTAAATCAGATAAAATATAGTAGGCGATGAAGTGTTCTGCGCAGGCACCGTTATCATAACAATTGCTGAGAGAACAAAAATTGTGATTTATGAATGATGATATTTTTACTAATACCACAGGACGGAATGGATATTGCCACATAATAGCATCATGTAGCTAAACAATTCACGCAAAGGAAGCTACTGGTATACCTCATAAACCTTTGAGTACAGTTATTTACATATCTCTATAGAATTTAATATTTCCTCTAGCCTAGTACATACGAGAACTTTGAAAGCAAACTTTCTCTTATATTGTTACGAAATCACAGAATAATATATCTTGTTTATTAGCTGTAATTGTACACTTGCTCATTGTACAGGATAACACTCGGCAATATATTAGTGGATTATCACAAATAAATTTAATCATAAACCTTTCTCCTTGTGGTGACGGAGTAAGAATACAATTCAACGCTCTCTATTTTGCCCGTGGGTCACGTAAAAAACTATTAAAGGGTATAATACGCATGTAATACGTAGTAAAAGAAGAAAACCCGTCTGGCCAGCGTGGTATTGTAGGTTAATTTCTCTTCTATTATGAAGGAGATCCAAGTCCAGTAGTGGGACGTACATATATTAACTGAGATGATGATAAACTTGAAGTTCTACTAACTACTTTTACGGGAAATCTATTTTTACGGCAAATCCTCCCGTCACCATGAACGCTGAAAAGTCATCGAAACGTTGGAAATCAATAATCAACTAAAAACGCGATAGAATCCGTGAAAATAGTTCCATTTTAACGTGTAGTATTCACATAATATCCGTGTGGTGACGGAGTAAGAATACAATTCACCACCTATCTTACCTGTGGGTGATCGTACGAGACGACTAAGGGATATGAAATGCATATAACATCTATGCAAGGGAAGGAAAACTTGAAATAAAACCCTATACCAACACGTCTGACCAGCGTGGTATAGTAGATCAATTACCCTTCCATTATGGAGGAGGCCCGAGCCCAACAGTGGGACGTATATGGGCTGAAATGATGATGAGATGATTCACATAAACATAAAAAATCATTACACTAATTCCATAGTCTCTGAAAACTATCCATCCATCTTCGGGCACTGCTAAACAAGATTTCCATACAAAAAGGCCACGTTCTACTGTTTTGTTTAAATATATGTTTTCTTTGTGATTTTTTGTTGATTTTTTTTTAAACAGCATCCAGAACTAACAGCTAACTAAATTAAACGCTGTTCACAAATTGAGATTACAGCGATTGCAGCCTGTACGGCAATGTTTAGTACTGGCAGTATAAAATATCTTTACTAAATTGCCGTGTGCTAGTGGTGCCCGTGAATATAGTAAAATACGACCAAAGGATAATATATCCATATAACATTTATGCAAGAGAAAGAAGAGTCCTTCTCTATAGGTATAGAGATACCAAAATGTCTGAGCATCATAATATAATTTTAAATAAAACTACTTTACAACTTTTATCGCGTTTGTATTTGATTTTTGATTGCCCGACGTTTCGAACACTTTGCAGCGTTCATAGTCATGGTTAACATGCTGCAGCTCCCCAACCAGGTGTTCATCGTCACAGATTCCTCGTGCTCTCTGCAACAAAAATTTACACACGGTAGCTAACTGTGAAGGGGGATGATGAGAATCATCGTTCAAGTATCTGTCTGTATGTATTGCCTTACGATACACTGTATGACTCAAGGTGTTATTAGGTTTACGAATAACCAAAATATCTAAGAAGGCTAAAGAGTTATTTGACTCCAGTTCCATAGTGAATTGAATTTTTGGATTAAGGAAAATTAATATTAATTTAGCATCATGTCACCTGAGTTTTCTTGCCGGATCTTTCTCAGTGTGGCTGTGTTCCGATTCTGTGGTAGTATACTAGATTGTTAGGGTTTTCAAATATAATTACTATTAATTTTAATCTTATATAATTACTATCCATAAACAATATAATTTTTTCAAATAGAATCATTTTCTTCTTACACTGGCAATGAATTTATATCAAATTGTGGGTCGATATTTAATAACTATTTTCTGTATCGGGTAGATAATTATAAATTTTCTGCAATAACGATGACTTGTTGGACGAGTAACATCTTAGTCCGCCCGTGACCATGAACGCTGCAAAGTGTTCGAAACGTCGGGCAATCAAAAATCAAATACAAACGCGATAAAATCCGTAAAGTTGTTTTAATTAAAATGTGTAATGCTCGCGTAATCATCAGAAATCATTATCATAATTTCATTATCATCATTACAGTTCATATACGTCCCACCACTGAACTCGTGCCTCCTCCACAATGGGGGGAAAATTTACCTACTATACTAAGACAAGACATTTTATGTGGGAGTCCTACATCCATTCTTACCACCTCAATAATCTATTAACATCATCTTCGTTCAGCCTATCGCCGTCAACTGCTGGAGTGCTGGACGTAGGCCTCATGTTTCGCCACAAACTGTCCTTTGTCCGTCATATGAGAGATAATGCCGTAATCACCACGTTAGGCAAGCGAGTTGGAGATCTAAGTGAGTTGTTATACTTTTACCAGGATAGAGCTGCTGGCCCTTCTCCCGGAGAACCATTAGCCGATTCTTACAACTCCCACGGGTAAGCAAGAAGTGGCAAGAATTATATTCTTATTCTGTTGCCATACGGGTAATCTATTAATATTCCTATCTATAAATAATTTTAAGACAATAACATAATATCACTTCGTTATTTTTTTGCCGAGAACACCAATTATTGAATAAGTATAAATTCCTTACAAATTATTACGAAATATAAAGTTCACAATTTACTCGGACTCATTTTTTAAATTTAAACTTTATTTATATATGACAGACGGTACAAATTTAATTATGAATATAAATTATATTGCTTGAACATCCAACAACCAAAAATTCGATCACCACGCGATTTATTGGGCTGTTATCGAAACCTGTCCACTTTTCTCCTATCTAATCGACTTTCTCGCTCGCTCTTACGGTTTTTGTGCATGAAGGAAAGGGTAAGAGGAGGATAAGCTTAGTAGAGGACAATAATAATGTCAGCATATTGCTTTCTTTGACTTATAAGTAGGTTGTTTTGGTTATGTCAGGTGTGAACTTAAAGGCAGCGAGTGAAGTATGTCACATATTATTTAAGTGTGATAATTGTTTTGGTAAAATATATTAAATTATGACATTAAAATTCTGTGAAGTAGTAAGTTTATCCCTCATTACGAATGAGGTCGTTGCCTGTTCTTTGTGCTCAACAGAAAGTCGTATATGAGCTGTAAGAAAGACGAATGAAAATCGAAATACTATGAAATATGACTACAAAAAAATTAAAGTTTATAACATCTTTATTTATAATAACTTATAATTTATTTTACTCATGTATCTCCGATTCACGGCTATCTCCCAAGGGAAGATACCCGGTCCTTTGAAAGGCTTACATGGGGATATGGATCCAACACGCAGAGGCCTTTGGAGAAATTTAATGTAAAAGTGGGATGGGACATCTACCGATGACACTCCACGTCTGCACATAACATACGTGGACTGCCAACGGTAGGTATAAAACTATTGTGTGATGATGGTATCTAATAACTGTTTATGGAGTTGGAGGTTTGATGGACTGGCTAAACTAAAAACTATTGATTGAAAAACTGTCGTCTGCCTTCAATACCTTTATCGTCTTGAACTTTGGCAGACGGCGACTCGCCAACTCACTGAATGCCAATTTTATTCCAGTGTATGACGTTGCAAAATGTTTCATTACTCAAACCAGAGCGGCTTAAAAAGAGGGGAATTATGGACTTATTTATATTTTACGACCTTCTGTTAACTCTAAGCATCATATCTGTGTAGATAAATTATGTATCACCTGAGAAAATATTTAAGATTAATCAGAAATGTTTGTTTGTTTTAAGAAATATAGGTCACGTTGACTCGAGAGAAACTAATGGAGTTCCGACAAGGATATACAAATTTAGGGTTTAAATAATAAAGTATAATTATTAACCTAAGTTTTTTCCATTGGTGATAAAAAAACTATAATAACGACCATTAAGTTAGAAGATGGATTATTTACCATCTGTTCACTATCTACAGGTTCTATCCGACATAATAATCTAGTATTTTAGTCGTTGTATCATCTCCATAAGCTACCTCTCACTTGATTATGCGATATGTCTGCGATTAGCACACTGCCGGCCGGCCATCTAACTTTAGTAAGCTACGCGACGCAGTTCGAAACGTACGCGTCTATTGCGCACGCGCAGCTAACCTTTTGCGTACTAAACACGCGACTGTCATGCCGTGATGTGCGTACTAAAACAGTTAACGGCGGGAAATATCAACTGTGAGAGTGTATCATTTAACTGTGTCAATGTTTTATTTTTTCTTAATTTTGGAAAGAAACTATAATAGTTGATTTTTTGGTATGTATTTTTGCTCTATGTTAGGTTTTCACTAAAACAAAACCTTGGCCCGGTGACCTGATGTGCGGTTGTATTTTACTGATTTTACGATACTTAAAATGTTTCTATTATTATATTAGTTTTTAAGCATAGCTTTCGAACTTGCTTAAAATATCTCGATTAATAATTCCGAGAGTACTTGCGAAGATCATTTAATTTTAAAGTTGTTCATGTCCAAGATGTCATCTTTACAATTTTTTATCTTCCCATTATAGTTTTAAGTTGTTAATTTTAACAATGTTTTATTATAAATAAATTATTTTAAAATATAATTTATTAGCAAAATTTAAATTAATTATTTAAACGTGTGATGATGAATAAAACGCGATAAAATTTGTATTTCTCATGATTAATATACTCGTAAATATAAATCATTGTTTCAATTATGTTTCCTTTATTGCAATTTATATAAAGGATCCGTTTAATTATTATATATGATTTTAATTTTTATTCAGTATATGGGATTTTAAACTTTATTGAGTATACGGGTTGCATATAAACTATTAAACACTCCTACCCCTGAGCTTTCTCTGCTCTATTATTGATTTGATCTATTTTAAAATCTCTTTATTTTCATAAATAATAAAGAAAGATTTTTTTAATTATTAAAAAAGAACACTCTGCACTAAGAAAGTAAAATAACACTCTGTACCCTTGTGTAGTTGAGGACTTTACAAACATATAAATGGACAAAAATTAAATCCAGACTCAAAACAAAATTTGTGAATCGTACAAAGTGTTGTCCTGCATGGGATTTGAACCCATGACACTGGCACAGTAGGTCGGTATCTTAACCACTATGCCATCTATGCAGTCTAAATCTAAATATAAGTATAACATTCAAAAACAATTATTGTTAACATTATTTTACAGACTAAAGCGCTCAGCTCATACCACTGCTAGTCTCGATTCTACTCCCAAATATGCAGGCAATTTAACTGCACTATCCCTATACTGGTCAGACATATTGGTATTATGAGTTTACTCGTGCAAAACAATCTTTGTGTGATTCACAATTTTCTGGGAGTAATTTGTGTCAGTCAACTGTATATTTCTTAAAGTCTCTTGAAATACAAGGATTAGCTATTTACTTAACTATTAAAAAATATATAATCATCATGATCCAACACTACTATTAGGAATAATAGATGATGGTTATCATTGACTTTGAGTAACATTATATAACAATTACCGTTAGTAGTTTAAAAATGCTACTACAGAACTTGTGATCTCGAGTTCGAATCTTGGGTCGAGAAGAAATGTTGTTGAAGCTTTTCAACAGAGTTTGAAATTGTCAATATACAGTGTGCTACATGTATATGGCGTCAATATCATCAATATCATATCATCTTATCTCATATACGGCCCACTGTTGGACTCAAGCCTTCTCCGCAATGGGATGGAAATTGACCTACTGTACCATACTAATCAGACAGGTTGGTATAAGGTTTTATTTCAAGTTTTCCTTCTCTTGTACAGATGTTATCTACATATTAATCTCTTTTTCTTCTGTTACGATGCCCACGGTGATGAATTGTATTCTTAATCTTACCATACGGACAAAATCATCATCCTCCTCTTATCCCGATGACTTGGGGTCGAGGTAATATGTATTATCCTTCCATTTCTAATTATTTCTTTTTTTATTATTTAAAAAAAACGCCCTACACCAGTGGTGGACAAACTTTTTTAATGGCAGGCCACAAAGCTTAAGAAATTCTAGAGGAGGGCCAGAATTATAGAAAAAATGCATTTTGTATTAAAGCTTTTTAATAAACAAAATACCTTTTACTTTTACGCCTTGTTAGGCGTGTGAGACATATGGAATTGTTTTTGATTCTCCATAATATTTTTGAAACCAGGTTCTATCGGTGACGAAGCAACTTTCAGCAGTGCGAAAAGGTGTTCATCGGTGAATCGGTTTCTGATTGAGTTTTTCCGTTCTCGCCCTCGCCGCCTGCGCCTCACATTTCACCACGCTTTGGCCCCGTATTTCCCAACACATGAACTACGCGGCTAGTTTAGCTTCACCGATAGGTGAGGAGAATGGAATTTTCCAATAAATAAACTAATACCTGTGACAGACTGCCGAGATAATTATAAAAATGGCAAGTTAATTATGTGATGATGAAAGCTCAAAACACATCTGACGAATTGGCTTTCAATAAAAATTCGGAGATTTTTAATTATAAACGTCAGATTTTATTATTTGCACCAAAATGCTAACTAGAATATTTAGGATGGATAGACTCTCGATGGGTCGGATTAAATAAGTACTTTCGCGGGCCGGAGTTGGCCCGCGGGCCGTACTTTGCCCATCACTGCCCTACACTAAAAGAAGATTACCTTATATTGTGGGGGACTTTATAAACATATAATTTAACAGACACAAATTACACCCAGCAGAACAGCAATTTGTGAATTGCACAAAGTTTTGTCCTGCGTGAGAATGGAATCCATACACGGCATGTTAGGTCGGCATCTAAATCATTACACCATTTGTGTAATCAAAAACAAACATTTTAGCAATAGTTTTATAATCGGCCGTCTGCCTAATGTCAACTATCCTTGGAAATGTAGTAGCTATCATACTGCATAATGAGTTAGCCCAAATCTATGTTAAACTCTTAGTTGTCTTTGATGACACCTACAGGCATTGTATGGATTGGTAGTAATCGTAAACGCCACCAAACAACAAAGCGGGAGGTATAATTTTTATTTAATGTAAGGAGGTATCCCTGCACGTTCACATCGCCTCATAAAATGGATTGTTAATATAAAAACAAATATAATTATATTTAAGGTCATCTATACCTAATAAATGTATAAATATTTTATTTTCTAAACCAGGCTTGGATTCAAGCATGGTTTAGAAAATAAATGCATTCAGATTAAAAATTAGATCAAATTCAGTACAGTCGTTCAGGAGGAGATAAATGTATTTATTAAAAATTATATTATACCCCGTTTGTGAGAACCTCGTTAATAATAGCTTCAACCAATATAGGATAACTATTATAAATGAAATGTGGAGACATTTTACACAATAAAATGTAATTTAAGACATTACTTATTGGTGACAAGTTAAAGTAATACGGAGAAGTCGTTCGTTACACTTTGTGATATGACCTTAACCTATATTGAAATGTTTGACGAATCAACCTTGCCGTTTATTGTTAGCTCAGAACGGTGATAAATACAATGTATTGTATACTTATCATCTTCATTCATCATTGTGTTAAATACACATGTAAACGTCACTGTCGTTTCGAACTTTATACTTCAATTCTCTTGTTTAACTGATTTGTATCATAAATATTTATTCTTGATACAAAACGGCTACTTTAATTTGCTACATTTACAAAAGTATTACACTATACTTTCTATATTTACGAATTTTATAGCATTTTAATTGGGTTTTATGATATTCGATTTAGATTTTTTTTTATTCTCCCATATAGTGACAGGGTACGAATACAATTCACCACCCCATTTCTTTCCCATGGGTGATTATAAAAGACAACTAAGGGACATAAGGCAGGTAACAAAAATTCAAGAAAGAAAATAAACTAGCACTGACACCTTATGTCGACTCGTCTGAACAGTGTAGTATATAGTAAATCAATCCCTCCTAATGTAGAGGAGGCTCAAGCCTAACAATAGAACGTACATATATAGCTGAAATGATGATGATGAGATGATGTTGCTGAAAAGTATTAAAAGATTAAAATGACTAAATTGTAAAAAAATTCAACGTCTTTATTTTGGGATGGGGTATGATTAGCCCACACGCCATCCATTTCGTTCGGGGCGACCCCAGGGCAGTACGCGGCTTTATAACCTACCGTGTCCACACCCCTTCGCCTTATAAACTTAACGTGGGACCTCCCATATTGCCCTCAGTAACGCCCCAAGCCGAGGTTCGTACCCCACAGGTGGTGCCGTTGGGCCCCGTTGCTTAAATATTTTAGGTTGAGAGCCCTCAGCGCTCACCATTAGTCCGCGTAAGGGTGTAACAGCCATCTGAGGCTAACACTCCTAGTACGAAAAAGAAAACCTTTTCGCCGTTGTGCCGACCACTGGTACTGACTTCCTTGTCATCAGTGGTCAGAATGGTTATTAAATGCTCTATTACTAGTATTAATACATAGTTTTATTTCATATCAGAAATAGTTGTTAACGGAATAAGAGAAAAGATTCAGGTGTGTGACAGGAGAAAATCTTCTGTCACACACCTGAATGTTAAAGAAGTCTCATGTTAAAGATTAAATGTTTATTATTGAAGGTGATTTATATATGTACATACGTTTAAATTAGACAAATAGTGATAGGTGTCGAGACTATAGGGCACAGATAGGAATCTTCAATACTGAGCACCTTAAGTTCGATTTTCATGCAGAAAAATACATATTGAGTGCAATAATGATTATCTTGGTGATGTGATCATTTTCTGATTTACTAATGTTATGAATACTGCTCCATTTATGAGAGTTGCGACGTTTTGTTATTTATTACAAGGCTTATAAATGTTCTCAATAAATTGAGACTTGTAAATAAAATTAAAGAGAATATTTGAATGTTCAAATATTCTCTTTAATTTTATAGCAAATTTAATTTTGGAAACTAGTTTTTAAGAGCTTTATAAAATTGGAATTACATCTATCATTATTAATATTGAATAATTAATTTAATAATTGAATAATACCCTACATTTAATAAATAAGATTATTAAAAGATGATAATAATTATTGTTACAGAATATAGAATAGTTTTAGTAACATAATTATCTTAAGAAAAAATATATAATAGGTACCTTAATATGAATAATATTCCACCAAATAATATGAAGATTTTTTACTTGATTAAAAGCTTTATTAGTTTAATTTGAAATTTCAACTCATAAAAGCTCCTTAATTCTATTTTCTGCAACTTTTACGGGCCTAATTACGTCAACATCTCTCATTGTCTTCAAATAATAAATCAACTATAATAAAAATAATTATTGTATTAACTGTATTATATAATTAAAACACCTACTAATCCCAATGACGACACAAATCTAGTTATAACAAAAGCAAATATTAAATAATGAGCTATTTTAATATAAACCTCTTACTTTATAATTTCTCACGGCAATTATATAGAGACGAGCTATTCGCATGTATAATTATAAATTAAAATTCTACGGATTAGCTATAATTCGGGTAATAAACATTTTTAATTTTTATAATTGCTGAGATTTCTTAGGTGTTACTGATTATGTGTATTATAAAGTTTATTACTCTTGACTCAGCTATTCATTAATTATTATTATTTATTTTATTATTCTTTTCGGATTATATGGTGTGCCGTAAACGATGAATAAGGGATTATAATATGCAAATAACGGCCATGCAAGGCAAGGAACATTCGAGAGCCTATACCTACGCGTCCGGCCACCATGGTATAGTAGACCGATGATGCCTTTGTGGTAGAGGCTCGAGCCAAGCAATGGGACGTATATGTGATACTGACGATGATGTCATTCATTGTAGGGGTTTTGTGTATAATGAACACAACAAATCCTATTAGTGGAACATAAGACAAAATTGTGAGACGAAACCTATCGCGTTGATGTCTTTAATATGAATAACTAAAATTTTAATGATAAGAGAGAGGAACTTATATTCATAGGCACCATACCGAAAAATACAGGCAAATGAGTAGCAGGCATCTTCTCTGCGGCTGTATTTCTATATATTAAACGTAGCTATTAAGCTATTATACTCTATTATGGCAAGGCTTACGTCTAACATTGGGCTGGACAAATTAGATTATGAATTGAGAAATTCCATTTTTATTTTAGCATTTTACATAGATTTATCTAGGCTGTATATAAATTTTATATATTCTGTGGTGGCGGCTACAAATATTACCAATCTTACAAATATTATTGTTTGTATGTGTCTTAAAAGATGAAAAAGCGCTCTATATCGATCTATGTCAATACATTTTATGCGGTCTGGTACAAAATTGCTCCCATTTCCCAAAGTTCTAAAACAAATATGTAAAATGAAAGAAAAGTACATATTAGGTTGAAATTAAGTAGTTGGGATAAGAATAGTCTGATAGACGATATTATTATGTTACAAAATTCTATTTGCACATGAAATTATCCGACTTTGTTTTTTCATGTGGGGTTGGGCTGCAGTCAGCGCACCTGCCACCCGGCTCCGTGCGGGGTGACAGAGGGGCAGTGCGCGACCCCGTAACCCACCCGTGGCACGTCGCCGTTGGGCCGACCACCGGCGCAGAGTAACTTGTCTTCAGTGGTGGCCCCGACGGAATACCCCGATCGCGTGGTACCTTCCCCTCACGACGTCCCCCCTCGGAGACGTCGGTCACCGTCGCGTGGCGGGACTCTCGGCAGGTGATGGACTAATCCCCGGTCCAGTCACTCGCGGCTTCGGGAAATTTACCGACTGCAAAACATTTACGAAATTAAATGTTATCATTTGGCCTGTTAAAGGTATAGCCTTCTAATTATAAAACAGATCTACGTCCAACAGTAGGAAATAAATAAACTGAGAAGGAAATAAAGATAATGCAATAATTAGTACTAATTGGATATTATTTTCTATACGCTAATTAATGAGTTCCGTAATAGGTCATACAACAAAAAAAATGATTCAAAGAAAACATCTTCGCCTTTTTATGTAAGGTTTTAATAAAATACTTTCATATTTTTATGTAGGTATCGTTTTTAATGTTATAATTAAAAACAATAAGTTATTAAAGCGTAACTATAAGGAAATACCACGGGTTCGCTTGGGTCACAACGATCTTTAAATTCTATCGTTCGGTGAAAGGCTCTATTCGTGATTCATTAGTATTAAAACGTATTCAATGAAGAGAATTGTTCATTGTATCTACAATGTCAATTCTTTCATTGTATATTTTTATCGTTAAAAATATTTCACTAAATGAATAACTTAAATGGGATATAATTTATGTGCCTTTACGCGGTGGTTTTATGACTTGAATAAACTGTCAACATTTTCTTATGCAATTGTAACATTTTTAATATCGTTCAGGGTTCTTTTTGAACGAGCTATAGTCTGACCATAGATGCCCGATCGTTATAATTGTTTATATAATAACATGTCACCATACATACTTTAATTACAAGAATTGTATTTAATTACAAGAAAACCCTAAGCCAGCCAGCTTCAACGGGAAGGGAATACGGCGTGAAATGGAATCGAGTGTCTTTCTTCCATCCATTACTGTGGACCAGTTGATAACAGGTTACGAATAAATGTGTCAATAACCCTTGCATTATGAAGTCTTTGTGGAAATAGACTCCCGTCTATCTCGACAAGGATCTCGTGGGAAGGCCTGTTTTCAATAACGGACGGATGTAAAAAAGATTTTTTTTTTCATAGGAACTAAATAATCTGGAGGAGGGCCTAAATAATTTGTGAATAATTTGCAAATTCTAAGATAAGCTGATGAAATAATAAAGACTTTAACCTATATATATATATATATATATTATATTCAGGTTATTTTAAATGCTATTGTGAATTAATGACCATTCCACAATATATTAAGAGACTACTGTCACTCATATATCACGGTTAAGAAATATTTGGATCAATGAATGTATAAACATACTACTTAATATACAACATGCCTCATTTGGTATTAATTTCGAAAATAACACTTCGTTTTGCGAGCAGTGAAAGTTGTCAGTATATGGTTAATTTTTTTTTATTCCGACGAGCAAACAGCACTCTTGGTGTTAAGTGATTCTGTCGCACATGGACCTTTGCTAGACCGCTGCCTACCGTGAAAAAGTGAAGGAAGTGTGATTGCGTGCGAGGTTCAGTAATACTAAAAGCATGACTAAAACCCATCACATACAAATAAATACCCTTAGAAAATTGGGATTTCGGCTCTCTAAAAAACTACTTTTTGTCTCAGAGTAAATGATAATATTATGTACGTATTATTGTTAATAAACTAAACATGTTTATTCATAAAACTTGACTTAAATTGATCGATTGATCTAACGACTTTAACTTATTTTGGCAAAAAATGTTAAATGTTCTAGCAGGAACGCTCCAGTGATGATGACAATGGTGACGTTGACCTTGATTATACTCCTTTCGAATAATTAATACAGTCTAAAAATAGTTTTTGTTTTATTTAAATGCAAAAAGATTTTCATTGGTTGTATTTCAATTATAATAGAAAATCATAATTAATATTCAAATAAAGAGTTTTAACGATAAAAAACTACGAACTTCATCGTAAGCGTGACTGCACTAGGGACAACTTTCACCGAGATCAAACTATATTTTATGGACTATATACATATATAGGTATAATAGTAAATAATAGAAACATATTAGCTTTTACAGTTTGATAAGAGATAACTTTTTAATTTCTCCATAAATATTTATTTTTGTTGTTTACGCGAGTATTACACTTTATAAATAATATATTTTTATGGATTTTTTCGCTTATGAACCTGATCATTTGTATTTGATTTTTGACTGCACGGGCGGATTCTTCTTAAATGCAGTAATCCTGGTGCTTTCTAAGCTATATTTTGGTATAGTCTAGCTCAGAATTTTATCAATGCGGCAACTTTGATACTATAAGACCCATATCAGCTGGTTTCTTTTTTCTTTTCTGACCGCGGCATAGCTTACAATAGGATGTTTATGGGCTGAGAAGAGAGAAACTGACCAAAACATAATGAAATATAAAAAAAATCATCCGTATTCCAACCATTTTATTATTCCATCTTATTCCAATTATTTGGGGTCGACTCAATATATAATCTTCTTTTATAAGTTTTTCATACCAATAAAGTTTCTGCACATAACGTTAACATTAGTAGAACTAGGAACGCCCAAGAATATTTTGGTATACAATTGGTATTAGGTTTCCTATTGAATAATAATCTACGTTTACGTCTAATTTAGATTAGAAGTGAAAATCTTTCAAAAAACATCCAAAAAACATAGTCTAATTTACCCAATGTTGTATTTAATAACCGCTTGCATGGTGTTAAATTCGGGTAAGAGTCACCTTCACTAGCTGAGTGATTTTTTTTAAAGACAAGGCTCTGCAGTATGGAAATAATCCTTGTATTGCGGTAAATACAAACATATAATTAACCGAAACTAATTACATTCAAACTCAGAACAATAATTTGTGGATCGCACAAAGTGTTGTCCTTTTTTTTGGGAATGGGTTACGGTCAGCGCACTCCTCTCACCATTCCATCCGGGGCGACAGATGGGCGTAAGCACGCACACCCGTAACCCACCCATATAGCACGTCACCTTCATCGTTGGGTCGAGCACCAGCGCAGAGTTCCTTGACTTCAGTGGTCGACCCGACCGCCGCCCCAGGCGCCAGCGGAGGACCGTGTCCGCGTGGAGTCTTTCCTTCCGCACACGTGCCGCCGCCTCCTACAAAGTATTGTCCTGCGTGGGATTCGAACCGGCATAGTAGGTTGGTATCTTAACCACTACGCCATTTGTGCAGTAAATTGTACAATCACACTAGTGAGACAGCTTGATTTAAGATTTTATTTCGATTTCATATTAATACTTGTTTTATTTGTTTAGATCATCTCTTATAACAACCACAAGAAAGTCAAAGGTAGTGTTGATTGTATTTTCAATCTTTCATTACACATAAAATTCAGGGTTAGCATCGTGAACCTTCAATTTTGATAGAGCTTCCGCTATCATTGTAATAAGAAATTTTATAAGAGTTCAAGGTAAGGTATTCGGAAATGTATTTTATTGTTTCATATTGTCATTCCACTTGACATGTTGTCATGTTGTTAAATAGCATATTACTCGGTAATTAAATATACAATGTCACTGTCAAATTGAAATGACTAAAAATTTGACCTTTATTCATAAATGAAGGCATGGCTCGTTAGTGCTTTCGTTTGGACTTCAGTCCATTTCTGTTACTAGTGTGGTGTGGTCATTTAGTCACAATATTCTTATCTTCTGGCCAATTGTTCTATGGTATGTATTATAAATATAAATTGTACGTACATGTTTAGTATATTAAAATTAGTGGTTATTTTTATTTTTAAATTTACTACAAAGAAAAATGTTGGTTATATCTTAGTTCAAGTACCTATCAACAATATCATAACAACTTTCATGATGATTTGACGAATAATTTTATAATTATTATACTTTATAGATATGTTATATGATCATGCTAATATATAGACATCTTTGGAATAACATGTTAAGTACATCTTAGTTGAACACACCACACATAGGATGGATTTTCTGACTTCTAACTTGATCAGCTTGATGAAATTTTTGTATGTATTCAAGGGGAGGTGTTGCGGCTGTTTTTATTTCAAGGAGAATTCCTTTTATTTTATTCGAACAGAACAACGTATGTTCAGCTAGTATACACATATCTAACTTACTTTTTTGTATGCATTGTTGACCAATGATTTTAAACAAAATATTGTCCATGAGATTAGCGCCAAGCCTGCTCTTATTACGCAGCTTTACGTGACCACCATAGTATAATCACGCGTTACTAAACAACACGCCCTTACAAGGATATTGTAAGTTTAGCAATGCGACCATGGTACATGAAACTAGTCCATTTAGTTATCCTTGAATTTTAAATTATAAACAAATTGTGCATGACGATTGAGTAAAATTTTAAATGTATATTCTTATATAATTGTTTATTTCGAATTAAACCAAACTCTAAAATTTTGAAAATATAACCTAAGATTTCCTTTCATCTATCGATAGTATATGGTACCATGGCTGTTGAACATTAGTTTCCGTGGATTATCCACCCATGGGGAAATAAAACCTTAATCGTAGACGTTCGTAATTTAGACAAATAACTAAAATTGAAGTGTCTGTTTTTAATCAAAATAATAGATATCTTCCATGTTCACTTAGTTATTTCCACGACAGTAGGTATCTATGTATGCCAAAAACCATTTAAATATTTTTTGTTTCTCTGTTTGCTCTGGAAAATCTTTAAAACAACTGGACCGATTTTAATAACATTGTATGAAGAGTAAATCTAGCTATATTTTTATTCTGGAACTTTCACGGGAACGGGCATTACGCAGGTGAAACGCGAAAAGAATTTGCCAGAAAATTATAATACACAGACAGTTTAAACAGACAGATGGTTTAATTTTCATCGTGAGTATCTTCATCGTTGGAGTCGAAGAATATGGAAATAGAATGCTAAATTCTGATGAAAAAACATTAAGGAATGTCCTTTATTAAAATATTTATCTACTCAAATCCCTTTTTTTCGTAGTAGGCTACGGTTTGGATACATCCCGTTCAATTCTTTTGGGGTGAACGCGTAATGGGCCCATAACCTAACGTATCCTCAGCATTATTTGTTTTGCCACTAGAACCAATGCCGCGATCTCGGTGATAACAACTTAAATCCAGCTTAATCTTAATCCATAAAGTAGCTCTTAGAAGTTACGTGTTAAAATTAAGCTAAAATAGAAGCAATAAATATATTCAAATACATAAATATTCGATAACGTGAACTGCTAAGCAGGGCACTGAACTGAGATATCAATATAATCATCATCATTATCAATCATCACAGACCATACGCCTTCCACTCATGTACTCGAGTCAAATCTACAATTGAGGGTAATTAACTTACAATACCACGCTAGTTACACGGATTACTATATGGTTCTATTTCAAGTTTTCCTTCTCTTGCATATGTGTTATCAGCATGTATATATATCTTTTAGTCGTATTTTATAACATTCACAGGCAAGAGGAGGGGTGGTGAATTGTATTTTTACTCTTTCATCAAACAGAAATCACTATCCTACTAATATTATAAACGCGGAAGTTTGTATGTGAGAATATGAAGATGTGAAAATGTCAAGATGTTTGTCGCTCTTTCACACAGAAACTACTGAATGGATTTTGATGAAACTTTACAATAATATAGTTTATACTTAAATATAACACATAGGCTATAATTTATCCCGATATTCCCACGGGAAGAGGAACTGCGGTTGAAACCGCAGGGCGCTGCTAGTAAATAATAGATTCAGACAATAATTTACGTTTCTTTGTTTTCAGATTTAAGCAACATTATGGCAAGTAAAATGAAACGAGTCGGTATACACATGAAAACATTTATATTGGTAAGTTTATAATTTACTACTTTTTTATCCTCTGTGGTTTAATAGTCTTATTCTAGTTATAGGTATATGTCTAACAAACATTCGGCAATCATTTTCATTTAAAAATAATAAATTTCTTGATTATAGCTTAGTTGGGCGCCGTGCAATGGATAATAAATATAATGAATTGGTTATTAACCAAGAGGTAGAAAACGAATAACACTCGTAAATAATACATCTTTATCCACATTGAAATTAATACGTACAATCCTTAGATTTAACACTTATCTCTTAAATTCATGTAGTAACGTTATGCAAATCGTGAACGTATATAATACAATAATGTAAAATAAAATTTAAAGTAAAATAAAATTGGCAAATTTTACAATTTAGAATCAAAAATATGAGTTTCATTTACAAATAGGAGGGGAAAAGATCAACTCCATTGTTTTATATTAAACCAACCAAATAAGTTGATAAAAGGCCTAAATATTATTAAATATAATTAAATTTGAGTATTATTTCTCTTGTAGTGTTATTTCCTTGTGCCACTTAGTCACCGTTTACTCTCGATCAAAAGACAGCGAAAGGAACATTTTGTTCTTACTCGTGTTGACGATAATTTTGTTAAAAATATTATCCCTATTAATACAGAAATGATAATTTCTATGCAACAAGGATATCATTAAAGCATATACATTTCAATTAGCTAACTCACAGAAGCTATTCTGTACTAATCTAAATACAATAATATTGAGTTTCTTAAAGCGAGGTCGCAAAGGTCTTGCGACCTTATAAAAATACTTGCCGAAGCACCAATGCCTCAAGAAGACTTGCCTTAATCAAAAAAAGAGTACTCCGTGCCACTGCTAGTGTATGTATAGACCTACACTTCACCAGCCCTAGCTGGAGAGCATACTAAAAACTCCAAATTGAGGCCTTCCCAGGTGGACAGCCCAGACGGCGAATTCGCTGGGCGTGACATTGCCGTCTCCTGTTAACACGCTGACACTCGCCCCTATAAATATAAAAAAAATATCTAAACTGATCCAATCATTTAGTAGTAGTACATCATTTCTTCTAATATTTTTTTTACTACATTAAATAACGCGGATTTCCTTTTTTATTATTTTTTATTGCCTAGTGTTTTATAAACACGTAAAACATGTAAGTACACAAACAACTACTGTAAATACTTATCCATAGAGGAACGGCACTATCTTTTGTTATCACATTTTTCTTTGAACCCTAGTAAGGAAACTGCACCCACTTTAATTGTAGAACTATAGTAATGTTATATATAATATAACTAATAATTTACCTATTGCATATTTAAAGAGTAATAAACTATTAATATTATTATTATAACTACTTTTTGTTCATACTCATGTACACATATACAGAAGAATATAAAAAGACCTACACTGATATTTGTTAAAGTTTCTTACGTTAAACAAAATTTTTATATTTGTTTATTAAATAAAGAACAGTAGTTTTGTTATAAAATCCTTGATACACAGCGGGGGTGTATAATGAATGCCGCGAATAATCTGCGTCGTGAACGTTGTTGATATAAACGGGTTTAAATAGATCAAATATTAACAATATATATGTATGTATATCTGTATATATACCTGTATCTATCTTCGTATATATATATATATATATATATATATATATATATATATATATATATATTTCTTGTGTACGTACTTGTGACATACACTTTCGTGAACAACGTCTGTTGTTCACAGAACAACGTCTGTTGGGTCAGCTAGTATATAATCAATTGTTGTTCATTAGATTCGCTAAAATTTAAAAATGGCTGCATAGATTTAAATAAATCTGTTTTTTTGTTTTATTCGCTAACAAAAAATAAATAGTGAAACTCCAAAAATCGTAATGGCTCAAGATTTATAATTTTTTGTACACTTTCAAGCCAGTACTGTTATTGATCTTGATTGAAGTTTCAAAGCTGATTCGAGTTAATAATTGTTAATCAAAGTTTTAATTCGTTATGTTTTAAGACAATAACCTGCACTATCCTTGTATTGTAGAGGACTTTATAAACATATAATTAACGGACACAAATTAAATGCAGACTCAGAACAACAATTTGTGGATCGCACTTAGTGTTATCCTGCCTGGTTTCGAACTCGGGACACTGGCACGATAGTTTTCAATCACGGTTATTCACGGTTGGGATATCAATCACTACATCTTATGTGGAGTCTAATTATTAGTGATACAAAATTCACTGGGTTATCTAGTACTTAATAGAATTAGTATTACAATTAGTGCTGTTAAATGCCTTCTACTTCTCAGCCCTTATTCCACTGTTTTTTAACTGCATGGATGGCGTAGCTGGTAATATCTACAATGGCAAGTTTTTTTTTTTTACACATTGGTGGCAATGGGTTTCGATTCTCACATAAGACAATACTTTGTGCGATCCACAAATTATTGTACAGAGTTTGAGAGTAATTTGTACCTGTTAATTGTAAAGTCCTCGTAATATAAGGATTAGCACCCTTGTGCGAGAAGGAGGTTAGAACTGTTGGCCTTCTCCAGAAAAGGAAACTTGACCTACTATACCGGTTTAGGTTTTCTTGTTAAAATTTCTTTCTCTTGAATCAAAGTTATCTTCAAATCATATCCCTTGGTTACCTTTTACGACACCGATGGTTAAGAAATAGAGTGGTGAATTGATAATTTATTATATTTCTAATTTATCAAATGAAGCAAATCTACCGTGTAGGTGAAAACTCCGCGCAAAATGTCTGTGCTTGATCGTTACTCCCACTGACAGTCATACTTGACTACACAGATGGCGTAGGGGTTAAGACACCGACCTACCATTCCAGTGTCGAGGGTTCGAATCCCACGCAGGATCACACTTTGTTCGATTCACAGATTATTGTTTTGAGTGTAGGTGTAATTTGTGTCCGTTAATTATATGATTATAAAGTACCCCGCAATACAAGGATAATTTGCTTAATGCAGGGTTTTCTCTTGTGGATTGACGACCACTCGCGATTTATATGCTATCACACGCCTCGTCCATCATTTTGCATCACGTGTACTCCATGTGGAACGTTATCAAGTACTAGTTTTAAATAAAATAAAACCATACAACTCAATATCGCTTGACATATATGACGCGAGTGTGTCAAGTGCGTTATGTGATGTAATGAGTTGCGGGTTTGTGAAAGAGACACAAATGAACTCCATATATACATATGTAGCTTTGTAGCTTCTTCATTTGTGTACGTACACTTTTTATTCTTCTTATCTCTACTTATTTTAATTAACCTTTAACAATATTCATTGTAAATAAATAAAATTATTATTAGTTTCACGGAATCTTCGACAGAGAAGATATCTGGTCCTTTGGTAGGCTTACATGGGGATATGGATCCAACACGCAGAGGCCTTTGGAGAAATTTAATGTTGAAATGGGATGAGGCATCTAGCGCTGACACTCCGTCTGCACGTAACAATTTTAGACTTACAACGGTAGGTGCAAAACTACTTTGTGATGATGTAGTCTATTGAATGTAGACTATTGATTTAAAAACTGTCGTTTTATATATTCTTATTCTTTTTGCTTTTGCTGTTCGACTTAGTAATAATCATCATCATCTTAGGCCTCATAAAGCCCACTGTTGGGCTCGGGGCCCCTCCCCAATAAAAGGGAAATTAACCTACTATACCACGCTGGTCTGACGTGTTGGTATATATGGTTTCATGTCGTGTTTTCCTCTTTTGAAGGATTTTTGAATTGGATAAAGAATTGTTCTGCAAGGGGATCCAACCCAAGACACTGAACATGAAAGATCACTTAAACAGTATTCCATATTAGGCAATATACGTCTACTACTGGGCTCGATCTTCTTCCACAATAGGATGGAAATTGACCTGCTATTTCAAGCTCGAACAGGTTGGTAAAGGATTTTATTTCGAGGTTTCTTTTTCTTGAATAGATGTTATAGTATCATCATCATCATCGTGCTCTTATCCCAATTACTTGGGGTCGACGCAATATGTCATCTTCTTCCATACGGTCCTATCAGACGTCATCTCTGCAGTCATTCCCAGGCTATCCATGTCATGCCTCACGCAGTCCATCCATCTTTTCCTCGGTCTTCCTTTACCCCTAAACCCTTCAACATTCATACCTAAAACTTTCCTCACAACATTACTTTAATCCCGCCTCATCGCATGTCCATACCATGTCAGCCGTTCACTCTTTAACTTTTCCGTCACTGGCGCAACTTTCAAACTTCCTCTAATGTGCTCATTCCTCACTTTATCCATTCTTGTCACACCACACATCCATCTCAACATTCGCATCTCCGCTGCGTGCAGTCGCCTCTCATCGGTCGCTTTTGTCACCCAACATGCTGATCCATATAGTACGGCAGGTCTAATTCGGGTTTTATAAATTTTACCCTTTAATTTGAGGGGTACTCTGGGGTCGCATGTTGTACCCGTGACCTGCCGCCACTTCATCCATCCCGCATCAATTCTGTGCTTCACCGCACGATCCACGTCGCCATCGCTTTGGATAAGAGAACCTAGGTAACGGAAATCCGAGCATACTGGTATAGGTACTCCATCTAAGGATATGGGTGTAAAATTGGAGAGACCGCCGAAATCGCAGAATATGTATTCTATAGTATAGATGTTATAGTATATAAAATCATTTACTCGTCTTTTACGACTTCTACAGGCAACAAAAGAGTGGCGAGTTGTATTCTTACTCCGTAGTCCGTCCCCACACGTAAACTTGATCATAAGAATTAGCTTTTTTCAACATCGCTTATGATTCAGTGAGCATAACTTGTTTTATATATGGCCAAAAATGTATTAATTGATATAGTTTTCGGATTTTATAGTCGCTGCTGTATTTAAAGGTTATTGAACTCTGTACAATGGGTCAATCAGAATAATATTCCAATGTTTGATCTAAATTATTATCGTAGAGTAACATTTGTTTCAATATTGTAAATAAGATTATTCTTTACAAATATTATTGCATTTGTATTTGATTTACGATCGCCGACGTTTCAAACATTTTACCGCGTTGCCATGAATACTGTAGTATTTTATTTACAATGTGTAAAACTCGCATGAACATCCGAAATCATTTATTCTAATAATCTTAATCAGATTATTACCGAGCGGCGATGATCTAAAAATACAAGAAATCGCTATCCGATTGTTGCTTGTGGGAATTGTAAAAACCGGTTATTAGAAAAATGGTTAGCAACACTGTAGAAGACTTTATTAACGCTCAGCCTTATTAGCTAGTATGGTGAACTCTGGCCATTGATGACAAGGTTGAGTACCAGTGGCCCGCCCACTTGGCGCTAAAGAGAAACACGCAGCCAGCTTGTTATGGGCTCGCTCCCTTCCTGACGGACCGATGTCCACCCTGGCCACATTGGCATAGGGTTTTCCAGTTTTCCTTCCCTTAAATCGCATCGCATATTATATATCGCATCTGCATGTTATAATCCTATAGTCGTCTTTTACGACACCCAAAAATAAATGAGGGGATGATGAATTGTATAGTTTCCTTATGGCTATTGAAAAAGAATACAATTCATCTTCTCTTCCCTGTGGGGTGTCGTAAAACTCGATTGTAGGGTATGATGCACATATAATATTTATACAAGAGAAGGAAAATTTGAGATAAAACCCTATGCCGACACGTCTGACCAGTGTAGTATAGTAGGTCAATTTTCTTCCCATAGTGGAGGATGTATTTGGGGTGCGATGATGATGATAATGATACTTATTCTGTCACTACACGGAAATTGAATGTACCTACTAAAAACATACCTACTCTTTATTTCTACCCTTTTTACTTAAATTTCTTCTTTTTATTGTTTTCTGGTAATACTTAAAATTAAAGTGAGCACCTCTTGGTTTAAATATAGGTAGTATTTTTAAGTACATATATTAAACACTAGCAACCCGCCCTCGCTTCGCTTCGGTTATAGTCGTTTTACCCACGTAGTTCCCGTTCCCATGGGAATACCGGGATAAAATATAGCCTAGTTTACGTCCTGATATTATAGCTTTCCATTGGTGAAAGAATTTTTGAAATCGGTCCAGCCGTTTTGAAGATTACCTGGAACAAACAGACAGACAGACAAAAAGTTTTTAATCGCTATTTTAGGCATAGGTGTCGTGCAAATAACCGTGTGAGCATGAAAAAAGCCTATTATTTTGACATTACAAACAGACACTCCAATTTTATTTATTGGTATAGATTGGGAGGGATTCTGTCAGACTGTATTCGCTTTAAACGTAGCTTTATTTCATTCGATAATATAACTTTCCTAGCAAATTAAAATCTTTAGATAACAAATAAAATGATGCAGTTAACTAGTACGAACTCCCACCTACTGACCACTGCTATCAAATAAAATCTGCCCGAGATTTACCGGGTCAATCTATTATATGTGGGATAAGTTCCATTTGAACGTGGGTGGTGTTTACGTAATAAATGTATCGTTTGTATCGAACGAGAAAGGACCTATTCGCTCTCGTTCAGAATACTAATGAATAGTTAACGAATTGTATGAATCAAATTATCTATTTTAAATAAAACTACTTTATGGATTTTATCGCGTTTGTATTTGATTTTTGATTACCCGACGTTTCGAACACTACATTGAACAAACAAAGAGATCCATAAGAACTCGGATCAAAGAACACATAGCCGATGTGAAGCACCGCCGGGACACTAGGTCTGCAGTCTGTGAACATAGTCAGGACCACGCCCACCATAACATCAGGTTTGATAAACCACAAATCCTCGCAAAAGAACACCGATACCTGCCTAGAATGGTACGCGAGGCTATTGAGATTAAAAAACACAAAAATTTCAATAGAGAGGATGGCTGGGTGTTACCATCAAGCTGGGATCCTGTTATAAACATTATTAAAAACAAATCCAAAAAGACCACCACAAGACTGCAAGACACCGTGAGCTCGTATTGTATAGATTTGACCCACAATAATAATAACTAAAGATAATTTTAAAAATTAAAACCTTTTAGTAACATAAAGTAAGCCGCCTTCAAAATTAACTTTAATTTAGCATCATGTTACCTGAGTTTTCTTGCCGGATCTTTCTCAGTGTAACCGTGTTCCGATCCGGTAGTAGTATACTAGATTATTAGTTAGTTTTTAAATATAATTACTATTAATTTTAATGTTTAATTATTACTAACCATAAACAATATAATTTTTTCATATAGAATCATTTTCTTCTTACACTGGCAATCAATTTTGTATCAAAATGTGGGTCAGTATTTAATAACTAATTTCTGTATCGGGTAGATAATTATAAATTTTCTGCAGTAACGATGACTTGTTGGACGTGAGACATCTTAGTCCACCCGTGACCATGAACGCTGTAAAGTTTTCGAAACGTCGGGTAATCAAAAATCAAATACAAACGCGATAAAATCCGTAAAGTAGTTTTATTTAAAATGTATAATACTCGCGTAAACATCAGAAATCAAATTATCTATCTAATCAGCACACCTAATCGAACTTTGGCAATCTTTTCTTTTTTAATAAAATCTCTATATATATTTAATGGGTTTGGGCCTCTTCCATCGTGGGAAGTGATTTGCCCTACCATCCTATAATGATAAGATTTGTTGGTGTTTTTTAAGTGGGTTACGGTAAGCACAAATGCCGTCCATTTCGTCCGGGACGACGAAAGGGTGGGGCGCGGGCCCCAAACCCACCTTAATGCCTATCACAGGTGCCGAGTTCCTTGCCCTCAGTGCTCAGCCTGACGGAATACCTTGCTAGGTGCCTTCTCCTCTCGACGTTCAGGATGTCGGTCGTCGTCGCGCAGTCAGCCTCTCTGCAAGTGACGGACTAAAATCCTCGGTCCGATCACCCGCCGGGTTCGGCTAGGGCGCCATCAGGCGCAGGCGCCTGCGCCGCCCGAGATTTACTGGCATAGGATTTCATTTGGAGTTTTTCTTCTATTGCATTGATATTATCTTGAATATCCCTTAGTCGTCTTTTACGACACCCAGGTATAAGAGAAGGGATGATGGTCGTGTTTAACGACACTTTCTTACCTATTCACACACATACATTCTTACTCCGTCACCACACGGCAAATTAACGATTGATACCTCAAAATTAGCAGTAGTAGTTGGTATTACTATCTTCCTAGTAAAGTGCTGCTGTACTTTGTCTTCGTACTGGTACTAAAATATTAGTAAAATCAGTCCAGCGGTTTTGAAGATTACCCAAAACAAACAGACAACAAAATTTTTAAACAGGGTTTAAGGCATAAATATCGTACAAAAAACCGTATCAGCATGAAAAAAGCATTACAAACAGACACTTCAATTTTATTTATTTGTATAGATACGTAACATAATCCTCATTAACAAATGAACAAAAGACACCTGTGATTTGAAGTATCATATATCCAAACAGTATTTTTAAATACAACAAGATTATTGGTAATAAAATACCATTATGTGGAATAAATACATAATTATTATAACTGATTAAGATTTTACTATTTCATACGTGAATTATAATATGTAGAGGGTTATGCTCGGTATTTCTCTACGCGATAAAATCCGGAATACGGCAATCTGTAGAAGAACGGATGTAACCGATATAGCCCGCAGAATTAGCACGTTGACATGGCAAAGGCACATCGCTCGTCGAACCGACAACCGTGGAGGAAGAAAGGTTCTTGAGTGTCGACCGCGAATCGAACGACGCAGCGTAGGACGACCCCCTACTAGGTAGACTGGTGACATTTTTAAAATCGCAGGGAACCGTTGAATGCAAGTGGCATAGGACCGCTCCGAGTGGCATTCTTGTGGGGAGGCCAATATCCAGCGGTGGACGTCTATAGGCTGATGGATGGATGATATGTAGAAATTATATATGTATGTAACATGCATATAACATCTATGTATGAGATGGAAAACTCGAAGTGAAACCCTATACCAACATGTCTGACCAGCGTGGTATGTTAATTTCTATTGTGGAGTAAGCTTGAGCCAGTAATAGGACGTAAATGAGCTGTGATGACGATGATAATAATATTAAGAGAAATAAATCATTATGTTAACTTTCCTCGGGATATCTTAAAAGTCGTTTCAAGTACATTGCTACAAAAATACAGACAGAACGGTACGGAGTACAGATTATAAAAAGCAATCATCATCATCTATATAAGTTTCCCTATGGGGCTCCGACCTCCTCCGTAATTGGAGGGTAATTGACCTACTATTTCATGTTGTTCAGAAATGTTGGAATAGAATTTTCCCTCTCTTGCATTCATCATTGTATATATCCTTTAATCGTCGTTTACGACACCCACGGGCAAGAGAGGGAGTGTTAATTGTATTCTTACTCTGTATCCACACGGAAAAATAAAGTGTAGTTTAAAACCAGCCCAGTGAAAATTTAAACATATTGATTACATTACTAATAAACTTTAAAGTTTTTGTTTTTGGGGGTTAGGCTACGGTCAGCGCACCCGCCGCCTGGCTCCGTCCGGGGCGACACGTGGCCCCGTAACCTAACCATAGCACGTCGCCTTCATCGTTGAGCTAACCACTAGAGACGAGTTTCTCGTCTTCAGTGGTCGACCCGACTGAATACCTCAAGGGAGTACCCTCTGCTCACGACGTCCCCCTTTGGGACGTCGGTCGTCGTAGCGCAGTCAGCCTCTCGTCGGGTGATGGATTAAATCCCCAGTCACGTCACCCGCGGCCTTGGGTAGGGCGGCATCGGACGCAGGTACTCGCGCCTGCACCGCCCGAGTCGCTGGCGGTGGATCGTGTCGTCGTGGAGGCGTCCCTCGCGCACACCATCCGCCGCCTACTTCCGCGAGATACTTCTGCCTTGCAGAAGGCGGCGATCACGTCTCAGTTCCTGATGCTGCCAAGCATCTCCCTAGCGATGGTCGACAGCGTCACCTCTGCACGAATCATGAATGTTGCCGTTATCTGTAATTGTAATGTTTGTTCGTGTGGTGACGGAGTTTAAATTTTTTTCTGTCCCATAGGTATCGTAAAGCATTAAGAGATAAGCGTTTATCTGACTGCGTAGATGGCGTACTGGTTAAGCTACCAACTTAGCGCGCCAGTGTAACGGGTTCAATTTCCACGCAGTACCTACTATACTTTGTGCGATCCACAAATTGTTTTTCTTAGTCTGGGTGTAATTTTTGTCCATTACATATATGTTTTTAAAGTCCATCGTAATACAAGAATTATTTCCTAAATGTGGGGTGTTTTTTTTTAATATAAAATCACCCCAAAAGAAGAGAAATTTGAAATTAAGTGTCAACCCATCTAACGAGCGGGTTGGCCCGCGCCCAACAGTGAGACGCTGTTAACGTCATCTTAATCTATAACTAACAAAATAAACATGGCATGAGATTTTATATTTAGGCGTGTTATAACAATATTAAATTATTCCTTTTAAGTATTTTAAAATTTATTACTTGCGCTACTATAGCTATGGCGATAAAAACTAATAATTTAACATATTATTTGAATAACTTATGAATAGTCATATAATGAATAAACAATTCTGTTAAACATTTTTATCTTTTTTTTTTTTTTTTGTGGGTGGGTTGCGGTCGGCGCGCCTCCGCACCACTCCGTCCGGGGCGACAGAGGGGCTTAAGCACACAACTCCCGCGACCCACCCAAAAACCACGTCGCCTTCGTCGTTGGGCCGACCACTGGAGCAGCGTTAACTTGTCGTCAGTGGTCGGCCCGACGGAATACCCCTAATCGGGGTACCCTCCCATCGACCGACGTCCCTCCCTCGGGGAGGACGTCGGTCTTTCCTCACGCGGTCGGCCATCGCCCTAGCGATAGCCGGCAGCGTCAGGTCCGTACCGATGATTGCGACGAGTTCACAGCGCTGCACTGCCCAAGCCGCGCAGGCCTCGAGCGTATGGCGCGCCGCGTCCTCGTCGCAATCGCAGCGGTGGCAGGACGGTGTACTCTCCCTCCTAACGACCTTAAACATTTTTATCTTAAGATTACTTTATTGCTAATTTTAAATATCTGTAGCGTATACTTAAGTTTATCCACTAAAATAGATCTATAGCCCTTCTTAAGTTTAAAAAAACCCAACCAAATATTTATGTTTAAAAAAAACGCATCATGTTCAAATACCATTAATGGTTGTACCATTGGTGGTACCATTAATTTCGTTAACGAAATTAATGTAACGAACGATTTTAAAAATGAAGCGATCGTTAGTTTAAAAATGCGGAAGAAATTATTCAAAGTAAAAACTACATAGATAAAGGCTTCATATCAATAATTCATATCCAGCCTAGCCAATCATTCTGCTTATAGTGTAATAAAATTGCATAAAACATAATTATAACTAAATATATTCACAAATAAATTAGTCAAAACATTAAGTTTTTAGCGCACCCATTACGTGTTCAGACTGATTGATTAAAGTCCATATACGTAATCTGATGTGGCGCGTGTTTATATAAACATTTGGTTTGTCTATCTAGTTATGCTACCGATTCATCATCTCAGCCCATATTTCCCTTTTTTGGGTTCGGGCCTCCTCCTTTACGGAAAAGACTTGCACCTATTATACTACGATGGTCAGACATATTGGCATAGGGTTTCATTTCAAGTTTACCTTCTTTTGCATCGATGTTATTTGCATATTTTATGCCTCACTCGTCTTTTACGACACTTATAGTCAAGTGGGAGTGAAGAATTATATTAGGGTCGAAGTTACTGAAACCCCTAAAATTAAGATGTTGTTTTGTTGATCACTGTACAGTTTTCCTTTTTTCTTAAAGTTTGTTAATAACATTCTTTAGACATTGGCTAATATGATAAAGGACACCATAAAATCTCTCGTTCTAACTTATTTCCAGTACCAGTAATAACTGTCACTAATGCTGCTAAAATATCAGAAAACCAGAAAAGAAGTTACTAAAATTTACAAAGTGAAACCATAAGAAACACTAGTAAAATGTAGTATATAAAAATGATTAAATGATTCGAAATGTTGTAATGATTTCTTAATATTTTATTCACCTTATATGTTAGAGATGGATGCATTTTGCCAGCCAATTTGTCACATTGCAAAATATATAACTGACGACATCAAAAAATGATTTTTTAATTTAATGTCTAGACTGCCTTTTGAATATTATTATTAGCAATCAAAAGAGGAGCTAAGATTTGTTCAATAGTGGACTTCGTTCAATAATAAAGTTGAAGAATGTATATTTATTTGTTTAAACGTATTAACAGTTCAGTTTAAAAAAATCATTTGATGCAATATCAACTTAGATCTTTTTTTCCAAGGTTATGATGCGGAAGCACGCCGTCATAATCCGCCGTATTTCGTCCCCTTTGCCATTAGGCCTAACACTGATACCGAGTCCGTGACCAGCCTGGCGAGATACCTTTTCGGGTACCCTCCCTCCCCTCACAGTCAGCCTCTCTACAGATCACGGATACTACCCCGGTTTAACTAACCTGCGGTCTCAGCTAGGGCGGCATTAGGCGCAGGTACTCGCCAGTTTAAACAACTTATACCCTAATAATCATTAAATAAAAAAAAGTAAATTCAACCGTTTTCTCATGGATGCCATTATCAGAACTGGACCAAATTGAAAATGGATCCACACGGGAAGCACTAGCTTTCAAATAAAAATTGAATCATTAAAATCGGTTCACCCAGTGGAAAGTTCTGAGGAAAAAAACATAAAAACGTCGAATTGAAAACATCCTCTTTTTTGGCAGTCGAGAGAAGTTGAAGTGAATAGTTATAATAATAAATTGTCACATGTTCTGAAGCCGATATAAATTTTTGAAATTAGGAATAGATGACAACAAGGACCATTAAATATTATAGGTAATTGGATAAAATCGACTATGATACTACTACCTATTTTGTAGATCATAAAAGTTTTACTTTTACTTTACTAGTCATCGTTGTCTGAGCCCACTGCTGGACTCGAGCCTCCTCCCCTATAGGAGAGAAATTGACATAGGTACTCCCAGCCACTGTCACCAAGTGATCAGTCCACCTGATATTGGTATCATTCGATACGTGATCGCCGCTCGTAAATCTTTCTTCTCCAACGGATTCTATTTCGCTTAGAATCCCTAGCACGTTGAGCGATTTTAAGCGGCTTGAAGCTTAGCTAGGAGACCTATATTTATAGACCACGCTTCTGTGTCACAAGTCGCCACTAGTCATAGACCTGTGTTTGTATACTTTATATATACATAAAGTAATAAAGAAAATCTATACGCACTGTAAGACTGCATATAGAGCATTGGGCAATCACATCACTTCATAGCAATCTAAAAGTTATTATAGCAATCTAAAGATTATCTTTGTTTAATCAGCCCTACTGCGAAATCCGAACAAAAACTTATAAGTTATGGCTTTTGTTTTCCTAGCAACAAAATCGATTCGTATTCGACGATTGTAATAACGCTTGATATTTGAAACATTAGTTTACGACATCCATTTGACTGGTGTGTTATTAATCCGAAACGTTATAACTGAAATCATTTGATGGTAGATTTTGGACGATGATTGTCGAGTATTTGTTTCTATACCAAATGTTCGCTTTTGAATATTCTAGCCCTTGATTACGATGTATCACATAATCGGTTAAATAAAAAGCAGCCATGGTAAAGATTTTTTTCTTTTGATAATTCTAAAATGATTGAAAATGTTGTAATGATTTCTATGTATATTTCATCACCTTGGATACTAGCTGTGGATGCATTTTGCTAGTCAACTTGTCACATTGCAAAATTTATATTAACGATTTAAAAAATCGTTTTTTAATTTGGTGTCTAGACGACCTTTTGATTATGTCTACCGTTTGAACCTTTTGATTATTTAAATAATGCATACAACTGTCTACAAATCTACTATGATATTGTAAAGAAGAAAACTTCATACTTATTTGTTGAAATACGACCCATATTAAAAAATATCCTATTTCTTTTGCATTATATAGTCCATTTATTGGTAAAGCTAGTGAAGAAAACCATCATAATTATCTCACCCCACATAAGTCCTGTCACTGTTGGGCTCGGCCCGCCTCCACAATGGGAGGGAAATTGACCTATACCCAGCTAGTCAGACGTGTCGATATAGGGTTTTATGTTGAGTTTCCTTCTCTTGCATAGATATTATTTGCATATCATATCCTTTAGTCATCTTTTATGACACGAGGGAGTGGTGAACTGTATTCTTACTCCATCACCACACGAAAAGAACTATGCTGTATATCAATATTACAGATATAGTGGTTTTTCATGTGAAAAAACTTTACGTAAGGTCAATTTCTCTCCTACGTGGAGGAGAGTGCAAAACAGTGGGACGTATATGAGGTGAAATGATGATGAAATTATGAATTTTAATACTTGAAAGATAGGGACATACTATGGATTTCCATATCCTTAATCCTGATGTTATTTTTTAACTACAATAAAAATATGTATATATTTTAAACACAAGATTTTATTAATGATTTTTGATATTTACGCGAGTATTATAACATTTTAAATAAAACTACTTTACGGATTACATCGCGTTTGTATTTTATTTTTGATTGCCCGACGTTTCAAACACTTTGCAGCGTTCATGGTCACGGGCTAAGATGTCTCACGTCCAACAAGTCATCGTTATTTTATAATTATCTACACGATACAGAAATTAGTTATTAAACATTGAACCACATTTTGATACAAATTTGTTGCCAGTGTAAGAAGAAAATGATTCTATATGAAAAAATTATATTGTTTATGGTTAGTAATTACTAACTAATGTTTATATAATTTTTTATAATGTTTATATAAATAATTGCCGCAATAACGATGACTTGTTGGACGTGAGACATCTTCGTCCGCCCGTGACTATGAACGCTGCAAAGTGTTCGAAACGTCGGGCAATCAAAAATGAAATACAAACGCGATAAAATCCGTAAAATAGTTTTTATTCTTTATTGTACAGTATTGTCTTACAAATAAAGCTAAAGAATATTCACTACCATTTTAAATTCTATCATAAAAGGCAATATTCAATTCAAACTGAATCAGTGACCACTTTGAACATGACCAATCTTAAGTTAGCAGACGTTGCGTAATGTCTGATGTGTGAAGTGTTCTAGCATTTACGGACTGTGAAGAAAGTTTGGTGTGATCGTCACAAGGTCACGGTCGAACGCTGGGAATACCAACGAATTAAGATATTCATAATAATTTCATTGGAGAAATCGTGCTTATCTTTTGAATTTATTAATTGTATGTTTATGCATATTCATTGAAGCTGTTATTCTTGATCTATCTCTATATTTTAAACATTAACGCATGACGATGATCTTATGGTATTTGGTCTTTCTTAACTATATGTCGTAAAGATGACCAATAGAACATGATCTACAGAAATAAATAAAATGAAAGTGTCTGTTTTTAATGTGAAAATAGTGGGCTTTTTCATGCATAAGTATTTCGTAAAAATAACCGTATTTCGTTTATTTTCACGATACTTATGCCTAAGACCCGGTTTAAGATTGTTTTACATCTGTCTGTCCGTTTGTTTTGGGTAATCTTCAAAATAGTAGGACCGATTTTGCTAATATTTTACTACCAGGTAGCTGTCTATATAAAGAGTAACTTGAGCTATATTTCATCCCGGAATGCCCGCGGGAACGGGAACTACGCGGGTAAGGCGAATAAAACCCAAGTGAAGCGAGGGCGGGTTCATCATCATCATCATCGCAGGCCCACTGTTGGGCTTGAGCCTCCTCCACAATGAAAGGGAATTTGACCTACTATACCACGCTGGTCAGCTATGTTGGTATAGGGTTATATGAGTTTTCTTTCTCTTGCACATATGTTATATGCATATTATATACATTAGTCGTTTTTTACGACATCCACGGGCAAGATAGGGAGTGGTGAATTGTGTTCTTACTTCGTCACCACACGGAAAGGGCGGGTTGCTAGTTAGAAATAAAAGAAATGTCAAAATAAAATTCTATTTATTAAATTTTGTTATCTAATCTTACTGTTAATACTTCAGTTACCTTCCATGACGTGCAACAGATAAATAAAGTGTGGCAATGCTCACGTGCTCAACTTACAAAATTAACTTATCTATGCAATTTATTTTGTGTTATCATTCAGTTTTAAGCTACTAAGTGGCTATGAATACTACCAACGCTTATATTGCTCGTGGTTTTATTTTTATTTCTTTTATTGGAAACGGTGGCAAACGAGCATACAGTACACATGATGGTAAGTGTTGCTGTCGCTCATGGTCCTTTGCTACACTAGGGGCACAGGTAGACGGCGGCCAACCGCGTGGAAAGTGAAGGGAGATTCACACTCCCTTACAATGAGATACCGTGATACTAAAGGCATTACCAAAATCCACCACCACGTAAACACCCTCAGAAAAATGAGCTTCCGGCTCTTTGGTTTGATTAAAGAAGTAATAATTTAGTATCAAGAGATAAGTACGTTGAGTTTTTCGATAGACCATTCCATTGGAGACCGCAAAACAAACATAGGTGCACAACATATTAGGCACTAGCAACCCGCCCTCGCTTCGCTTCGGTTTCAGTTGCCTACCCGCATAGTTCCCGTCCCCGTGGGAATACCGGGATAAAATATAACCTAAGTTACTCCTTGTATAGACCGATACCTAGTAGTCAAATATTATCAAAATCAGTCCATCCGTTTTGAAGATTACTTCAAATAAACAGACAGGTCGACAGACAGACATACAAAAATAAATTTAACTGGTTTTTAGGCATAGGTGTCGTGTAAATAACCGTGTGAGCATGAAAAAAGTCCAGTATTTTGACATTACATACAGACACTTCAATTTTATTTATTTGTATAGATTAGATTTAACAACATTATGTAAAAAAAAAACAAGGAATAAAGACCTCACAGGCAAAATTCAATCATTTGAAATTTGGCTTTAGTATGGAAAAATTATATCTATTATTGGTTTATACCTTAAAAAGCAATTAAATAAATAATTATACACGCTTTCGCACTGTATTTCACAATGACGTATATATCGATAGATATCCCTATAAGGTTAGGTCCTTTTTAGGGTTCCGTACCCGAAGGGTAAAAACGGGACCCAATTATTAAGACTTCACTGTCTATTCGTCCGTCTGTCTGTCATCAGGCTGTATCTCAAGAACCGCAATAGCTAGACAGTTGAATTTTTTACAAGTTATATATTTCTGTTGCCTCTATAACAACAAATACTAAAAACCAAGTAAAATAAATATTTAAAGGGAGCTCCCATGCAATAAACGCAAAACACAGATGGCGTAGTGGTTAAGATAGCGACCTACAGCGCCAGTGTCAAGTTCGAATCCCACGCGGAACAACACTTTGTGCGATCCACAAATTGTTGTTCTGAGTCTGGATGTAATTTGTGTCCATTAATTATATGTTTGTAAAGTCCCCCGCAATACAAGGATTATTTCCTTAGTGCAGGGTGTTGTCTTAAATAAATAAAATAAAATAAAAATTTTTTTGCCCTTTTTATAGATGTACGGAACCCTTCGTGCGCGACTCTGTCTCGCATTTAGCCGGTTTTATTTATATAATTTCTATTATTTTTTAAATGTGTTTAAAGCCATAACTCAGCATAATAATCCTATACTGTATGTAGTACTACCATGAAATTTGCTGCGAGACAAAATAAGGACATTGACCCATTACCACTATTTCAACCAGAACTGCAAGATAACCTTGAAACAACGTCGCAACATGTAACATACTTAGATACAGTGTGTTAAAGACAACGAATAAATGTGTGTCTACGTTCGTCAAACTATAAATAGCATGGGATCGAAATATCCTGTTGGATACGATACTGACAGCGTAGACTGCACATATGGCGTAGTAGTTAAAATACCGACCTACCGTAAATTGTATTCTTACTCTGTCACCACAAGGAATAACATTTACTAGTGGTAGGACCACACTGTCGACAGTTATCTGTCTACAGCCGCGGGCCGGTCCGTCCGGGGTAGTACCACGCTCTCGCAGAAAATCGACGTCTAAGTAGTAGCAATTTGTTACTGCGCTTCGTTCGGTGAGCGAGAGAGCCGGAAGCCCAACTTTCTGAGGGTGTTTGCGTGTGGAGGGCTTTGATGGTGCCTTTGGTATTACCAAGCCTCAATGCACGCATTCACACCCCCTTCACCCTCTTCGCGGTAGGCAGCGGCCTTGTAAAGGTCCATGAGCGGCAGCAACACTTACCATCAGGTGTACTGTATGCTCGTTTGCCACTGTTTGCAATAAAAAAAAAAACATAAAATTGGTCGCATGTAAATGTATATTCGTGTCATGAAGGATTAAGAACATAGTTCACCAGCCTACATCTTACCCGTGGGTGTCATAAAAGTCGACTACGGAATATAATGTCCATATAACATATTCACCATTTTGTCAATGTTCGACTTCAAACTCCGATTTTGAACAAAGAGCTCATCACATCCTTTGGGAGTGCATTCTCTGGCGCAACGAGCTGGACCTCATGTTATACAATCTGCGTGTTACCTCTGGGGTAATTTAGACCTTGTAGCAACTCAAGAAAATCTCCGTGCGTTCAAGCGCTTTTGCTATACCTACTATTGTAACCAAACCTAAAGCTCACCAATTACCATTAAGCTCTATTCAATCCGTGGTGCTGTACCGCTGCGTTTCACGTAGTTGTAAAAATTCTTATTTACTGGCTTATTAGCCAACTTTGCTTAATGTCTCCTGCTTTGCATAGGAGGGAAGTGGAATCTTTCCCAATCCTCCTGTTTTTTTTTTCTAATTAAATTTGTTGCGGGTCACAAGACAATTAAAAGCGTTGCCCGGGACTTCCTGAGGGTCAAACTTCGGTGTCTTATACGGAGACTATTGTGGATCCTGGCTTACAGGAGTTACAGTAGTGGGAATGTGTGGTGGGATTAGTCCCAAAAAAAAATAACATATATGAAAGAGAAAGAAAGCTTAAAATAAAACCCTGTACCAAAATGTCTGACCAGCGTAGTATAGCAATTCAAATTTTCTTCTATTGTGGAGGAAACAATTTCCTTTTCAATATATTACTTTATATTGCAATACTTACACAGACAGCTTTATAGCTGAGAAGAAGTAAAAGACTGCTAAGTACGCAACAGCTACAGGTGTTTATGCTAACTCTCAAAGATTATATGACGAGAATAATCTAATAATAAGATTATCGCTATTAGAGTGTTACCAAAAATTTCCTAACGAAAAAATCTCAATGACGCTTGACCTAGAATTTTGAAAATAAACGTTCTCTTGATGCAGATGTTGCAAGGATGCCTATAAAATGTTATTAAGATATTTCGTGAACATTGAAAGACATATTTTACCTTTCATGTTCGCAAAGTCGCAAGAAGAGATAAATATATCATCATCATCTTAGCCTATATAAGTCTCACTGTTGAGCCTCCTACTCCACAATAGGAACTACCGACTATAACCAGGCTGGTCGGACGTATTAGCATAGGGTTTTGTTTCAAATTTTCTTTCTCGTGAATAGGTAAATATGCATATTTAATTCCTCAGTCGTCCTTTACAACACTCAGGGCCAAGAGAGGGGTTATACTCTTACTTACTCCGTCACACACATAATTCACACCCTTACTAATATTATAAAAGCGAAAGAAAGTTTGTTACGCTTTCATGCTTAAATCACCGAACTGATTTCAAATATTCTTTCACCAAAGGAAAGCTATAATATCAAGGAGTAACATAAGCTATATTTTATCTCAGTATTCCCACGGGAACGGTAACTACGCGAGTATGGCGACTGAAACCGAAGCGAAGCGAGGGCGGGTTGCTGGTATTAAATAAATCATGTGGGGTCATAATATACAAGTATTATACTGCATTTTAATTTCAGATTGAATTATATTCAAGATTATATTTAAATATTATATCCGTCTTTGAAAGTAGCCGTACAGCAAACAGGACCTTGGTCAAATTATAGAACAATAATAAATCAACACACAGGATTTGTCGCTGTTGTTCAACCACGCACGACAAAGTCATGAACTAGGCGTGGTTTTGATAAATAGATTTATTCGCTTCCTATTTCTATTATAATCAATGACTGCATTTTTATTGCGTACCGCACTAGATTAAACTGAATCTCATTCATGTTCAAAATATTCTGGACATTTAAATAAAACATTTTTTTGAAACAGAAAGATATTTTTCGGCTTTAATCTAGTTTGTATTTGATTTTTGAGTTGTCTACGTTTAGAATACTTTTCTCCTATGATCATCACCATCACCATCATGTTAGCCCATATAAGTCCCACTGTTGGGCTCGGGCCTATTCTACAAACGAAGGGAAATTGACCAACTATACCACGCTGTTTAGACGTGTTGACATAGGATTTTATGTCGAGTTTTATGTAGTTTTATGATATCCCTTAGTCATCTTTTACGACATCCACGGGTAGGAGAGAGAGTGGTGAACTGTATTCTTACTCCGTCACCACACGGAATCTCATAATCATAAACGTTGAAAAGTATTTAAAACGTCAGGTAATCAAAAGTTAAATACAAAAACGATGAACCCCGTAAAAATAGTTTTCATTTCAAATGTATAACCCTTTTTTTGGTGATGGGTCACGGTCGGCGCACTCCTCGCACCACTCCGTCCTTGACGACAGAGGGGCATAAGCACGCACACCCGCAACCCACCCGTGACACGTTGGGCCGACCACCGGAGCAGAGTGACTTGTCGTTAGTGGTCGGCAAATGTATAACACTTGCGTAAACATCAGGAATTATCATGTTTTTTTTTCTTTTTTAAAAGACACTAGGGACTAAATCGTTGTGTTTACAAATATATGTACAAATAACGCACGCATATGACCCAGATTTAGAATCTAAGACGCTCTAAATAGAAGATCGCTAGTCAAACCACTTCGCTATCTATACAGTGTAAGTTATGGCTTAACATCCGATTATTTTTAAAAGTAGACTAATAAAAGTAATCTTATTCAGAAACGTAAACAACTTTGGTCCATCAAGAAGCAGGGGCAATGGCCCCTAGGCAGATTGGCGGAAATGGACAAGTGTCATGTGGTGCGCTTATTTAATATCTATCTTTTAACGTAAAGTCACGTAAAGAGTCCTTTACATACGTTTTTATTTGCCACCAAAACTCCCAGGAGATACCATTAACAGTATAGCCATGGCACTGTTGCAGACAACGCGCAATTTGACTGACTGACGAATAATGAGTTTGAATAAAGTGATCATTTATAAATAAAAACCATGCAGACTAACGGATGGAGATATACGCCAAGAAGCCACATTCTATTTGAAACCCGAATCCGCCACCTTATAGCCAAGATACTAATGCTATTGGTTTTATGGGCTTAGTCATTTAATGAACTGTGAAAACAAATGTTGATGTATTTAAATTCCATTTGTCAAATCTTTTATGAATGTCACGATTTTCTATTAATTGAGGTCATATTTCTGTTTATGGTAACTTGAAACAATTTCTTAAGAGCTCATTCTTATCACTGCGTATCATATTAAAAAAAGTAACTTATAGTTGTCACAATAAGAGTGCCGTTTTGACATTTGGTCTTACCGATGTAATTAGTGATGAACCATACGACTCAGTACTCGATACTCACGATAAATCGATTCAAGTTTGCATGAGTATATAATCGATTTGAATATGTATTGTAAAGTGCATTGGATTAAAGTTCTGATTTTGAAAATTTTACTTAAACTGTGATATGGTAGGTATTTTGAAATGATACAATGTTACGAATGGTCATTTTTCTATCATTTAATATTTTTGTTACAATAACATTCACTCAATCACAAAAATATCGAGAAAAGTGAATCTTCAGTCAATCATTTTCTCAAGATGATGAGCCATAATTGTCAGTTGAGCTATCGTCACTCATATATATATATATATATATATATATATATATATATATATATATATATATATATATATATATATATATATATATATATATATATATATATATATATATATATATATATATATATATATATATATATATATATATATATATATATATATATATATATATATATTATTTCATTTTCATATTGTCAATATTGACGTCTCGAATTTTCAGTAAAAATCACTACACAGCTGGTGAAATTCTGTAATTAGTTGGTCCAAATACTAGTATTAAAATAAATAACACTGGCACAGTACGAGTCTGCCTTTAAAAATATATCTTGATCGATTTATTTTTCCTTAACCGATTATTAATAGTCTGTGGACAATATGAAAAAATCGTTATGCCACAGCACTTAGCCCAGTGGGCGGCACCCGTCAATGAAAAATATAATTACCTTCAAAACATTTCGATCGGTAAAAAATTGAAAGCTTCTTGGGCGTGAACTGTTAAAACGGGCCTTTTATTTTGTGACAACTATAATGCTTATATCAAGCATTTGCATTCTTAGAGAATGTAATCCATCCAACCAACTGCCTATTGACGTTGTTGGAGTAAAATTTGTTCAAAGGAGATAATGCTATGATCACCAATATTGCCAGGTGGATTGGCTATTGTAGGTGGTGTTACAAATTTGCCAGAGTAGCCCACTCAAAAAAATTGTATATAAGACTATTTAAGTCGGTCAGTAGGGGCAAATCTGAATGTGTCATACTTAGATCTATTCTTAGCAACCATGTCATCAATTTTATTGAGTTACTCAATTCCCGAACTAAGAGTAAGTTGTTTAAATAAAAATAGTAACATACATAGTTCCTAAGAACAGATCTTTGTATGATCCTACTGGCTGATCCGAATGGGCCACTCGGTATATATTATTGGCGAGTTAAATCTCAACAAATAAAATTATGTCGTTTTTTCTAAGTCCTTGTCCAGTTCTGAATTTGGCCCATATTCACATTGAGAAGGATATTGCCTTCTATGCCACGCTGTACAAATGCGGCGGCATAGGATTTTTATGTAGAATGTTCCTTCTCTTGCATCTTGTTATCTATTATATACATTAGTCGTCTTTTACAACATCCCTGGCAAGATGGGGTGTGATAAATTGTAATCTTAATCCATCACCAGATGGCAAACAAAATTATATATTCAAAAATAATTTACGTCGTATTCTAATTGGATATTTAATCATTAAATTGGAGAGTTTGGTTTATGTGAATTAATTTAAGATTTTCAACGCATCAATTAGTGTAGCTATCAATCATTTAGTGAAAGTTACTTAATTTTGATATAAATGAAAGTGATGTACTATTTAAACCATCTTTTAAATGGCAATAGACAAATCAATGGCCCACCTGACGATACGTTACAACCACCAATAATTTTTGAGTTCTATCATGTACTAGTAGGGTCGTGGTCGTCAAATTTCGGCTCTTGGCTCGTAGCCTGGTGCAACTTTTGCCCAACCTTTTAGGCGATAGATTAATATATTAAATTAAGTTGGTAGCTTTAGATAATAAAATAATAAATGAGACCGAAGCAGGAAATAAAGGTAACGACATCAATCAAGTTGTAAAATACAAAAAATCCTAGCAGCGACAATGCACGGTAGCATACTTCAAATGCCTCAGGGCACATCCTCAGATGTTCGATACCGAGATTGCTCGCTATGAGACGCTCGCGAGTTTTTTGGTACAGCATAGCTCAAAGGTACCTCAGTATTAACCATTTTTTGGATTGAGCCACCCCACGAGCTGCTGCCTCACATCACACAAGACAAATTTCATTTGATATCCGGCATCATGTTGACCGGCAAGACTACTTTCGACATACATATGATTCGTGTGTTCGCATCGACGTTTAGGGCTTGAGAATTACCTGACGCTGCCGACTATCGCTAGGGAGATGGTCGCCAGCTTAGTACACCGTGCTGGGTTGTATAGAATTTTGTTTCGACTTTTCCTACTATTACATAGATGTTGTATGCGCATTATATCCCTCGTTTTTGTGACAACCACAGATAAGATATGGAGTGGTGAATTGTTTTCTTAATCCTTTATAACACGAAAGGCTAAAATAAGTGTGTTAAAATGTATTTAATTGGACAAAGCTTATAATAACGGTTACTAATAAATTTCAATTACATTTATAATGAACATTACGATCTAATACATGCCATATCTATGATTAGTGAAACTTTATCAGATGGTCTGTCTGTTTATCTAGTTACACAATAATGACCATAAGGAAATCCGTCTGTGCTTGAAGCTAAATTAAATAACATAATGACATGATCGTTATCTGATTGGAATTATTTTTTCTTGATTTTGTTGAGCTATAAATCGAACCCGAAACCTGACGGTCAATAGTCGTATGCTAAGTACATTAAACTATAAGGCAGTTTTATTAAATAATCCTCTAAAAATATTATTGTTTGTCAGTCTAAATACATCCCAGTATTTGGATGGACACGACTGTCCAGACATCATCATTACCTCAGCCCATATAAATCCCACTGTTGGGCTCGGGCCTTCTCCACAATGGAAAGGAAATTGATCTACACTACCGCGTTGGTGAGACGTATTGGTATAGGTTATAGTTTTATGTCGAGTTTTCCGTCTATTTCATAGATTTTATCTATATATTATATCCCTTAGTCGTTTTTTACGATACCCATGTGTACCCATGGGGATAGTGAATACTTACTCCGCCACTGTACGGACATATGGGGATTTATTTAGATTTTTTGTTGTAGTGATACAATCAGCTGTCAATCTTACTCTGTCGCCACACGAATCATTACACGTCATTAATCATTATTGAAGTTCTCTGTCAATGGCACTATATTACCTCAATAGAAATGAAACTAGTAATGAAAATGAAATAGTTTAGTAACATTCGAAAATGTTATAAGCTATGAATACGTGTGAAAGGTCTGGTTGACAATGTACACAGAGGTCGTTCACCCGGACCTTTAGACTTGTGCCTCTAATTGCAAAGGCCTTATCGAAGTTGTTCCCAAGCTGTTTATATAGTTAAAATTGTCATGCGTTAAGAGAGAACATGTGTCGTTATGAGAACTAAAGAAAGTAATAAAATGTTTTTAAGACGTAATAGATATTGGCAAAGTTTCATAATTTGCCTACACAATTAATTAATCTGACTACGGATAATAGGAATAAGTAGAAATTGTGATATTATCTCAGCCCATATAAGTCTCATTGTTGGGCTTGAGCCTTCTCCGAAATGGTCCTACCATTGACCTCATCCTACGATGGACCTACTATATCACGTTGGTCAGATGGGTTGCTATAGGATTTTATTCTGAGTTTTTGTTCTCTTTCATAAATGTTATCTGCATATTATAATCCCTTAGTCGACTTGTACAATAACACCCACGAGCAAGAAATAGGGTGGTTTTTTTTTTTTTTTTGTGGGTGGGCCGCGGTCGGCGCGCCTCCGCACCACTCCGTCCGGGGCGACAGAGGGGCTTAAGCACGCAACTCCCGCGACCCACCCAAAAACCACGTCGCCTTCGTCGTTGGGCCGACCACTGGAGCAGCGTTAACTTGTCGTCAGTGGTCGGCCCGACGGAATACCCCTAATCGGGGTACCCTCCCATCGACCGACGTCCTCCCCTCGGGGAGGACGTCGGTCTTTCCTCACGCGGTCGGCCTCTCGGCGGGTGACGGACTAATCCCCGGTCACGTCACCCGCGGCCTCGGCTAGGGCGGCATGAGGCGCAGATAGTTGCGCCTGCGCTGCCCCAGTCGCCGGCGGCGGATCTCCTCATCGAGGCTGCGCTTCTCGCGCAGGCGATCCGCCGCCTCCTTCCGCGAGATCACCGTCTCGCAGAAGGCTGCGACCGCGTCCCAAAGAAATAGGGTGGTGATCAGTATTCTTACTTCATCATTATACCGATTTTATGTTGGATATGGTGTTAGCCGCAGATGGCAGAAACAACTTCACCCGGACTGTTGGGTGAGCGCTGAGGGCTCTTTCCTCCCCAATAAGAGAGAAATTGTCCTACTATACCATGCTGGTTAGACGAGTTGGTATATAGTTTTATTTTGAGTTTTCCTTCTCTTGCACAGATGTTATATGCATATTATATCCCTTTTTTGGGGGGTAGGTTGCGGTCGGTGCGCTCCTCGCACCACTTCGTCCGGGACGACAGAGGGGCGTAAGCACGCACACCCACAACCCACCCACGATGCACGTCACCTTCGTCGTTGGGCCAACCAATAGAGCAGGGTGACTTGACGTCAGTGATCGGCCCGACGGAATACCCCCTATATGGGGTACCCTCCCATCGACCGACGTCCCCCCCCTCGGGGAGGACGTCGGTCTTTCCTCACGCGGTCGGCTTCTCGGCGGGTGATGGACTAATTCCCCGGTCACGTCACCCGCGGCCTCAGCTAGAGCGGCATGAGGCGCAGGTACTCGCGCCTACACCGTCCCAGTCGCCGGCGGCGAATCGCCTCATCGAGGCTGCGCTCCTCATATTATATCCCTTAGTCGTCTTTTACGAAATTCCGTCATTTGTATTCTTAATAAATCACCAGATGGATATTTAACGTATAAAATTTTACAATTAATTATAACAATAACTCGATAGTCTATCGATGCTAGATTAAGAGTGACGGTCGTATTTTTTTTTAAAGCAACGCCCGCAACTTAGGGAATAATCAAGAAAAAAAAATGTATTGCGGGGGACTTTACAAACATATAATTAAGGGACCCAAATTACATCCAAACTCAGAACAACAATTTGTGGATCGCACAAAGTGTTGTTCTGCATGGGATTTGAACACGTGACACGGGCTCTGTAGGTCAGTGTCTTGACCACTACGCCATCCGTGCAGTCAAGATTACAGTTTAGAGTTGCCACGGCTTGCGGAGTCCAATCCGGCACCTCATGCTGACTCGGCGCCTCGTGCTTGTCGCTGTCACTATGTCGTTGTTACGAAATGCATGTATGCGCAATGAGTACAGTGAAATAGAATAGTTATAAGCAGGCTTGGTGCTGAGTATTCATGTAACATGGATGATGATGGAGAAAATTCCAAATATTTTTTAATGCGAATGTAACCACATCCATCCGCTCTACCATTATTATCATCATCTCAGCCTATATACATCATAATGTTAGCTCGGGGCTCCTACATTATGGAAGTGAATTTGACCTAGAATAACACCCTCATGACGGCGACCGACGTCCCAGGAGAGGCGTAGGGGAGGGAGGGTACCCGAAAGGGTATCCCGTATCCGTAGGAGGATATCCCGCCGGGCTGGCCACAGACAACAGGGAACTCGACACCGGTGGTCGGCCCAATGGCGAAGGGGAGAGTATTATGGTAGTGAATTGTATTCTTACTCTTACTCTACTATTTTCGGTTTAAGTGCTTAAACGGATTTAAATTAAGTTGAACGTTTATCAACAATGCTTAGTATATATTTAAGTACCAATTTATAGATTAGATCTATCAATCACGCTATGTTCTGTTTATTGGCAGCTTATTTGTATTGGATTATTTCCTCATATGTTAGTGACATTTGACAAAAGGAAATTGTTTCCGTCATTTGTTCTGTCTATTTGGTAATTAAAAATTAATAACTATTGAAAATTATTGAATGTAATATAGGGTAGTTGTATTTTGAGCCGTTTGTGGTCTAAAAAGGGTATAAACCTCGCGCTGTGAGGTTCAAATGTTCGTAGTCTTTTCAAAGAGGTACTGAAAAGAATAATTGATGCTTTACGTAATCAGAAGACTGGACTATATTTTACACAAAATATATTATGAATGTCGAACGTGATAATGCATGCAGTCTTCTGTGCACATTACCGGTAGACAGTGGTGCGAAGGAAATTTTGGATGCTTATATCCTATTTTGTATATATTTTTCTTGTTTATTTTTCTATAATTATAATGTAATATTAGTTATTAAAAATTATAAATTAAACTATATTTAAGGATTTTATAGCATTTGTATTTGATTTTTGATGCGCCGACGTTTCGACACATTTCAGCGTTCATGGTCACGGGCGGACGGTCCGCTCGATAATGTGCGTAAAAATAATTTCATTTATAATGTGTAAAACTCGAGATCATTATAATCATCATCATCATCTTGCTCTTATCCCAATTACTTGGGGTCGACGCAATATGTCATCTGTTTTGACATATTGCAAAAAGTTTCGGCAATGACTTTTATGACCGGCCGCCTGCCTGACGTCAACCCTCCTTGGGAATGTAATCGTTGACCCAAATGGTACCAGATAGAGTTGGTCCGGGTCAATCTAGGGCTCTTAGTCGTCTTTTACGACACCCACGAGCAAAGCAAGGGTTGGTAGTATTCGAAGCCGCTACCACACAGCAAAATATAATCAATATTAATTTTTCTTTTGTGTGGTGAAGTAGTATGAATACAATTCACCATCCGCTATGGATTTTATCCTGTCTGTCATAGTACTTGTCCCTTGGTATAAAGTGTAAATTAATTTTGGCAAATTCTAAATGTGACTGAAATCTTTTTTCTTTTAAAGACAACATCCTACACTGCGGTCCTTGTATTATATGCGAGGCGCTTTGCAAATAGCAATTAACTGAGAAATTACATTCAACCTCGGGACAAATATTTTGTGGATTGCACTAAGGATTGTTCTGCATAGAAATTGAACTAGCGACACTTGGCACGATAGATAGGTATCTTAAACATTACACCATCTGCGCAATATATATATTTTTTTAAAGTGCGTTCTTACTAAACATAATTGAGATTATGGGATTTGTTTCGTAGTATCAATCTTCTAATCGGCTATCGCTATTTTAGCTTAATACATGTTAAAATCCATTCATCCATCAGCCTACAGACATCCACTGCTGGGAAGACCTACCCACGAGAATACCTCTCGGAATGATCCTGTGCCACTTGCATCCAACGGTTCCCTGCAACTTTGAAAATATCATCAGTCCACCTAGCAGGAGACATCCTACGCTGCATCATTCGATTCGTGGTCGCCACTCGAGAAACTTTCATCCCCAACGGTTATCGGTTCGACAAGCGATGTGGCCTGCCAATTGCCATTTCAACATGCTTATTCTGCGAAATATGACGGTTACACCAGTCCTTCTACGGATTTCTGTATTCCAGATTTTATCAGGTCGAGAAATACTGAGCATAGCTCTCTCCATGGCACGTTGAGTGACTTTGAGCCTTTTTATGAGACCGACATTTAGAGACCACGTTTCACTATTAAATAACAATTTAAACTATCCACGCTATAAATAATAGTTAGAATAACTAATATTATAAATGCGAACGCGAGTTCGTTTTTTCGTTTAATACGCTTTTACGTCTAAATCACTAAACCGATTTTTGAAATTCTTTCACCAATGCAAAGCTACATTATGAGCGAGTAACATTAAACTATATTTTATACTCATATTCTCACGGAAACGGTAACTACGCAGATGAATCCGCGGTAATTTGCTGTTAATGAATAAATATAGCTCAGAGGACATTGAACGTGTACCAAACAAGTGCTCTGTATTGACAATACATATTGTGACAATGTTATCAATCAATCAATCTTCAAACTTGTTTCTTTAACTAATTGTATTTCAGTTGATTAGGCGGAACTAAATTTAACTATATACATAAAAAAACTATATAGTCACGATATTACTTTTTAGGCGGTTTCCACGACATCGTTTCTCAAAGCTTATTGCACAACGTCTTTGTTAATTCACAGATACGTAAATCGTATGGCAACGAGCTAAGAATACAACTCACTATCCCTTATTTTGTGATGGTAGTTGTACTCTTCCCCTATTTTGTAACAGAATGTTGTAAATGTTGATTAAATTAGATAATACGCATTTAATGTCTTCATCATCTCGGGCCATATAAGTTCCATATTTGGTCTCGAGCCTTCTGCACAATGAAAGACAAATCGACCTGCAATACCGCGGTGGTCAGACGTATTGACATAGGGTTTTATGTCAAGTTTCTCCCCTTCTCTGCCTTAATCGTCTTTTACGACACGGGTAAGAGAAGGGGTAGTGTATTCTTACTTTTTCACTGCACGGAAAACCTCTTGTTACTCTCTTTCCCTTATTAGACAGCTAGATTTTTAAGTACCAGCTACAACATGAATCTCTTCTAAATTTTAACTAATTCATCTTGTATATATACTTTATATCTTTAGCTATCTTAGTGTTTTTTTTAATTCAATCGATTTAACAGATGGTTGAGTGATGTGGGTTCAATAACAATAGATAAATATTTGCATACATAAATATTTTCAAGCTAAATATATTATCTGGTTATTATTTGATTATATCGTCACCCCCTCTCTAGCTCGTGGATGTCGTAAAATACGACTAAGTCATTAAATATGTATTTAGCATCTATGCAAGAAAAGGCAGATTCGAAATAATACCCTATCTCAACACCTCTGAGTAGCGCGGTATAATAGGTCAAAATCCCTCCTATTGTGCGCAGGTGTGAGTACCTGCGCCTGATGCCGCACTAGCCGAAACCGTGGGTGACCGGACCGGGGACATTAGTCCGTCATCCGAGACAGGGACGTCGAGAGGTGAGGGTCCCCGAAAGGGTAATCCGTCGGGCCAACCACTGAGGACAAGGAACTCGGCACTGGTGGTCGCCAAACGACAAAGGCGACATGTGTACGGATGGGTCTTAACCCATCCCACGGACAGAATGGACGGTGTATGCGCAGATCATAGTCCACACATAAAAAAAAAATATGGAGCAGGCTCGCGCGTAGCAGTGTGATGTACATGAGATAGACAATTGAATATAAAAGTTAAATCATTATCATTGTTTACCCCCTCGTCGTCCACTGATGTAGGTCTCCCCCATAAATGAAATGATACCGCCCTAATTGTCACGCTTGGCATGTGGACACTCGATCGCAGTTTTACGTTACCCAGGAAACAACTGCCTATTCGCTTGGGAGACTCTTAGCCATGTTTTGCAGCTCATGTAGGTAAGTTTCCCTGCGGTGACGGAGAAAGAATACAATTCACCACCCCCTTTCATACCCATGGGTGTCATAAAAGACGACTAAGGGATATATTACACATATGACATCTATGCAAGAAATGGAAAACTTGAAACAAAACCTGTCTGTCCAGCATGGTATAGTAAGGTCAATTTCCCTCCTATTATGAAGGAGGCTCGAGCCCAGCAGTGGGACGTACATGAGCCGAAATGATGATAGGTAAGTTGACGATTGATGTATTTTTATCCCATCACACAGGGAGTGTAAAAGTTAATAACAATATTTAAAAGTAACATGCATGTGAAATAAATTATTATTAAGAACGCTGAAAAATGTTCTAAAGGTCGGAAAAGAGAAAATGGAATAGTTAGTGGTTAGGCAACCTAACCACTAACTATACTGCTGTATTACGTGTCGTAGTTTCGATTCCCGTATTGAATACTTTATACGATTCACAAGGTTTTCTAAGATGTAATCTGTGTGGGCCGACCACTGATGTCAAGTAACCCTGCTCCGGTGGTCGGCCCAACGACGAAGGCGACGTGGTTTTCGGGTAGGTTGCGTGCTTACGCCCCTCTGTCGCACCGGACGGAGTGGTGCGAGGAGCGCGCCAACCGCAGCCCACCCCAAAAAAAAAAATATTTAATTTGTGTCCTAAAATTCATCTCTTCATCATCTCAGCCCTTATACGTCCCGCTAATAGGTTCATGTTTCACTATGGGAAGAAAATTACCCTACTATACCACGCTGGACGTGTTGGCTTTGTGTTTGTTTCGAGTTTTCCTTCTCTTACATGGATGTTATACGCAAATTATAATCCGTCTTTTACGACACCTATGAGCAAGAAAAGGGGGTGGTGATTTGTATTCTTACTCTGTCACCACCCAGAATATTCTAAACTTGTGTTTTTAAAATCTCTAGCAATAGAATAATTGGGTCCTTAGTGCAGGTCTTATAAAAGATTTCGGCATTTATATTTTCCAGTCAATAAATATTTCATAAATGTTTTTACGCCACTTACTGCTACATTACATAGGGCATAGGGCAACCGCCATACAATGCAATATATAATGGGTTTCCCATTTATCAAGTTGTTTAAATATAAATGTATGTGTATTTCTTTTGTTTCATTTTAACTTGGCTTGTTTTCATATTCGACTCTTATGACATTCGAGAGAGAAAAAAAATTATTGTCTCCTTTTCTTTCTTTATTATCATCTTTTTATAATAATAAAATACTGTTTGATAATATATTATTGCGAATAGAAAATGCGTTTCTAGGCGGCTATACATTTTTTTTATAATGGAGGAAAAGACGGGAGACCAACTACTCTTCCACGTTTAATCAATGTACCGCATACAACAATGGAATGGAAGAGAAGAAACTTTAAAATATATTCAACACGTGTTTCTCCTCTAAACGGGGCAACTTCAGGACGGTGCACCTTTAAATGCCTGCAAGAATGCGCACAAATTTAAAATAATAGTAGTAGTAATAATAGATTGCCACCATGAATCGCCTGGCCTTTCCGTGTGGTGACGGAGTAAGATTACAATTCACCACTTCCTATCTTGCCCGTGGATATCGTACAAGACGACTATGGGATTATAATATGCATATAATATCTGTGCAAGAGAAGGAAAACTAGAAATGAAACCCTATACCAACATGTCTGACCAGCCTGGTATAGTAGGTTAAATTCCCTCCCATAATGGAGGAGACCCGAGCCCAACAGTGGGACGAGTGTGGGCTGCGATGATGATGATGATGAATCGCCTAAATCAATAATTTAGCTATACATTTTGTACGATTCTACTCCTAGGAGAAAAATCTGCTACAGTGAATCCTTATCCTCCGCAATTTAGTAAATTTAATCGATACTGATCCTAAATGTTCACGCTTAAGAGTTTACCTATAATGTAATGAAAATTTAGAGCCTTATAACTTTATATTTATTGAAAATAGTATTCTCCATGTGGGAAGGAATGAAAAATACGTATGTCACATCTTCATGTCCTCTGGGTGCCAAGATGATGAGTTTTGAAAAACGAGTAATGAATGCAATGAGATCTCATCACGACATGAGAAAAAAAAACTCGAAATTAATAGCCTATACTAGTGTGATTAGCCTATTATAGTGGACTTTCGTGTGATGACGGAATAATAATACCATGCACTACCCTGCCTATGGATGTCGTAAAAGACAACTCAGGAATATAATATGATTGCAATATTTATCCGTGTGGTAACGGAGTAAGAATACAATTCACCACTCCCTATGTTGCCCGTGGATGTCGTAAAAGACGACTTTGGGATATAATAAGCATATAACATCTATACAAGAGAAGGAAAACTCGAAACAAAAGTAGTAGTAGGTCACTTCTCCTGAGGCCTGAGCCAACAGTAAGACATATATAGGTTGAAATTATTTATTGAAGAGAAAAATAAAGAAAACTCAAAATGAAAGTCCAATTTTTTTTTTATGGGTGGGCTATGGTAAGCGCACGCGCGGTCCAGTCCGTCCGGGGCGATGAAAGGACGGCGCGCGGGCCCATAACCCACCCGTACCCACGTCACCTCGTTGTTCGGCCGACCACCGGAGCAGATGTGACTTGTCGTCAGTGGTCGGCCTGACGGAATACCCTTTCGGGTAACCTCACCTCTCGACGTCCTGGGACGTTGGTCGCCGTCGCGCGGTTAGCCTCCCTGTGAGTGACGGACAATTCCCCGGTCCGATCACTCGCGGCCGCGCCCTCGGCTAGGGTGGCATTAGGCACAGATAATCGCGCCGGCGGCGGAACATGTCACCGAATAGGAGCTCTACTCGCACACGATCCCTCACCTCCTTCCGTGAGATTACGGTCTCACAGAAGGAAACTCCATACCAACGCGTATGAATAGCGATGTATTGTGGGTTATTCCCTCTCCTATTTTGTAAAGAACACCTATGTGAGCTGATGTAATGACGATGATGGTATAGTAGGCCAACTATACAAAGGAAACTCAAACCCAAGAGTGAGACGACAATAGACTGAAAAGAACAACAAAACAATTAACATTTAAGCTTGTATTTACAATGGTTTAAAACAATAAGTTGTGTCAAAGTCTGTCTGTTTTGTAACAAGTCACACAATTTCACTTTTATGAAATTAGGTAAAGACAGTAGAGATAAGCCCAGCGCATACTTACAGCTTTTGTATCGACTAAATTGTTTAAACTATTTTTGTATTTCTCACAAATTTCCACATAATTGGATCATTTAGTCGGTATAGTAATATTTTTATCAAAAGATCTTCTTGTCGTTTATACAACAACTTTATTCACAATTATTCCAGCACTAGCGATATATTTTTATCGTTACTTTGACAAAATTCGAAACATTTTTAGTAATCGCACTCTTTAATTCATTATGCTTTTTTATTCGAAATTTCAACTGTTTATTATATTGAATTGTTAATATGTGGAAACATTTTTCTAGATTTTATGTTGCTAATAATGCTGTTTGATTTTTTCATTGTATTTGTGTATTTCCTAAATAAAAAATTACTTGGCGTCGCCTGAATATACACTCTTCAATCTACACTCAAGTATATATTGCAAAAGTTTTGGCATTCGTTTTATGACCGGCCGCCTGCTTGACGTTAACCCTCCGTGGGAATTTAATTGTTACCCAAATGGAATCAGATGGAGATGGCCCAGGTCGATAAAAATCTCTTAGTCGTCCGTGTAAGGGTTGGTAATATTCATTGCCACCGTCACACTGCTCAACTATAAGTGTGCATACAATTAATTAAATAGATATAAGTGCCCATCATCATTATTTCCTTATAATCTAAGCTCATATACGTCCCACTGGTGGGATCGAACGTCCCTCACAATATGAGGTAAATGGACCTATTTATACTACACTAGTCAGAAATATTGCTATAGTGCTGTCATTTTAAGTGTTACTTCTCTTGCATAGATGTTATATACTTATTACATAAGTCTTAGTTGTCTTTTCGGACAACCACAGGTATTATAATTGACTTAATTGATCGTCGATCTTATTCAAATCTTAATTAGTAAGCAATTTCTAGTTTGTTATTTCATCATTATCATCATATATCCTTTACTTAGTGATTATTTTAAGCATTTTTGAGTTGATAATAGGTATATTTCTAGAAACATATAAATTGCAACTAAATAGTTGTTAAACTGAAAATTTGTATATATGCGCTAGGCCTTAGTCTGTCTGTCTGTAGGCTGTGCAAACAATTAAACGAACATCCTATTGTCATTTAATCATATGCAACTGGAGCGAGGTTACACAGCCACGTACAAGTATTAGCTAATCTTTCTTCCTATCGCATTTTTCCGATTACAAAATGCCAGTTCTGTTCGATATTAACATAATTCATTATTAGAATGCCGTGGAATGCATTATATATATATATATTTTTATTGTTCTCTCTTCTATGCTTGTATGGTCTAGATTCGCTTGAATAATCTTTGAATAAAATTTATTACGTCTATTGATATTTCTCTGGAATGCGAGACAATTAGAATATTAAATTTTGTTATCTAAGATGAAATGCAGCATATATTTCGTATGAATCCGTGAGGTTAGGCGTCAAGAATACCAACACCATCTCTTCCTTCCTCTTAAATGTCGTAAGAGTCAATTAAGTGACGGGAACAGATAAGCTTTGCTATCACCTATTTTTTGAGCAGACTACATCGCTCGAACTGCTCGGACAGAAAATTTATCGAGCGGTGATCATCGGACGACGCAGTGTATGACAACTCTCTTCCCTTTCCGCTTTGTGACCATCTATGAGGTAGGCTTATATCCAACAATGAATGGCAAAATTTGAAGGATGATTATCTGTGCACCGTAATGTAGCAAGTCAATTACTCGATTATTATGAGGAACCTAAACCCTACTGGGATATATATTTCATCATCATCATAATCATCATCAGCTCAGACATAAGTTCCAGTATAAGATTTAGGCCTCCTTTGCAATGGGCGAGTATGTGACTTTTACTATAATCACTAATCGTAACAACCAAGTACAGGATTTCAATTCGAGGTTTTCCTGCTTGGTAATGCATTGATAACGATATTCATCATCTCAAGCTATATATAAATATCCTACTGCTAGGGTCAGGTCTCCTTCAAAATGGGAGGAAAATTGACCTACTATACGCTGATGAAACATGTGGATATAGGGTTTTATTTCGAGTTTCTCTTCTCGTTTAAAGATTTTATCTGCATGTTATAATCTCTTAGTCGTCTTTCGGCAAGAAAAGAGGTCGTGAAATATATTCTTACTCCGTCACCACACGGAAATAATAATTTACCGTAATGCAATAACTTTTGCATTATAAATGTAACAATTACATAGTAGTCGAAACTATGATCGAATAAAATATTTTAATCACGAATTCACGACATTGGTCCCAGACAAAACAATAATTCTTAGTTCTGATTAAGATATCAATTCAAAATATTTATTCACGACTACTTTTATTTAACTGTGAGGTCATAGAGTAACAATGCAATTTCAAAACCCTTCCTTTTTCCGTATGATGACGGAGTAAGAATACAATTCAACCCCTATCTTGCCCGTGGGTGTCGCAAAAGACGACCAAGGTTAGATATTTTTTTTTTGGGACTAATCCCACCACACATTCCCACCATTGTAACTCCTGTAAGCCAGGATCCACAATGGTCTCCATAAATGACACCGAGGTTTGACCCTCAGGCAGTCCCGGGATATGATTTTAATTGTCTTGGGACCCGCAACAAATTTAATTAGAAAAGATTAAAGAGGAGGAGTTGGAAAGAGAGATTCCACTTCCCTCCCAGGCAAAGCGGGAGACAGGAAAACAAAATGACTAGTCAGCCAATAAGTAAACAGGAGTACAGCTACGATAGCGCAGCAGTACGGCACCACGGATACGGAAGAGCTTAACGGGGCCTATATGTGAGCGTTAAGATTGATTGCTACAGTAGGTATGGCAGAAACGCATGAACGCACGGAAATTTTCTCGAGTTGCTACAAGGTCCGTATAGTATACTACCCCACAGGTGACTTGCAAACTGTTTAACATAAGGTTACGCTCGTTTCGCCAGAGATCGCACTCCCAGAGAATGTGATGTGCTGATTGTTCATACTCGTGGTCAGATGTGGAACATTGACATAATGGTGATGGTACGAGTTTAAAAGAAAATAATTTACTTTTAAAGTTGCCATGGCCAGTTAAAAATTGGGCCACGAAGTGGTCAACCTCCAACCACACCTTCTCCAGACGCTCCCGGATGCATGGAAAAAATAGATAAAGATGACGACCTTTCGATGATGAATCCCATCTTTCTTGCCATTCAGTTAAAAGTTCCTCATAAACAATGGATTGTGGTGCAAACAATCTAGCAATTTTATTTCGGTCGCGCGGTAGAAGGAAATCTGTATTCATAGTTTCCTTTGTGGTGTAATACATTGACGCTCGTCTCTGAATCTCCAAATCAACCAGAAGTACACCCGCGAGTACTGGTAAGGCCTCGGTACTAACCGTTCTATAGGCTTTACATAAGAATATTAGGGCCAATCGTTGGCTCTGTAGTAATTTAAGGCGAGCCGCCCCTATGGTGGCCCTATCGGCCCATACAGGTGCAGCGTAACAAATACACCCCAAATATGTGGCCATGTATATGGTTTTAAGTGTATTAGAACGAAGGCCCCAAGTAGATGTGGATATTCTAGTAAGCGCGTAGAAATTCCGTTTCGCTTTTTCGCCTACAGTTTTAATATGTTCAATAAATGAAAAATTTTTTTCTAAGACTAGGCCGAGATAGCAAACTGATTCTTTCTTTTTGATAGTCATATTATTGAATTTTATACGCGGCGCTGATTGTAAATGTCCTTTTAATAAAAGATGATATGTTTTTTGTGGTGCGAAGGCAAGCCGGTTTCGTGTACCCCAATCGAATATATCATTGAGGCATGTTTCCGCTAATTTCTCTAAACCATCCCTTGTGTTCGATTGTATAAGTAAAAGTCCGTCGTCTGCATAGCCGATCAGTAGACAATTTTTCGGTAGAGGTAACTCGAGAAAATCGTCAAAACCTAAATTCCATAGATATGGACTTAATACCGAACCTTGAGGGCAGCCCATCGTCAGTGGTTTCGACACAGCATGGTGACCAAGTTTCAATTTAGTCGAGCCATTTAAAAAGTACGACTGTAAAAGTAAAAAGGTTAGATATATGCACAATAAGAAAAATATATTGTATTTTTATTCAATATTCTAAATTAAGTTGATATTAATTGGTTTATTGAATACTAGTAACCCGTCCGCACTTCGCTTCGGTTTCAGACGTCTACCCGCACAGTTCCTGTTCCCGTGGGAATACTGGGATAAAATATAGTCTATGTTACTCCCTGATATTATAGGTTTCCAATGGTGAAAGAATTTTTGAAATCGGTTCAGTGGTTTAAGCGTGAAAGCGTAACAAACAAACAAAGAAACAAACAAACTTACTTTCATATTTATCTAGACACGCGGCAAGCCAAGTTCAAGCAAAGGAACTGGCTAGCCAGCGCCGAGTGTAATATTACACGAACCATTTGATGCCACTTCTGACCCTTCTATAACTCAAAACCTCTTTAACGTAAACACACAAAACTACGTGTATTTAATTATATCCATAAGGACATCTAAAAGCCCAAATTTCATGAAGTTAGCTCAAACTATTATAAATATATGAAGGTCAAAAAGCCGTAAATTTTAGCACTGACTGACTGACATATAGTACCTAATTCTAAACTACTTCCAGATGACCTAGAAGGATGAAATTTGGAATCCAGCTCGGTAATTGTGTGTAAGCGCAGGGAAAAATCTAAAAATAAAAAAAGTTAAAAAATAGGGGGGGGGGGGAGGTGTCGATACAATTTTTTTTAAGTATAAAAAAGAAAACCATTCAACGGAAACGCAAGAAAAATCATTAAATCTCAATACCTGCCTAGTTTTCTTTACAAAATGTAATGAAAACCAAAAACATAAATATTAATGTTTTTGGTGGGATAATATTAGTAATAATGTAATATATATATAATATAAAATATTAGTAATAAAGTAATATTGGCGGCGATGTGGCTCGCGACACGTCACGTCTCGTTTCCGTCGGGGGCGAAAAGTGGCCCACAGAGAACCGCTTTGCTACGCTGAATATGTCAAAGATCGTAGCAGGTGGAGGGCAGTGGACTCTGCCTACCCCTATGGGAAAAAGGCGTGAATATATAAAAAAAAAAAAAAAAAAAAAAAAAATATTAGTAAAGATAAAAACTAGCAACCCGCCCTCCCTTCGCTTCGGTTTCAGTTGGCTAACCCTCTTAGTTCCTGTTCCTGTTGGAATACCGGGATAAAATATAGCCTATGTTACTCCCTGATATTATAGCTTTCCATTGGTGAAAGAATTTTAGAAATCGGTTCGGTGCTTTAAGCGTGAAAGCTTAACAAACAAACAAATAAACTTACTTTCGCATTTATAATATAAGTAAGCATTTTCATAAAGCTTAATATTATTTAGCCGCGCTACAATGCTTAATTTTTTTTTTGTTTTTACGACTGAACAATACCAGTACAAATAATAGATTATACATATGTATATACCATAGTTGTCGAAGCATTAACGTACTATACTGAGTCTTGCAGATGCGATTCCTAGACAGAATACGAGTATCAAATATTATAAAACTAGCAACCTGCCCTCGCTTCGCTTCGGTTTCCGTCACCTTACCCGCATAGTTCCGAATACTGGGATAAAATATAGCCTATATTACTCCCTGATGTTATAGCTTTTTATTGATGAAAGAATTTTTCAAATCGATTCAGTGGTTTAAGCGTCAACGCATAACAAACAAACAAACTTACTTTCGCATTTATAATATTAGTAATAAGTGGGTAAAGATAATAAAATATACGTGTATAACGTTTATTTCGTTAATAATATGTTTATAAACGACAAATACTTTGAAATAATCGAAAAATAATCGATTAATAATCGATTTTTATAGAAATCGATTATTTTTTCACATCCCTACTGTCAGGTGAAAAAAAATCAGGTGAAACTATGCAAGAACAAGTATACCTGATATGTCAAATGTTGACATGAACAATATAGTGTCATAAGTTTTCCGGCGAAGTGACGCTTTGCTAGAAACTACTACATTACGCGGTGTTTCATGAATGATGGTAAATGTATTAAAATGATTCTTCTATTTAGTTTTCTAAGTAATTATTACAGCTGGATAGGATATATATTATATATTGTAATTAAATGTAAATAAACTTAAAAAAATGTCTATAATTTCATATAAAATGTGAAGAAACTTTTTCCCCAACCTTTTAAAATTAAATAGGTTCAGACTTCTATAACTTAGATAAGTAGGCGCAATAAATATATACCTAAGCAAATTAACCTACAAATAAACATATCTGACATTCTCTTTCAGTACAAGTAGGAGTTGGTAAAATTAATTTAAGTTTTCTAGGAGAGTGCTTCAGCTTAGTTGCTCGATAATCTCTTCGTCAGTTTTTACGACTCCAATGGCAAGTCCTTACTTGCTGTGGGAGTCGTAAAAACTGGCAGTACATGAAGCGTTGCTCCCAGCGCTATTTTGACTCTGCCACGACTCACCCCAATCCACTAGTGGTTGGGGCGGTAAACTACGTCCTCTCTAAAATATCCGCGTTCCGACGTCCTCGTCATCTTCTTGAAGAAGAGGATGACGCTATTACGATCGCCCAAGAAAGGGCTTACACCGCTCGCGCAGCGATAACAAATAAAACTCCGCGGTATCGGCCTCGCCGTCGGGGTCGAAAACCGCGCCGCGTAAAAGTCATTATCCTAACGGGGCCACGCCCACTTTGCTTTCGGCGACGCCCCGAGCCGAGGTCCGTTCCCCACAGGGGGAGCCCTCGGGCGATGTTCGCTTAACTTACTTACCGGGTTGAGAGCCATCAGCGCTCACCCACTGACCGCATTAAGCTGTCAAAGTCATCTGCGACCAACAGCTACACACACACACACACACACACACAAAAAAATGTATAATAGGGGCCCGTATAATTCCCAGGTATAATTTTTGACGTAGTGGAAGGATTTTAAAATTTATAGATTTTAAAGAAGATGCACTTAATTATTTTCTATTTAAAATGTCATTAGTGTAAATAGGAATATAATTAGATTGTGATTTAAGTTATTCCCTTAATTATTTTTTAATTTTAGGAAACGGTTATCAGTATTATTGAATAGATATAGATTTAATGCATGAGGAAAATGATAAAATATAATATAATAGTTAATAAAAATTGACAAATATTTATAATCATTGATTTATCGATAGTTCATCAACTATACCTATATGGCGCGTTTTTGACCAGAGGCACCGGTTGACCTGAAGTGATGCTGTGACCGCGCGCTCTCCGCCCTCTATCTCGAAAACGGTTCACCGTATAAAAAATGTTTTAAACAAAATTTGTAGAGAATTTTATATTCTACAATATTGATAATAAATACAAATAGAAAAAACCCATAGGAAATGAGATATTTACAAAAAAAGCGCAAAAAACCGATTTTTGTGACCTTTGACCTTGAAATTTAATAGTTGCGTACACCCTACCATATGTAGGTTTGAAACAACTTTTTGGGTGTCAATATACAAGTATTTACAGACTTACAGCTGGGTATCTCGAATTCCGAGATTCTTACCTAATTTAAGCTTAAATGACTGGACTATAGTATAAGGAAATAAGCGAGCCCGTGCAATGAAAAAACTGTGCTGTTCAAATTTAACAATGGCTTTTACGCACACGATCGTAACATCTACCCATATATATATATTATATAAACAAACACGTATAACAAGGACTATTTGGTATTCAAGCCTGTTGCAGATATTATCTCGTAGATTTCACTTACTTTTGAGTTTATTACACTCTTTATTTCCATTTGTATTATCCAGTTTTAAGTAGTCTTTTTCACGTATTTCAAAATGTTATTATATTTAACATTATTTTTTTTATTAAATGGATTTTAAACTGACGATGTCGATATGAAATGTTAATAAGGTCAAATGTAAGTTAATATTTAGTATGTGTAAGAAACACTACAGAAGTCATATTCATCATCATCATCTCAACCCATAGACGTCCCACTGTTAGGCTCGGGCCTCCTCCACTATCCTTTTTTTTTTTTTTATGAGTGGTTTATGGTAAGCGCACACGTGGTCCATTCCATCCGGGGCGACGAAAGGACGGCGCGCGGGTCCATAACCCACCCGTACCCACGTCACCTTCATCGTTGGGCCGACCACCGGAGCAGGGTGACCTCCTCCACTATGGGGGGAAAGCTGACCTACTATACCGTCATGGAAAGGATAAAGTTTTTAGAATTTTTTTTATCTTGTTACGCCAAAGAAGTATAACTTCTTGCCTATGTACCTAAGTACACACGCATTTTATTAATATTTTTATATCCTTACTAATATTATAAATGCGAAAGTAAGTTTGTTTGTTTGTTACGCTTTCACGCTTAAACCACCGAACCTATTTCAAAAATTCTTTCACTAATGCTAAGCTATAATATAAGGGTGTAACATAGGCTATATTTTATCCCAGTATTCCCACGGGAACGGGAACTAGACAGGTAAGGCGGCTGAAACCAAAGCGAAGCGAAATATAGCGAAGGCGGGTTAGCAACCCGCCCTCGCTATATTTATAACGTCAAAATTCATCCCCATTTTCTTGCCCATGGGTTTCGTAATAGACAACTAAGGGATTCTACTATGTAGATAACAAAAGAAGAATAGCAAGAGAAGGAAACTTCGAAATGAAACCTTGTGTCAAACCATCTGACCAGCGTGAACAATTTCAAAGTAAAAGGCGGTCACATATTATATTAACCCGTTACCACAAGGTGATAACGAAGTACCCAGAAAAGACAACATAATTCACAGTTTCTGAAAAACAAAACTCACTTTTCCTGTACATCCTTTTGTATGGCACATAACTGGTGCAAAACATTGGTGGTAAGCCTTCGTTATGTAATAGCGGATGCATCGTGCGCCTTGCCCTTGGTCCACATTCTACTTAAGGTTCGTATACAATGCCGCACACAGAGCTCAGCGTTCTACAATTAGTCGCGTTTTGCAATAGTGTAAGTTAAGGTATCGTTTATACTGTTAGAGAGATATTATAGCAAGCGCTCACCTTAAAGAAATTGAAGTGTCTGTTTGTAATGTCAGAATAATACGCTTTTTTCATGCTAACACGATCATATACACAATACCTATGCCAATTTTTTTTTTCGGTTGGCTACGGTCGGTGCACCCTTCGCCCGGCTCCGCCCGGGGCGACAGGGGGGCGTTGGCACGCACATCCGCAACCCAACCGTGACACGTCGCCTTCGACGTTGGGCCGCCCACCAGTGCAGGGTGACTTGTCGTCAATGGTCGGCCCGACGGAATACCCCTGAGGAGTACCGTCTCCTCGACCGACGTTCCCCCACGGAACGTCGGCAATATTTATGTCTAAAAAGCATTTTAATTTTTTTTGCCTGTCTATTCGTCTGACTGTTCCAGGTAATCTTTGAAACGGCTAGACTGATTTTAATAATATAAAATATTACATCATATAACAGGTGCCTGTCTAAATAAGAAGTAACTTAGGCTATTTTTCTTTTGAAAAAAAAAAACCCTATAAAATTTGCCCGGTCGGGGACCTCATAGACTGCAATCACGTATTAATTCTAATAGGTTAATATGATGAGAGTAAATTTTTACGATGCGCGCGCACACCGTCACGAAAAACCAACAGCCTGAAGTTAGCTAGTCAGGAAACTTGAACTTAGGAAAATAACAATAGTTAGGTAATTTTAGAGCTTTAAAATACGGAGGCAGGGTGGCTGAATTCGAACCGAAGGCGTATTCTATTGTATAAATAAATACTTCTTAAATGATGACCTCATTACTTACATATGTTATTTATCTATTTGACTATTGAGCACATTCGTGGTCTATCTATCTATCAGGCTATCGATGCCTACTGTAGAATATAAACATCTCCATGGAGGATATCGCCACGCTTGGCAGGCAGATTGGCGATCTCAGTTGATATAAAAAGTTTTCTAGGAAATTTCTGCTGCCCCTTGTAACGAGTTCCACACCACACCTTCAGAAGAAGGATCAGTATACTCCTGTGGCCGTCAGAAAAGACCAGACCTCCCAGTGGTAGAGAAAAGATTTATGAATTTAAATCTCTCGTGCAGCAATAAGTAGGCAATGGAATACTAAGAAGTTTTAGCAGGTAGACGGTATTCTGCATTGGCATAATCCTTCCACCTACACACCGGAGGAGTACACGGCAAGGGTTTATTTTTTATCCAGTAAAATTTCTAAAAAGATTTGCAAAATTCTCTCACTTATAGAAAGCCACACATTTTCATTCAATTGAATATCGATTTATTTTTCATTTAATATTAAAGCACTTCCGAAACCCTTTTTTGATAAATCAAAACATTGTAATTCAAAAAATTTTTATGGAAATATAAATTAAAATATAAGTTTAACACTTTACGTTATGCTTCAAATATAAAACTTATTTTATTTATTATAACCAATATTGTTTATTATAGCTTTGACATAACATTAGAAAAAAGTTAACATTGGAAAACAGACCTAAACCATAATTAAGTTCTGTTCTGTTAATTGATTGAATGGTTTGAAAATCATAGAGGAAGATGATTAAACCTGTTATAGACACGTGTTATGTACGTATTTACTCAATAGACTTTTATGCTCTATGGTAAACCAGTTCTAAGTTAGAAATTTATAATAATATAGAAAATTGCTATAATTACATAAAAATGTAATAGAAAATGCAGTTCGTAATATTAACAAATTAAATGACAAAATTTGGACACTTTAATTCTCAGGCCCAAGTAATAGAGAGGCGAACTATTGACGCTAAAAAGTAAAAACTACAAGCTTGTTTGCTGAGATGATGAAAGAATGTCGAGAAAATCCGAAGAGACGAAAACTCACAAAAGGATTTTTAATTAGAACCGAAAGAACGCAAGAGCATTATTACACTACTGAATTCACGAGCTATTTAAAAATAGGTGTGGATAATTTTTTTTTTTTTCAAAATACGGTAACGTAGTAAAAATAATTTTTCTATTAGGCTATTCACCACTCTCAATCTTGCCCGTGGATGTCTTAAAAATGACTAAGGGATATAAGAATATAATAATATTCGTATAATATCTGTACCAGAGAAGGAAACCCTATACCAACACGTCTGACCAGCGTGGCATAGTAGATCAATTTCTCTCTTCTTATGAGACTCGAGCCTAATGGGACACATATGAGTTAAAATGAAGTATATATTTTAAAAAGCTCCGGTACAAGGATATAATTATTAGTTAGACAAGAACTTGCATTGAATTCTTATGTGTTACTTTTCTTAAATAAACGCAGTTAATTATTCACGTTATTCATTCAAAAACATTCACTGCGTTTGCTCACAATCACCGATTACATGTTGCTGTATAATTAAACCTATGTAATTTGTTATTCAACGTAATATTACATAAACACTATTAGAATCGAACCCTCTCAAACATAAAACATACCACAGAACACCAAAGCTCATAGCAAATTATAACTTTTATATTTAGTCGTATTATAGAACAATTAACAAGAGAATATATACTGCCAAGTTAGGAAGATAACAATAGGTATGAAATATTTCCATTAATTTCTTCACCTGAACTTAGTTGTGTTATAGGAAGTTACCCATGTTATAGTAAAAATCGGAAGCTACATTTCTTATCGCGTTACGTAGAGTTAAGATAATTTACAACTAATAATTAGATAGTATCTCTAACCAAAATATATCTTACGTGTTTTTTGATAAAAAAAAAGCTTTACTAGTTTAATTCTATATAAAAAGAAAGTCAAATCATAAATTTAAAAATTTAAATTATAAATTCAACTGTTAACTAACTTATAGATATAACTCATGTAGAGATGAAATATGATGCATTCAGCAATGCTAGCCTAGCCTTTCACGGGTTATCGCTAAAATTTATTAAGAATTTAATACGAATAATATAATGTAAGAGAAGAGAAACTCTAAATAAAACCTACGTCAATTAGACTAGCCAGCTCGATGCTAACGTCCTGAAGGACGTTAGCATCGTTAGATCGACGTTAGATTAATCTAGAGGCAACCCTTACCAAACAGCCTAAAAAGAAAAGAAGAAAGTCAAAATAATAAATGTAATAAATTACTTCTAATGGCTCACGGAGCTAAAGCTAAATACATACATTAGTTGTCTTATGACGCTTTTGAATGGTAGTGAATTTTCTTCTTTTCTTCCTTACGTTTTTAGTATTTTTTTTAAAAGTAGCCTAAAGAATAAATCCTCGTTGCACGGAACTTCATTTCAGAGCGTCGATGGGGATCACAGAAATATTAATACTTTAGAAAGGCCATTCGACTGATTTTGTTCGAAAACCAGCGTGGCGGAATTCCTCCCTCCCGCTGATGTTAACACATATACAAGGTCTATGCTTACAATAATTTCACACACTAACATAACACACACACATCAATCTCGAAGCTGCAGTTGGTACACAAACTATAACTAAGTTCTGTAGGCAACGTATACCCACATATAAAAAAGCACATGTACGCTAGTGCTTGCCATGGTCGACATACTACACGATATTTATTTAGCCTGTTTTATCGAAACAAAAATATTAATGTCTTTAAATTAAGCACTTACTTGTGTGTGTGTGTGTGTGTTGAAGTTATTTGTAATGCAAGTCAGTAATTTAACAGTAAAATCATGCAAATAAAATACTCCTCACTATACTCTGTATAGGTGACAGAAAATTTAAGTGCTAAAATAAATTACGTAAGCGAGTAGCGATTTGTATATTATATTGTTCCCATATACACACCAGTACATACAATTAAAGATACAATTAAAATATATTAAAAAGAGACCACAGTCACAGACAAGTTTATAAACCTGCCTGCATCTTGTAGAGGGATCTGGCACTTGACAGGTGGTAAGAATTGACTAATCCTCTTGAGTGGCTTAAAATAAGTTTTTATGGAAGCCCGTTTCAAGATGAAGCCAATCTTATCAGTGACTCCTTTCACATAAGGTAATACTGCATGGAGGCGCTCAACTGTGGGTCAATTCACACGGTCTCTGCGACGGGGGCCATGGACGTCTGTAATAATGTTGACTTGTTCGGACGTCAGACATCTTAAACCGCCCATGATCATGAATGGTGTAAAGTATTCGAAACGTCGGACAATCCTAAATCAAATATAAACGCGATATAATCAGTATAAGTAGTTTTATTTACAATATGTAATGCTCGTGTAAGCATCAGATATCATTTTTAAAATATGTTAAAATGTTATTGTTTAATGAAATTCGGTATATCTTTATTGGTGTTATTATTTAACTTAAAAAACAAAACTGTTATTTAATTTTTTTGATATACTGCTACTGCTACTTGTTAGTACCTTTTTGTTTATTGTAAACAAAAATGTACTAACATTATCCGTGTGGTGACGGAATAAGAATACCAATCACCACTCTGTATCTTACCCGCGGATGTCCCATCCTAATATATTGAGATAACTAAGAGATATAGTAAGCATATAACATCTATGCAAGAGAAGAAAAACTCAAAAGAAAACTATACTAACCTGTCTGACTAGTATAGTATAGTAAGGTAAATTTGCCTATTATTGCGGAGGAGGCTCAAGCCCAGCAGTGAAACGTATATGAGCCTAAATGATGACTATCATGTCAACATTACTTGGAATAAAAATTAAACACTTATGAAAAGTTAGAAATCAACACTTATATATAATAACTAGTAATGAATGACCAGTCTCAAGAAATTCATTGTTATCATAAATTATTCCATTTTAAGGAAGAATAGAACAATTATTTTGTACGACAACTAAATACCTACTTAATTAAACATTTAGTTTGCCAATAAAAATGAAATACAATAATATTTGATCACTTTACCATTATTTTAGTATTCTACAAAATGTTGTGAACAAATTGTGCTAGATTTAGTTGGTATTTAGTTAACTACCAGTTGCCTTAATCCATAGTTTTCTAATACTTGGACTTTGTGGGCATCTAAAATTAAAATGTATTTATAATAAAATATTAAACTTCTAATTCTAGTCAGACATGTTAGTATAGGGTTTCATTTCAAGTTTTCCCTCTCTTGCACAGATGTTATGCGCATATTATATCCCATAGTCGTCTTTTACGACATCCACGGGCAAGATAAGGAGTGGTGAATTGTATTCCTACACCGTCACCACACGGAAGATATACAAGAATGTACTATAGATATACAAGATAAATTAAGTAGGTAATGTATAACAGAATAATTGATTTTTAAATACATATTTAAATATTGTTAATATAATTATTACTAAATTAAAAGTGTTAAAAGTATTTATTTATATGATAAAATTAACACATAGCTAATTATTGAAATCGATAACTTATAGTATGTTGGACAACACTATTGATACGCGTGGCTCAACGTCGATGTTTTGAATGAAAAGGTATGGTAAGGCGGTTCTTAGTGATATCACATTGAACGCAATTCATTGCGCGGTTGCTGGACTAATAAAAGGTGATATCCATGTATGCCAAACGATGTATAATGTTTGGCTCTTCTTGTTATTTTATAATTGGTGCTTACATACGACATAATACTATCATAAAATTAAGAAATATCACTGAATTAATAAGTTTATGGACTTAAGGATGAAAAGAAATGCCTTCTTAGACTATAACTATGCAACTGACTTCTTTTTCGACACGTTGTAACAGTGCAAGACGGCATATTTCTCTTTTTTGTCGGAGCTTCGTTCAAGGTTACTATATGAGCGCAACTAAGAACCGGTAAAACGAATTTTGTCAATATTAAGACCGTTAGATCGCAATTGTGGCACGCTTGCCCCGCCCACATGGCCGTTCTATCTTATTAATTTTTCTGTGATGGGGATGGTACCCAAAAAGGCAATCCAGCGGGTTGCCACCGAGGTTAAGGATTCAGCACCATTATTCAGTCTGATGGCAATAGGGAGCAGTTACAGTAGATTATAGGGCCACAAGCCGCCCGTCCGTCGCCTCAAATAGATTGGCCGTAGTGTATCCAAACCATAGCCTACCAAAAAAGGGGTCTTCACTTACATACAATAGACGACACCAAAACATGATTCCACAAAGGGTTTTCGTGTAAGAGATCGGACGGACAACATTCGTCATGAAAGATTGATAGTTAGACCACTCTTCCATCTGTGCATCATCATTTAAGCTCATATACCTCTCAATGCTGAGCTCGTGTCTTCTCCACTCATCATCATCTTGCTCTTATCCCAATTACTTGGGGTCGACGCAATATGTCATCTGTTTTGACATATTGCAAAAAGTTTCGCCAATGACTTTTATGACCGGCCGCCTGCCTGACGTCAACCCTCCTTGGGAATGTAATCGTTGACCCAAATGGTACCAGATGGAGTTGATCCGGGTCAATCTAGGGCTCTTAGTCGTCTTTTACGACACCCACGAGCAAAGCAAGAGTTGGTAGTATTCGAAGCCGCTACCACACAGCACCGTGTCTTCTCCACTACGGGTAATTGACCTGTAATACTATTTTGTTCAGGTGGGTTGGTATAGGGTTTTATTTCGAGTTGTTTTATGTGCTAATTTTATTTTTTATCACAACACAAAGAATCTTTTTATTGCGGGGGACTTAACAAAGATATAATTTAACGGACAAAAATTACATCCAATTTCAGACCAATAATTTGTGTATCGCACAAAGTATTGTCTTGTGTATATCGAACCAACGACACTAACTTGATAGCTCATAAGTGGTATCTTCCATCTGTGTAGTCAACAATATTATGGTAGATGTCGTTTACGACACCCACAATGAAAAAAGAAAGTGAATGGTAGGAGGTAGTGAATTGTTTTCAGTCTCCTTCACCACTTGGAGATATTATCACGCAGCCATCTGTGCAGTTGTAGAAAATTTTAAGTATATTTTTCAATAGATTGGTAATTACTTTCCTAATCACCCCGTTTCACTCTCCCACACATAGTGACGCAACATATTATAGCTCATTTGTCTCTGTGACGAGGTCAGAAACATAACAATAGATCTCATTGAGAATCGTCACAATTTAAATAAGATTGTCACAACGATATCTCACTTGACACGTCGTTGTGAAAGACTGATGAATAATGAGACCTTCGGGAAATCGATCATATATGAAAGGCGATGATACAGATTCTTCACATTTTCTTTAGCCTCCAACGTAAAAAGAGGGGTGATAATAGTTTGACGTAGATATCTGTCTGTCTGTGGCATCGTGGCTCAAACGAAAGACCTGATTTCGACGGTTTATTTTTTTTATTATTTGAAAGCCAGTTTCCTTGCGAGTGGTTCTTAGCTATGTTTAGTTAATATCGATCCAGCAGTGTAAGAGTATCAGGTCTTTTTCAAAATGATGTAATGGCGTGTGATTACTCGATTGAGTGTTACCGACGGGTGCCAGTATAATCATTAAGTGATAATTAATTGATAATTCCTGTTATACTTTTTTTTATTATTATAGTTTGTTTATTTTTTTATTATTATTATGGTTTGTTTATGGGTTATTCAAAATTTAAAATTTTACTTATTAAAGACAACCTGCACTAAAGAAATAAAGATATTGTTAAAATCACCCGACTTTACAAACATGTAATTCATCATCGCAGCCCACATACGGCCTACTGTTGAGCTCGGGCCTCCTCCTCAATGGGAGGGAATTTGACCTACTATACTATGCTGGTCGGACATGTTGGTATGTTTTTATGTCGAGTTTTCCTTCTCTTGCACAGATGTTATGTGCATATTGTATCCCTTAGTCGTCTTTTACGACATCCATGGGTAAGATAGGGAGTGGTGAATTGTATTCTTACTCCGTCACCACACGGCAAAACATATAATTAACAGACACAAATTACATCACGACTCAGAACAACAATTTGTGAATCGCACAAATTGTTGTTCTAAGTGTGATTCGAACCCAGGACACTGGCACGGTAGGTCGGCATCATAACCACTACGCCATCTGTGCAATCGCTCTCACTCAATCTTCTCATATTTTTGAAGTGAATCTTCTTATGCAGGCTTTGTAAATCAGATCTCGCAAACTTCTTGCATGAGAAAAACACTTTTGCATAAACAATGCGTTGGATAGAATAGACGCAGTATCTCATTTGCCTTCGGGTGTGGAGAAAAAAGCGGAATATAGGCTTCTCTTCCTTTCATAATGTTTATGTAATTAAATGAATTAGTGGTCGCCGAGTGGTCGAAATTCGGCCACAATTTATTTAAATTAATTTTTCTTCTACACAATTTTCTTGTATATTGAGCAAGCTGTATTTCACTAATAACTAATATATAAGTACAAATGTCTATTAGACATTGTCATCATAATTATGATTGTTTGAAATTCAGTTTAACCACAGATTTTAACCGTAAACAAAAGTGTATAAGCGCGCGTGTGTTTGTGTGTGTGTGTGTGTGTGTGTGCGTGTGTAGCGATTGCATTGTAGTGTGTTTGACAGCGTCAGGAACTGGGACGCGGTCGCAGCCTTCTGCGAGGCAGTAGTCTCGCGGAGGGAGGCGACGGATCGCTTGCGCGAGAAGCACAGCCTCGATGAGGCGATCTGCCGCTGGCGACTGGGGTGGCGTAAGCGCGAATACCTGCGCCTCATGCCCACCTAGTCGAGGCCGCGGGTGATGTGACCGGGCAATTAGTCCGTCACCCGCTGAGGGGCCAACCGCGTGAGGCAAGACCGACGTCCTCCCCGAGGGGGGGGGGACGTCAGTCGATGGGAGGGTACCCCAAATAGGGGTTATTCCGTCGCGCCGACCACTAACGTCAAGTCACCCTGCTCCGGTGGTCGGCCCAACGACGAAGGCGACGTGCATCGCGGGTGGGTTGCGGGAGTGCGTGCTTACGCCCTCTGTCGCCCTGGACGGAGTAGTGCGAGGAGTGCGCCGACCGCAGTCCATCCCCAAAATAAAAAGAAATGGTAGTGTGTTTAATGTCTGTTTTAATGAATTTAATGTATTTCTAATCCATTATTATACGAAATTACATTTTTATGTACTTCTCCTCATTATATACTTTAATTGTACCAAATTTCATACTTGTCTATTCATGTAATTTTCGTTAAAATAGGTACATAGTTTTTGCTTCACGTATTAATAATATACATATAGATAACAACCATAGTTTATACTATTCAAAAACATTTTAAATATTATATCAAAATCCGTGTGGTGACAGTACAGTTAACCATCCCGTCTCTTACCCTTGTGGGTAAAAGACAACTAAGGGATATGCAGATAACATCTATGGAAAAGAAGGAGAACTTGACATAAAACTCTATGCCAACACGTCATATCAGCGTGATAGAGTGTGTGTGGGTTAATTTTGCTTTCATTGTGGAGGTAACCAAAGGCCTTCAGTGGGGTTTTAATGGACTGAGATGACAATATAAAATCATCGATATTATCAAAAACTTTTTAATTATTCAACATCAGTGATGAGTAATTAAAATGTTTCCTTACAATACAAAAGTTGCTATTTTTTTATCCTTTGCTATCCGTCTGTTGATGGACTAAAGAACCTATTTACCACCCGTTCCCTTACCGTAGATATCCTAAAAACATCAAGAGATGTAAGCAGATAACATCACTACCATAAAAAAAACCCTGATAATCCTATGATAGTCCGCCTGGCTAGCCCACTACCACACAGCAATTGTATTTAATGCCAATAATTTATTACTCATCAACATGAAGTCTTTTTAGTCTATTATTATTTAAAATCATACAGTGTCGACATAACATGCAAACCTAACCCATAGATTTGTCGGATGACATTCATTGAATAGCTATGCCACGGTTCCTTGCACAGCTAAATTGTTTTAATGTATTGTATTTTTATTGTCTGAGAAAATAATAGGTTGTTTTTTTTGTAAAAATTATTTAATTAAATATGATATGCCGGTTATTATGTTTTTTATGTGTTTATTTTTTTGTTTCTTATGTAATTTGATCTGTATATGGTGTATAACATGAGTTTTATTTTGTTTATCTTCTACATACATACATACATACATACATATAATCACGCCTCTTTCCCATAGGGGTAGGCAGAGACTACTTCCTTCCACTTGCTACGATCTTGACATACCACTTTCGCCTCCTCCACATTCATTAATCTCCTCAGACATGTTCTTCGGTTCAGGGTACTCCTAACCTGGCCTTTCTTAAGAATGTCCCCGATTTGATTGTGGAACATCCGCCTCGGTCTTCCCCTTCCAACACTTCCGTTCACATTCGCCTTATAAACTCTCCTTGTTAGTCTCCTTTCATTCATTCTCTCTATATGGCCGAACCAACTTAACATACCTTTCTCAATCCTTGTCACTACATCTACATTCATTCCATAACGTTCCCTAATCACTAATCACTAATCTTTTATATCTTATATATATCATCATCATGTCACCCATATATGTCCCACAGGTGGGCTCGGGCCTCCTCCTCTATGGGATGGAAATTGACTTATAATAGCCGGTCAGACGAGTTGGTATAGGGTTTTGTTTCTAGTTTTTTTGACGTGACAACGTCTTATAAATTGGTTTGCCGGGTGACACTTCAAGAAACTGCGTTACGTTCCGCTCACGTTATGCGCTCACAATGAGAGCGAGTGAGAGGCACGCGTCCCTTCCACTCGGGCATGGTTAGCCCGCCTAAGAGCGAGAGAGACAGACATAAAAAGTGTAAAGAGTAGAAATGAAATAGATTCTTTGTATAAATTAATGTTTTAAATATAATTCTTTGTATAAATAAATGTTTTAAATTGTTACTATTATTTCATCCTTCTTCCTACTATACGAATGAATATTCACATTAAAATTATTTTACCACTCAAAGTCGTTGTCACATAAAACTTTCGCCCGTATACCGACTTTACAGGCAACCAATTTTTTTTCCTTGCATAAATGTTATGTGCATATTATATTCCTTAATCGTTTACGACACCCACGGGCAAGAGAGGGGGTAGTGAATTGTATTCTTACACCGTCACCACATGCAAAGTATAATATATATTATATAAAACTCGTAAATAATTTGGGTCATTTTTCTGAATAGCAAAGATGTGCAAGATGCGTAAAAGAGCCAAATTCTTTAAGATGAGATGAAACGGGCAAACATGTAATGACATTTGGAGAAAATAATTTTACTTACAGAAATATAAATAATATTATTTATACTATAAATAAAATAGCCCGACGTTTCGAACACTTTTTAGCGTTCATCCTCACGGGCGGACTATGATGTCTCACGTCCAACAAGTCATCATTATTACAGAGATTAATATCTACCCACAACAGAATTAATTATTAAATTTTGACCCTCATTTTGTATACAAGTGTATTGCCAGTACAAAAACAAAATGATTCTATAAGAAAAAGAAATGATTTTAGCAAGTAATTATTAAAAATCACCAAAAATTTATTATTAAACATTAATACACATAAAAATACTTTTATATATAATGTGTTACTCGCGTAAACATCAGAAATCATTATATTATTTATATATAAAATATCTAACTAAAATTTCTTAATACCCCTATGGAATTAACGATATGTAAAGAATTCTGCTTTGAATTAGAAATGATAATACAGTAGTGTTCTCAAACTTAAAAAGCTCCTACCGAATATATAATATTACTGTTCTTTGTTAATCTACCGACATTTTTGTATTCTGTCCACACAATCGAAAGTGATGAGTAAATCTAATTCGCTTCTTGAATAACGCATCAAGTTCCCATCGACAGCGATGCCTTTTGGTTTCAAAGCGATCACTTGTTTGAGATTATCGCGGGTTTTTGTCAGAGAATTACTCAACATTAAATATCGTAATATAAGGTGACGGATTAAGAATACAATTGAGAACTCCGATGCTTGCCCATGGATGTCGTAAAAGACGACTAAGTGATATAATATGCATATAAAAACTATGTAAGAAAGACTTGAACTGAAACCCTATAGCAATATGTCTGACCAGTATGGTATAGGCTCAAGCTCAGCAGTGGGACTTATATGAGCTGAGACGACGACAACGAAATCGCAACACAATCTTCGTTATCTATTCTATATCAATAAATAAAATTGGAGTGTCTGTTTGTAATGTCAAATATTAGGCTTTTTTCATGCTCACACGGTTATTTGCACTATACATATGCTTAAAATACACTTTATATTTTTTTATCTGTCTGTTTGTTCCGGGTAATCTTCGAAACGGCTAGACCGATTTCAAACATTTTTCTCCAATGAAAGCTATAATATCAGGAAGTAACATAGGCTATATTTTATCCTGGTATTCCCACGGGAACGGGTACTACGTAGGAAACTGAAACCGAAGCGAAGCGAGGGCGGGTTGCTAGTTTATAAATATGAATGTCATTGCCTATATTCTGACATAATCATTGGTTCGTTGAGCAGAAACTTTACACCCGAATTACGCACAGTATTGTAAAAGAACATATCATCACAGCTCATATATTTCCCACTGCTGGGCTCGAGCCTGCTCCAGAATAGAAGGAAATATGCATATAACATCTATGCAAGAGAAGGAAAACTAGAAATGTAACCTATACCAACACGTCTGATAAGCGTGGCGTAGGTTAATTGCCCTCCCATTGTGGAGGAGGATCGTGCCCAACAGTGGGATAAAAGTGAGCTGTGATGATGATGATGATGAAATGATTACTGTCTCATTGTGGAGGAAACTTGCGTCTAAAAGTGAGACGTATATCAGTTTAGAGGATTATGATGATTGCTAATATCAATATCATCATCATCTTGCTCTTATCCCAATTACTTGGGGTCGACGCAATATGTCATCTGTTTTGACATATTGCAAAAAGTTTCGGCAATGACTTTTATGACCGGCCGCCTGCCTGACGTCAACCCTCCTTGGGAATGTAATGTAATCGTTGACCCAAATGGTACCAGATGGAGTTGGTCCGTGTCAATCTAGGGCTCTTAGTCGTCTTTTACGACACCCACGAGCAAAGCAAGGGTTGGTAGTATTCGAAGCCGCTACCACACAGCACAATTGCTAATATCAATAAATGATTTAAAATATTAGATCGCGCGTGTATCGTGATGATTCACTGGCGTCACTAATAATGATGTAAGTATAGTTCAGACTACGTCGCTGCCAGACGCAGACTGAATCAAGTAACGCCCACTGAACTACAAATGTCAATGCCGATTGTAACTGCTATTGAACTTACAAATACTTTCTTAGTAACAAATCAATTGCACAGATGGCGTAGTGGTTAAGATACCGACTTACCATGCCAGTAGCGTGGATTCAAATACAGGCGTGACAACACTATGCGATCCACAAATTGTTGTTCTGAGTCTGGATGTTATTTGTGTCCGTTAATTATACGAGTATGATTAAAATCGGCCAAGTGCGAGTCGGACTCGCGCACTAAAGGTTCCGTACCATTGACTAGGTAAACAAGTGCCTCCCTATTGCCATTATCGATATTGAGCAAAAAAATCAAGTTTTTTGTATGGGAGTCCCCCTTAAGTTTTTATTTTATTTTTAATATTTGTTGTTATAGCGGCAATACAAATACATCATCTGTGAAATTTTCAACTGTCTAGCTATCACCGTTCTTAAGATACAGCCTGGTGACAGACGGACGGACGAACGGACAGCGAAGTCTCAGTAATAGGGTCCCGTTTTTACCCTTTGGGTACGCAACCCTAAAAAGTTCTCCGCAATACAAGGATTATTTCCTTAGTGCAAGGTGTTGTTTTTTAAAGAAAAAAAATAGTAATGCCGTTGTGTTTAAAACTCTCAATTATCATCACCATTACAACCCATAAACATCCCACTGTTGGGCTCTAGTCTCCTCCATAATAGGTGGGAAAGTGACCTACTATTCCACGCCAGTCATCCGGGCTGGTATATTTCAAGTTTTCTTCTCTTATAGGGCGTCTACATGTTGGCCGAGTGCAGGCGAGCGATGGCGAACGCCAACGTGTGTACACCCGATTTGCCTTAGTTGGCCAACGCTCACCGTCGCTCGCCTAGTTGGCCGAGTAAATACAAGCGCCAACGTGTGGACAGCTGATTTGTCTTCATTCGCCGTCGCTCGTGATCACTTGCCTCACTTCGCCTCAGTGTCGGTTTTTGTGCACAAATAAAAGGCACTCGTCTACGCTCGGCCAATGCCGTCTACACGTTGGCCGAGTCGTCATTACACGGTTGACATCCATCGCGGTTAGACGTGTTTAATGTGATATTGTCGCTCAATATAAATGATTATATTTTCAAATTTGCATCACTACTTCTAGATATGCGACGTAAATAATTAGATCCAAGCCGCCCTATATGTTACCTAAAGTATCAAAATGTATGTTCATCATTCATCATCTTTTTAGCTAATATACGTCCTACTGTTGGGCTCGAGCCTCCTCCACAATAGGCGGGAAACTGACCTCAGTATTCCATGCTAGTCAGACAGGTTGGTATAGGATTTTATTTTGAGGTTTCCTTCTCTTGCATATATGTTATATGCTTATTATGTATTATATCCCTTAATCGTCTTTTACGACATTCACAGACAAGATAGGGACTGGTGAATTTTTTCTTACTAGGTCACCACACGGATATATCTTACACTGTTCTATTTCTGTGAATACTCAGTATCAACCACCTTCTTTTTTCCCACTTTACTGCGGTATACACTAAGATAATAGTTATATACGCTCATTAAATAAATAGTCGAAGCTGTAGCAACGTTAATGTCAACGTCCGTAGTGTTTCAGTGCACAATGAACACTGACATCGGCCAACGTGTAGACACTTCTACAAACGCTCGTCTACGTTGGCCACTCGCGTTGGCGTTCGCCGCACTCGGCCAACGTGTAGACGCTAGCACTCGCCTTGTACCTATTTGCCGACGCGGCGACGCTTGCGTTGGCCTAGGCTCGACCAACGTCTGTACGGGACTTTACATAGATGCCATACGCATAGGGATGCAAACGATACATCGATGTTTGCCATCGTTATTGATTATTGCGAAACATCGATGTATCGATGTTATTTTCTATGATATTTTAACATCGATGTTTTGCCTGACATAAATGTATGGTTATTTAAGTAAAACTTGCGTGACAGTTTATTTACCAGAGTAAATGACTTACGTATGTACGTTTTCGTAAAAACTGTTATTTTTAAACTCTCTAAAAAGGTAACCTGCTGCAGTTAAACTTGTAATAACTTTACAGAATAGAGAAATACATGTTAAATATAACTTTATTTCCTCAACTCTACATCTCCCTAGTTTTAAAGACTCACCTATTCAATGATAACATTGTTACAGTTAATAAATACAGCTTGCATGTTAAAATTAAAGTTGTTTGCACGATCATTAAATAACATCGATGTTTTGATACATCGATGTTTTTAGACCAAAGTTTTTTGTACATCGATGTTTGATCTGAAACATCGATGTATCGATACATCGATGCTTTTGGTTTCGATATTTGTACCCCTACATATGCATATTTAATCCTTTAGTCGTCTTTCACGACACCCACAGACAAGAGAAGGGGTTCTGAATTATATTCTTACTCCGTCACCACACAGAAATCTCCGAATACATGGCCTTATTTACTTTCTAAGTAATGTAGGTTCAGTCTATGAGACATTTTTTATGATTCATAATTCGTGTCGGCGCTAACCCCGCTACAATAGTAGGTGGTACAGGAAATAAATTCTTGAAGTCGTCAATTTATGTTTATTTAGAAAAAAAACTTAGATAACGACGCGAGGCTTTTATCTGGCTAGTTTCTTTAAAAAACACCCAAATAATTCTTTTATTGCGGAGGAATTTTTATTTATTTAAAAAAGGAGGCCCTCCATCATCTCAGCTTACATATGTCCCACTGCTGGTACTAATTCAGAATGTATTTATAGACCAGGGTCGATAATTTCTGAAACAAAAAAAAATAATAGTAGGATGAAACCCGTTGGAAAAGGAAGAAAATATAACAAAAATGAAAGTAAAAATAATTTACGGACGATCTGAAGTCGGGTAGTGAAAGGCGATGAGTTTTTAAGGGTATAAAATGGTTTATCTCTATTTCCGGCAAAACTACAAGTCATATGGAAAAAAATTAATCACAAAAGTTGTAGGTAATAAAGAGATCTACAACTTTTGTATTTACACTTTTTTCATATAGCCTCAAAATTTATGTGAAAAATTCAAATAACCAACTTTCTCGTTTTTATTTTTTACTTTTATATACAAAAACTCAGATGATTCTTAAACTTGTAGAAGTGGACCATTTTTTAGCAGATATGTACACAGGGTTCTAATTATCGATCTATTCACTACTCTGGAAGAGCTGATCTCCTGGTTTTGCCTATAATGAGTCATCACCATCATTTCAGCTCATATATGTCCCACTGTTGGGCTCGAGCCTCCTCCATAATAGGAGGGCAATTGACCTTATCATGCTGGTCAAACAGGTTGGTATAGGCTTTTATTTCGAGTTCTCCTTATCTTGCATAGATGTTATATGCTTACTAGGGCGATTTTTTTTTTGACTTCATTTCTGTTTTTTCGGTCCCATCGTGAAAACTCGTTGGAAATACCCAAAAAACAATTCCCTGAAAGTTTGAGGCCTTAATATTAATTTAAGTCCTAGACCAAGGCGTGTGAAGATTTCCCATTGAAAATACACGAAAACTCTGATTTTTTATTTTTAAATTTCTAAAGCTCAGCGGCATTTCATGGGATCACTTTGACCGAAGATTGTTTTTTCTCAGAATTGAACGCTCTACAAAAGTGCCCATTGCGGCAAAATCGTAACTCACACTGGCGAGGCAGTACGGGCCACTGAACCTAATTTTTCCATAAAATTCGCGTCTTTTCGCATTTATCTCGTAAATAACAAGAGCTACGGAAAAAATGTAAAGGACAAACTTGTAGGGATTTCAATTTTCTACAAAAAAAATCCTATGGAGCAAATCGCTAAGATAAATATTAAGCGAGACATTAAGCCTTGAATAGATTTTTCCGTGAAATTTTGGCCGATCATTAATTTAAACTTGTTAATATCTTGTTTTCTTTTTCTGTAATATTATATTTTTTGTTCAATATATTTTTTAAGGCTAGTTTTTTGGGTATTTCCAACAAGAATTCACGATGGGACTTATTAATTCATATATGTATTATAAAAGCACACATTTATATAAAGAAAATATGGTGTTCCTAATAAGTCAAGAATAATATTGGAATAACAAGTTTAAATCAATGATCGGCCAAAATTTCACGGAAAAATCTATTCAAGGCTTAATGTCTCGCTTAATATTTATCTTAGCGATTTGCTCCATAGGACTTTTTTTGTAGAAAATTGAAATCCCTACAAGTTTGTCCTTTACATTTTTTCCGTAGCTCTTGTTATTTACGAGATAAATGCGAAAAGACGCGAATTTTATGGAAAAATTAGGTTCAGTGGCCCGTACTGCCTCGCCAGTGTGAGTTACGATTTTGCCGCAATGGGCACTTTTGTAGAGCGTTCAATTCTGAGAAAAAACAATCTTCGGTCAAAGTGATCCCATGAAATGACGCTGAGCTTTAGAAATTTAAAAATAAAAAATCAGAGTTTTCGTGTATTTTCAATGGGAAATCTTCACACGCCTTGGTCTAGGACTTAAATTAATATTAAGGCCTCAAACTTTCAGGGAATTGTTTTTTGGGTATTTCCAACGAGTTTTCACGATGGGACCGAAAAAACAGAAATGAAGTCAAAAAAAAATCGCCCTAATGCTTACTATATCCCTTAGTCGTCGTCTACAACATCCACGGGCAAGATAGGGCGTGGTGATTTGTATTCTTACTCTGTCACCACACAGAAGCTATATATAATGAGTGATTGTCCAAATATTATCTATTTTTTTTTCCTTTACAGTTACTTTTTACGCTTTCACCTGGCGATGGCTACAGCTGTCCATACGGCCAGAACTGTCCATTTGAACCTGCACCACCCGGCCGTACACCAGGCTGTGCTCGACCTGGCTTCACCTTTTGTGTTCATCCAGACCCATATCCTGAGTAAGTATTGAACCATTCTAGTCACAATCCTCCATGATCATCATTATTATTATCATCATCACAATCACCATCACCATCGTCCTGCTCTTATCCCATTACATGGTCATCATCATCTTGCTCTTATCCCAATTACTTGGGGTCGACGCAATATGTCATCTGTTTTGACATATTGCAAAAAGTTTCGGCAACGACTTTTATGACCGGCTGCCTTCCTGACGCCAACCCTAGTTTTTTTTTTTTTTTTTTTCGCGCTGTGGAAATGCATTTACGCACACTCCCCCACCGGTGACAGACGGCAGAGTGTGTGGGACTCACCAGCCATTGCGTGACCGGAATACCCACTAAAACCACAGCGGCCCCTTCCGCGCTTTTACGGGGTGCCAGAGAGATCGTCTGATGACACTCGATCCCGGACATCCCTACGCATGGCCATTTAGCCACGTCCTATCGTCATTCAAGGCGGTGGAAGGAGTTGCGCATATCGGCGTCTCCTCCTCCCTAGCCGCCGCCGACGGAGCGAGTCAGTGGACGCAAGCGCCTCGCGTCCTCGCTCCGCAGCCTCCTTCCTAGTAATGACGGCCTCACAGAATGAGGCCATCGACGACCAACACCTGTCGCTGTCGAGCATCTGTGAAACGACGGTCGACAACGACAGGTCTATTCCGAGTTCCATCGATAGGACGTGGCGCTGGGACCCCCAGGCGGGGCAAACTCCCAATGTGTGGCGCGAATCGTCGATTGCTGCGCCACATTCATGGCATCCTGGGGTCCCTTCTCTTCCGATTTTATGCAGGTACTTACCGAAGACCCCGTCTCCGGTAAGCACCTGCACCATCCTAAAGGTTAAGTTGCCATGCCTCCTCGTGAGCCAGCGGTGGAGATGCGGTGCAACCGCATCCACAGTCCCCTGATCTGCTATCGGGGACTCCAGGTCTTCCCTCCATCGCCGGATGACTTCCCTTCGGGCTACTTCTTGTGCTCTGCCCAATCTCCTTGCGGAGACTTGCTCGCCGTTGGCCCGCACTGTGGCGCGGAACCGGTAAACCTCTGCCAACCCCTCAGCCACAAGCGGCCAAGGTGGGTCGCCTGCCAGTAGCGTCGCCGTAGTCCAGGACACTGTACGGTAACCCCTAATAGCCCTCACCGCCATGACACTCTGCGGTCGTCGCAGGAGGGCCCTATTGCGGGCAGTAAGAGATTCTGACCATATAGGGGCACCATACAGCGCCATGGCCCGCACGATTCCGGTGTAGAGCCGCCGACAAGACGACCCAGGGCCACCAGTGTTTGGCAGAAGCCTTCCCAGTGCCGCAGCCGACTTAGTGAGCCTCGGAACGAGCTGGGCAAAGTGTAACCCGAAGTTCCAATTTCTATCGAGGTGCAGGCCCAGATATTTCATCTGAGCCCGCACAGGCACGGCAACTCCAGACACACTGATGTGTGCTCCTCGGGGGGGACCCCGACGCGGGCCATGGAATAAGAGGGCCTCAGTTTTGTCCAACGAGACCCTCAGACCCAGCATTCCAATCCGGTCAACGACGAGCGCTATTCCTTCCTGTGCCAACCGGGAGGCTCCCTGGAAGTCAGCCCTCTTCACCGTGATGAGGGTGTCATCCGCGTAATAAATAACCCCCATTCCGGGAAGGAGCCGACCTCTCAGAAGCCAGTCAAATCCGATGTTCCACAGGATCGGCCCGAGGACCGAAGCCTGTGGAACGCCGCACCCCACCCGATGGCGATGAATGCGCCCGTCGCCCCCCTCCCAGAGCACATGTTTTCCCTCAAGGTACGCTTCCAGCAGCCTCCGGAGATACGGAGGCACTCCATGGTACCGAAGCGCCTCCCTCAATGTCTCGTGTGGGAGACTGTTGAAAGCGTTCTTTATGTCGAGCGAAACTGCCAGGAGTACTTCCTTGTTGGCCACTGTTTCAGTGGCCAAGGACTTTAGGGCGGCCAGCGCATCAATTGTGGAGCGGCCGCCTCTAAATCTATATTGATTCTCTGACAGTCCCGGCCCAACTTCCTCGAGGTGCTGGATGAGACGATCCGCAAGCACTTTCTCGAACAATTTAGGCGTCTCATCCAGCAGCACCAGTGGTCTGTACGCGGAAGGGGAGTCGACTGAGTGACCTTCCTTCCGCAGCAAGCATAATTTACCGCACTTCCATTGTTCCGGAAACTGCCCGGACCCCAAACATGCGTTGAGCAGTTCCCGGAGCCCATCCTTAAGGTATTGGGCGGCGATACCGAGTACGAACCCCGGGACGCCGTCGGGACCGGGCGCCTTTCTCTTTCCGGAAAGGCGGGAGAGAGCCGTTTCCATTTCAACATTGGTGATGGGTGGGATTGGAGTCTCCACTTCCATCACCGACCGAGGAGCCATTCTGGGGGGAACGTGTCCCACAGACTGCGGGAACAGCTCCCCCATTAACACCGTCAGGAAACCCGGGTCCATCGATTCGATAATGGGAGCGCCACATGCGCGAAGCTTGTTCCGCGCCCACTGGTATGAGCGCCCCCAGGGATCCCTATCGAGGCCTGCAATGAGCTCCTCGTGTGCCCTCTCCTACGCCAACCCTCCTTGGGAATGTAATCGTTGACCCAAATGGTACCAGATGGAGTTGGTCCGAGTCAATCTAGGGCTCTTAGTCGTCTTTTACGACACCCACGAGCAAAGCAAGGGTTGGTAGTATTCGAAGCCGCTACCACACAGCACTATATTATCCAATTACATGGTGTCGACGCAATATGTTCTCTTCTTCTACACAACCCTATTAGGTATCATCTATGGGTATACTCCCTCTCTATCCATGTCATGCATCCATCTTTTCTTTGATATTCTTTTGCCTTCTACAGTCATACTTAAAATTTTCCTTAAAATATTACTTTCATCCACAGTTCAGGTGTTTAATCTTTAACTTTGCCGGTACTGGCACAACTTTCAAACTGTCTCTTATATTTTCATTCATTATTAACCGATTTCAAAAAAAGGAGGAGGCCTGCTAGGGGTAAGATGATAGCTGATAAGGCTGATTTTTGCTATTAGTACCATATTACTATAGTCCAAAGAAAATTTACCTGTGAATACAAGCATTTTGGTAGTGCGCGTCTTTTGGTGAGCGAGAGATGGAGGCCTAAAGCCAACCTTAAAGCATCAACTTCATAGTGCCCCTGGTATTCTAGATATTTATGAGCAGCAGCTACTACTTACCATCAAGCAGGCTGCTTACTCATCTACCACAAAGGGGGCAATAAAAAAATTTGGAAATCGAAGCACTAGAAAATTACAGCAATTTATTATTATTGGGATTATCTATACTGGATATTTCTCTGTGTGGTAGATACCGGAGAAAGAATACAATTCACCACCCTCTTTCTTGCAAGTGTTGTAAAAGATGACTAAAGGACTATAATATACAAATAACATCTATGCAAGAAAAGAAAAACTCGAAATAAAATCTTATATCAACATGTCTGAGCAGCGTGATATACTTTTTTTTTCTTCGGCGACACGTTCCGCCGCCGGCCGCAGGCGCAAATACCTGCTCCTGATGCCGCCCTAGCCGAGGCCGCAGGTGACCGGACCGGGGATTTTAGTCGGTCACCCGCAGAGAGACTGACCGCGCGACGGCAACCGACGTCCCGGCACAAGGACGTCGAGAAGTGAGGGTACCCGAAAGGGTATTCCGTCGGACCGATCACTGACGACAGGTCACTCTGCTCCGGTGGTCGACCCAACAGCGATGGGTTAGGGGCCCGCGCGCCGTCCTTTCGTCGCCCCGGACGAAATGGACCGCATGTGCGGTCCATAGCCCGCCCATAAATAAAAAATGCAGCGAGATATACTATTGACCTAGTGGTCAATTCCCTCCATGTGTGGGAGGCTCAAGCCCAGCAGTGAGGACGTACACATATAATCATATGTGCTGAAATAATAATAATGTTAAAAATGTTTGTTTGATTTAGCACGCTAATCTCGGCCGCTATTAGACGAATTGAATAAATACTTTCGTGTTGCATGAAAGCTAAATGATTTTAAGCTACGACCAATGCAAAATGTTGCAAGAAAAGGGGGAAATTAAATTATTTTGAAAGCATCCTTTTCCTACGGCCCTCTATCTTTAACTCTCTCTGTTTTTCTTTAGACGAAGACGAAATTAGGCGATTTATAGTATACAGGATATGGTTATGGCATTGGTATATGCTCAAACACCTATATGTTTGTTTGTGGTTTTTGGATAATAAAGGTTTAAAGATTTATAAAAAAGCAGCAAAGAGTGTATCGTGAAGCAACATCATAAAAGTGAAAAAATTGTATTAGGGAGAAGCATTTTGATTATTCATCAATCCCTTATGGATATCATAAATTCTGTTATCATTAACTTCATAATCATCATCATTATCATTATCATTCCGCCTATCGCTGTCTACTTCCTCATATTTCGCCACAAAGTGCGGTCCTATGCTGCCTGCATCCAACGATACTTAACAAGGCTTATCGGGTCGTCGGTCCACCTAGTTGCCGTCCTATACTGGGTCGTCCAATACGTGGTCGCCATTCGAGAACCTTTCTTTCCCTGCGGTTGTCGGTTCGTCGAACGTTAGCATTAACTTATTTATATAAAATTATAAAAGCGAAAAGAGCGTATGTCTAACTCTTCGCCTATACCTGCAGGTAAGCAATACATTATTCTCCTTGTAAATGTTACCCCAATACTTTTCGTTACACAAAACGGTTACACAATAAAAATTCAAAGCACTCGCATTCACTTCAAGGCATCTTCAATGCGCTGTTTGTTTAAAGATGAAAAAATCTTTTTCAGAAAAGTAATTCGGCAGTTAATAGAAGCGGGCCAATATGACATAAGCACACTTTTAACTGACGAAATCAGACAAGAATTCTCATTGAGTAAGAAAAACGACTACCCATATGACTACGGACCGAACTCACTGCCCCACGTGGACCAGATCTCGCTGGTGAACGACCCATACACTAAGAACTATAATACCAAATATAACACGAGGTATAACCATGGTAAGTTATATATATACATATTAGCTAGACGAGGTACAGTACAAAAATTAAAAAAAAAAAGCGTGCGTGCAAAGTACGCATGTCAGAAGTGAAACTTCTTCATCCTTCAACCTTCACCCTTCATCCTTCATCCTTCACCCTTCATCCTTCATTCTACATCCTTCATCCTTTATCCTTCACCCTTCGTCCTTCGTCCTTCGTCCCTCCTCCCTCCTCCCTCATCCCTCATCCTTTAATCCGTCAATTATAGACGGATTTAAAAATAATATAAAATAGTATATATATTTCTGTCTCATTCTTTACCGGCTTCATCCTACACATTTTTGTATTTGTGTCTCTTACCTGTCGTTTTTTCCGTTGCATCCGGTTTGAAATCACAAAGACGTCATACCCGAGGGGTGGACGTCGGACAAAAAGAAAATTAGAAAATAAAATTGCACCATAGCACGAAATCATTCTAACGTGTGTTTTTCTTTTTTTAAAGTCTAACGTGTCTAAAAACACTTTACTTTAATAATATGTCTTAAAATTGACCACAGCGCCACCTACCGGGTCCAATTGTTAATCTCACACACAAAAATGTCATGAAAATCGGTCCAGTCGTTTAGGAGTTTAGACACATCCACCGCAGAGGATCCACCAACAATTGTTCCAAATCTAAATGTGGGATACATTTAGATTTGGAACAATGAGATTTACTTCATTGTGCAATTGAAGTTTTAAAAAAAATCTAAATGCGGCTTTCGACAGATTTAGATATAACATTTTTAGAAAGTTGTAAATATATATTTACATATTCATTCAGTTAAGAGAGTGGTATTCGGCTTAGCAGATAGAGAGAATGGATAACAGGACTGTCTTAGAAACTCATGCTATCACCAAATGCCATTCCCAATCCACGTGGCGATTATGACATTATCCACCCAATAGGGAAGCCCATATCCAACAATAGACCTCGTCAGACTGATGATGTACTACATAAAATACTGATAAATAACCTTTTTACGTTTCAGATATATTCTCCCAAAAAACACCACTACAGCCGCCATTAGCTGGCGACGCGACACCCTACAATATAAATGCAAATCAGTCGACAAATTACGCCAAATTTGGCTTCCATGGTTACTCTTCGAATGGCTACTGGAATCCGTCAAGAAACTTCGGTGATATCGACAAGAAACTGCGGCAAGGACACTTCGGCCTAAACCAGAATTTCTTTGATACGTCCAACTTTTATCCCAATTATGATGCAAATGATTGGTTTCGGCCGTCATCCAGTGGTGTTACCCGGTACAATTCTAATGAGTGGTGGAAGTAAGTGGAATTTTGTACCATTATATTATTTTTTTTAAGAGTATTGTAGATAACTAGGGCAATTTTAACTTTAGGTTAAATGCTAATATTTTGAAGACGATTCTTTATTCCCGCGCGATAAAAAAGTTGGCATTACCCCTTAATTTTGCATGGGAGTCGTAGAAATCAGCTGAAGGTTCAGATTATTTTTGTTGACTATGGACATTCCGTGTGGTGACGGAGTAAGAATACAAATCACCACTCTCTATCTTGCCCGTGGATGTCGTAAAAAACGACTAAGGGATATAATCGGCAAATAACATCTATGCAAGTGAAGGAAACCTCGAAATAAAACCCTATACCAACCTGTCTGACCAGCATGGTATAGTAAGGTCAATTTCCCTCCTATTGTGGAGAAGGCTCGAGCCCAACAGTGGGACTATATGAGCAGAAACGATGATGATGATGGATCAGACACACCCAGTCCATTCTATTCGGGGTGATGGAATTTCACCACCCCTTTCTTGTCCGTGGGTGTCGTAAAAGACGACTAAGTGATTTTTGCAGTTGAGATCTATGCAAGAGAGAGAAAACTCGAAATGCAACCCTAAACCAATCCATCTGAGCAGCGTGGTATAGTAGGTCGGTATCCCTCCCATTGTGGAGGAGGCTCGAGCCCAACAATGGGACGCCTATAAGCCAAAAAGTTGATTTTATCCTGAAAAATAAAAATTCTGTAATTTGTGCTAAAATCAATAAAAATATATAAAGTATAGAACCTACAATGAGGCTAAAATTATATATAGGTGTATTTCAAATTCATAGCGTGTGTTGGTTGGCTAAGAATATTAAACAATTTTTAAACCGCTGGTACCGTAGAATTCCGTTTATAAAATGTCTTGATTGTCCACGGAGCGACAAAATAATAAAATAAAATGTTCACCACCTCTTTCTTCCCCGTAATTATAGTAAAAATCCGCTTAGGGATATTAGCAAATAATTATTAATATTATGAAACTTAGAGCAAAAGCTTAAGCTAACCCGTCTTATTCAAATCGTTTATTATGCATAAACCCCGAGAGGGCACTTACATATTGTGAAGTTTACAAAATTAAAATAAATTATCCAAAAAAAATTAAACTACCATCGGATCAGAACGCGACTGCTACTGAGAAGATCCGCAAGAAACTCAGCGGGCTTGTCTATTGTTTTTTTTTTTTTTCTTCTTACAAGATATGAAATTGTGTACGACATGTTTTGTAAGAACTAACTCCAGTGTGATGCCCGTCCAACCACAAAATAGGAAAAATAATTCAAACGATTATGGCTGGACCAGATCCCACAAGCGGCACCCGATCAGGAGTTAACTACTAGAGCAGCCATCACTCCGCTCAACCACTGTGGAGGGAAGGGAGAAACCCGCTCCACGCAGATACATGTTGTCAGCGTGGTATTTTAGGTAAATTTCTCTCCCATTGTGCAGGAGGCCCGAGCTCAGCAGCGGGACATATGTAAGCCGCGAGGAGGATATGAAACCGATGTCCAACAATTACGTACATCAACTAAGAAAATAAAAATAAAGTGTCCCTGTAGAAATCTAGTTAATCAAGCATTAATACTCATTTTCTTAAACAGATACGTATCTCCATCGAGGTCTGACGTAACAATAGAGCGATCCGTGACGTTCCCGACACGAACAACGACATCTCGACGACGTAGGAATGCTGAACTCGTAAAGGAGAGCAAGAAACGAACGCTTAGTGGTGCTGAGGCTTTAAGAATAGCACTGGGTCTAGCAAAGTAAGTCTAGAATAAGACATACAGAACCATATCATCCCTCATCAACAGTTGTAACAATATGAAATAACAATATGAATAAGTTCCACATAGCATGGCTTCATGGATTCTGGCTTACACAAGATGCAGGATTAAGAGCGAAAAAGCGTTTCCTTTTTCTAACACATACATTATTAAAGGTGAAAAATTAGTAGAAAAGGACATATATATATATATATATATATATATATATATATATATATAATGTATACTTATATATAATTTTGTGACCATCAGCTTCTGGTCTTAGAATAGCGTTTATATGTTACACTAGCAATCCGCCCTCGCTTCGCTTCGGTTATAGGTTATAGTCGTTTTACCCGCGTAGTTCCCGTTCCCGTGGGAATACCGAGATAAAATATAGCCTAGTTTACGCCCTGATATTATAGCTTTCCATTGGTGAAAGAATTTTTGAAATCGTCCAGGCGTTTTGAAGATTACCCGGAACAAACAGACAGACAGACAGACAAAAATTTTTTAATTGCTATTTTAGGCATAGTTGTCGTGCAAATAACCGTGTGAGCATGAAAAAAGCCTATTATTTTGACATTACAAACAGACACTCCAATTTTATTTATTGGTATAGACTAGCAACCCGCCCTCGCTTCGCTTCGGTTTCAATTTTTTCCTGCGTAGTGCCCGTTCCCGTGGGAATACCGGGATAAAATATAGCCTAGTTTACTCCCTGATATTATAGCTTTCCATTGGTGAAAGAGTTTTTGAAATCCGTCCAGCCGTTTTGAGGATTACCCGGAACAAACAGACAGACAGACCGACAGACAGACAAAAAAAATATAAAGTGTATTTTAGGCATATGTATAGTGCAAATAACCATGTGAGCATGAAAAAAGCCTATTATTTTGACATTACAAACAGACACTCCAATTTTATTTATTGGTATAGATATGCATGACTTAACTATACTCAACTTTAATGAAACTTCAACAAAGACGGTGATCTAAGGATCTGCGTCGTAAGAAGATGCGATGCGTCATCACCTCTTTCTTTTCTTAAAACATAACTAGGCGTGTAGACAGAAAACATCATTGCAAGCTCATGAAGACTCCAATATACCTTTTGGTATATTGTCCTTCACGTTTTGGTATCACAACTTGTTCGACTTGTGTATTATAATATTAAAAACAACCGCTCATAAGGCCTATTCTCAGAAGTGGAACATATATGCTATAACTTCAGGTTCAGCTGTGCGTTCCAGACGAATACATAGGTCGTCGCCGGCGGCCGCCGCTGCTGGCGGTGCCCCGCGCGCGCACCAAACTCCTGCAGTGCACACCGCTGGTGCGGACGCTGCGTGTGCTTAACACACTCTCCCACCAAATAGATTTGTTCTCGTGTTCACTGAACGTATTCACAAAGGCCGCTTACTTCCTCTGTTGTTTAGAGTGACTTGTTTATTTAATTTTTTTTTCTTTTAGATAGTGAGAACATAACACTAGGTATAATATAGATTAAGATAGTTCACTACTCTGTCGCATTGGGCTTATTGCCTGTAATGATAGATGTAAGTTTTATAGTAAATAAATATAAATAAAAAAATAACATATAAAAAAAAACATATAAAAATAGAAGCTAAGCTAAATTTAAGTTTAAAGTATACGTAAGCGGTTCTACCGCTTAAGTACTCAAGAATTCGGTTTCTTGAAAAAAGTTTATCTTATGGTGTATATATAAGTAACCATAGTAGTAAATATTTGTGATATTTTTCGCATTAAGAAGATAAATGATTGTGTTTTTATACGTTTTGCATTTATATTTGCAGCGAAGACAGCTCTGCCGAGCGGTCCAGGCGACAGGCACTCGCGCCAGGCCAACAAGAACTCTGTGCCGCACGAACAGAATATATAAATCCTCGCGCAGCCCTCAATAACAAGGGCAGTTGGAAATACGTCGTTAACATGCCTGATAGTATGTCGCAGCTTGTGCGGACAGAGATTTGCACGTTCGTATTATTATCTCTATCTTTTGTCACTTAAATTAGACTTCATATAAATGGCATTTATATTATCATGCCATCTAGTTGTTACAAAAAAAAACGTTTCATTGTTGATACTAGTAACGACATCTATCGTGTACTAGATACAAAGTTTAATAAATTTATTTTTTACAATATCTAAAATGATTTCTTCCTACAATTGACTATGTATTTAGTATTAATAATTCATTTTAATATATTTTATATTATAGGTCTACGGAATGCAGTGGATTATGCACAATACCTCCTGGATACACTTCACGCTGCGAACAAAAATATATCCAGAAACGCTTAGTGGCTCTACAACCAAATGGACAAAACCTTTATACGGATGTATTCTGGATACCAAGTTGTTGCCAATGTACTATTACACCTAATTCAAACTAAAAGTAAATTACAAATTCACGACTTAATATAAACTTTTTTGCTTCGATATAAAGTTCTCCTATCTGATACTAGAGGGCACAATCTCATTAGTTATTTGTGAATCGTTATTATATTTAGTCAAGCAATTTACTGCCTAATTAAATTATAGAAATAAACATGACATATTAATATAGATTAATTATTGGATAAAATGGAGTATTACATCACACAATTATTATCCTGAGGCAGAGTATTAGTAAATGTAATTTTAACAAAGTAATAAATAAAAGTTTGACTTGAATGAGCACTTTTGTAAATATTAGTTAAATGTAATGTATAATATCAACAACTCTATCATAAATTATCTGTTTTCATTTCTTGTACTTATTAACTTTTTTATTTTTAATTTTCATAGCTATTAATAACTTTAATTATGTATTTTTATAAAATATATCAGTTTTTTTGTTCACATTTTTTAAAATAATTCATTTATAATACAAAAACCATATTTTTTTTTATTCTAATAATCACAGCCATGAACATATTTTTGCAGCCTATTAGAACATTGAGATTTTTTTCTTTATATTTGATAAAATATGATATTCATCCAGAAAGCAGATGGTATTCTATCTTATTACTACTTACGACTTACTGCGAACCTTAGCCCATTTATACCACTTGTCATGTATTGTTATTAAATATTTTATTTTATCTCCGTGGACGGGAACAGAAACTGCACGAGTGAAACCGCGGGACTTTGCCAGAAGAGCAAATATTCATGTATTCTTGGCGTCATCTATGTCCCGTTCTTGACTGTTAAAACCGACCGACTGTTAAAACAAAAAAGTCGCGTTTGTAATATAAAAATTAATGTCATTCATTTCAGCCCATATACGTCCCACTGTTGGGCTCGACCCTCCTCCAAAATGGGAGGGAAATTGACCTTCATACCTCACTGATCAGAGGGGCTGGTACAGGGTTTTATTTCGAGTTTATCTTTTCTTGCATAGATGTTGTATGCATATTATAATCCCATAGTCGCCTTTTACGACACCCACGGGCAAAAAAGGGTGTGATTAATTGTATTCTTACTCCGTCCCCACAAATGTTGACTGCAATCTAATGTTGATTAATTCAAAATACAGCATTATTACGTTTTTTCATGTTCTCATAAAAATTATAAATATACGTTCTTATTTTAACCTATTTCTGCAAGCGTTCCGATCTAATGTAAAAAAATGGCCACGTTATGTAGTTCTTCTGATTCCTATATCAGATTCTTTTTTATATATACTTTGTTATATAATTGTGTGTTTGTAAATCTTCGCAATGAAGATATATTTTCTTCGTGCGGCATAACTCATTTTGAATAAAAATAATAACTACATATATCTTTATAGTGTATTTTTAAAATAAGAAATGTATTAAATTTGATCATAAATTATTTTTTATCTTTTGTACATTCCGCTATTCATATTTTTAAGTAGGTTGTAATAAATGAAGTTATAATGAATGATTTTTATTTTCGTTTTTAATTCCTATCTTTCGCTGTGTAAGGACGGCTATAAATACTACTAAACCTTACACTGGTCCTACATTTTCCGTTTGGTAACAGAGTAAGAATACAATACACTGCCTCTCTCTTACCCGTGGCTGTCGCAAAAGATGACTAAGAGAGAAAAGCAGATAAAGTCAATGCAAGAGAAGGAAAACCCGAAGGCAAACCCTATGCCAATACGTCTGACCAGCGTGGCAAAGGAGTGCAAATTCGCTCCCATAAAGGAGGAGGTGGTACCAGATGGAGTTGGTCCGGGTCAATCTAGGGCTCTTAGTCGTCTTTTACGACACCCACGAGCAAAGCAAGGGTTGGTAGTATTCGAAGCCGCTACCACACAGCACCTATATGACAAGGAAATATGAAATAAAATATATATTAATAGCTTTTGATTGGTTTATTTAAATAAATGTACTAAAAGTAATTGCTAATTGTAAAGTATTTTTTTGGGTCAACGTGTGTCCCAAAAGCGCTTTGAGCACATTTTTTTTTGGATCTAATGGTGTCCCAAAAGCTCTCGAGGGGTTAAATAGACCTTTTATTTATTTACTTTTCGCGTGGGAAAATGAATTTTTTTACGCATGCCCACCTTTGATAGATGCAGGCATGCCGGGCTCAACATCGATTTATTATTTATCAGCGCAACTACCAGCTAAAAACCACACGCTGTTCCTGTCCCTCGGCTACGACGAAGTTTGGAACCGTTTTCACATGCACCATAACTCTACCGGAAGCTTTAAATAGACCTAGGCCAATTTCATTTGGTGCCGTTTGGTCAATACGTAAAGAGGGTTGACGTTAGGCAGGCGACCGATCATAAAATGATTGCCACACCTTGAGCAATATATACGATGAAAAATGTACATATTACACAGTCTAAAAATAATTGAGAAGAGAACAGAATAGTCTTTACTTTCTACCTCTAAAATCTTCTGAGACTATATAAGTCTGTTGAACAAGAGTCACCTCTAAAGCTGGCTTCTCTGCCTACTACACCACACCGGACGTTTCTGCCGAAATATAAGGGAGGCCTATGTCCAGCAGTGGACGGCGTTAGGCTGAATGATGATGATGATATAATTATCTCAGCTTGTATTCGTCCTACTCTTGGACTCCAACCTCCCCAATAGACGGCATATTGGCCTACTATATCACGCAGGTCAGACGGATTGGTATAGGGTATTATTTTTTGAGTTTTCCTTCTCTTGCATAGATATTATATGTATGTCGATAGTAAAAAGGTAAAGTAAAAAGGCGGAATGTACAATGTAAGGATTGGTAGTATTCGTAACCGCTACCACACTTAATAGATGTTATTATAAAATATCTAGTTTAATATTTTCTAACTACCTCATCATCATCATTTCAGCTCATATACGTTCCCACAGTTGGGCTCGAGCCTCCTCTACATTAGGAGGAAAATTAACCTCATTATAACCATGCTGGTCAGACAAGTTGGTATAGGTTTTTGTTTCGAGTTTTCCGTCTCTTTCATAGATGTTAGTTGCGTTTTATATCCCTTAGTCGTCTTTTACGACATCCATGGGGACAATAGGGAGTGGTGAATTGTATTTTTATTCTCTCACCATACGGATAGCACGGGTCGATAGGGATTATAACAGGAGATTATGATTGTGTAAATATTGGAATTAAATGTTATATATTTGTCGCAGCGTCACTACCTCTGGCGTGGTATGGGAATATATGGATATGGGATATCTTGATAGTTTTTAAGAAACAATCGATTACGGAAACGTCAAGTATTATACTTGGGTGTTTTTGATACAACGTTGGCAATGATTTTTGATGTTTGTCGTTTGACCGTTAACGTTTGAAATAATACCGAGCTTTCTTTATTGAGAGCAGTCCGTTGAATATTCAGTTGAGAACGAGACTTGAGGGCGAGCGGTCGTTGTTGCTGCCGTGTTGTATCAAATTCACCGCGGTTCCCTAACTAAGTTACATTAGCTGGCGGTATCCGTATAATTAGTGGTTATGATAGAAAAGTGTTAACGGTAATTGTTGAATACAGTTTAAAAGCAGCCATCCGAAGTATTATTTTATCCCCTCGCGATGTGTGACCGACCTGATAGTGAAACAGCACGGCGCCCTCCCAACCCCCGATATATTTATCTTTATATTATTCTAGCTGACCCAACAGGCGTTGTTCTGTTCACATAAGCTCCACCTATCGGGTCCAATTGTGAATCTAAATCATATTCGAATCCCCTTGAACATGCACAAAAAATTTCACCAACATCGGTCCAGCCGTTTAGGAGTTCAGTGACATACAACAATGACACACGTACACAAGAAATTTATGTATAAAGATAGTGACTAACTAAAGTCCGATGTAAAAGTGTTATTTTAAAAAGACACATTCCACCCAAGCTTTACAAATAACGTAACGTATTAATATTTTAAGGCTCGATAGTCAATTTGATTGAACGAGATAATCTCAGGAGCTACTGGTTCGATATTAAAAAAATATTTTAGTGTTGGATTGTCTATTTCTAGAAGACTATGTTATATATATATATAACGGCAAAACACTCACGTACTGAAATCGATTACGTTGATCTGGGTTCAGAGTATAACCAATGCTCATCATCAGGGAAAGTGAGCAGCGGCGTCTGCGTGGCCCCAGCGTGCACTGAAAGGAAGGAAGCCTATGGGCCAATAAATCATAACGCTATGAGCGTTAAGAATCGAGAATAAATATTGTTACAAAAATTGCTGTGGTTATTTGAAATATTAATTACATGTCATGCCTCGTACAGCATTTCAAGTCACCAATACAGTTTTTATGAACATCCATGATTATCGCTAGGGGTAGTTTAATCTTAGCTGCCGACAAAAGGAAGACCACAGCGTCTGCTGTAGCCGCAGCAACGGTTGGTACGGGCACGTCGGTACCTCTGGTTCAGCCAACACCTAATACTTCGGCAGTCATCCCTCCTGTTCAGCCCGCAACTACAGAGAGCTGGGCAACCGTCGTGAGGAAAGGAAAGAAAAAGTCTGCCTCTCCGACGGCCCCCGCAGCTGTTACACCTTCCACGACCATTTTGGCGCAAAAGAGATTGCAGTCGGCGCTTGCTGTCCCGCGCTCCCCGGCTGTAATCCTGAAATTGCAGCCGGAGGCTGAAAAAAAGGGGGTCACGTACGCCGACGCGATGATTCGCGCCGAGCAGGCAGTCAATCTCCAAGAGATAGGAATTAAAGAGGGCCTTAAAGTTAGACGCTCTGTTACTGGGGCTAGGGTCCTGCAATTGCCCAAGTCCCAGACAATGGAGGTAGCTGATCAGCTGGCAGCTAACTTGCGCACGGCGCTGGCGGGTATGGCTGATGTTGTTCGCCCGGTCAAACGTGCTGACATTCGGGTAACTGGGATGGATGACTCCGCCACTGAGGAGAAGGTGCGTGCGGCAGTAGTTCGCACATGTGGTTGCGATGCCGCAGAGGTCCAAGTTGGACAAATCCAGCGTGGCCCTCGCGGTATGGGTATGATGAAGGTGCGTTGCCCCGTCGCCGCCGCTAAAGCACTTGCTGATGCAGGAAGGCTCCTGGTCGGCTGGAGCTCGGCTGGGGTTCAGGTACTGGAGAACCTCCCATTGAGGTGCTTCCGGTGCCTGGAACTGGGGCATACGGCTCCGCTGTGTCCGTCCATTATTGACCGCTCTGAACTTTGCTTCCGGTGCGGCGACAGTGGACATAAGTCGCCTGCATGTGTGGCTACGCCGCGCTGTGCGATATGCACCACCGCTGGTCGCCCAGCAGAACACACGATGGGGGGGAGGCTTTGCAAAGCCCCCTCATCCAAAGGCAAGGTGGCCCAAGGACCTCGGGCCATAGCATCAGCCAGTAGTCACATAGTCCAGGAAGAAGCCGAAATGTCCAACTGATGGGAGACAGAGTACGCTTCCTCCAGGCGAATTTGAATCACTCCGCCGGGGCTCAGGACCTGCTACTGCAGTCCATGGCGGAGTGGGATATGGATTTGGCTGTGGTCAGCGAGCCATACTATGTCCCCCACTCACCGAATTGGGTGGGGGACCTTAGAGAAGATGTAGCTGTCCTGTCCAGAGGATGTGCCGGCCCCCCTCTCTACTCTTGCAGGGGCAATGGTTATGTTGTGGTGGGGTGGCGAGATTACGCCATTATTGGCGTCTATTTCTCCCCCAACCGCAAGCTGGCAGAGTTTAAGTTATTCTTGGACTCTGTCAGTGCCGCGGTCCGTCGTCAGTCGCCGAGGAGTATTGTTGTCCTCGGCGACTTCAACGCGAAGTCACGCACATGGGGGAACCCCACCACAAACGCCAAGGGCGCAGCCGTCGAGCAGTGGTCCCTACTCTCTGGTCTGTCCCTCCTTAATAGAGGGACCGTCCATACCTGCGTGCGGCATCGGGGTGGGTCTGTGGTGGACCTATCGTTTGCTACCCCCGGTATTGCTCGCGAGGTGAGCAACTGGAGAGTAGAAGAAGGGGTGGAGACTCTCTCAGATCACCGTTACATACGGTTCGAGATCTCCGCCCCTCGGGGACCACCAGGGCCCCGGCGCGGAACAAGGGGTAGATTCCCTAAATGGGCCATTGGCCAATTAAATCTGGAAATGGCCCGGGAGTCTGCTATAGTACAGCGCTGGGGCGCGGCAGGACAGCTGGCCCCAAGTGTGGAGAGGCTCGCAGGCCAAATAAGAAGTGCCCTTGAGGCAGTGTGCGATGCAGCGATGCCGAGAGCTCGGCGAAGGCCGCCGCGTCGTCAGGTATATTGGTGTCACTCGAGATTGCTAATCTGCGGGTGGCCTCTAACCGGGCGCGGCGTGCCTACATCCGATATCGTCAAAGAGGTAACCGGGATGACGTCCTTGAGGGTCAGCTGCGGACTGAGTATAAAACAAAGAAGAAGACTTTGCAGCTGGCCGATCCGGGTTGAGAGCCCTCAGCGCTCACCCATAGTCCGCGTCAAGCTGTCAAGGCCATCTGCGGCCAACAGCTGTATACACACAAAAAAAAAAATTGCAGCTGGCCATCAGCCAGGCGAAGGAGAGGGCTCACGAGGAGCTGCTTGCAGGCCTCGACAGGGATCCATGGGGGCGCACATACCAGCGAGCGCGGAACAAGCTCCGCACCTGTGGCGCCCCCATCGAATCGATGGAACCGGGCTTCTTGTTGAGGCTAATGGGGGAACTGTTCCCGCGTTCAATGGGACACGTTCCCCCTAGAATGGCTCCTCGGTCGGTGGTGGAAGTGGATATGGATTCCACCCATCACCGACTCTGAAATGAAAGCGGCTCTCTTCCGTCTTCGCGGGAAGAGGAAGGCACCTGGTCCAGACGGCGTCCCAGGACTCATCCTCGGTGTCACCGCAGAGTATCTTGAGGGTCAGCTCCGGGAACTGCTCAACGCGTGTTTGAGGTCCGGGCAGTTCCCGGAGCAATGGAAGTGCGGAAAATTATGTCTGCTACCGAAGGAGGGTCGTCCAGTCGATTCTCCTTCCGCATACAGGCCACTGGTGCTGCTGGATGAGACGGCTAAATTGTTAGAAAAAGTGTTGGCGGATCGTCTCGTCCAGCACCTCGAGGAAGTCGGGCTGGGACTGTCAGAGAGACAATACGGATTCAGAGGCGGCCGTTCAACAATTGACGCGCTGGCCGCCCTGAAGTCCTTGGCCACCGAAGCAGTGGCCAAAAAGGAGGTCCTCCTGGCAGTTTCACTCGACATAAAGAACGCCTTCAACAGTCTCCCACACGAGACGTTGAGGGAGGCGCTCCGGTATCATGGAGTGCCTCCGTACCTCCGGAGGCTGTTGGCGGCGTACCTCGAGGGAAGGCACGTGCTCTGGGAGGGGGGTGACGGGTACTTACATCGCCATCGGGTGGAATGCGGCGTTCCACAGGACTCGGTCCTTGGTCCAGTCCTGTGGAACGTTGGGTTCGACTGGCTCCTGCGGGGTCGGCTCCTTCCCGGGATGGGGGTTATTTGCTACGCAGATGACACCCTCATCACGGTGAAGAGGGCTGACTTTCAGGGGGCTGCCCGGTTGGCACAGGAAGGAGTAGCACTCGTCGTAGACCGGATTGGCATGCTGGGTCTGAGGGTCTGAGGGTCGAGGTCCCCCCCGAGGAGCACATATCAGTGTGTCTGGGGTTGCCGTGCCGGTGCGGGCCCAGATGAAATATCTAGGCCTGCACCTTGATAGTAAATGGAATTTCGGGCCACACTTTGTCCAGCTCGTCCCTAGGCTCACCAAGTCAGCCGCGGCGCTGGGAAGGCTTCTGCCAAACACTGGCGGTCCTGCGGTCCATGGCATTGTATGGTGCCCCTATCTGGTCGGAGTCCCTCACCGCCCGCAACAAGGCCCTCCTGCGCCGACCGCAGAGAATCATGGCGGTGAGGACTATCAGGGGTTACCGTACGGTGTCTTGGACTGCAGCGACGCTATTGGCAGGCGACCCGCCTTGGCCGCTTGTGACTGAGGCGTTGGCGGAAGTTTACCAGCTCCGTGCCGCAGCGCGGGCCAACGGCGAGCAAGTTATTATTTTTTTTTTTTTATTAATTTTTTTTTTTTTTTTTTAAGACAATACCCTGCACTAAGGAAATAATCCTTGTATTGCGGGGGACTTTACAAACATACAATTAACGGACACAAATTACATCCAGACTCAGAACAACAATTTGTGGATCGCACAAAGTGTTGTCCCGCGTGGGATTCGAACCCCCGACACTGGCAATGTAGGTCGCTATCTTAACCACTACGCCATCTGTGCAGTCTCTGCAAGGAGACTGGGCAGAGCGCAAGAAGTGGCCCAGAGGGAGGTTATCCGGCGGTGGAGGGCAGACCTTGAGTCCCCCGTAGCAGGGCGGGGGACTGTGGAGGCGGTTGCGCCGCATCTCCACCGCTGGCTCACAAGGAAGCACGGCAACCTAACATTTAGGATGGTGCAGGTGCTTACCGGACACGGGGTCTTCGGTAAGTACCTGCATATGATTAGAAGAGAAGAGGCCCCCGGATGTCATGAGTGTGGCGCGCCAACTGATGATGCGCGTCACACATTGGAAGTATGCCCCGCCTGGGGGCCTCAGCGCCACGACCTGTCAGCGGTTCTCGGAGCGGACCTGTCGCTGCCGACCGTTATCACAAAGATGCTCGACAGCGACAGGTGCTGGTCGTCGATGGCCTCATTTTGCGAGGCCGTCATATCCAGGAAGGAAGCGGCGGAGCGAGAACGCGAGGCAAGCGCCTCTGCTGACTCGCTCCGTCGCCGGCGACCCGGGAGGAGGAGGCGACAATATGCGCACCTACTCCCACTGCCCTAAATAATGACGACAGGACGTGGCCAGACGGCCATGCGTTGGAGTGCCAGGGATTGAATGTCATCAGACGATCTCTCCGGCACCCCGTAAAAGCGCGGAAGGGGCCGCTGTGGTTTTAGTGGGTATTCCGGCTGCGGACGTGGCCGGTGAGTCCCACACAACCCCCGCCCACTGGCGGGGGACTGGGCGTAAATGCATTTCCACAGCGTGAACAAAAAAAAAAAAAAAAAAGGGGTAGTTTAATCTTAAATGTCCTGACACCTTTTTCTGGGCAGATCCGTCAGTGGCAGGGTCGTCCGTTCTGTGCGGGGTGACGAAAGCACAGCGCATGCCCTCAGAAGGGCCGAGTCATCCATTCATCCATCCATCAGCCTACAGACGTCCACTGCTGGACATAGGCATTCCCCACGAGAATGCCACTTTCACTTTTTTTTTTTTCACACACTTTCTGAGGGTAGGTGTTTGCGTGTGGTGGCTTTTGGTGCCTTTAGTATTACCTAAACTCATTGCACGCATTCATACTCCCTTCACTTTCGTCACGATAGGCAGCGGCCTAGCAAAGGTCCATAAGCGGCAGTATCACTTACCATCAGGTATACTGTTTGCTCGTTTGCCACCATTTGCAATAAAAAAAATAATAATAATAAAAAAATTGAAATACGGCAATCCGTAGGGGAACAGGTGTAACCGACTTGCATGAAGAATTAGCACGCTGAAGTAGCAATGGGCAGGATACATCGTTTGACGAACCGAGAACCGCTGGGTAAGTAAAGTTCTCGAGTGACGACCAGGTATGGGACGACGCAGTATAGAACGATCCCCAACTAGGTGGACTGATTACCTGGTAAAGGTCGCTCGGCCTCGTTCAATGCAGGCGGTACAGGACTACAGTTTGTAATGAAACATGGGAAAGGCCTACGTCCAGCAGTGGACGGCAATGGGCTGAATGATGATGATGATGACGATGACAGTTTAAAACAACACGCTTCAAAGATAAATCGAGCTATCATTATCATCTCGGCTCATATACGTTACACTCCTGGGGCTTGAGCCTCCTCTACGGTAGGAAGAAAACTGACCTAAGCATGCTTGACAGATTAATTGGTATAGGGTTTTGTTTCGAATGTTAGCTCTCTTACATAGGCGTTATATGCGTTTTATATCCCTTAGTCGTTTTTTACGACATCCACGGACAAAATAGGGAGTAGTGCATTGTATTCTTATTCCGTCACCATGGCTATAGTGTCAAAAAAAATCTTAACATAGGAATGAAATAATGAAAGAAAATATTAATATTATTGTGAAAAAAAAACGTCGGGCGCTTTGGGCTGCATCTCCTGTAGCATATTTGGACTAATCGTTCTTATATCTTCCAGAACTGATGATCTGCAGAGGAGGTCTGAGCCTTTAAGTGAGACATCTAGTATAAGCTAGAATGATGAAGATGATGTTCTATTATTGCAGATAGAAATCTATCATGAGTGCAGCTGTAGAAAAAAATGTTCACAAATGGTAGCATTTTGCATTACATAGTTGGGAATTTTCTGTGTGGTTACAGAGTAAGAATGGAATTCACCATCCCCCTGTCCTACCCGTGCATAATTTAAAAGATGACTAAGGGATATAATACGCCTGTAAATCAATGCAAGAGAAGAAAAACTCGATATAAATACCTGTACGTACACTTCTGACCAGCGTGATATATCAAAATCAATTTCCCTTCTGTTGTGAAGGCGGTTCGAGCCCAGCAGTGGGGCGTATATAACTTGATACGAAGATAATGATGATGATAATGACATAGTTCGGGTAGAATGCCATCAAAGCAAAGTTGAATAAGTAAAACCTGCGAGCGACACTTAGTTACAATTTTAGATTGAGTCTTTAGTCATGGTGAAAGAGTCATCGAATTAACAACGCTGCCGCAACAACTTCTGCCTTAAAGGTTGCCAGCACAATAGAATATATTATTTAAACAAAACATTTTGTTTTAATTTTCACAGACAGCGTAGCAGTTAAGATAGCGATGTACCGTGCCAGCGTGGGGTTGAGGGTAGCCCTGGAAAAGATGGAGGCCCTTTTGTTTCATGGCCTCCGTACCGCCGGGCCTTCCGCCGGCGCTTCGATCACCGTGAATTCGGTTACCATCAGCATCCGGGCCCACATGAAGTACTTGGGCCTGGTGCTCGACAAGCATTTTTGGTTCCGGGAGCATCTCCATCGACTTGTTCCCCGGCTTGTCGGCGCGGCGTCCGCCCTTTCGTGGCTGATACCGAATGTGGGCGGATCCAGCACTACGTGCCGACAGCTGTACACGGGGTGATCCGGTCGATGGCCCTGTACGGCGCACCAGTGTGGGCGGGGTCCCTGACCGTCCGTCTGTGGGGCCCTCTTGTGGCGACCATAGAAGGTTGTGGCGATCAGGGCCATATGCGGTCACCGCACGGTGGCGACGGAGGCAGCGTGCCTCCTGGCCGGAACCTCCCCGTGGGACCTGGAAGCGGAGATGCTCGCCCGCGTCGGTATGGTCTCGTTGTGGGAAATTACCGCCTGGCGGGTCGACGCCCGCCGAGAAGTCATTGCCCATTGGGCAGTCCAGCTGGAGAGTCCTCGTTATGGTGTCAGGACCGTCGAGGCCTTCCGGCCGGTGCTGATGGAGTGGTTGGAGCGGACGCACGGGGTGCTTTCCTTCCGACTGGTGCAAGTGCTTACGGGGCACGGTTGCTTTGCGAAGTACCTGCACAAGATTGTCAGGAGGGAGAGCACACCATCCTGCCACCACTGCAGTTGCGACGAGGACACGGCGCAGCACAAGCTCGAGGTGTGTGCTGCGTGGGAGGGGGAGCGCCGTGAACTCGTCGCGATTATCGGTGCCGAACTGGCGCTGCCGACCATCGCCAGGGAGATGCTCGTTAGCATCAGGAACTGGGACGCGGTCGCCGCCTTCTGTGAGGCCGTAATCCCATGGAAGGAGGCAGCGCATCGTATGCGAGTAGAGCTCTTATTCGGCGACACGTTCCGCCGCCGGCGACTCGGGCGGCGCAGACGCGAGTATCTGCGCCTAATGCCGCCCTAGCCGAGGCCGCGGGCGATCGGACCGGGGACCTGTCCGTCACTCGCAGGGAGGCTGACCGCGCGACGGCAGCCGACGTCCCAGGACGTCGAAAGATGAGGTTACCCGAAAGGGTATTCCGTCGGGCCGACCACTGACGACTCCCAAGCAGGACAACAGTTTGTACGTTTCCACAAATAATGTTATGACTCTGAATGTGATTGTGTCCGTTAATTATATATTTGTAAGGTTCCTCGAATGATTCATTTCTTAGTCCAGTATGTTGTATTTTTAATTTAAAAAAAGGCTTATACAAAATATTAGGTTATTTTCAAATTAAAGTTCAAATTCTTGCTGTCCGTCCGGTGACGGAATAAGACTACATTTTACCACCCCATTTGTTCCACTTTACCATCCTATTTACCCGTGGGAGTCACAAAGGATGACTAAGAGATTAATACGCAGATAAAATCGATGCAAGGGTAAGAAAGTCGATATAAAGCTCTATACCAACCGTTTTAAATCGAATTTACAATCAGTTTAGCATAAGATTTTATAATTAACTAGCTGACCCAACAGACGTTGTTCTGTTCAAATAAAATAAAAGGAATTCTTCCTGAAATCGGCTGTCAAGCGCCACCTACCGGATCCAATTGTGAATCTAAACCATTCTCGAATCCCCTTCAACACTCAAAAAAATTTCGGCAACATCGGTCTAGCCGTTTAGGAGGAATTCAGTGACATACACACGTACACAAGAAATATATATATATAAAGACTAGTTGACACAACAGACGTGGTTTTATTCAAATGAAATAAAAGCAGCGCCACCTACCGAGTCCAATAGGGAATCTAAACCATCTTCGAATCCACTTGAATACACACAAAAAAATTCGTCAACATCGTTCCAGCCGTTTAGGAGGAGTTCAATGACATACACACGTACACAAGAGATTTATATATAAAGACTAGCTGACCCAACGGGCGTTGTTCTGTTGTCCAGCCGTTTAGGAGGAGTTCAATGACATACACACGTACACAAGAGATTTATATATAAAGACTAGCTGACCCAACGGGCGTTGTTCTGTTGTCCAGCCGTTTAGGAGGAGTTCAATGACATACACACGTACACAAGAGATTTATATATAAAGACTAGCTGACCCAACGGGCGTTGTTCTGTTGTCCAGCCGTTTAGGAGGAGTTCAATGACATACACACGTACACAAGAGATTTATATATAAAGACTAGCTGACCCAACGGGCGTTGTTCTGTTGTCCAGCCGTTTAGGAGGAGTTCAATGACATACACACGTACACAAGAGATTTATATATAAAGACTAGCTGACCCAACGGGCGTTGTTCTGTTGTCCAGCCGTTTAGGAGGAGTTCAATGACATACACACGTACACAAGAGATTTATATATAAAGACTAGCTGACCCAACGGGCGTTGTTCTGTTGTCCAGCCGTTTAGGAGGAGTTCAATGACATACACACGTACACAAGAGATTTATATATAAAGACTAGCTGACCCAACGGGCGTTGTTCTGTTGTCCAGCCGTTTAGGAGGAGTTCAATGACATACACACGTACACAAGAGATTTATATATAAAGACTAGCTGACCCAACGGGCGTTGTTCTGTTGTCCAGCCGTTTAGGAGGAGTTCAATGACATACACACGTACACAAGAGATTTATATATAAAGACTAGCTGACCCAACGGGCGTTGTTCTGTTGTCCAGCCGTTTAGGAGGAGTTCAATGACATACACACGTACACAAGAGATTTATATATAAAGACTAGCTGACCCAACGGGCGTTGTTCTGTTGTCCAGCCGTTTAGGAGGAGTTCAATGACATACACACGTAGGTACACAAGAGATTTATATATAAAGACTAGCTGACCCAACGGGCGTTGTTCTGTTGTCCAGCCGTTTAGGAGGAGTTCAATGACATACACACGTACACAAGAGATTTATATATAAAGACTAGCTGACCCAACGGGCGTTGTTCTGTTGTCCAGCCGTTTAGGAGGAGTTCAATGACATACACACGTACACAAGAGATTTATATATAAAGACTAGCTGACCCAACGGGCGTTGTTCTGTTGTCCAGCCGTTTAGGAGGAGTTCAATGACATACACACGTACACAAGAGATTTATATATAAAGACTAGCTGACCCAACGGGCGTTGTTCTGTTGTCCAGCCGTTTAGGAGGAGTTCAATGACATACACACGTACCTACACAAGAGATTTATATATAAAGACTAGCTGACCCAACGGGCGTTGTTCTGTTGTCCAGCCGTTTAGGAGGAGTTCAATGACATACACACGTACACAAGAGATTTATATATAAAGACTAGCTGACCCAACGGGCGTTGTTCTGTTGTCCAGCCGTTTAGGAGGAGTTCAATGACATACACACGTACACAAGAGATTTATATATAAAGACTAGCTGACCCAACGGGCGTTGTTCTGTTGTCCAGCCGTTTAGGAGGAGTTCAATGACATACACACGTACACAAGAGATTTATATATAAAGACTAGCTGACCCAACGGGCGTTGTTCTGTTGTCCAGCCGTTTAGGAGGAGTTCAATGACATACACACGTACACAAGAGATTTATATATAAAGACTAGCTGACCCAACGGGCGTTGTTCTGTTGTCCAGCCGTTTAGGAGGAGTTCAATGACATACACACGTACACAAGAGATTTATATATAAAGACTAGCTGACCCAACGGGCGTTGTTCTGTTGTCCAGCCGTTTAGGAGGAGTTCAATGACATACACACGTACACAAGAGATTTATATATAAAGACTAGCTGACCCAACGGGCGTTGTTCTGTTGTCCAGCCGTTTAGGAGGAGTTCAATGACATACACACGTACACAAGAGATTTATATATAAAGACTAGCTGACCCAACGGGCGTTGTTCTGTTGTCCAGCCGTTTAGGAGGAGTTCAATGACATACACACGTACACAAGAGATTTATATATAAAGACTAGCTGACCCAACGGGCGTTGTTCTGTTGTCCAGCCGTTTAGGAGGAGTTCAATGACATACACACGTACACAAGAGATTTATATATAAAGACTAGCTGACCCAACGGGCGTTGTTCTGTTGTCCAGCCGTTTAGGAGGAGTTCAATGACATACACACGTACACAAGAGATTTATATATAAAGACTAGCTGACCCAACGGGCGTTGTTCTGTTGTCCAGCCGTTTAGGAGGAGTTCAATGACATACACACGTACACAAGAGATTTATATATAAAGACTAGCTGACCCAACGGGCGTTGTTCTGTTGTCCAGCCGTTTAGGAGGAGTTCAATGACATACACACGTACACAAGAGATTTATATATAAAGACTAGCTGACCCAACGGGCGTTGTTCTGTTGTCCAGCCGTTTAGGAGGAGTTCAATGACATACACACGTACACAAGAGATTTATATATAAAGACTAGCTGACCCAACGGGCGTTGTTCTGTTGTCCAGCCGTTTAGGAGGAGTTCAATGACATACACACGTACACAAGAGATTTATATATAAAGACTAGCTGACCCAACGGGCGTTGTTCTGTTGTCCAGCCGTTTAGGAGGAGTTCAATGACATACACACGTACACAAGAGATTTATATATAAAGACTAGCTGACCCAACGGGCGTTGTTCTGTTGTCCAGCCGTTTAGGAGGAGTTCAATGACATACACACGTACACAAGAGATTTATATATAAAGACTAGCTGACCCAACGGGCGTTGTTCTGTTGTCCAGCCGTTTAGGAGGAGTTCAATGACATACACACGTACACAAGAGATTTATATATAAAGACTAGCTGACCCAACGGGTGTTGTTCTGTTGTCCAGCCGTTTAGGAGGAGTTCAATGACATACACACGTACACAAGAGATTTATATATAAAGACTAGCTGACCCAACGGGCGTTGTTCTGTTGTCCAGCCGTTTAGGAGGAGTTCAGTGAAACACACACGTACACAAGAAATTTAGATATAAAGATTAAGACGGTAAATGGCGACAAATCATTATTATTATAAAATGGAAGAAAAAAAGGCAGACTCATCTCTTTCTCACGGTTAATCAATACATCAAACACCACAATCAAATGGAAGGACTACGGGATAGGATCAAGGTATTCCACCTTTATCCGAGTTAAAGAAGACTACCCTATCTCTACTAAATAATTCTCTTACTAAATAATAAGGTTTTATGTTGAGTTTTAAAGTCAATTTCGGTACTATTGTCCAGTTATGCTGGAGCTCTGAGCCCAAAAGTGGGACATACATGGTCTGAGAAGAAAAAGATGCCTGAAATTCAGATGATTATACGAGATCGTAACTAATATTATAAATTCGAACGTGAATCTGTTTGTCTTGTTTTCACTCCTTAACTACTAAATACATGACGTTGAAACTTCACACACAGAACTCAAAAAAAATATATAAGGTAAGAGCACCGGTAGTGGACCATTTAAGGCCATAAAAAATTCTTTTATATTGCTAAATCTTAATTTTCATTCGAATTCAATTAGTGTTTCTTTTTCTGAATTCTGTGGAAGTTTTTCAACGACATTAAACTAGTACTTTTGCTTATACAATAATGCAATAAAATAAAAAAAAAATAAATAAAACCTGCTATTAGTGAATCAGTAGTTGACCACTGAACAAACATGAAAATCTTTTCATTTCATTTCAAACTGATATACTACGATGAAATGCTTTCATTACCTACTATAAACTTTAATATAACGAATGCATCTAAGAATATAATCAAAACATTAAAGTAAATACGTTTTTCATTCATTTTTATATAATTTCATAATATCATTTAACATATTATATTACAGGTTTCTTATAAAAGATGCATTTCAATATCCCACTTCTGATCATATATTATTAAGACATTTTTTTCAGTATTCATGCGGTGAGTAACATATTTTCCTTCTATTGAGTTAACGAGACAACCGGGGGTGAAATGGCCACGATCTACAGGGGAAATTTCAACCCTTGGACCCGCAGGCCCGCACCCCCGGGGTTACTGAGCCTACCTTAACAAATTTTCTCTTAACCTTATAGCGTTCGATATGAAGGAAATCCTTTGAAGGATATATGTTTAAATTGATTAGACACTGCCAGAAAAATATAGGGAAATAACAGAGTAATCTTTTCAATTGTTTATGATTAAGATTTTCGAGATATTGACGAATATTTTTATACATTATAAGAGATAAAATATATTTGTTAAACTTACAAAATATCAAAAAGATACTTTTTCTTTATTCATAGATAATTTAATAAAAATAAAGGTCAATGACATTACAGTAAGTGTTGATCAATAAATCGGCTTCAATATAGAATTATCGATATATTAATAATAAGCCTATAGAACATAAGCATTGAACAATAATTGACCTTTACAATCAATAATGGTAGCCATTTTTAAACTATTAGATACGAAGTCCTGTTATGAATTAATAAATAAAATATAAATATATTAAATTATATAGGATAAAATAATTGTTTATAGGTAATCTGTTATTATCAGTCATATCGTCATATACATTAGGTACGGTACATAAGACATTATTTCTCTTTACATTAGTGAAAATTACCCAAGGATTTGCTTAAATTTTTCGACCGCCTGCCAAATAGCCATTTGACAATGAATTGTGAATATATCCACTATTGATAATGACCGCTACTTTCTGTTCTTCTAACTCATATATTTATAATTCTGAAACAAAACCGTCCGACAAATTCAAAACACTTATGGCACTATAAATTTAGGAGCACTTAGCAAGTGCTAAATGTGACGGCTTTTCGGTTTCCAAAAAAAAAATAAGCAAAAAGTCGTACGACACGCGTAAAAGTAAAAGAGGAAGCGGGGAAAAAATCAATGCCTGCGTTTTATGTTCTGTGCGTCTGACAGATCGGTTGGCATGGCAACCACGACAGGGGCTGCGCTCGGCGGGAAAAAAGGACTTATGTCAAAAGCGAAAACAACAAAATGGCGGCTACGCTTCCCGCGCAAAGTCGTAGTGTTGTCGGTCCGTTCGCATTTAAGCTTTTATTGTTTTCGGAAGTGGAGTGTGCGTCGTGCGAACGAGACAGAAGATAGGGTAAGGGATCCGGTAATCGATATTACGCACTTTTGTAGCAATGAAATTGGCGTACCACGGTGCAAGAACCACGTTTGCACATGTTGCAACTATGTACTTGTAAATTTTTGGACCACCAACATTTATAAAATAAATTATCTATAAAGTTTTTAGAACGATAACGAGTTGTGAAACTTATCAAGTCACTCGAATGAAACTTAATGGAAATTCAAAATTAATTATTACGTTTAATTAATGTTACGATATTACAACTGCGTCATGTTTTATGATAGAAAAAATAATAATCGTTCTGGTATACATTTGCCAGATGTTTCGATTATGAGGTATAGAGAATAATGACGTTTGAACAGAAACTGAGTAACAGAAACGTGAGTGGTGAAATTGTGATGACTCACTGGTATGGGGCGCGAGGGCGAGGATTCATAGGTAACTATAGTTCTCGGAAAAGAAAATGCTTTCAGTTCCTAGATTTGTAATAAAATATAACGTCATTCGTATTAATACTTTCTAGATAGTTTTTGTATGACTTTGTCGAGTTACAGGACTTTTATTATTATATAGTTCAAATAAAAGTTATTTTCCTATGTAAATTATTATTATTATTAAATCCATAGAGTAATTTTTCGATTCGTAATAACTGGGTACCTTGGCCGGCAAGATACGTACAATCTTTTATTATTTAAAACGTGTTCATGACTCATTTTATTTCTTTTTGATTTTATTATCTTCCATGCGTTTTTGCTGGAATTAATTTTCTTTATTCATTTATCATATGCATGTTATAAAGTAGAAACCAAATTGTTTTAATTTGATAGTTAATGCCTTTTTATTTGAAGGATAGGGCAACTGCTATGATACAAATACGATAACCTGGCGTTTTCATCTTACTTTAAGCTTATCTCTTCAATCTAAGATTAAAATGGTTTAGACGTTTTAAGAGATCGCAAAGACGGGGTTCAATTCAAAATGATCTAGTCAAGTGTACTATCCCTCGGCACGAGACCACGGGGCACCTCAGCCTGCAGATTCTGAGGGGAGTTTACCGCCACGTACAGGCAACACCGTTCGACCAACATATACTGGGGTTCAAACCCTCTTTGCACCTTACATCCTGAACGCAAAACAATCGGAAACATCAACCTGTCGCGAAATGGGGACAATTGTCGCACCCTCTTAGCGAAAATTGCGTAATAATTCCATTAACCCTTTCGTAAAAGAAACTTTCTACTGTTGTAGTTTAAACTTTTAAACTTTAACTATAATTTGTTGCCTACATATTTTGATAATCACATTCCGAATTAAGTATAATACTTGTGAAAATCTTACAAAATTCGTTTAACAATAAATAAAAATAATTATGTCTCGCACGGAAACCGGGTGCAAAGTTGCGTATGGATCGATAGAACCACCGACGCTATAGCTTCAAGTAAACAAATCGAAGCTTTGAGCGAATGTGGTCCGGATCGAATCCCGCCAAATGCAACGACAGCTGTGCGTAGCTCGTAGCGCGTAGCCGGCGCGCCCGTGGCCAAGCCGTGTAGAGGCGGCGCCATCGGCCCTATTATTATTATTTGTAAACAAGCGTGTGCGGGCGCGCGGGGTGTGCAGGGCGAGCGGGGCTTACCAAGCGTCACGTGACCCGCGCCGCCATTGGCCGCCGCCGCAGCTGCGTGGCCGCCGCACGCCGCGCGCGCCAGTCCGCCGTCGCCCGTCATCGCGTAAATACGTATGCAGCTCGCTATAAAGCGACGAGACACGCGCAACACTAACGCGATCGCGAACTCGGATTCCCTTTTTGTTTATTTTTCGCTTGCGTCCTTCGGACCGTTTTGTTTCCGAGGCAGCGAGACGAAGAAAAAAAGGAGGCGCGGATGGATCGAGCGACCGGAGAAGGTACGGAGTTCGCGTCAGTATACAAAAGTTTTGTGGAGAAATGTGCAAGTGTTTTGAAGTAGTGTAATAGAAGCTTTTGGTTTTTTTTTGTGGATTGTTTAGTTAGAGGTATATAGGGCGATGGCAGCAGACCGTGAAGCGAAGTCCGGTGCGCCTTCGCGTGCTTCCGCCAGAGCTTTCGTTGTGTGCTTTTGCGAACCGTTTTGTTTTCCTACTTCGTATTTGTTGTTATAACGCAGTTTCTAATATGCTAATAGGAATTGTTTAAAAACACACATATTTATTACGATTTATTGTTTTGTGCTTATTTGAAATCAATTGGATGTAATCCTTGTCTGTGATATTCAATAAGACATGATTGTACAAAGTGTGTGATAGTTTTAAAGTTACGCCTCAGGGAATGGGGATGACATCCGGAGGCACGTTGCAATGACGCATAGGCTGTCATTGTCTGATGCGCATGATGTCACATAATTTAGCCCATGAATTATGAGCGAAATTGTAGCGGCAATGATAATACTTTGTTGTTTGCAATTCCAAAGCGAGGATATGAACAAAACCATTACTTTTTAATTGGTTCACCTCACACATCTTTTATGATTTCTTGTCATATATAGATTACCAAGATTATAGTATTTTATTAAAGCAATTGACAATTGGCTGTTCTCCAAAGAACTAAGGTCAAGCCAATCAAAGCATTCAGCTTATATCAAGCCGCATTTTAATTTAAACTTGTTTGATTACTGAGAATTGCAAATAGGTACCTACAAACTTTAGCTTCTAAAGAAAATTAAGGCAGTTGCTGTTTGAGTTATATAGGTACTTACTCGCAGTTTTTAATAGCTTTGATCTTCGTCAGACTAATTCTAAACTAATCAAACAATTAGTCTTCTTGTTAGTCGTTCTGATCTGTATTGTATACCTAATACCAAATAATGATAGTGATTAACAAAATGTTCTTGTACCAGGTATACGTATGCCTAGCTATTAGATACCTATATCCACATAAGCATCGAATAAAGGTACTTTTAATGTATAACTTACGTGAGGTTCCTAAATATTCTTTAATATTTTCACCTTTCAAACAATGTATTTATTCAAGTTTTGTAATAATATTATCATTATAATTACAGAATAAATTCGTACCATGCCCTATGATCTTGTTTATTTCAAGACCGATAATTGTCCTATGCTGTCTGTTGTTTATATTTGTCCATAAATTATGTTTTATTTATCAACTTAAATAGAATACATTTCAACGTTGCAATTCAGCGTCAAATCTGTTTCAGTATACCCTAAACTTATTCGCTTTCCATCAGAAAAGTATTTTCTGTCATCATTTACAGTAATTTCTTAACATACTATTAAAATCGTGGTTAAAAACTACAAGTAAACATCTCTGCAGTTTCAATATACTTAGGTATCTTGATTGCGAAAATATTGCATCTTCGTTGTGGGTTATCGGAATTGAAGATTAACAACACTTAAGCGTTGAACTTCGAAGATAATCCCGGTCCCACGGAATAATCGAATAAATAATACGTCTTCCTCCCGTGAATGCGATAATAGGGAGTCAAGTTCAGTGAGGCCAATGAAAACAAATAAACAAATTGGCCAATTTCGCCGCAGCTAACTGTTGATAGAATACCAGAGGAGAGCAGCGCAATGGATTGTGCAATGCCATGTGCTTCCTTTTTAGTTGAACAAGCGAGTTATGTTTCCTCTCACTATGGTTTCAAATAATTTGTTGTACAGAAATGCCAGCATATTATGGCATCCTAATTGTACAACTCTATCAATTAACAAACGTTCTAAATAGAACAGTTTCCTCATTTTCTTTTTAAGCCTCTTTTAATTGATGTTATGTTATTATTTTCGTTATTGATTGATTTCAAAAATAAACCTTAATGTATATTATTTTGTACTTATTTACATCATAAATCGATAGAGTTGTACCTAATAAAGGTATTAAAGATTTTCATATATTTGTAAAGTTATTAAAATAAGTTATAACCTTGTTAGATCAACACCTCAAGATTGGTCCAAAATGATTATCCATCCGTCTGCCATTCGACCACCACTGTTTGGATTTGCCTTTAACACTGAGGTTAGTGGGTGGGTTGTCAGTCGTAGAAACTTATTACAAGTTTCCTATGAGAGGGCTGTTGCCTATACCCTCTAGTTTTTAGGATTCCCATGGGCAATTATGAAATATTTTACATGACCTAACATCACTCTGTTTTATGACTACCTTCTACTTTCTTAAATATATAATAATTGTTATAGTGAAAAAATATCAATAACTTTGATAGCTTCAACCATTCAAATAGAACGTTCTGTAGTCTCCAAAGTATATCTATTATCGCCACGAGTAATATCATAAGTTGATTCATACTTTCTCTGTGGGATAATCCTTGTCTTATTGCTCCCATGCAAACACGAAGCTTACGCTTTCATCGTTATACATAGCTACAGATGTATGTAAAACATCGTCTAGGTAAAAGTTTAAACATCGATGTAGTGAAAAGTTTCTTCAAAACGTAATTGTGGTGGATATTTTATTTGGACGAGAGGGCGGGAGTCGCGACGGTGAACGCTCTCTTTTCAATGAGAATTTGGTTTCAAGTTTCTGCGAAGCAATAGCCTTGGCGTTTAATACTTTTTTAACGTACTTATACGATCATCGTGGATTTATCTATAGTAAAAGAGAAAATACTTCTAATAAGTAATATGGAATATTCTCTATACACGTAGCTGTATTGCATTTTAGCAACATTTATAACAACTTGTTAATGATTTGTCCTTAAGCTGTTGTTGCTGTTACATTCATGTTTAAATTTGACACGGTCTGGACACTTTTATATATTTTCATGTGAAGGCAAATAATCTTCTACTCTATGTAATTTAGTATCTCTTTCAAATATATATTAAAAAAATTCCTTTGCATTGCAAGCAAAAAGCAGTCGGTAATTTTATTTACCTCCAATTCTTGCGTTAGTCTATGTCTATGACATCGATTGATGTAGTCGATTATTATAGGGTGTTAATACCATACACAATACATATCTCATATCTTATAAGGCTTTGCCGCGATTAGATACCAGTTATCTCGTATCCAAGCCATGGAGATTTTGAATTCTGGCGTCTCAGTTATAAAACAAAACTCGACGCTCTTTTCGCATTTAGAATAATATTACTGTTTAACATCTGGTGAACGGTTTTTAGGCACTGTTTCATTTGTATGCTCCTGTATAAGTCAACTAAAAGCTCTGTAGAGTCTACTTATACTCTGATAAACTACACACAACGTATGTTTATGCCCATTTTTAAGAAAGACTATCATCAGAACAGTGTTGTACGCTAGAACCTATCTAGTTGACTTGCCTTGTATTCTTTATACCTAGTATTTTACGCCTTTCTTGAAGACAATATGCATAATTATATTAGTAATACCTTCTGATTTTTTTCCCATTACAAAACATGCAATAAAAATAATTCTTCAGAATTTATAGCATTTTTATTTTTAAAATTTATAGGAAGATAACATTTTTATGATAGTGAAAGTGAAGATATTTTGGGTTTATTAGGTTTTATCAACAATTTTTTTATCCATCAAGATGTCTTGGATGAAGAATACTCTATAGTCTAGAGCTGTATTGTGAACACACGGTATGGCAAACTTCACCACGAATTATTAATTAGTTAAGATGTGAAAGCGAATAAATAAACTCACAATCGCATTTATGATATTCGTTGGATCTACAATCATTTTTTTTAAACTTTATGCCCGAAACACCTTTCCAAAACTTGAAAAAAATGAGGCGAGGAGATCCAAACATGCCATTTTATAAGAAACCCTGTAACTACTTTATGCAGGTTATTAAAGGACTTGAGTAAATATATAATGTATTTGAGGGAGAAAATACTGAGATTAGTTCATCCTCTGCCTGTATTTTCGTATTTGTCATTATCGGGTTTTGTTAACTACTGGGTAGTGGTAAAATCCATCATTATGGCACCATTTGCACATCGATATTTTGGATTATACATTTTACTTCGTAATCTACAGAGTAACTTTTCGTGCCTAGATTCGTGGGGTTGACTACCTTGCAAAAAAGCATTTAATGCCTCGTCTAAATATTTTTACTAAAAGGAAAAACACATTTTCAAAGTTACTCGTGAGTTAAGTCAACGTGGAGAGGAAACAATACTAAATCATACAATCATCGTCATACACATGTGACTTCCTTCAAACAATTCCATCTCATAGGTGTAAGTACAAAAAATGCTCAATTTCCGATGTCGCATCCGATAGTATGAACAGACGTGCCTACAAAAAATCCTTTACAAAACTGTATCGAGCAAAACAATTGTGCGTTTTGAAAAACTCAAAAAAATACCTTTATCCCCTTGTCTTAGAGATTACATTTCAATGCGTTTAATGTACAGAAAGTGCAACAATAAGTTTGTTGAGGTATTAAGGCATCAGAAAAAGTGGTAGTGTGGGAAAGATTGTCGTAAAAAACTCAACATCTGCGTCTCTATTGAACTGGATTCGAGTGGTTGAATGGGATGGGACGGTAACTATATACGACACGATGCCCTTATCATTCTAATGCGTTTTAATTTTGATGTAAATGCTGACATATTCTCCTGCAATTATTTATTAATTGTAAGAACGATTTTAAAATAAATTTAATATTTCGAGATGATAATAGGATTCATTTAAATTATCGTTCCATCTAAATATATTTGTCATCTGATGACGGCATAAGGATTCAATTCACCAACCTCTTTTCCTGCCCGTGTGCATCGTAAAAGTCGACTAAGGGATACAAGATATGATCACTACAAGAGAAGGAAAACCACATAAAACCCTACCCTATAGTAGAACTTTATGCCTGACAGAGTGGAAGCCCGAGCTGAATAGATACATATATGGAATTAAATGATGACGATCTCACATTATTTCATCGTTTAATTCTTATTTGTTCACGTGCGTTAAAGGACTATTAAGTGCGAGACTTAATTATTTCATATTGAATTGTATTCCGTGTGGTGATGAAGTAAGAATACAACTCACCACTCCATTTCTTACTCGTGGGTGTCCTTAAAAAGTGACTTAAGACTTTGTAATATGCATATAACATCTCGCTGCTTTACGAGAATAGTGACACAAATAAAAACGCTGATTTTAGAGAAGGGCATTTTTAAATTGTTTTTATAGATGTTTTAGAGCGTACCATAATATTTTAATTATTTATTGAGGTTGTTGGAGGAAAATTCCTCAATTCATGATAAAATATCAAGGATTTTAGATATCAAGGATCATTTGGCATACAGTATTCGATTTTACATAATTTTGAGTAACGTCGATATTCTCACAAACCAGCGATCTGTGCAAGACAAGAAAAACTCGAAATTAAACCAACCTGTTTGATCAGTGGTATAGTAGGCCAATTTCCCTTAAATTATGGAGGAATCTTGAGCCCAGCAGTGGGACGTATTGAAACTATAATGATGACGAATTGTTCAATTATTTTCGATGCCATCTATTGGACGCTTCCAAATTAATGGACTTAAATTTATTCAATAATGGAATATGGAATTATAATTTCACCGGTAATGTTGTTCACAAAGACCGTGAATTCCAGTTGTCCTATAGTTAACCTTTTTACCTAACAAAGGAGAATGGCTGTGTAATTTAATTACATGGCGTCTATTTCAGTTTGCCCTTGTGTTCTCTGCTCAAATTAAGAAAATATTACCAACTAGCTGTTTTAGAATCTTTAGTCGCTCGCAATACTTACTTTTTTTTAAATTTGTTTGTTAACGGCATGTTTGTGAAGTATGCGATACAACGATTTATTCTTTAGTCCAAAATTTTTTATCCTTGTCTATTACTTTTAATACTTGACCTGTGGGTACGGAGTAAGAGTACCTACATGTTTGCCCTTTCTTTCCTGCGGGTGATCTTCAAATATGACTAAGAAACGCAAGCACATAGAGTTTGTATACATATTCTTTAGCATAGATGTTATATGCATATTTAATTCCTTAGCGATATCTTACTACACCCATGTACAAGAGGGTGATGAATTGTATTCTTACTTCATCACCACACGGTAAATATGTTATATCAACATTGTTATAAAATGTTGCATTAAGACTAAGATAGTTTCTAAACCTCATTTCGTGAGCTTTCGTGATGTCCCTACCTCCTGTGAGATCATCTGGCGGAATACAGCACTGGGAAGCTTCAAGTAAGGAACCATTTTCTTTGCATTGAGTGAACCCATCGAATCATGACAACTCAAGTACGTCTACCTTCACCACTAGCTCTATCACTCTAACTTTTGCAAAGTAATAATTAACATTGCAAGAAACGAACGAAATGGAGTACGTTTTATTGCAATGTTAAAATAATCTACTTTTAAAAACAATATTGTTCGAGAGCGGGTTTTTTTTTCAAGCTTGAACTCTCTTTAGTACCTTGACCTACTAAAAAGTAATTTTTTTTTACTGTTAAGTAAGAGTGAACCAGATATAATTCTCTATTTCATTTATTTTCATTCCATCTCGTTCTCTCCAGAATGATTTCAAATAATATTACCATTACTTCTAGGCGTCGCAATAATAAAGTAACATTATTTTAAATTTCATCTGATACTTTATAAGATTGAAGTAAGGCTGACGTACCTGAATGATTGTAGTAACTTCATATCCACAGTTGGACGTAGGCTTTCTTAAGAAGTAATATATAATACCATAGTCGCTAATTACCAAATTAATTACCAAAGGGTTTGGCGATTGCGATTGATGTTATAAATGATCTAAACGATTTTGCTGTCCATTCTACGAAGTCGGCAAGTGTAACGGGAGTAAACTCGTATTTGGGAGCTCCTTATGGGATCTGGTCCAACCATTTTTTTGCGTTCATTATTATTCTGCTACTATCTAAATTACTTGGATTCGCCTCAATATATACAATTTTTTCCATAGTATCTACATATTGCAAATTTGTTTGCAATACTGTTATGAAGGGCCGCTTGCTTAACTCCTTAGTAATGTAATTGTTGACCAGACGGCCTCGGATGGAGTTGGTCCAGGTCTATGTTAAACTCAATTATTATCTTTTACGACACCCACGAGTAATGTAAGGGTATACGTAGCCGCCATCATACAACAATAATTTACTGCGTCATATTTTGGAGAACAGAAAAAAGAAATTGATTCGAAGAGCATCACAATAGTGTGATTGTGATTTAGTAACTACTAGCAACCCGCCCTCGCTTCGCTTCGGTTTCAGTCGTCTTTCCTGCATAGTTCCCGTTCCCGTGGGAATACCGGGATAAAATATAGCCTAGTTTACGCCCTGATATTATAGCTCTCCATTGGTGAAAGAATTTTTGTAAAAGGTCCAGCTGTTTTAAAGATTACCCGGAACAAACAGACAGACATAAAAAATATAAAGTGTATTTTAGGCATATGTATAGTGCAAATAACCGTGTGAGCATGAAAAAAAGCCTATTATTTTGACATGACAAACAAACGCTTCAATTTTATTTATTGGTATAGATAAGTAATTTAAAATTAATAATTTGAAATAAGTAAATATCTTTATGATCCGTGTGGTGACGGAGTAAGAATACAATTCACTACTCCCTGCCTTGTCCGTGGATGTCGTAAAAGACGACTAAGGGATATAGGTAATAAGAATATAACATCTGTGCAAGAAAAGAAAAACTCAAACAAAACCCTAATCCAACACGTCTGACCAGCGTGGAATAGTACATCAATTGCCCTCTCCTTATGGAGGAGACCTGAGCCCAACAGTGGGAGTTAATTAGGCTGAGATGAGGTAATTTAAAAATAACGAGCCCGCTGCGTTTCTTGCCTGCTCTTCTCAACTTGGGGCCGCGTTCCAATCCGGTGTTAGGTTATTAGATTAATTCCAAATTAACTATAAAATTGATAACATCTAAATACCCTTAAGAGCATATCTATATATATAAAAGAAAGTCGTGTTAGTTACACTATTTATAAATCAAGAACAGCTGTACCGATTTGGCTGGAAATTGGTGGGAAGGTAGCTTAGAACCAGGAGACGGACATAGGATACTTTTTATCCCGGTTTTTTTAATGGTTATTACAAGATTTCACCAATAACTCTTGTATCCCGTTCGATCGCGTTCCCGTATGATGTGACATAAAATGTCAAAGAGAATACAAGTCACTATAAAACAAACGCATTTGATATGTGGGTAATAACAAAACGCAAATGACAACTTAACGTAATTTTGTCTATAGTTAAGTATGGTTGATAATTTGATAATTATAATTTTGTCAGAAATCAATAATGAGTAATTTGTATTCTCTTTGAATCATCATTAACAATACCGCTACCAAGACGATCGAATCTTGCCCGACAAAGCTGTAATGGTTCTTCCATTAGAGACTATATTTTCGGAAATTTAGAAAATAAATTTACGAAAAAAATTATGGCGGTACGAAGATCGCCGGGTCAGCTAGTACATAATAAATGATTTGATTATATTCATAACCCATTGTCACACGAGGAACAAATGCAATCAGCCAGTGTAGCGGGTTCGAATACCACGCAGGACAACACCATGCGATCCACAAATTTTTATACAGAGTCTGGATGTAATTTGTGTCCGTCAAAACAAGAATTTGTATGCTCAATGCAGGATGTTATGTTAAAAAAAAGTGTGTGTGTACTTATAAAAATATATAATACGATAGAAATTTTATACTAAACGACACTAATAATAGAAAAAAAAAAGGTATTTAATACATTAAAAGTCTTATTATAACGCATTATCTAGTTGATATTTGCGTCGGTTTGCGCGTGCATTGTAAAAAATGTTAACTATCTTCAGGGTGTTGGCTTTCCCTAGTCGAGACCGCGGGTGGACGGACCGGGGATTAGTTCGCCACCCGCAGAGAGGTCGACCGCGGGTGGACGGGTCGGGGATTAGTTCGCAACCCGCAGAGAGGTCGACCGCGATGCTCCGGCAACACTGTCTTGTTGCCGGGGCGTCGAATGAGACGATAGTCGAAAGGGTAACCCGTCAGACCGTCCGCGACAGTCAAGAAATCAGTGCCAGTGATCGGAATGACATTGGGGAGGGAACATGGTAGGTTATGGAGCCGCATGCCGACCATCCATCGTCCCAAACGGATTATGCGGTAAGTGTCCAGACCATAGCCTAAAAAAAGGGTTTTACAGCATTCATGGTCACGGGTCCCGTGAAATCCGTAGTTTTATTTACAACTAGCAACCCGTCCTCGCTTCGCTTCGGTTATAACCGAAAACGACTATAACCTATAGGTTAACGACTAAAACGACTATAACCTATAGGTTATAGTCGTTTTACATAACTACGACTATAACCTATAGGTTATAGTCGTTTTATAACCTATAGGTTATAGTCGTTTTACCCTCGTAGTTCCCGTTCCCGTGGGAATACCGGCATAAAATATAGCCTAGTTTACGCCCTGATATTATAGCTTTCGATTGGTGAAAGAATTTTTGAAATCGGTTCAGCCGTTTTGAAGATTACCCGGAACAAACAGACAGACAGACAGACAAAAATGTTTTAATCGCTATTTTAGGCATAGGTGTCGTGCAAATAACCGTGTGAGCATGAAAAAAGCCTATTATTTTGACATTACAAACAGACACTCCAATTTTATTTATTTGTATAGATTTGTAATACTCGCGTAAACATCAGAAATTATTGAAAAAAAGGGTGTTGGCTTTAGGGTATTGGGTAAAAATTTACTCTCATCATTCTTCCCTACCGCGCCAAAAGAGGTATAAACTTCAATAAATAAACAGTACTCCTCAATCGCAGTGTCGTATAAAATAATAGAGCTAGAATTGAATCCGCATTCGTGTACCGGCAATCAGTCTGATGTACGTATCCTGTCTGCTATGTCATTACATTGGATTTATAGTTGCGTACTGTGAGAAACTATAACACTAAATGTATCATTTGCTATTATGTTTATGTGTTCAAATACTTGCTTTTTATTACCATTTGATCTTTTCAATCACTGTGATGAGGTATGAATGACCGGCAAGTTGCAGGTACAATGTACAATGTCATCATCAACATCATTTCAGCTCATATACGTAGCGCTATTGAGCTCGAGCCTACTCTAAAATAGGAGGGAAATAGACCTACTATACCATGCTGGTCAGACGTTTTGCTATAGGGTTTTATTTCGAGTTATTCTTCGTTTGCATAGATGTTATAAGCATATTTAATCCCTTAGTTGTTTTACGACATTCACAGGCAAGAGAGGGGATGGTGAATTGTACTCTTACTCCGTCATTATACGGAAAATGTACAAAATGCACCATAAAAATAAACCCCAAGAAGAGGTGTTTTATAAGTTTGATGTGTCCGTCTGTGGCATCGTAGCTCCTAAACGAATAGACCGGATTATATTGCAATTTTTTCCACATAATATCATCTTAAAATAATTTTTTGCTCCGTTTCTATTCATATCATCTTCACGCAGTCCATCATTTCTTTGGGTTTCCCTTACCCCTAAAGCCATTGGACATTCATATTTAATACATTCCACAAATTGCCTGTGGCCTATGTATGTATGTTTAAAAATCGATTATATATTGAAATCTGTAGTTTAACAGTCAGAGGCCTGTTTTTTTTACAATTTTGCACATTGACAGGTAATTCTATCGCGTAATATATTAAAAAATACAAAGTCTATTTTTTCACACATCATTACAATATGTAACATTTGTAATACAATACATAAAACAATAGAATAGAATATGTATTTACGGTCATTGTACTCGTTCGCTTACGGATAACGATCCATATTTATTAATACTAGGGACAACTGTCACAGAGATCATCTTATATTTTTACTATAATAACTAATATATACCATCATTTTTGATGGTATCTCATTTCTTTTTGTAGATAGACCTACTTATTTTCCTTTCAAGTACCTTCTACTCCTTGAATTCCAACAACGGATTTTCTTAGAGCCCATTCTCTGAAAAATGAGACATCTCTCCTTTCAGCTTGAGTCATTTCTACCTAAACTAAGCGGAGAGATGTGGAAATAAAGAAATTTGATTGATTTTTGAAACGCATCTCCTCTAGTCTCCTCTCCGCTTTGATGACAATCAAGCCTAATAATGGCGTTCTTTCTTTCATGTAAATTTCAGGCAATTTAGTTTGCTTAATACTTTGGGAGATTTTGGTACAATTTCATAAGACATGTCCCCACTCTTGCTTTTTCATTCCGTTGATTGACCATTTTACAAGTTATCTTTGAACATAATTATATCTAGATATCTGTCTACACCTATTATGCCAATCATCATTCAGTCTATCGCCGTCCACTGCAGGACATAGACCCCCCCTCGTGCTTCACCATAAAGTGCGGTACTGTGGCACCAGCATCCAACGACGCTCAAGGGTAACACAGTTGCCATGACTAGGGCTCATTTTTCTTCGCCATATGAGGAATAATGCCGTAATCGCCACGTTTGGTAGGCGGGTTGGTTTCGCAGTGAGATATCATACATTTCCCCGGCAAGAGCTGCTGCCCACTCTCATGTTAAATCTTTTTTTTTAAACGACAACGCCTTGCTCTAAGGGAATAATAATCCTTATATTGTGGGGGACTTTACAAACATATAATTCATCATCTCAGCTCTCATACGTCCCACTGTTGAGCTCTGGCTTCCTCCACAATGGGAGGGAATTTGACTCACTATACCATGCTAGTCAGATATGTTGATATAAGGTTTCATTTCGAGTTTTCCTTCTCTTGCACAGATGGTATGTGCATATTATATCCCATAGTCGTCTTATACGACATCCACGGGCAAGATAGAGAGTGGTGAATTGTATTCTTACTTCGTCACCATACCGAAAGAACATATATGTATATATATAATTAACCGACACAAATTAAACTCAGACTCAGAACAACAATTTGTGGATCGTACGTGTTGTCTTGCATGGGATTCGAACCCGCGACACTGGCACGGTCTGTTGGTATCTAAACCACTACGCCATCGGCGCAGTCTTTAGCCGGTTTTTATGATTCCCATAGGAAAGCAATGATGGCGACAAATGTATTCTTATTTTTTACAAAGTTACATTTCATTAGCTGCAAATGTAACTTTGTAATCCTATATATTTATATGAGTTTACAAAATTATTTATGCAGTTAGTGTATCTCGGAAACTGGACAAAAATTACAGTGTTTCATAATTTTCCCTTCATTTACACACTAAAAACTAATTGTATTCTAAATTTGAAGCTTCTATGTCTACTAGAAGTGCCTCTTTAATATTGCTGATCGGTCAGTCAGTCAGTGAGTGACAAAATTACGAAATTTTAACTAGTTATAATTCTTAAACTATCGGTTCAAATTGAATGGAATTTGAAATACACGATGTGTATACAATGCCTGCTGAGTTATTAAAAATTTAGGCTTCTAGTTTTATTCACAACGAAGTTATAGGGGGTCGAAAATGGCCTGAATTGCTTCGAGAAAAGTATGTTACGGCAGCGTTGCGTTTTGCCCGACTTTTTTCTTGCTTGACTTGGCGGGGACACTGCCGTACCCCCAGATGAGAACCAATGTCTATTAGACATTGTCATCATAATTATGATTGTTTCACATTCAGTTCGACCAGAGATTTTAACCGTAAACAAAAGTGTATAAGCGTTGATGTGTGTGTAACGATTGCATGATAGTGTGGGTAATGCCATTTTTAATGGATTTAATGTATTTCTTATCCATTGTTATATGAGATTTCAGTTGTATGCACTTCTCCTCATTATATATATCAACTATGCCAAATTTCATACTTGTCCATCCACGTAATTTTCGTAAAAAGGGGTACAAAGTTTTTTCTTCACGTATTAATATATAGATATATTCAGATAAAAAAATCTTGCGGTAAATACACGTGACAGTTTCTTCTGCGGTATCACATCTTAGGCAGAGAATCTCAACCGCCGGGTTGGTCACGGAAGTCAAAGAATCGGTGCCAGTGGTGGGCCCAATGGCGATGGGGAGAGAATACGGTAGTTTATGGGGTCGCACGCCGCTCATTTGTCGCCTAGGACGGATTGGGTGGGGTGTGCCCAGACTATAGCCTACAAAAATAAAGGCAGGGAATCTCATCATCTGCGGGTGACTGGACCGGGAAATTAGTCCGTCACCCGTCGAGAGGCCAACCGCGCGAGGAAAGAACGACGTCCTCCCCGAGGGGGGGGACGTCGGTCGAAAAGAGGGTACTCCTTAGTGGGTATTTTCGTCGGGCCGAACACTGACGACAAGTTACCCTGCTCCGGTGGTCGGTCCAACGACGAAGGCGACGTGTTGCGGGTGGGTTACAGCTGTGCGTGCTTACGTCCCTTAGTCGCCCCGGACCGAGTGGAGCGAGTAGCGCGTCGACCGTAAAAAAAAAAAGGAATCTCATCATTATTATTCTGCTCTCATCCCAATTAATTGGAATCGATTCAATATATACTCTTCTTTCAAAGTACAGATTGCAAAAAAAATACAGTAGTTTTATGACCGCCCGCCTGCATAAAATCAACTCTACCTGGGAATGTAGTCGCTGATCAAACGGCGTCGATTAAACGGTCGAAGTAAAACTCTTATTCGTCTTTTACGACACCCAAGAGCAATGTAAGGGTTGGTAGCTTTTTTTTAATCAATTCTGGCTTTTTTAATAATAATTCATTTATTACCATAATAACAACACATACCTAGATATGTGGGCAGCTCTGACTCCTACGCTAGTTTTATACTGTGTTGCAGGAGCCAGAGGTAGTATTCATAGCCAACTACACAGCAAAATACTTTTAAGTAATAAACGAAATATCATCAATTTAGACCATACCATAAGCAAACAATCTATTAGCATAGTATTAGATTCTATGTACATATCTTTCTCTTTTAATTTTTTTAACTGCCTCTGTGTCACCTTGTGGTAACGAGGTAAGAATACAAATCACCATCCCCTGTCAAGCTCGTAAGTCAACTAAGGGATACAATCACCTTATCATCATCATTTCAGCCCATACACGTCCCACTATTGGGTTTGGGCCTCCTCCACTATGGGAGATAAATTGACCTACCAAACCACGCCGGTCAGACGTGTTGGTATAGGGTTTTGTTTCAAGTTTGCCTTCTTTGGCATAGATATTATATCCCTTAGTCGTCTTTTACGACCCACGGGTACGAGAGGGGATGGTGAATCGTATTGTTACTCCGCCAACACATGGCTAAGAGATATAACATGTATATAGAATCTAAAGATGGCAAACTGGGAATAAAATTCTATAGCAACACTTCTTACTAGCGTGGTTTAGTAAATCCAAAACCCTCCCTCCATCGACGTCTGAGTAGTAGCAATTTATTACTGCGCTTCGTTCGGTGAGCGAGAGAGCAGGAAGCCCAACTTTCTGAGGGTGTTTGCGTGTGGAGGGTTTTGGTAGTGCCTTTGGTATCACCGAGCCTCATTGCACGCATTCACACTCCCTTCACCTTCTTCGCGGTAGGCAGCGGCCTTATAAAGGTCCATGAGCGGCAGCAACACTTACCATCAGGTGTACTGTTTGCTCGTTTGCCACTGCTTGCAATAAAAAAAAAAGGAGGCCTGAGCAAAATAGTGGGACGTGAATGGGCTGCCTTTGTTAGCAGATGAACATGCAAGCAATCCAACTATATATTAGAAATACCAGTCGGGGCATGCTTCAAGGGCATGTTATAACACCCGAAAAGCAGTGCAGAAATTATTTCATTTATTTATTTACATGCATGTCATAGAAATGAATGCTGAAAATGTACAGTCTAGAAAGATATGAATGGTTTCCAGATGGTATCAGTGAAATCTATTACGATGTCGCTGTTGTAAATTTTCTAATATTAAACGCAAAAGCACTTTTTGTTTTATCCAGTGTTTCAATTTGAAATCTAATTATCGATATTCTATTACGTACATACTAACATAGCTAAAACCTAAAAATGTTATTATTTATAACTAGCAACCCGCCCTCGCTTCGCTTCGGTTATAGGTTATAGTCGTTTTACCCGCGTAGTTCCCGTTCCCGTGGGAATACCGGGATAAAATATAGCCCAGTTTACGCCCTGATATTATAGCTTTCCATTGGTGAAAGAATTTTTGAAATCGGTCCAGCCGTTTTGAAGATTACCCGGAACAAACAGACAGACAGAGAGACAGAAAAAAAAAATTAATTGCTATTTTAGGATAGGTGTCGTGCAAATAACCGTGTGAGCATGAAAAAAGCCTATTATTTTGACATTACAAACAGACACTCCAATTTTATTTATTGGTATAGATAACATTAATAAAAATCCGGCCAAGTGCGAGTCGGAGTCGCGCATGAAGGGTTCCGTGTGATCGCGTTTGTTGTATGGGAGCCCCACTTAAATATCTATTTTATTTTGTTTTTAGTATTTGTTGTTGTAGCGTAACAGAAATACTTAATTTATAAAAATTTCAACTGTTTAGCTATTGCGGTTCTTGAGATACAGCCTGGTGATAGACAGACGGACGGACAGACAGCGAAGTCTTAGTAATAGGGTCCCTTTTTTACCCTTTATGTACGGAACCCTAAATATTTTGACGGATTTTATCGCGTTTATATATATTTTTTTAATTTCACGACGTTACGAATACTTTACACTTCGTGATGAACGTAAAGTATTCGAAAAGGCGGGCAAGTAAAAATAAAGTTGGCGACAAAATCTGTAAAAATAGTTTTATTTCACAGGTTAATATGCGCGTAAATATAATAAATCATGATTAATAAAAATACATTGTCGCCGTAATTATGTCCTTGTGTAGAGACTAAAGCTAGCTTCATCATCTCAGCCCATATACGTCCCACTGTTGGGCTCGGGCCTCCTCCATAATGGAAGGGTAATTGACCTACTATACCACGCTGGTCAGACGTGTTGGTATAGGGTTTTATTTCGAGTTTTCCTTCTCTCGCATAGATGTTATATGCGTTTTATATCCCTTAGTCGTCTCGTACGATCACCCACGGGTAAGATAGGGGGTGGTGAAGTGTACTCTCCGTCACCACACGGACGAAAGCTGGCTTAGCTAACTTAATTACATACTGCGTTTTCAACATAACTAAATAACCTATTTATCTCAGCGTAAGTAGTTCATTGTTGCCGTGTGATGACAGGCCAAGAATACAAAATGTCATCACCACTTAGTATGGGTATTGTAAAAATGGGTGGAAATATTTGCTTGGGAAACTTATTTTGCCTGCTGTGCTAGTATCATGGGTTCGTTTCTCATGCAGGACAATACTTTATGCGATTCAAAAATTGACGTTTGAGTCTCTAGGCTCAAACGTCAATTTTATCTATATAATTTGTGACGGACACAAATTATATCTATATAATTTGTGTCCGTCAATTATATATTTGTAAGGCTCCACGCAATATAAGAATTATATCCTTAATGCCGGTGTCGCCTTTTAAAAAAATGAAAAATGCATATTAATTGTAATCGCCAACCCGTGTTTACCTTCCTTTTGTTGACATTTATTTGACATAGATCGCCCATCGTGAGCCTAGAGATATGTTTAAAAAAAAATATCCTATGATGTTTTTAATAAACTATCTATAACATTTTTCAATACATCGAATAAATTTTCGAAATTAGCGCATTCAATGAAATTCTTCGGCTTTATCATAAGACGAATTTATCACCGTACTATCTAAAAACCTTATCCCGGGCTATAAAGAACGAGACTTCAATAATTAAGTGTGAAAAAAAATTGACGTTTGTCTTTGGCAGTTTGCATTTCTAAGGCTCATCTGTCTATTCAGGACTCTGTGCTTTAATTCTCCTCACGAATAGTAGGTATCGTTATCAGTAGATTATTATCGAATGATCATCGCCGCTGAGATATCAGTTTCCTGTGCAGGTATTACGTGCTAACGCCGGATGTTACTTTGTACACAGCTGGTTGAAGAAAAAAAAACACGATTGTACATGTAAACTACATTTGTAATATCTTAACATTTCAATATATGTATCTGACGTTTGAAAAATAGAATATGAATTAGATAGGTAGATACATATTTTAATGTGTTGCTCACGTTATCATATAGATGGCGTTAAAATAAAGTTGTTGATAATGTACAAACTATAGCTCTTATAAAAAATGACGTAATAGCTAAATTATAGTGATTATACAAATGCGGCATGTGATGTAACAGGATGTAAAGGGGTGTCGTAAAAGCCGACTAAAGGAGTACTAGGGGACTGAGCAGCAACGGTCTTCTAGGAAACTATTAACATCAACTACAATGTATAATAATAGTTTTTTATATTTTGGTCTTAGTTCTATTTATACTGTGTATGTGTGGTGAGAGTGAAAATGAGCATAAATATAGACTATATTCAAGACGATAATAAAACTTTTCAAAATAAAATTGATACAAATTGGCGGGCCCGCCGAGGCCCTCCTTCATAAATATTTTTTTTGCGTGAAAACAAAAAAAAATTTTTTTTTCGAAGTACACCTACAAAATGTAGTGCGTTCAAAAAAAAATACATTTTTTATGTAAATTGTTGTTCCCTTGCAATTTCTGATCTTAATGCTTACTGAGCAAGTAAAGTGCACCACCATATTGATGACCCACCAGCCGCCACTGATGGCAGTATTCCTCCTTAATGGAAAAGTTTATATACAACACAGCCATAATTGGATTGATAAATTAATCTTTAAATTTGTTAATTTTTTTTTGTAGACAACACCCTGCGCTGTAGTCCTTGTATTGCCGTGGACTTCACAAACATATAACTAATGAACAACAATTATACCCAGACTTAGAACAATAATTTGTGGATCGCATAAAGTACCTATACAATACCTTATATCTTAAACATTGCGCCAACCATGAATTCATATTATATATTAAATATCGCTACAATGCTCATTCCTATGGTAAAAGTTTTTTGTAATATAAATAATATTATAAAAGAAATTTTTCAAGCTCACGTCCAGAAGCAACAACATCTAGTCAGTACAGATATAAACATTTATCTTTCCCGCGAACACTGCCCGCATTCTCTAAACGAACACGATTCAATCATTTCCAAAAGTTTAAACGTAGCGTTCGCTGCATCGCTTCACGCATTGCACAAAAAAGCGACAACATCCGACTCTAAAAATAAGCCGTATAATTGCAGCTCAAAGCTGAAAGCGCAATGCTTTCGCTGCAGCGGTTGTACGGTTGCCCTTGACAACCGAGACCCAGATACTATCGCGTTCAACTCACACATGCTCTTCTACCCATACATGCGAGCGACGAATCCTTCTACACACACGTGTTTACGTCCTGTACGTCATACTTACAACACACATAGGCCTGCGTTCTGAAGTGAGCTTTTATTTTTTTTTTTCGAGGAACGTTCTTTGTGCGTATCTACAAAGAGTTTTGCCCTGTGATTACTAGACGGAACATTTTGTAGTGACGGTGATGTAATGCGAAATGATTTTCGAACGATTTGAAATTGCTGATATTAATAAACATATGTTAATTTATAATTGTTTTCAAGACGCTTTATTCAAATGGGTATTAATGTTATGATTTTTGGTGTTTACTCGAATATTACACATTTAAAAATTATTTTTATTTGATCTTAATTGCCGGACATTTCGAACATTTCAGCGTTCATGGTCATAGAAAGACGAGCAAATGTGACGATGATAGCTGATAAACGCAATAAAATCTGTAACAATAGTTTTAATTCAACTAGATATTTATGTTTAATTTTACATAAAATCGTAAAAATTAAATAGAATACCACGCTATAATAAATGAATCCTTGTGTTGAAAGAGTCTTTACGAACGCAAATAACCGACACAATATTTATCCAAACGTTTATAAATATTACAAATATTGTCCGAGAATCGAACCCTTGATACTATTATAGAATATTGGTATTTAAATCACTATCCTTTCTGTGTAGTCTTGTGAAATAATATTGTCGTTGATTTTGTACATGGAGATATAATAAAGCTCCTGAATTTCAAGGAGTCTTATGAAAATACAGATAAGTACTTAAGGGGAAGCGAAAAAGTCGAAACAAGCGAATTGCAATTTACTCCCTCTTTGTATACGAAACAAAAGACATTTCTTTTGATGCGCATCCTTTAGAAGTCGGTGGTTAGACTCAACGAAAGTTCGTAACTAAGTAGAAGGGAATGCCATTGATAGTAAATTAATCGATTTTTGTTTTGAAAGTGATTGGTTTAGAAAGACAGATTGGTATATATTAAAAATATCAATGTAATGTTTTAAATAATTAAAAATACATAGAAGCTTTAGAACTACACAATTATAAAAATACGTAGCTTAATAAAAAAAATGAGGCGGGTAAGAAGTAACGTTGACACAAAATTTTTTTTATTTATTTTTATTTTAATTTTATACAAATGTAAGTTATGTGATGCTTTTCACTTGAATTATTATGGAATTCTTTTTGTTTCATTGATGACAGTAGCTATTAGCTATTAAAATTTGACCTACATTTATGATCAAAATTGAAATCATCATTTTTGTTACAAATTATTTATCATTTTCTACTGGCAAATGCTGGAATTGCTAGTGTTCGAAAGCAGCAAAGCAATCACAATAAAATACGAAAAAAATAATTGTATATCATACTAGTGACCCGCCCTCGCTTCGCTTTGATTCCAGCCGCTTTGGCCCCGCACTGCAACATCTTCTAAGATATGGCATCGGCTTCGAGTCCCGGACAGGGCAAAATTTTATAGGATTTTCTTAGAGGAAAAATAGCCTAAGTTAATCATTAGGTACTAAAATATATAACAGGTATTAAAATATTATTCAAATCGTTCCAGCTGTTTTGAAAATTTCCTCGAACAAACAGGCAGACAGACAAAAAAAAATAAACTGGTTTTTAGTCATATATATCGTGCATATAACCCATATGGTTATTGTGCACATGAGCATGAAATAACCATTTTAACACACAAATAGCCACTTCAATTTTATTTATTTACTAGCAACCCGCCCTCGCTTCGCTTCGGTTATAGGTTATAGTCGTTTTACCCGCGTAGTTCCCGTTCCCGTGGGAATACCGGGATAAAATATAGCCTAGTTTACGCCCTGATATTATTAGCTTTATTTTAGCCTGAGATTATTAGCTTTCCATTGGTGAAAGAATTTTTGAAATCGGTCCAGCCGTTTTGAAGATTACCCGGAACAAACAGACAGACAGACAAAAATTTTTTAATTGCTATTTTAGGCATAGGTGTCGTGCAAATAACCGTGTGAGCATGAAAAAAGTCTATTATTTTGACATTACAAACAGACACTCCAATTTTATTTATTGGTATAGATATAAATGTATAATACTCGCGTAAACATCAGTATAAAACTAATAATAACTAGCTTGACGTCACAAAGCTAAAAAAGAAATAAAATTCCATTTTCACGTCAACTTTGCGAATGTCCGATAATATAGCTTTATTCGGGTTATAAATACTTACGTTTTGTTTCAGTTCGTTTCGAAATAGATTATGTAGGTTGTGGCAATGTGAATGAATCTATTAAAAACTTAAATGTTATTATAGTCAATATATTTCCGTGTTGTGACGAAACAAGAATACAATTCTCCGCCTCTTTTCTTGCCCGTTGATATCGTAAAAGACCACTAAATAATATAATATGCACATAACATAATGACTTCTGATGTTAATATTATAAATGCGAAAGTAAGATTGTTTGTTTGTTTATTTCTTTGTTTGTTTATTTGTTTGTTTGTTTGTTATGCTTTCACGCTTGAACCACGGAACCGATTTCACAAATTCTTTCACTAATGGAAAGCTTATCATTGATATTAATATCAGGGAGTAAAATAGGCTATATTCTAACCCAGTATTCCCACGGGAACGGGAATTACGTAAGTAAGACGACTGAAACCAAAGCGAAGCGAGGGCGGGTTGCTAGTTGTAAATAAAACTACTTTATGGATTTTATCGCGTTTTTATTTGATTTTTAATTGCACGACGTTTCGAACACTTTACAGCGTTCATGGTCACGGGCGGACTAAGATGTCTCACTCTCATATATATATATATATTCAGGATCTCGGAAACGGCTCCAACGATTTTGTTGAAACTTGGCATACTAGAGGTTTCGGGTCCAAAAAATCGATCTAGCTAGGTTTTATTTATAGAAAATGTTGTTTTGTCCGTGTTTTTAGTAAAACAATATAATGACATTAAATTTTAAAAGAATATGAATTCATATTTCGTTATCAATGTTATGAGTTCCGATAGCTCAGGTGGGGAGACGGGCGATTTTAATTTTGGTTTATGTGACATTTAAACAGCGTCGGTTCGAATCTCGGTGTTATTATTATTCTCTTTTTGTAGTTTTTTATATAATTTTCATTATTTATTTTTTATTAATGTATATCTAAATAAATTCGACAAAAATATTCCGAGCGAAGCTCGGTCAACCAGATATTAACATCTATGCAAGAAAAAAGAAACTCGAAATAAAACCCTATACCAGCACATTTGACCAGTGCGTAGGTCAACTTCGCTCGTATTTTGGAGGAGGCTGAAGCCCAGTAATGGTACTTATATGACTTGAGATGATAATCATATTAACATTATTTTAAATTGTAGACTATGTTGATTTACCGTTTGACATTATATTTCATCATCATCATCGCAGCCCACTGTTGGGTTCGGGAAGGGCAATTGATCTACTATACCATGCTGGTCAGATATGTTGGTAAAGATTTCATTTAGAGTTTTCCTTCTCTTGCACAGTTGTTATATGTGTGCTGTAATATACGTCACTTAGTCGTCTTTTACGACATCCACAGGCAAGATAGGTGAATTGTATTCTTAGTCTGTCACCACAGGAAAAATTTACATATTTATAATAATTTATTTACGAGCGAAAAGTTATTAAGTCATGTAGGACTTGAATCCACGTCTATTGTAATTTTATTAGAAAAGCATTTAGAACAAATTTATTTAGACGTGGATTCACGTCCACTTATGGTAATAATCTTTCGTTCGCAAATAAAATTGTAATTTCTATAATAATAATTACCTTGGGTACCATATTAATATTTAAAATCCATGCTAAAATGTTTATTTTCTGCCATACATACATCTGTCAGGCTATCGACGTCCACTGTTGAAAATAGGCCACCCCGCGGAAGAGGAATACCATACGGCCGCTGGTAAGAGGTTAGCGATTGAAGTTATTGTCATAAGTTTTCCATAAGAGCACCTACTGCTCTAGTGCTCCTTTATCCTGCTTATACGACCGAAAGCCAGTTTTGCCTGAAAGCAGAAAGTGATGACTATTCTTAATCCATTATTAACACCATGTTAGAAAAATAATCACATGAGTGAAAACATTGTTGTTAGAGTCGGTAACAGTTTATCTCTACCATGATTATATTGAACGGCAGTTATCGTGAACGGTAGGTCCCTTAGTATTAATTTACCACACCAGTGTGAAAATTCAGAATTAAATATGAAATCTATGACCACAACTCATCAAATTTAGTCAATCATTTACTGTTTCATGACTTATTCAAATATGAATTTATATATCTACTTCTAAAGTACACCATATATTAAACAGTAATAATTATCATACTATAAATATAAATAAAAAAATAGGATGATAAATTTTGATATGCAATTAACCTAAAAAACACTGAAGTTAATTTGGAAATCGATTAAAAATAGCAACATCTATAAATAAATATTCTAAAATTAAATCGCATCGGATCTTGATCAGTGAAAATAGACAGTTTTAAATTGAAACATTTCAAAAATAGTACGCCCTTAAAATAGTGTAACCGAAATAGAGCGTAGCATTAGACACTACACTATGTTCGTAGTACGCACCCTTCTATTAATAGCGTTTGTTTACATCACTATTATAACGTAACCAAATAACGTGGTTCCCAAAATGTTAAATGCTTTTCACCGATGTGTCTTCGTAATTAGTCTTAGACTATTCATTGCTGTAGGTAGATTTTCGATAGTGTATACGTACAAAGTACGTATACACTATCGAAATATACGTCTGTTGGCATAATACGTACCCAACATATTCTCTTCGCGCGATTTTTATATTTTTTGTCTGTGGCTACATATAATGCATTCGATATAGCATACAGAGATATCTTTATACGGGTTCAAGGATTTTCTTCTTCTGCTAAGGTTTATACCGTCCAGTTTTGGGTAAATATCTTCTCCCGATTGGCTTTCTACCACGCTATCCAAATAGTTTAGTATATGAATTTATTTTGAGTTTCCTTCTCTTTGCAATGACAGTTATTACGAAAGATTATGACCATTGAAAATATTAATGTTAAAATACTTAACAAAAAAATGGCATATCAAGCTTAGAATAATAACGTATAGAAGGATAGTGTCAATACTTAGAACTTTCAAAATTTGAATCTAAAAATATTAATGGTGGGCAGACGATTACACAACGCACACCACTATACAAATTATGAAATCAAATTTTGTTCATATTAACATAAATCGTCGAAATACTTTTAAAAGTATTGTTAAAAACCTTTTTAAGTTTTTCAAATGTGTTATGACGCCATTTGAGTGCACAAACCGTCATAATTACCTATTTATTTTTTAAGAGTTGCCTACTTACGTGCAGTACAATGACTTGTACATTACGGAACGCTTCCAGCCTAAGCTCCATTAGGCTCCAATTGAAATGCCTCACTTTTTGTGCGTGAACTTACCTTCTATACGTTATTATTCTAAGATATCAAGTAATTTATTGATACTGTGTAATGGGAGATATTTCAATTGATTTGTCGGTATGAGATAATATCTTCTATAACGCGAAAGTTTTTAAAACATCTGGGAAATAGGCTTTTATATTACGCTATAAATTACCATACCTGTGACATTTTAAAGATTTTATTTGATTGACATTCATTTAATTTTGAATTTAAATTAAGAATCTCAAACGCAATTCATTGACAATTCTAATCACAAACTACCTATTATATATATTTTTTTTTTCAATCAAATTGAGCGAGAAAATTATCTATTATTATATATTTTTTCTTCGCTCAATTTCTTGCACGAGCTTGCACGCACGACTATCGGGGTCAGGTTAACGGGGTGAAGGGGTGTGGGAGTCTCGTGACGTCACCCCGCGAAATGTTAGCGCCACATGACAACGTGATTATCGCGCACCGGTAGCTTTATCAGCACGCATTAACTTTGCAAACGATTTGTTAATGTTTGTTGGGATAGCATTTTGATGCTCAGATGATTTTAAACATGTGCCCGACCTAATATATACATACGCGCCAAGTGAAACATAGAAGGCGCTGCGCTTAAGCGTAAAATGTGGTCTACATATTGCTTGTTCAATAAAGGCTATTTTTAATAATCATAATATTTTTAATAGCCTCAATTCATTCATCATCATTCACTCATCAATTATTCAGTTCTTTGCCGTCCACTACCGGACATAAGCCTTCACATTACAACAATATCTCCTCCCTCCCATATATAGGGCTAAATGGTTTCAGATATTGCCCTAAATGGCGATCGCAGTAAGGTATTCTACATTTCTCTGGAGAGATCTGCTTCTCACTCTTTTGATAAACCCTTAGCCGATTCTTATGACTCCCACGGTTGGGTGCCCGTGCCCGGTTGCAAGGGGTGGCGACAATTGTATTCTTAAAAATTTGCCACACAGAAAGTCATCGTCAATTTATTCTCAAGTATACCCATTACATATAAATATTGGAATGTCTAATTATATTTCGCGGCAGATCTATTTGAATAAGATGTGTTGACTAGCAATATAAACAAATAAATCTCTCCTTCGTAATGGTAAGTAAAAATGGTTTATGGTACGGCAAGCAAAATGGACCGTCTTGTTTCGAGTTTTCCTATAGTGATTTTACGACTACGCGGTTACATATTAGTGGTCATGAGAAAATAATGACAATGAAGGAAGTGGTGACAAATGTTAGATTTAAGGCGTTACCATGAGGATCTTTGTTACATAGTAATAATTATATACCCCACATGTGGTGACAGAATAAGAAAACAATTCACCACTCCTATCTTGACCGGCGATGACGTAACACATGACTAAATGTTGGTTTTCAACCTTTTCCCTGGCAAGGCTCTGGCTACACTTAATATATCCGAGGCGACAGAAGAAAAGGCGTATAACGCCATAATCTGCCGTATTGGATCTATCGCCATTTGGGCAGGCCAACCAGAATCCTTGTTTTCGCCAGCGACAATATTCCATCTAATAATACATAAATAACACGTCTTGTACCACAGGACTTACATAGATACTTAAATTACCGTGTAGTGATGGAGTGAGAATACCATTTACCACTCCGTCTCTTATCCGTGGGTGTCGTAAAAGGCGACTAAAGGATATAATGTGCAGATAACATCAATGCAAGAAAAGGAAAATTTTAAGTAAAACTTTCTTTCCCATCGTGATGGAGGGCCGAGGCCAATAGTAGGAGGCACTAATTTTTTTATATTCGATTTTCACTTACTTTTCTAATTAAACTAAATGTAGACCAAGACAATTAAAAATATTTACCGGGCCTTCCTGAAGGTCAAACCCCGATGTCATTTATGTTCACCATTGTGTATCCTGGCTTACAGGAGTTGTAGTGGTAGGAACGTATTCTAGGACAAGTCCCCAAACAAATCGAGTAGCATCTAATTATTACACTAGATACTTAAAGCATATAACGCGAATATCGACTGCTATATTATTTTTTTTTTTATTGCAACCTGTGGCAAACGAGCAAACAGTACACCTGATGGTAAGTGTTGCTGCGGCTCATGGACCTTTACAAAGCCGCTGCCTACTGCGAAGAAAGTAAAGGGAGTGTGAATGCGTGCATTGAGGCTCGGTGATACCAAAGGCACTACCATAACCGTAACCTTCCACACGCAAACACCCTCAGAAAGTTGGGCTTCCGGCTCTCTCGCTCACCGAACGAAGCGCAGTAACAAATTGCTACTACTCAGACGTCGATTTTCTGCGAGAGCGTGGTACTACCCCGGACGGACCGGCCCGCGGCTGTAGACAGATAACTTTCGACAGTGTGGTCCTACCACTAGGAAAAATTACCTATTACGGATTCATGAGGATCAAGATCGACAGTTCCGTTTGTTCGTACTATGTTAACAGTCTATGTATTTTGAACGTAGGCCTCCCAAAGAACGTTATATTACACGGTCGCTGTGACTTTGACCAAGATGTTAGTCCACTGAGTTGTCCGATACGTTGCCTAACGTTGTAGTCTCCTGATGCTGCCGGTCGGCATTAAAGCAATGTTTGACAGCGTCAGGAACTGGAATGGGGTCACCGCCTTCTGTGAGGCAGTCGTGTCGTGGAAGGAGATAGCGAATGGTGCATGAGAGGAAGCATTGTATGTTCTTCATTTACTTTTCATCATCATTATTTCAGCTCTCATAAGCCCCATTGCTGGGTCCAGGCCTCCTCCCCAATAAAAGAGATATTGACCCACTATATCTAGCTGCTTAGACGTTTTGACCCTACATTTTTATACGGAGTTTCCTCTTCTCTTTCGTAGATGTTATCTGTATATAATATCCCTAAACCGTCTTTTGATGAATTGTATTCTTACACCATCAACACACGGAATTTTAGAATGTCCTAACTTCTATATGAGTATAATTTTTCCGTCTGTATATGACATTTCCGTGTGGTGACGGAGTAAGAATACAAATCACCAGCCCCTCTCATATCCGTGGGTGTCGTAAAAGACAAATAAGGGATATATTATGCATATGATATCTATGCAAAAGTTAGAAAACTCGAAACAAAACCCTATACCAGCCTGTCTGACCAGCATGGTATAGTAAGGTCAATTTCCGTCGTAATGATATGACTAAATTCTTAAATGGCTATACAGATTATGATGGCAATTTTTGCATATGTACGAATATAAATATGGATGGTTTAAATTCACAATTAAAGCCTAGAGATAGTTCTATGAACAAGGTCTACTATTATTTTTTTAATACTTATACAAAAGAATTACTCTAATTAGTCGCTTCGTATCTAGTGATAATAGCTCAAGGAGAGTTAATATTGGTATAAAGTTGAAGACTGCATATCCATTTGATTTGAAGATACCTATTACTAAGGCGATGTATCTACTACTAAAAATACCGTATTCGTTATTCTAGGCAAGTGGGATGGTGATGCAGTAGACTTTATGAAATTTCCAGGTCTCTTGAACATTAGCTGGTTTTCACGATTGCCCGATTGACGAATAAAACAAGAAATTTAGGTCGACAGATATTCTTCACCCGTCACTACTCGGGCAAACTGCATGTGGAAACAAATGTTTTCAATATCCTATGAACTCTGTCAATCTACCTATATTTCTGTATAAAAATATTCATACTGAATTATTTAAATATATATAAAAATTCTGCAGTAGAATTCCGATACAAATGAAAGGTATTTAATTGTTATAGATACTCATTAGAAAACAAATATGGGTTATTCGCGCTATTGCATCGATTCGCGCTCAATTCAAAACAGTAAAACACGCATGCGCGGCCCGCCATCGCAGTAAACATGTCCGGACTGAGCCATAACTTGCGATATTCTTACCTTTCTCTATTTTCCTTGTTCACAATAATAATTTACATAATTCCACCACAAAATGGTATATAAGTTTATTTAAATTTACCAACATTCGTGCTAAAATATTGTTGTTTTTGTTGACAGATCGGTGCCGGCCGTACGGATAGCCAAGTCATCGCCTCATGCGCCGCAAAAACAAGCACACGAACAACCAAAAGCCACAAAATCCTCAAACCAAAGCCTCCAGTCATATCTTTCATTTCGTAAAATTTACATATAAGCACTATTTTTTAACTTTTTAACGATAATCGAAATCGTAAATAGTATACGCTAAATCCCAAACAGTACAAATTAATTTAAGTCTGATCGGTATTTACAATAAAAAGACGCCTTTGAACGAGCAGAAGAATTAACCAACGACCAGTATTTAAACGTTCCAAAATAATAGAAATCGTTAAACGAGTGCACAAAATATTTTATTGATCGTTAACCTTTATAATAATAACGGAATCATTGAGAATTTTGTAAAAAAGAGTCAGCCAAAGATTTTTATAAGCCCTTAGACTTTAAGAGTTCGTGTAAGTTAAACTGCCTCTTGTTAAGGATTTTTACAATAACCGCTTAGTTGAATAAAGAAGATATTGTGATTAGTTGTAGTGTAAACCAGTGTGCCGTATAACCGTAACGATTAAGTGCTATTTAGATTACCGCGAACTTTAATAAATTTACGGAAACACGTCATAAAGTACAAATCGCAAGTTCCAGTGTAGTTCCGAGTGTTCAATACAACAATAGACTTATATAGCTTATTTTTATAAGAGTTTTAGTCGCGTAACGCGTCAACGAAATGAGGCATCGTCGCGGGAGGGAGTCATGAGCGAGACGCTCAGGAGTGAGGCGGGCGCGGACAGTGCGCACCTACCGCCATTCTCAACTTTCGGCGATATGGCAGAGAATGAGCAACGGATACTCACGACCGACACCCGCTTGCTCGACCCTGCTTGGGAGTATTACGAGCGGACGGGGGATACGGTCTCAGTCATTGCCAGCCAAGCACAATACCGACCATGGGAATCTATGCCTATTACGGTCAGTTCTAAAGATGCAATCCTTCGGGCTGGTTTCTCTACATCATTGGAATACCAGCCCGTCACACTGCAGCCTATAACGAACAAGCTGCCGTCCTTCCAGAGCCAGTTTCAAACTTTTCCAGAGACTTCTGTGATACCAGAAACGGGTCTGCCAAGCGTGACCCCAGTGCCTGTCACGGCGAGTCCTACGCCTAGCGCGAGTCCTAGTCACTTAACACAACTCACGCAACTTACAACTCCCTCTTCTCCAGCGCATCTCACAACATTGGCGCAGGTCACGCCATTATCAACTACCTTGACTACGCTTTCTCCTGTAAATGCAACTACATTCCATACCCTAACAGCTGTTAATGCTAGAAGCTACCCAATAGTACCTGCTCCCTTGCAGGCAAGGGAACTAGCACCAGCGACACAAACCTACATTGACGACCGTCACATTCAATTATACCAACCTAATATTGCAACAATTAATGCTTTTCCTGCTCAAAATGGAATTTTACACCAAAATGGTACCCTTCTACATCAAAACGGGAGTTTAATACAGAATATACAAAGTCCGACTGTAGTCCATGTGTTGAAAAATGAACCTTTTGATATGAAAGCTCTACAAGACAAATATACTCCAAACGGATTGCATCATCCGAATTTCCAAAATCCGATGTTAATTGAAGGTTATGACAAAAAATCCAATGGATTCGGTAGTGGTTCCTCACCCACAAGATCGGATTTTAGAAAGAAGGAACGGCGGAAAATACGGGCAAACAGTACTGAATCGGATGGATCTAATATGGAGGTTGGATCTGAAAGCAGCGGACAAGTTGCAGCAGTGTCATCTACTGCTGGATTCAAATCCCCAATGCACGGAGCACCACCAATGGCCACTGGGCCTATGGAGCTGGATGATATATCTAGTGAAAAACAGGTGAGCATTTATATTTATTGAGATTATCCGCATAATTTTCCGTGAAGTGATGAAATAAGAATACCACACACCACTCTCTTTCTTGCCCGTGGATATTGTAAAAGACAACTAAGGAGTTATATGCAAGAGAAGGAAAACTCAAAATTAAATCCTAACCAATATGTTTGTCCACCGCGGTATAGCAGATCAAATTTTCACCTATTATGGAGGAGACTCAAGTCCAGGCGTGGGAATTACATTAGTTGAGATGATGAATTCGCATAATGGTCTTGTAAATATAACAGTAACTACCCGCAGAAGTATCGTAAGAGTTGTCAAACACACGTTACTAACAGTCAAGGAGCATAAAAATCCCTTATACTTCCTGCTACAGTAGATTCTCTAATTTATAGTCTTGTGATTAAATTAAAACACAGATATTATGTAGACAGATAAGCAAATTATTGTCATCCATGTAGATTAGGTTTAAGAATACATCAGGTATACCTTCACCTTCCCATGGGAGTCATTAAAAGTGGCTAAGGCAGGCAAGGAGCATAGACAGCAGTTCTCGTAAGAAACTTTAAACACCAACTGCTATAGCCAAGCCGCCAAGTATGGCAATTACATATATCATTATCGCTCTTGAGGAGATCTACCTATGTCTAAAATTGGATATCGATTAAGATTTGCTTAATGTGTAATTTCAACTGAAATGTTAGTCATATTGTCGCTAGAATATCTTTATCAGAGATATTTTATATTTTGCTTTAACTCTTTAACTTCAGGATTTACAAAAATACGTAATATTTAAAGAGTTTTAACATTTTATTGTACAACTTCTGTCTTATGCTTAGTTTTTATTTCTCTATATAAATCAGATTCTATCAAAATTATATAAGTATTTTCAGCTGAATTCAATTATTATTAAATTAATAGTGAAATTTACGAGGTGCAAACAATATTATATGTATCGTATCACATGCAAATCTCTGGCAAGTAAAAGTCGACATAATGAAATCGAGAACAACTAATCTCTCCACGAATTGCGTAAACAAGCCGCTCGGGAATCGTGAAAAGTCGACTGTATATTTGTCGAAAGATATGAGAATTCTCAGAATTTTCATTCAGCTACACGCCCGCCGAAAGTGGATATTCGAGAGAACCCGAAAAAGAGAAACTTTCCCCGTAATTCCACCTTTTATTATTCGAGGAGCAGTTTTTATTCCCGTTCTTGAGTTTCGAAATGGCCGAACTCTCTGTCTTCGCGGCTATAAATTTAATAGTTAGCCGATTCTCTTGCTCCGCCAATAAATTAACTTCCTCTCTCGTTTAAAACACAAATTAAAGTCGGGCGATTTACGCGTGTCCTGCTTAGAAAATTTTATGACTTTGAAATTTTACAGCGAATGCAATTAGTCGGCAGTTTTATAAAGCTTTCGATATTAACGAAGTTAGTAGGCTTTAAATGTTCGTTTTGTGAATTTTTAAGTACTTCGTCTATAACTATTCAATTATATAACCATGAAAATTATGTTTAAATACTTTCTAATTACGCATTTTACTGTTTACGATTCAAATTATTGACGATTTAAAAGAAATTTTACATAATCGTTCAATTGTTTCTTATCTTGAACAATTATTTTTATGGGGAATTAATTTTGAACCTGTGAATAAAGTATTTTTTTTTGATGTTTTTTATTAATCTTAATGTAAACGCTAATTAGCGATTGGAATGCGTGTGCATTTAACTTTGAAAAGTCAGTGATGCCCGTCGTGATTTTAGAACAGAGATTCTGCCCTGCAAAACAATTTGTCATCACAAGGGCAATTGTCTTTTTTCCCATCGATATACAATTTTTACTCAAAATCATTATTTATATATATTTAATAAAGTTCCGTATATGAAATGATGTATATTTATCAGGAATACATGTATCTTGAACAGCCTAATCAATAACAAGAACTAATAATTGTTTCTACTTCTATAACTTGTTATAATTGATGTTGGGCAACACGTACAAAAAATGATCAAGTGCTAGAGGTTCTGTGACGGCATTCTTTACTGAATAAATGTCAGCGTTTCCTAGTCTAATAATGAACACCTTTGCTCACTCGCACGCAGCTGCCGACTCTACAATAGACTCTAATTATTATTAGAGATGCACCTACACGATTAGTCGATGTAGTTTTACGATTATTAATCGATAATCAGTAACATCGAATACTGTGAATGATGTGTGCATTAATAGGAAAGATGTAATTAATTATGGTTTTTATATTAGATATGATACGAAATTCATCTATACGATTAGTCGTTACTATTATCTGATTATCTATTAACGATAATTAATTAAATTATCGTTAATAGATGATCAGTAAAATTTAAAACTTAATTTGTATACATTAATTAAGAAATATAATGTAATTAATTAGATATTCTCGTAAATTTAAAAGATTCAACCGTATAAAAAACATTTTTTTAAGGATAGCAATTTTTTTTTCGTTTTCTACGCTACTGCTTTATTCATTTAAATTATAGATAATTGGAGGCCGGCCTATTGACTTTTACTGAGCACAGTTCGCATTTTAATGATACTACTGAGAATTTACTAAAGGCAATTGCAATTAAGCTTCATCCAGCATTTGTAAAGAGGACCTCATTTAAAGGTGGCAATTTGGGTTACTAGATGAATGAAGCAAAGTAGAAAACATGTTATATATATTAAATTCTACTTGTTCAGCCTCCTTATGCATAAAACATAATTTAAAACTGCGCAGTTTCTACTAAAACATTTCTTATCGCGAAATCTAAACTTTATTACGTCATACTTGACTACATTTTCCACTGCTACAGAGCCAACCATTAGTCATTATGCGAATGAGTCAAATACGGAAAAACCAAAAGCTTCCTAGAAACGAGGACAAAGCTTTAAGAGAAAACGGAAGAGGCAATATTTTAGTCATGTAGGTATATAAATAATGACAAGAGATTTGGTTGTTTCGGTGTAAATAGAATGCCAAATTGAGAACATGGATGTATAATAAGATTTGTATGGATTGAACTTTTCCGTGTGGTGATGGAATAAGAATACAATTCACCACCCCTTATCTTGCCCGTGGGTATCAAACGAGGCAACTAAAGGATATAATACCTAGATAAGGCCAGAAGAAGAAATGAAAAATATAGTAGGTTATGGGATAGTGGACATTTTGACGAACGACCTTTATAGATCCAATGTTAGTCAAGGAAATTATTTTGTTGGACAGCTTTCGGTAAGCTTAGGAGGATGCGTCCAATATTCGACGGTATCTCTAGCATGTACGTTACTAGAGATGACTTATGATGTAGAGAAATGCTCTCGAAATATTGACCTTATAGGAATACTCAACAGCTTTTAGAGATGATTCTGCTCTACATTTCACTAGAAAATAAAAGCCTAACTCCAATAATTTCTACGCATCTTTGAGTGTAACTGATATATCGCAAAAGCAAAGCATGCTCACGTGTAATGGCTTGCCATGCTCGATGAATAAGATATTTGATTGGCGGCTATGATTTGGATAGCCCGCCATTCAAATAGACTAAATGACATAGAAAAATTCTCAAAGAATCAGATGCAAGAGCCATGGATAAGACAGTTTGAAGTTCTATTCTTATAGGCAGGTCTATTTGCAGCAGTAAACATTGATGGTCTAATAAATAGGAAATAAAGTGGACTTTGAATTAACAATAACGAATGAACATTGTAATAAAAATGGATAGGTATTTGCTATTTTATAAATTGTACAAAATACTTAAGAGCAAACAACGTCAATTATGATATCTAATGAGCATATACTAAGTTAATAAAAAGCTCAAATACTTAGTTACTAGAGATACCTATTTGTAACTACTATTCTAACAATTTTAGTCAGCAGATGTTCTTTTTTATAACTTAATAAGTGTCTAACTAGATAAGGTAGATACTAATTAGAGAGACTACACAGTTTGTTTTATGTAGTTATTTAGCTTATTTTTATTAGGGGTTGCTGTGCTAGTAGCTTCACTTATGTATTTAACTTTTTAATACTATTAGTCTCAGCTCATACACGTCCCACTGCTGGGCTGAAGCCTCCTTGCTTACCGAATACCATGCTGGTTAGAAATTTAGCATAGGGTTTTATTTTGAGGTTTTCATTTCTTGCACATATGTTATAGGCTTATTATATCCCTTAGTCGTTTTTTACGACATCCACGGGCAAGATAAGGTGTGGTAAATTGCATTCTTAATCCGACACCACACGAAAATGATATTATTTTGTTTAAATACTCTGTTAATTCACAATATTAATAATAACCGCATTAATAATCCATATCATTCACATGTGTTATCTTAGCCGTTGTCATAACAACAGCGACTCTACATAAAGTTTTTTTTTATTCTCTCTCTCTTTATCTATCTGCAATCAGCCATATAGGGCTATAATCAGATTGGAGCTAATTATAGTCAGTTAGAGCCTGACGCATCCAGTGATACGCCTACCCTTAAATTCGGTAAAAGAAGCAATCAGATCGAGGCTAGTCGCTTCCTTTTTAGGCGGTATATGGAGTTTTTACTGTCCAATAGTCCAACAGCGAGATGATTTTTGTGGTGCCAGAGTCTTTCTCTGTAGCTTTTGTACGCCCTCTCTGCTTCTTCTCTAATTAATGGAATTTGTAAATATTCGTGGACTTCACTATTCTTTGTGAACCAAGGTGAGCCGCATATTATCTTTAATGCCTTGTTTTGAAAACGTTGCAGTATCTCTATATTGGAGTAACTAGCCGAGCCCCAAAGTTCTATTCCGTATGTCCAAACAGGTTTTAGTATGTATTTATAAACAAGGAGTTTATTTTCGAGACTGAGTGATGATTGCCTACCCATAAGCCAATGAATGTCGGCTAAATGATCTACATAAAGTTAACGATCAATTGTTACCATAACCAATTTCATATTGGTAGTGGTTAGTGTGGTGACGGAGTAAGAATACAGTTCACCAACCCCTCTCCTGACCGTGGTTGTCGTAAAAGAAGATTAAGGATTATAATACGCTGATAGCAACAAAGTATAGGTATCGACATAGTAGTTCAATTTCCCTTCCATTACGGAGGAGGCCAGAACCCAACAATGGGACTTAGGTAAACTATGATAACTGCACCGTTCTTATTTCTAGCTTTAAGACTTAGAAATTTTTCGATCAGGCTATCTAAAACGACTAAGATTTCTCTGGAATCTATCGCCGTTGAACTGTGTTGATGACATACAAGAATTTTCTAAATCAATTTACCGGTAGGAATCTTATGTTACAGCTGTTAAAGTAAAAAAAACCTTTATTTCATGGTCCGGAAATAAATAAGATTAAGACTAGTAGTTCCTGATATTAGCACGTTCGAATAAACTTGAGCTTTACAATAGACTAGCAGCGCTCTGCGGTTTTACCCTCATAATTCCCCTTCCCGTAGGAATATCGGGCTAAATTATAGCCTATGTGCTATTCTGATATGTAAGCATTATTGTGAAATTTCATCAAATTCCATTCAGTAATTTTTGCGTGAAAGAGCAACAAACATACAACTTTCGCTTTTATATTAATACTAGCTGACCCAGCGAACTTCGTACCGCCATAATTTTTTTCGTAAATATATTTTCTAAATTTCTAAAAATATAGTCTGTAATGGAAGAACCATAACAGCTTTGCGGGAAAGATTCAATCGTCTAGGATTCAACAAATTACTGATTATTGATTTAAAAAAAAATATTTTTTTTTTTTTTTTTTTTTTTTATATATTCACGCCTTTTTCCCATAGGGGTAGGCAGAGTCCACTGCCCTCCACCTGCTACGATCTTTGACATATTCAGCGTAGCAAAGCGGTTCTCTGTGGGCCACTTTTCGCCCCCGACGGAAACGAGACGTGACGTGTCGCGAGCCACATCGCCGCCATTCGTACAGTTTTTTAATTTTTTTGAAACTCATTGCGTTTCCGCGAGAAATACATACACATATAATTAACGGACACAAATTACATCCAGACTCAGAACAACAATTTGTGGATCGCACAAAGTGTTGTCCTGCGTGGGATTCGAACCCCCGACACTGGCGCTGTAGGTCACTAGCATTAACCACTACGCCATCTGTGCAGTCAAATTTTCAACCATACTTAATTATAGACAAAATTACGTTTAGCTGTCATTTGCGTTTTGTTATTACATATCAAATGCATTTTTGTTATACCACGTTTCATAGTGACTTGTATTCTCTTTGACATTTTATGTCACGTCACACGGGAACTCGATCGAACGGGATAAAAAGTATCCTATGTCCGTCTCCTGGTTCTAAGCTACCTCCCCACCGATTTTCAGCCAAATCGGTACGTCGTTTCATAGTGACTTGTATTTTCTTTGACATTTTATGTCACGTCACACGGGAACGCGATCAAACAGTATAAAAAGTATCCTATGTCCGTCTCCTGGTTCTAAGCTACCTCCCCACCGATTTTCAGCCAAATCAGTACGGCCGTTCTTGAGTTATAAATAGTGTAACTAACACGACTTTCTTTTATATATATAGATTAGTAGGATTAGTTTTAGACAATAGTTCATCTTCTCAGCTTACGTACATTCACAATAGGAGGGAAATCAACTCACAATACCATACTGCTCAGACGGATTGATATTGGGTTTTATATCGAATCTTCCTTCTCTTGCATAGATATTATCTACATTATCTATGTAGAGGGAGTGAAGTTAAACCTACACGAAAAAGGCAATAGTTATGGGACTCTAATGCGGGAATTGACAGACTTCAAAACAACTTTGCTTATTCTTTATCTTTGCGTTTTCAGACAATTAAAATTTCTAAAAGGATTCTTGTTAATATTTTGGCAAGAAAACTTTAGTGCTATTGTTATGTGAAATGCGATATAACGAAAACGCGACGTTAATAAGGCACGAGCGCTCGCGGATCTATTGTTGCCAACTTTTTAGTGGCAAGTGACGTAACAAATTCTTTAAAGTAGGAAAATAGTAGTTTTTGAAGAAAACGTATTTTTCGTTAAATAAATGTGTTGGTGACTTTTTTAGTTTCAGCTATACATTCTGTTTATATAATATTTCTCAGAAGACACTAGCCCCTTCCATAATTTTGGAATTATGGAAGGGGCTAGTGCCCCCTTCCATAATTGGAAGAAATATGTCATACTCACTGAGTGAGCTCTGAAATTATGCTTTTAATCCCCGAAAAGAAGGTATTTAACATATGTTAATCTTTGCAAGAATTGAAAGCTAGTTTTGCAAGCGATTATTAAATATTTTTCATAGTTGAAAAAAAAAAGCTTAACCTTAAAACAATAAAAGTTTAATTTTATGAATACCATTAGAGGTTAACCATAAAATAATTGCGAGCGGAGGGCGATGTGGTCTCGCTAAGGGAGCTCACCGCCTGGCGCATCGGCGCCCGCCGGGGCGTCATTGCCCGTTGTGCAGTCCGGCTGGAGAGGCCTCGGTGCGGGGTGCGAATCGTAGAGGCCTTCCGGCTGGTGCTGATGCAGTGGCTGGAAAGGCGGCACAGGGTGCTCTCCATGCGACTAGTGCAGGTATTGACGGGGCATGGGTGCTTCGCCAAGTACCTGCACAAGGTTGTTAGGAGGGAGAGTACACCGTCCTGCCACCACTGCCATTGCGACGAAGACACGGCGCAGCATACGCTCGAGGCCTGCGCCGCTTGGGTAGAGCAGCGCCGTGAACTCATTGCAATCATCGTTGCCGACCTGACGCTGCCGACTATCGCCAGAGCGATGGTCGGCAGCGTCAGGAATTGGGATGCGATCGCAGCCTTCTGCGAGACAGTGATCTCGCAGAAGAAGGCGGTGGATCGTCTGCGCGAGGAGCGCAGCCTCGATGAGGCGATCCGCCGCCAGCGACTGGGGCGGCGTAGGCGCGAGTATTTGCGGCTCATGCCGCCCTAGCCGAGGCCGTGGGTGACGTGACCGGGGATTAGTCCGTCACCCGCCGAGAGGCCGACCGCGTGAGGAAAGACCGACGTCCTCCCCGAGGGGGGGGCTCGGTCGATGGGAGGGTACCCCAAATAGGGGGTATTAAGTCGGGCCGACCACTGATGATAAGTTAACCCTGCTCCGGTGGTCGGCCCAACGACGAAGGCGACGTGTATCGTGGGTGGGTTGTGGGTGTGCGTGCTTACGCCCCTCTGTCGCCTCGGACGGAGTGATGCGAGGAGCGCGACGACCGCAACCCACTCCTAAAAAAAAAAAATCTCGTCTCTCTTTGGGTAGGACTTTTCCTAATAGTATTAAGTACAAAAATACCCATAAAGTAGAATAAGAATATTACTAGAATATTATAGTTAGCAATCGCAATAGAGTCGGTTTTCTTCTTTATTCGTCTGGGAAATCAACTGCTAGTACGAGGCATTTTGGTCAGTGTAGAGTTATAATTTTCTTTATAAATTATCAGCGCTTTTTTATTAACCAATGTAAGTCTAATTGTCACCTTCAACAGTGTTATTGGCCATAACACGGTTAACAGTATCTTTTGAGATTTTTCGTAAAAACAAAAACGTATGTAAAGCACTTTTATATCATATTCACTAAACTCCAGCAGTTCCTCAATGCCTTGGAAAATTAATTAATGTAACACGTTAAAACCACTACGATATTGAATATAATAAAAGACCACCTTCATGAACACATGACACTTACACATTCCCGCCATAAGTCCGAGTCGGTCGTTATTCCCTTTCGGTAGATCTACGGCTAACAGTAAGTAAAAATATGCCCATAAAGTAGTAAATACTAATGTATCAAGTATATTATAGTTGGCAACCCTATAGAGACGATTCTTACTGCCTTACTGTGGATTGCGAAGTATATTTCTACGTTATTACATTTCAATGATTAAAAATAAGTAAAATGCGTATTACATCTTTATTTATAAAAACATGTATACCAGAATTAATGTAAATAAAATTCTGTATTTAAATAATCGTCAGCTGTTTGTCGGTGCCACGATCGGTTGGTGCCGATTACAACCGGAGATACGTACGAAAGCACGAGTGAAATTGCACCAACATGGCGGCGTTCAATATCACAGCTGCTACATATTTTTATTGTCAAAAAAATAAATATAGGCTTGTATTACACGAGTGTAATCATAATATAAATGTATTTATTGATGCGTTTAATTTATTATTATTAATATGCTAATAACCCTCATCTTAAATGTTGAAGAAATATTATTAGGAACCAACACATTGAAAGAACTAATCATAATTTCTAATGATGTCTTAATATGACATGATGTTCTAATATCTAAAATGAAGGTATAAAAAAATGAAATTAAAATGCGATAAAATCTGTAAAAATAGGGTTATAAAGAAATTGCTTATAATTGTCAACAATTATGGGGTACATGAATCCCAATTCTATATAACTTATGTTGATGATCTGGAATAAAATATTATTTAAGTAATCCCAGTAATTTGTGCAAAAAAGAATTGCTGATAAATGTAGTTTTTCACAAAACTGAATAATACATTTTAGGAGTCTATGGTACATGTAGAATTTAAAACGCAGAGAATTCTTTCAGTGATTGAATGCGCTAGCACAGAACCGAGACGATACTTTATAATGAACAACGAATGCACCGAAATTGTTGTCTGGCTAGTAATTGCATGTATACATTAACATTTGTTCAAATATTTTCTTTGTTTCTTATATTGCTAAAAAGGAACTTACAAAGTTCCCATAATTGGCGCATATTTGGACCAAGTTATGTTGGAGGCTTATTAACCGCACAAGTAGACAACCGGGACTTTGATCAGTTAACATTACAGTTTGTATCAGAATAAAAATAATTTCATAAAAACTAAAGTGTCCTTTTTAAAAGCTGTTTTATCGGTTTGGTAATTTTATAACGTAATTTTCTAATAAAAAGTCCCCAAATTGTGGTAAATACGATTATCGGAGACGCGGAAACTAACTACACTTATAATGTAACTATATCATTTATAAATTTTTATTTAAAGATAATATTAGTTTAAAGGTGGTTACATAATCTCTTAATAGTATTCAAACTAAGCATATTAATTTCAGTGTTTCGATAAAGGTCAATTGCGATAAGATGGCTATCTTTAGTCAATGAGAGTCCTTTCGGTATTCAAAAGAACTCTTAAGATAGAAAAAAGTATAAGTTCTATAGATAGAGAAGATTATAAACACCTGAACAGGCTATTGACGCATAATTAAATTGAAACAATTTCAATGTATTCTATTGCTCTTGTGTCTGTTCAAATATAGAAATCTTGGTCGCCAATTCCATATACTGTTTATATATAAATAAAATAAACTTTTTAAATATAAATAAAGATAAAATGAAGCTTTTAATGCAATATATCTAGTTATGAATATTTAATAAAAATATAAATGTTATTTATTTGTAATCAAAATTAGAATCAGTTGTTGGGTAGGTCTAACTGAAGCAAATTAGCTGAAAATACAAGTAGGACTTAATATTGTTATTATCTTCGTGACGGAGTAAGAATACAATTCCCACCCCCATATTTTGCCCGTGAGTAAAAAAAAACTAAGAAAACTCGAGAGATAACATTATACCAACGCGTCTGATCAGCGTAAATCAATCCCTCCTATTATGAAGGAGACTCTAGAGAAAATCCGCCTAGGTCTATAAAAGGCTCTTTCTCGTCTTTTACGACACCCACGAGTTAAGTAAGAATTGGCTAGTATTAATAGCAGCCACCACATAACACATATCGTCACCACATAGCATGTAAATAACATATGGTGTAAAATTATCTTAAATTTGTACATCTATACCAATAAATAAAATTGGAGTGTCTGTTTGTAATGTCAAAATAATAGGCTTTTTTCATGCTCACACGGTTATTTGCATGACACCTATGCCTAAAATAGCGATTGAAAAATTTTTGTCTGTCTGTTTGTTCCGGGTAATCTTCAAAACGGCTGGACCGATTTCAAAAATTCTTTCACCAATGGAAAGCTATAGTACCAGGGCGTAAACTAGGCTATATTTTATCCCGGTATTCCCACGGGAACGGGAACTACGCGGGTAAAACGACTAAAACCGAAGCGAAGCGAGGGCGGGTTGCTAGTAAAAACTAAAAATCATTTCCCTCAAACCTCATCCTCCCTTTGATATTAAAATGTTATATTTTCTAACTTTATTATTTAAATAATATTTTTTTAACTGCATCTGGGTATTAAATTTCCTCAATATAATATCATGTTTCCAATACTATAATACAGTATCTGTAGTATGAACCATTAGGATATTGATTTTAAAAGCAATAACTTGATTTTATAGACTGCATGTTATGTTAGCCAATGCTGTTATTTTAGCTTCCATCAGTCGGAATCGAAGTTTAACCAACTATACATATAGCAATAATATATAATAAATTTGCTTAGTGACGGTTATTTTAATAATAAATCAGTATTACCATTCGCAGACGAAGAAGAAACGGAAACGATGCGGCGAATGCATTGGATGCCAACGAAAAGACAACTGTGGCGATTGTGCACCGTGTCGCAATGACAAGTCGCATCAAATATGCAAGCAGCGGCGGTGTGAAAAATTAACTGAAAAGAAGGTAAGTAAATATTAGTTCTTCTAAGTTTATTTAAATTAATCCATATAGTTGCAAATTGGCGTTTTAATATTTATTGTAACAAGGAACCGCTATTGCTGTTTTCATATTTCTTTTTTTTTATCAATTAGTAAAAAGAGGCATCACTGCCAGTGTCGAGTAAGATTTGATATTTTGTTATATTTTTGATTTAACTTTTTTAAACTGCTGTATTAAGGATTAAATTGAAGTTTTGCCAGCGACTTTGCAAAATAACTTTAAGGCTCACAATTTATACTCTACCAGTCGATTTTGCTGTTTAGTATTAAGCCGTTATCTGCTAGTTAGTTATTTCGTTGCTTTAAGTCCTAGAGCGATGTTAACTGTTGTAGCAATGACCATCGGTACCAGGTTTTTTATGAGAATTCTAATACAACATGAAGACATACGTAAAGCACTATTTTTAATTATATATATTTTAACACTTTCCATGCATTATATTATAAAACATTATCTATACCAATAAATAAAATTGGAGTGTCTGTTTGTAATGTCAAAATAATAGGCATTTTTCATGCTCACACGGTTATTTGCACGACACCTATGCCTAAAATAGCAATTAAAAATTTTTTGTCTGTCTGTCTGTCTGTTTGTTCCGGGTAATCTTCAAAACGGCTGGACCGATTTCAAAAATTCTTTCATCAATGGCAAGCTATAATATCAGGGCGTAAACTAGGCTATATTTGATCCCGGTATTCCCACGGAAACGGGAACTACGCGGGTAAAACGACTATAACCTATAACCGAAGCGAAGCGAAGGCGGGTTGCTAGTTCAATATAAAATCATTCAACCATAAAATCAGCCTATGACATTTTTACGATGCCGTCAAATTCAATTACTTTCTCTTTAAGGTATCAGCCGAGTAACTAGTAATATCTGCTAACAAGTATAGTGAAATTAATACTACAAACATTACATCTATCTACTTAATGTAACAGCATAAACGTAATCGAACATCAGTATCCTTCATTTTGAGAGGCCTACAGCAGTGGACGTTGATGAGCTAATGAACATTTATTATAGTTCAAAATTTATAGAATGAATTATTTTAACAAGGGCACTTATATATGTAAATAATTACAATAAATCACTATTAAAAAAACTTTAGTTTTCAATATAATAAATTATACATTCGTTGGAATTGTGATAAATTTCATAAAAAAATGTTAAATCGATTTGCGAATGACGCAAATAGCTCGTTGCCGCCTCGTCGGTGGTGTCATTTGCATTAATTTATTCTGTGGCGTGTATTGGCCGACATCTTGTGTTGTGATGTTTGACAAGATGGCGGGTGGTATGTGTGGCATTTATAGTAAATGTCATTTGGACAAATGAAGATTAAAAACATATTTGCAACATATTTTCATATGCGATTGATTGACAAATTTTATTTTCTTATTGCTTATTTTAGTCTATAGCGTGCTAAAGAAAATGGTAACATGTGCCTATCCTTTCAAATAGAAAGGAAATTTCGAGTATTTCATAATAAAATACAAAGATAAAGCTTATTAACATAAAATGGCAATAAAAATATAACAGCAAAGTTAATAGCCTGTGAAAAGAGCGTTCGCACTTTGCGTTATACAAACAACATAGGATTTTACAACATAGGATACTTTTTAGGTTAATCACATAATTTCACTGAAAATTTAAAAAGAAATTATATTTTTAAACTTGGTTCGTATGTAACGAAAGCTTTTTAACTTGGTTTGTGTGTGAAGGAATCTTTGAACGTGATTTTCACCCATTTTAAAGTCGGATTAATTTAATTTTTTTAATACTTATTAATGATTGATGACAATGGAATATTATTTCTTAGTTTTTTGCCATAATCCTTACTGAATTAGCGATTTCTTTGCATTCGCGGCTGAGATTTTATCGTAACTCGATAGATGTCGCCAATCCTATTTTCTGCATCGCCCTTTTTAGTTCGTTTATCTACAAAAGCTTATTTTTTAGTTTTTTTTTAAACACAACACCAAATACTCAAAAAAGCGGTGATGAGTGTAATGTGTTAGCTCGATGTCGAAATTATATTTTATATGATAAACAGTATTCACGCGAATGCGCATTTATTACAAAAATGTAAGGAATGCAGAATAATTACGTCGATGACGGACTTGGGTTCATTCAGCTCATAGCATGGCGTTGGATCTTTTATTTCTGTTTTGAGTGACATTATTGAAGTAAACTTTATTTTTGGTATGCTAAAATGTACTAACCATATTCACATGTGCACAATTACAAATGCAGAACATATGTTTCAATATGGTTTGTTATTTGATGACACTTAAAAGAAAAATTGAAGAAAAGAAATGTACAAAATTTGACTTATTTCTTGCCTCTGCGGACTTGGATCATCGTTCATAATGTGGATGAGTGCTGGAAATATATGATATTAGAAAATATATCCCAAAAAAATTGTAGAATGCTCTTTAATTCAAAATAGTCATAATATCAAACTTTAAATTGTAGCATAAATTATATTCAAATCATTTTGTAATTTTCACAAGATATTTTCATATCTGATATGTCGCCATCGTTTTTGAGATGGGAAGGATACGAAGAGGATTTGACCATAGATTATTAATCCTCCTTTGTTTTAGCAGTGAAGAAAATCATCGTTACGAAAAATCTAAATTTTCTCGTAGACATGAATCGCGACCATTTATAACATTATGTATTCGTAGCCACTATTTCCACAAGCAATTTAAACCAAAAACCATCCTACCTAATTATTACAAAAGAAATATGCATTAAAATTTATCGCGAATCCTATCGCAAAATATGACATCAAAATTGCCTACAAAGTTGTGAATTAGTTTACTTAAAAATAAATAAAGTACGTAATCACAGTTCTATCTTCTTATTAAAAGGCTATACTGAACAGCCAGGTAGGTACTAAAATTACTTGAATACTTTTTACGTAACCGAAAAAAAAAACTTTTAGCAAAGAAAGTACGAAGCGAGAAACGTACTTGACTTAATTTACGATTATAAGTTACCGACTGCGAAGTAACTTTAGCAAATTAGTTTTAAAACAAGCACCGTAAAGCTTTTTTGGGGGAATATGGGTGGTCCCACCTTTGTGCGTAGTCCAGGAATTACGTTTATTTAAGGCATTAATGCGAAGTTCGGATAGATACAAGTTGTCTTTGATAATTTTTCTCTTTTGTAAATGATAATTGAATACTGGTAATCGCCACAGGATAACTATTATGAGATTTAAAACTGAGATAAATCGCATTTCCGTGTGGTGATGGAGTTTTAATACAATTCACCAGCCCCTCTCTTGCCTATGGATGTTCTAAAAGACGACTAAGGTATATATACCTTAGTCGTCTTTTATTTTAGTATTATAATACTAGCAACCCGCCCTCGCTTCGCTTCGGTTTCAGTAGTCTTACCCGCGTAGTTACCGTTCCCGTGGGAATACCAGGATAAAATATAGCCTATATTACTCCCTGACATTATAGCTTTCCATTGGTGAAATAATTTTTGAAATCCGTTCCGTGGTTTAAGCGTGAAAGCGTAACAAACAAACAAACTTACTTTCGTATTTATAATATTAGTAAGGATGCATATAACATCTATTTACGAGAAGACAAATTCGAAACGAAAATCCTATGCCAACACATCTGACCAGCACGGTATGATAGATCAATTTTTCTCCCATAATGGAGGAGACTTGATCCCAACAGAGGGACATATATAGGCTAAGATGAGGATGATGACCATGATGAAATCACATTACAGCGCCATTTTTTATCCCCTTTGAACATTTATTCTTCGCGCGGTGACAGAGCATTCACCACCCTATCTCTTACTCGTGGGTATTGTAAAATACAACTCAAGGATATAATATATAAATAACATCTATGAAACCGTATACCAAAGCTTCTAGTTAACGTGGTACAGTAGGTAAATTTCTCTCCTATTTTGAAGGTGGCTCGAGCTCAGCAGTGGGCATATAGGCGGAGATAAACTCTTTTACTTACTCTCTCTTTTACTTACTCTCTCTTTTACTTACTCTCTCTCTTACTTACTAAATTTTTTCATATAGAATCTTTTTCTTCTTGTACTGGCAATAAATTTGTATCAAAAATGTGGGTCATCACTTAATAATTAATTTTCTGTGGCGGGTAGATAATTATAAAAATCTGTAATAACGTTGACTTGTTTGGACGTCAGACATCTTAGTCCGCCCGTGACCATGTATGTTGTAAAGTATTCGAAACGTCGGGCAATCATAAATCTAATACAAACACGATATAATCCGTAAAAGTAGTTTTATTTACAACTAGCAACCCGCCCTCGCTTCGCTTCGGTTTTAGTAGTTTTACCCACGTAGTTCCCGTTCCCGTGGGAAAACCAGGATAAAATATGGCCTAATTTACGCGCTGATATTATAGCTTTCCATTGGTGAAAGAATTTTTAAAATCGGTCCAGCCGTTTTGAAGATTACCTGGAACAAACAGACAGACAGACAAAAATTTTTAATCTGTATTTTAGGCATAGGTGTCATGCAAATAACCGTGTGAGCATGAAAAAAGCCTATTATTTTGACATTACAAACAGACACTCCAATTTTATTTATTGGTATAGATGAGATGAACTCTTTTAAAATACAGGCGTATTTTATCTTATTAATAAAATGTTATGTCACGATTATTTTACCTTTTTCAAGTGGCGGTAGAGTAATAATACAATTCAACACACTTTCCTACCCCTTGGGTGTATTATCAACTTAGCAGCCCACATAAGTCCCACTGTTTGGCTCGGGCCTCCTCATGGCTGGTCAGACATGTTGGCATAGGATTTCATTTCGAAGTTTCCTTCTGTAGCACAGATTTTATGTGCTTATATTGTATCCCTTATTCGTCTTTTACGACATCCCCTGGCAAGATAGGGAGTGGTGAATTGTATTCTTACTCCGTCACCACACGAAAAAGACATTCAAAAATTATTTTCTTTTAATCTCGTGTCCTCACTATTATGTCAATGTTCCACATTTGACCAAAACCACTAAATCATGTAAACGAGATAACAACATTGAATTTGAAATAAAATACTACACTAATCCGCTTGTCCAGCGTGATATTGGAATATAGTCAAGGAGGTCGCCCAAATACAGATTGAAGATGTTACCTATCAAAAACATTCACACGATTATTTTCAGTTCGTAAAACTAAAAATAAGTGGATTTCATTACGTTATTTTTTGATTATTTGTTTTATCTGCGATTTGCGAACCAAATTTTAATTCACTGCTTTAATTTTTGTATATGAAATGTTTCATATAGTGAAATACAGGCTAAGCTACGAAGTGTAATCATGCAGTAAATATTAGATGACCAATGAACATTAATGCCAATTCGTGTTAAATTGTGATAAAATTTTAAGATTTTAGATAATATGGTTAAAATAATATCAATTTAAAGAACTCAATCATTCAGAGCCGTGATTGTTTTTAATATTTAGATAATCTATGCTAGCGAAGTTGTGGAAATAATAATTAATAAAAAGGAATCCTACCACCTACCTACCGAGAAGAAACCTGCCTACCGAGCTGACATTAGACATATTAGAGAAAGACGTTCTAGTTACTGTGGATCATTTACTGTCATAAAAAATAAAAACGTTTCAATTCACGCTGCGGCCTAGATCTGATTGATTCACCTACTAAATGAGAAATCTGGGGTTCTGGTTTTATTTTCCAGGGCATAACAAATATTGGTGTAAATAATTAACCAAACAAAGCCTAACTGTAATTTTTGTCCAATAAAATGTATACATCTTGGATGTGCTTTTTTTTAATTAATGCAAACAAAAATAATATTACGCACACATAAAAAATATAATAAAATTAAATATAATAAAATTCCAAAAGAAATTATAATTAATATGAACCATGAATGAAAACAATAAAATATCAATAAAAGTTTTACATTCAGATATACCTACTACCTATATCTATATAAATTAATGTTTTAATTGCACACTAATAAACGAAGTTATCGTTAAGCTACTGTAAGTTAATCAATTAATTCCCTGCTAAGTTACTAAGACAAAGCACCTGGAGGTAAACAATAAAAAAAAATCAAGCTGCCATTTGAACAACGTTCAATGTTCTGAAAAAGTTATGTATTATTTACGTACTGTTCATATGTCGCCCATATTATCTGTGGCACGAGCTAACGTGCGCGGCAGATGCTCGGCGCATGCGCAGTACGCTCCAATCGTAGCCCGCCGCCTGCGCAAGTAACGCCTCTACCTTTTATCTGATTGTAGCTATTGTTGAGTAAAGGTGTTGTATGACGAACTCGTTATCGCTTTTTGGATATAACCAATATTATATTTTTAAGAATTATTTAAATATTTATTTTCAAAAATAACTTAAACATGTTTAGGTAAATAATCCACGCTTTTCAACTTGAATAACTTGCATCTATATAGTCCCAAGTATTACGCTTAATTATGTTTCATTATAACCAAGATTACATAAGTATATAGTAGATAGTATTTAAAAGAAAGATAAGAAATAAATTATTATACTTAAACTGCCATCCAATTCTCTCGCAACAATACGATCTAGAATCAAATATCTACAAAATATAAAATATATGTACATAATACGAGTTATGCATTCATTACAAATACTGATTGAGGTAAAATGCTATATCGATAATACTATTTTATTACTTAAGTCTATAAGTAACCGGATGATCAATCATGAAGCTCGGATTATCTTGTTAGAAAATTCACTTTTTTTCCAAATAGAGTTAAATATAGTTTTAAAAGAAGAATATTTTTCTCACAAAAAAGAAACTTGTAACAGAAAGTCAAGGATCGACCTGGGGCTGTCTGGATTATGAAACTTCTCGATGGCCCAACTGAGATATTTTTATTCTCGATAACAATGGTCACATTGGCTTCACATGATATTTCTTTCTCATCATCATCATCATCATCTCAGCCCATATACGTCCCACTTTTGGGCTCGGGCCTCCTCCATAATGGAAGGGTAATTGACCTACTATATCACGCTGGTCAGGCGTGTTGGTATAGGGTTTTATTTCGAGTTTTCCTTCTCTCGCATAGATGTTATATGAGTTTTATATCCCTTAGTCGTCTCGTACGATCACCCACGGGTAAGATAGGGGGTGATGAATTGTATTCTTACTCTGTCACCACACGGATAATTTCTTTTGAAATTTAAAATATTGATAAAACTAAATCCTAACCTATCCTACTAATATTATAAACGCGAAAGTTTATGAGTATGTGAGGATCTGAAGATGTGAAAATGTGAAGATGTTTGTTGCTCTTTCACGCAAAAACTACTGAATGGATGTTGATGAAACTTCACAATAATATAGCTTACATATCAAAATAACACATTGGCTATAATTTAGCCCGATATTCCCACGAGAAGAGGAACTGCGGGTGAAACCGCAGGGCGCTGCTAGTTGTCTACAATTTAAACCTAGTTGTATTGATTATTTGCCAGCCAGACCTCCTACATATTAATTGAAAAAGCAAAGTATATTTTACAAGAAGCTTCCTATGATTTAAATCGCGATTGCTTAGTTGATAATAAACGATAATTTAGGTGGCTAATATTAGTGATATCACAATAAATTACTATAAAATCGCCCTATTTTCCATGATTAGGATAAAACTTATCCGGAAATGATAATTCGACATAGTTGTGAGTAATTTTTTTACACAAATATTTTTCTGATTTCTATAATGTAGAGATTTTCAATTCGACTGTATATATTCTGTATAGATTCTGTGGTTTAGTTTGTAGATTTATAAATCAAAATAAATGAGATTATTTTGATGGAAGTGGGATACCCCAACATCCGTCTGTTTTAATTTCATTGGCATTGATCTTGAAATTCGAAGGCACACCGAGAAACTTAAACACGATAAAATTATAGGGAACTTTATTTAAAATATATGTCATCATCATCATCGCAGCCTACATACGTAGCATTGTTGGGCTCGGGCCTCCTCCACAATGGGAGGGAATTTGATCTACTATAGGTACCATGCTGGTCAGACATATTGGTCAGACATATTGGTCAGAAATATAAGAAAAGTTAACGTTTGTCAATTACGCTTTAAAATGCTAAAATATTTAATATGAGAATCAGATCTTGAAATTGCCACATTTGCAACAAAAGGAATATTTATATTAATTCTCTACGCGCTAGTGCCTGAAATGATCAGAAAATCTGATTTCTAAAATATGATTTCTTAGTTTTTGGCATATCAAAACCTTATTAAATCTACTATTAAATTTTTTAAATCCCTCTTATTAGAGCGCGACTATTGCTGTCTGATCAAACATAATTCATATAAAAAATGCAAATTACTTGACGAATAATCCTGTGACGTCCTTTCGAGGTAAGCATCTTCTTACTTTCAGAAAATCTTACTTTTTTTTCTGTTTTGACAAGGAGTGTTAGCCTCAGATGGCTGTTACACCCTTACGCGGACTAGTGGTGAGCGCTGAGAGCTCTCAACCCAAAAAATTTAAGCAACGGGGCTCAAGGGCACCCCCTGTGGGGTACGAACCTCGGCTTGGGGCGTTGCTGAGGGCAATGTGGGAGGTCCCACTTTAGATTTACTTATTTTTACGCGGCACGGTTTCGCACCTCGACGGTGAGGACAGAACCGTGGTCTTTTCTTTGTTGCGGCTTCGCGGGCCGTGTATGCTGTATTCTGAGCTATCGTGATCTCGTCGTCGGGCTCGTCGAGAGCAAGTCTCGGTCGAGTGACCTTCGAGATGCGGGACGGGATATAGTTGGTCGCAGCAACCACTAAGGGGTTGGGGTGTGTTGTGGCAGAATCAAAATATCTACGGGCACACTGTTTCATATATTAGAAAATCTTACCCGCACTTGTGTGCCTATATACCTAAGATCAATAAGAGATAAAAGACACTCGAATACTTCTTTCTCTATGTAAAATAATATTATAGGTCACGATTTATGGCGTAAATAACAATCGTAAATTTAAATGAAATGCTTGTAAATAGCTTTAATGTAAATATGCATGCTATAAATTTTTACGAGTGGCACAACTTAGCAACAATAGGACTATCTTGAACAAACGGTTAGATCGATGCCAAAACTGTCTCGCAAAATAACATTGCTTTCTTCGAATTTAACCAAACAAACATATAATTAACATTACCAAGTAACATTATATAAATCACTGGTACTTTTATCGCACATTTTAATAGCTTTTTTTGTTTTATATTATCATTCATATATTCGCTTTTATATTACCTTTTTTCGCCGAATTAATAGCGCGGGAATACGTCGCCATCTTGAAATTAAACTTAATTTATTGCCTCGAAGGCAATTTTATCATAAGAATATCGAAAAACTCGAGTTTACTAAGCTAAGGATTTACGACAAAACTTTGTCTATTGTAATTTAGTTTTACGTACAACTAATAATGGTGGACAAACAATGAATATTAATGGTTTAGACAGTTTTTTGTATTTTTAAATTAAAGAAGTTTAATACATACATATTTGTTTACACAGGCGCCTGTTTTATACTTAGGTAAGTAGGAGTTGCGAATTTGCATTAGAGTTAATCCTAACTTACTATTTTCGGTGTGTGCAAGAGTGCGCTTAGTATTTTGATGCACTTTGGAACTAAATTCAAAACCGACAAAAGCATTCTAAACAAGATAACAGTAGTACTAACGAAAAAAAATTAGACTGGTCACCCTAAATTATTCGTCTTCGTCCACCCACAAGTGAAGCGATTATAACGGTCGACGGGAGTTTACACTTTTGATTTTCTTTTTTTTTTCGTTGCGGCACACGCCAAGGGCCGGTGATTCACGGCCTTTGGGGCGGCAGATGTTAGGTCGAGCTTTTTGTGCTATCAGCTGATGTAACGGGCAGAACGACGGACTTGTTAATGATGCATCTTGCATACTCTAAACTATTACGTGTGTTATAACTTATATAATTGCACGTTCTTTGATTATTTTCTTTCGTAGAGATGACATTTTTTTTTCTTTTGCATATGTCATGGTTTTAGTTTGAACTAGAGACAAATATATAGTCTTTGCTGAAACTGAAAATATCCCATACGTGCTTATTTAACTTAACGCCAACAGCAAAGACAACATATTAGATCGAATAACTATACAATAACATAACTGTCAATTTTACTTATTTGCTTACAAACTATTACCAAGTTGTAAGGTTCATTATTGCGTGTCAAGCTGATGTTTGATATTCCGTTAACAGCAAAATTACACCGTACACAAAAACAAACAGGATGCGGCTCAGACGCGTGTTTATGTCGAAGTTATCTTCATAAATATAATCTGTATTAAGACTGAGTTTTGGAAAAATATCTGTTCCAATTTTAAAAATTTCAATAATATTTTTTTAAATTTTAAATTCTTAATAATTCTCTACGTAGCAACGGTTGAAATCGACGGTGGTTTCCAACCCTTTCTTATCTGTGTAAGTAGTAAAAATCGGCTGAGTGTCAAATAGGAGAATGGGCAGTGGTTCTTTCCTGCGAAATGTACAACAACTTATTGATATCACCACAAGCCCAGCGTGCCGATTATTATAACAATACCGAAAAAAAAATTACCATGCTATGTCATATTCTATAGGCCTTACTATCAATAAAGGACGGTGAAAGGCTGAATGATGATGACGAGGGAAGTGGACTCAAAAACTATGATATTTTTAACCAAATAGCAAAGTAATTATTTACAAGAATTCCTAAGTTTATTTGATTAATTAATTAGTTGCAATAATATTTGGGATAATTTTATTTATGGCTTCAGTTAAACGAATCTATACAAATAAGTGAAATTGAAGTGTCTGTTTGTAATGCTAAATTAATACATTTTTTGCGTTCTCACATTGTTATTTACGCGATACCTAAGTATGCCTCTAAACCACTTAATTTTTTTTGTCTGTTTGTTCCGGGTCTTGAAATCTTTAAAACGTCTAGACCGTTTTTAATAATATTTTACTACCTGCCTGTATTTAAGGAGTAACTTAGGCCATTTTTCCACTCAAGACACTCCTATAAAATTTTACCCGGTCCGGGAATCGAACCTGCCTCCTGGACTGCAGGCGCGTACCGATTACGATATTAATCGCAAAGCGACTGAAACCGAAGCGAAGCGAGGGCAGTTGGCTAGTATTAAATAAATCAAATATAATAAATAATGCCGTGCGTTCAGGCATTTCAGAAATAGCTACTATTGCAATCAATCTTAAATTCAAATTCAAATCATTTATTATGCATAGACCCCGAGAGGGCACTTACATATTGTCAATTTTACAAAATAAAATTAAATTATCCAATAAAAATAAACTACCACCGGATCGGAACGCGACCGCTACTGAGAAGATCCGGCAAGAAACTCAGCGGGCTTGTCTATTATTTTAATTTTTTTTTCTTCTTACTAGATATAAATTTGTATACATGTTTTGTAAGACCTAGCTCCAGTGTGATGCCCTTCGAACTGCAAGATACTTAATATAATTCAAATGATTATGGCTGGACCAGATCCCACAAGCGGCACCCGATCACGAGTTAACTACTAGAGCAGCCATCACTCCCCTCAACCACTATGGAGGGAAGGGAGAGACCCGCTCCACGCAGCTACCGCAAGTAGATCCTTCAGTGAGCATGACCAAGACCACATGTTGCAAACGACGAAAATGCAAAATTTCGTTAGGCAAAACACGCTACGCTTTACAATATTAGAGTTATTAAAAAAGAGTTTATTTAAAACAACAAGGAAATTGCATAATGAGGAGCTGCTCACAACCAATCAGTATTATCATCTACATAATCCGAGATTTTATAATAAGCTTTCTTACAAAGTCTATTCTTGATAGCTTTTTTAAACTTTTTTGTTGGCAGGTCTCGGATAACTTTAGGTAATTTATTGTAGAAACGTATACATTGCCCCATGAATGATTTGTTAATTTTTTGGAGACGAGTAGTTAAGGCCCACACATAGGCCCCTTGAGCTCTGTCATTCCGTGGTGCTGTACTGCTGTGCCTCAAGTAACTGCACACCTCTTTATCTATTAGTTTAACGAATTTTGCTTCATGTCTCCCGCTTTGCAAAGGAGGGAAGTGGAATCTTGTTAACTTCTTCTGATTTTTCTTTTCTAATTAAATTTTTACGGGTCACAAGGTAATTAAAAGCATTTGCCGGGACTTCCCGAGGGTCAAACCTCAGTGACTCTTAAAGAGACCATTGCGGATCCTAGTCTACGGGAGTTACAGTGGTGAGAATATGTGCTGAGATTAGATCCAAAAAAATCAATTATATTTTGTTTAATGAAGAAAAATATCATATAAATGAAAATGACCTCAGAAAACTTGCATGTCAGTCGCCCTTAGATTCATAATGGTAATGGAATATATTAAAAAGTTACCTACTTCATAACTTTATACGTTTCAATTTCAAGACTTTCAATTCCACATAACCAATATCATCTATATTAATCTGCAGATAAATAAGGAGTGGTAGGACCACACTGTCGACAGTTATCTGTCTACAGCCGCGGGCCGGTCCGTCCGGGGCAGTACCACACTCTCGCAGAAAATCGACGTCAGAGTAGTAGCGATTTGTTACTGCGCTTCGTTCGATAAGCGAGAGAGCCGGAAGCCCAACTTTCTGAGGGTGTTTACGTGTGGAGGGTTTTGGTGGTGCCCTTGGTATCACCGAGCCTCAATGCACGCATTCACACTCCCTTCACTCTCTTCGCGGTAGGCAGAACCCTTGTAGAGGTCCATGAGCGGCAGCAACACTCACCATCAGGTGTACTGTTTGCTCGTTTGCCACCGTTTGCAATAAAAAAAAAATAAATAAAATTGAAATGACTTTTATGTTAAAATAACCTTTTTTTTTTTACTAAACGCATACCTAATACTAATATTGTTTATGTTTATTTTCCTATCCGCCTGCTCTGTTGTTAATATCTCAAACTATTAGACGGTTCTTACCTGCATTACTATTTAGTTAATTTTATAAGGACTAACTTTTATTAAAAAAAAACAGATCCCTTTTTTAGGCATAAATAAAAACAATATTCATGAATAAATATCTATTCAAATAAAACATTGCATGTCATGTGTAATATCTAACCCTTAGAATAATAATTATTATATAATTATTATTGCGGATATGTGGATAGTAAAATAAGTTTACAATAATTATTATATAATTATTATTATTCTAAGATCTAACCATCATTCTTAATTTTTTGACTTCTAACATTTGATTCGGCGGTATCTCCAGAATAGATTATAAATACACCATATAATGCTGCATCATTGAACCATGACGCAGGCGAAACCGCGAACGAAGCGCTAGTATATATAACTAGTACATCTCTGTATAGTATAATTCAACACCTTAAAATATTAACAGAAGTCTTAGAATAATAACGTATAGAAGGATAATGTCGGTACTTCGAGAGATTAAAAACATGAAGCCAAAAATACTACATGCGCGCAGGCAATTACACACGTACACCACTATACCAATTATGAAATCAAATTTTGTTTTTATTAACATAATTACTCGAAATACTTTTAAAAGTAATGTTAAAAACCTTTTTATGTTTTTCAAATATGTAGTGACACCATTTGAATGCACAAACCGTCATAATTACCTATTTATTTTTTAAGAGTTGCGTACGTACGTGCAGTACAGTGACCTCGTACGCAACGGAACGGTCCAGCGTAAGCTCCATTAGGCTCCAATTTAAATGCTTCATTTTTTGTGCGCGGACTTACCAGCTATACGTTATTATTGTAAGACAGAAATAGTATATATCGAATTACAGCATTTTAAACATAGTCCCTTTAAAACAGCGCTGGGAATAAATAAAAATCTTTATTGTCAGTTGATAATAAAAACTAAACATTAAAGCAGTACTCATTGAAATATTTACAAAGGACCGTTGCTTACTATAGACCGGTTTTCACATCTGTATTTTAATCTACTAAAATAACACAGCGTAAAAAATATTTTGCCGCCATACAACATAATTTTTGGAGGTTATTATTTATTTATTACCTGTAATTGATGCATATTTATTCTAATTTCAAATAAGTATGTTCTGCGATATGATGTTTAAGCGAATATAAATTGAAATAAAACAATTTTTTCGGATTTTATCGTGTTTATATTCGGTTTTTTGATTTGAGAACACATGCTTCTACCGCGACCATTAACGCTGAAAGTTGTTCGAAAATCGAATTCAAACGCGATATAATCTGTAAAAATAGTTTTATTTCAAAGTATATTTTATTTTGCCTTTTCTCAAATAACTACTTAAATAGTAAATTTCGGTACACCTAATTATAAAATGATAAACCATACTATTATATAAATCGAATTTGGAAGTGTAATTTTTCGAAAAACATCATTCACTTGCAAAAGTCCAAGTTAAAGGGGACTACTGTACAACAAATCAATACTTTTTCCTAGCAAAGACTACCCCAATGCACGCAACTAATTCATACAGCCTAGAACACGATATAAATAACTACATCCATACGACCTCTTTTCTACAACCAAACAGTTACACACACATGCGCAATATACCGACCAATCGCGGCCCAGTTTCGTATCACAAGTGTTAATATGTGCGTGAGGGGTGCGTCAATGCACCCTTACTACGCATCACACAAAACTAAAGTCGATGCATTTTATTATTATTAAATCGTAGTTTTGTAGCTATGTCCGTTGCAGATCTAGTTATGATATTTTCTTTATGAATGTATAAATCTATTTTCTAAAGAAAATATTGTCGTTATACATCTTTATTGCGATCAAAAATCGTTATTGTAAAATATTTATGTACACTTTTACCTATATTTTATAAGGGTCAAATAAAAGTCTAAAGTCGTGACATTGTCTCTACAGCGAAGGTTCTTCTAACAATTATGGTAGTGTAAACAAGAGCATATTTTACCTATTCTCCCTATAATTTTAATTTCCATTGGGTAAACAACAGCCAAAATAAAAGCTATTTACGTAATTTATTATAGGTACTAGAATATGTAGATGTCGTCATAGTCTTTGTAACTAGCTTCACAACCGATTGTCTTGGGTACTTCTTTCTTTATCGCAAGGCAATCGGATTAACGAAGAATCGATTAAAAAAAAAGAGATAAATTCCCTTATAATATCACTACAACTTACTTCCCGTGGTAGTCGTAAAAACTGGCTGATGGAGCACCAGGGAAGTGACCAGTAGCTCTCCTGAAAATCTTGCCACACCAGCTGCGATCGGTTACTTTATCTCGGTTTTAGTCTCTTCTCAGGATTGGCTGGCTTCGAGAAATCTGAAAATTTATAAAAACGGATAATAAAATACTTTATAAATCATAAAGGCAAGCCTTAGTTATCTATTAAACCTCGATCTACTATTTATCGTATTTCCTTTGCGAAAGATATCTTCTACAATAAGTTTTTCTTTAAGCACTGTTTTACGTTTGGGAGAAAATTCGCAAATCTCGTCAAAATCTCAGGGTCTTTTCTAAGGAAATCAGGCTCATATTTTGGACCTTTAAATTCGCCATCTAGTAACTCCATCGCCAATCCGCTTACGAAGGAAAGCGATTATCTTAGGTAATATTGTCCTTTCATGGAGAGGCCTATGTCCTACGTGATCGACGAAATACTCATGTAACCGCCTTCACCACACGTGCCTTAGTAAGAATGAAAATGTTACCATCCCCTTCTTTTTGGAAAATTTAAGAGACGGTTCATCATCATACGTCCCACTGCTGGGCTCTAGCCTCCTCCACAATGGGAGGGGATTTGACCTATTATACCATGCTGGTCAGACATGTTAGTATAGGGTTTCATTTCGAATTTTCTTTCTCTTCGCAGACGTTATGTGAATATTATATCCCTTAGTCGTCTTTTACGACATCCATGGGCAAGATAAAGAGTGTTGAATTGTATTCTTACTCCGTCACCACACGGAAAATATATACATACTTATCGTTATTCTCCGTGTGGTGACAGAGTAAGAATAACATTTACCAGTCCCTCTTACTCGTGGCTGTTGTAAAAGACGTCTAAGAGATATTATAGGTAACACCTATGGAGGAAACGGATGACGCATTCTGAATAAAAAAACTCATACTAAAAATTATAGGTTAACAAAAATCATAAAAAATATACATACTTTTAGTCTTAGCAACATTTTCTTGCATATTTATATATTTATAACAAACTTTGCATTGAGATGGCAAACTCTAATGTCGTATGGCAACACATGAGTTAGCATTAGGGGTGCGTTCATAATCATTGCGGCGGTAAATGTAGGCGTGCTCACGCATAGGTTCTGCTTTAGCACACCATGCGGCAACCTGAAGAGGTTTTAATATATTTAAATAAACACAGGCTGTAGTTTTCTTATAATAATCAGCTCAATAAGAATATCTTTTCTTAATCACATATTGCCTGGGGATATCGTAAAAAACGATTTAGGGAGATAATCCATCTATCTATCAGCTCGCAAGATGTCCTTTTAAACAAATATTATGTCATTGTATATATTACATATTGTCATTGCCGCGTCAATTCTACGAATATCCGTATGCCGGATTTTGGTGGTTTCAAATTCAGGCCGGTGCCGACCTGACGCTGCCGGCCATCGCTAGGGCGATGGTCGACAGCGTCGGGAACTGGGACGCGGTCGCAGCCTTCTGCGAGACAGTGATCTCGCAGAAGGAGGCGGCGGATCGTCTGCGCGTGGAGCGCAGCCTCGATGAGGAGATCCGCCGCCGGCGTCTGGGGCGGCGCAGGCGCAACTATCTGCGCCTCATGCCGCCCTAGCCGAGGCCGCGGGTGACGTGACCGGGGATTAGTCCGTCACCCGCCGAGAGGCCTACCGCGTGAGGAAAGACCGACGTCCTCCCCGAGGGGGGACGTCGGTCGACGGGAGGGTACCCCGCGTAGGGGGTATTCCGTCGGGCCGACCACTGACGACAAGTAAACCTGCTCCTGTGGTCGGCCCAATGACGAAGGCGAGGTGGTTTTCGGGTGGGTTGCGGGAGTTGCGTGCTTAAGCCCCTCTGTCGCCCCGGACGGAGTGGTGCGGAGGCGCGCCGACCGCGACCCACCCAAAAAAAAAAAAAAAAATAATAAATAAAAAAAAAATAAAAAAAATGCCGGATTTTATCACAAGAAGAAATATTCTGCATTGCACGCTGAGTGACTTTGAATATTTTTAAGGTCGACATTTAGAGACCACGTTTCTGTACCAAGGGATATGATATGCAGATATCTGAGATGACGATGACGTCTAATTTATTAATTAATAAAATAAACAAGAATTCTTTAAAGATATTCATAAGGTTTAAATTTAGTATTTAGTACTGATATTGCGAGCATGAAGTTTCGGATCTGGATACGGATATTAGAATAACAATCGGTATCGGATACGGTTGCTGTCTGTCTGTTGGGCTATCTGTCTGTCCGTTTGTTTTGGGTAATCTTCAAAACGGCTGGAGTGATTTTGATTTTATTTTACAACCGGATAGCTGTCTATATAAGGAGTAACTTAGGCTATATTTTATCCCGATATTCCCACGGGAACGGCAACTACGCGGTTAAGGCGACTGAAAACGAAACGAGGGCGGGTGGCTAGTTATATAATAAGATTGATTGTGTCATAATGCGGAGAAAAATTTCATATTTATTTACTCGTTCGTAAAATCGTCAATCAACATGGCTACCATTGCAAAGGTGGCCGTCTTTTGTAACATAGTATTACTTAACACAAAAGACAGTGTTTTAAATTCTCATAATGTACAGATTTTGTTTTTTTGCAATAAATATATTTATATTTTTATGCAAACTGCAATAAATTCCGTTAAAAATAATCTTATTTCATATGAGTAAATTTCGCGCTTATACGAATATAATTTAGAGAAACCTAATTATCTCGTATAAAATCGATCAATTTTTGAAAATAAAGCAGATTCCTCTATGGTAATGGTCTCAATCCGTATGGTGACAGAGTAAGAATACTATTCACCACTCCCTATCTTGCTCATGGATGTCGTACAAGACGACTATGGGATTTAATACGCACTTAACATCTGTGCAAGAGAAGGAAAACTCGATACAAAACCCTATATCAACATGTCTGACCAGCATAGTATAGTATAGTAGTATAGTAGGTCAAATTCCCTCCCATTGTGGAGGAGGCCCGAGCCCAACAGTGGACGTGGGCTGCGATGATAATGATTATGATGCATGGTCTTAATTGATAGCATAGGTTTTAATAATATGTAATGATGTATTTATTATGTTTTATAATTTACTTATATTTTTCACCTAATAATGAAACTATACTAACTGTGACCTGGTGAAAGTTGCTGGGCGTCGTTGGATGCAGGCGGCACAGGACCGCACTCTGTGGCGTAGCATGAGGAGGCCTACATCCAGCAGTGGACGGCGATAGGCTGAAATGATGGTGATGATTAAGTAGCACAACAATAAAAAAGAGTTATTGATATTAAAAGTCTATGGTATGGATGTTTTAATAGAAGCTGTTTGCTACGAAACATAGATTTAAAAAAGAAATTAATCGAAATGTCTACTTTTCAAAATAGGTCGTGACGACCTATTTTGAAAAGTAGACCGTGAGACATTTACGACAAGATATATTTCTTATCGTCAATTCAATTATCTTAATTTTTTTATAGAATATTTCTTTTTGTACTCTAGTTAACTTCAACCTATATAGTTTTGCCTACGCATCATCTAGGTACACTAGTCCATACAGTTCATTAGAGTTCCCCAGTGACACGCGTCAGTGGCGTGCAGTGTAAACCACCCACGCCCAACCCCTTGCTACCCCTGCTCGGAAAGATCTAATTCTGCACGCACTCGTATACGTAAATACGCAACATTCCTGATAATACTTGGTACATATTCCATCTTTTTAAATATAGAACCATTAATTATAGAAAAATTTTAATCTGGACAGATAAATAAATAGCAAACAGTTTCTATTTAACTTATGAGTTTTGGCGGGCACGTGGAAATGTAATACAGCGTTCCTAAATTTTATTAAATACTTTAGTTTTTTATGGTGATATATTAACTAATTTTGTTGGAATTTCATGAAGGTAATACAGGAAAATATTTAAGTACATTAAATGTTTTAATTTTCTGCCAAAATGCCTAAAGAAAATCTCATTTGTTCGGTCTCACTTTGGTACACCAAAGTAAAGACAAACTGACGAGAATTGACTGATTAAATTAAAACTTTTTTTTACATTTATCTGGTTTTGACCTCTATCGGTACATAGCGATATTGACATAGCTATTGATAAAGCGTTAGTACGTCAGGTGACCAAGTTTTACATGAATTTACTCCTCATCTGAAACTTTTTTTTATTCTTATGGAGGCTTTTGGCTCTTAGAGCAAGTATGTGTATCGTCGCCTACACTCATCTAAACCTGCCTATTAAAGTTTTCACTTCAGTAACTAAACTATAGCGCGAGATAAGAGGTCGGCAAACCGCGAATCTAAAACTTCTAAAGCTTTAGTTTTAAAGTAAAATTGTTGATGACAAAGCAATACAGGTATTTCTCCATCACCACAGGGATATCCTCTGTTGAACTTAAACCTCGTCCAAGGCTATCATAATTGCCACGCTTCCGATGCTTATATAAGTTGCCGATGAGAGTGTTGATATTCAATCCTCTGCTGACCCCGCAGACGATTCTATGGATCGAGTATCAAACCATTACGCACAGAACATACGAAAAATTTCATCAAAATTAGTCCAGCAGTTTATAAGGATTCGCGTCCCATACAAACGCGTAAGAAAAATCATAATATTCTGTACATACACACGTATGTTAGAGCTGGGCTAATTTTGATGTGTTTTCAGGGGAAATTAAGAAAGTTTTAGACGAATAATTCGTCGGTAGGTGGCGCTACAATCGATTTCAAGGCATTATATTTTATTTTAATATGTACAGAACAGAGTTCATCGGGTCATCTAGTATATTAAAAAGTAATCCTCGATATATCTTTCAATCACATAATTCTTTACCTATAACTGTAAATAATAATAACAAGATCATTTACTTGAAAAATGAATACAATATTCTACGAATAATATTCAACATAGCAGGAATACCTGTTTTTCCACCAAAGAACACGTGTTGAGATTTTCATTGCGTGTATATGAGGCACATAGGTCTATATGATAAGTGGCGCTCCGCCCTCAGTGGGGCAAGCCACCTGCACGCGTAACCTACAAATCTGCACTCTTAACGACCGGGTGCCTATATTCCATGAAATGCGTATGTGCATAACTTGTTTAGCAAACACTTTAATTAAATATTAAAAACCTTTGATTAAAAACTTTTTTGTGTTAATGGAATTTAAATACTTAGTTCTTATTTTGTATTTCGAACGCATAGCCGTTTAGATTTATCCATTAGCACTACGTTTAGAATATTTTACGTTTATTATGCAACTTTTAAATTAGTTCTTGATTAGATATTACTAATTAATTGTTTAATTATATTCAACAAGAGTAAAAAAGGATAAATAATTTGTAATATTTAAATAAAACTTTATAATTACCTACTCATTTAACAATATAAGCTTGACCTTTTATTAAAAAAATATATATAATTATCTTAGAATAATAACGTATAGAAGGATAGTGTCAGTACTTCGAACTTTAAAAATTTGAATCTAAAAATGCTAATGGCGCGCAGACGATTACACACGTACACACGCACACCACTATACAAATTATGAAATCAAATTTTGTTTTTATTAACATAAATCGACGATATACTTTTAAAAGTAATGTTAAAAATCTTTTTATGTTTTTCAAATGTGTTGTGGCACCATTTGAATGCACAAGCCGTCATAATTACCTATTTATTTTTAAGAGTTGCGTACGTTCGTGCAGTGCAATGACTTGTATATTACGGGACTGTTCCGGCGTAGGCTCCATTAGGCTCCAATTGAAATGCCTCACTTTTTTTGCGCGGACTTACCTTCTATATGTTATTATTCTAAGATAATTATGTTGAAACTGTTGAGTTTTTTATAACCAGAATAAGTACTTAATAAAATACATAAACGCTTATATAGATTTAATTGTTTGGCTGAAGCCTCTTCCACAATAAGAGTGAAATGAAATGAGCTATTATACCAAGCTGGTAAGACGGTTTGTTATAAAATTTAATTTCCAATTTTCTCTTAAATAAATTTAATCTATATGTCTTAGTCGTCTTTTACGACACCCACGGGCAAGAGAGGGGGATGGTGAATTGTCTTATACCACACAAAGTAATAATCTTAGAATAATAACATATACAAGGATAGTGTCAATACTTTGAACTTTCAAAATTTGAATCTAAAAATACTAATGGCGCGCAGACGACATACACACGTACACACGCAAACCACTATACAAATTATGAAATCAAATTTTGTTTTTATTAACCTAAATCGTCGAATTACCTTTAAAAGTAATGTTAATAATCTTTTTATATATTTCAAATGTGTTATGACACCATTTGAATGCGCAAACCGTCATAATTACCTATTTATTTTTTAAGAGTTGCGTACGTTCGTGCAGTACAATGACTTGTACATTACGGAACGGTTGCGGTGTAAGCTCCATTAGGCTCCAATTGAAATGCCTCACTTTTCGTGCGTGAACTTACCTTCTATACGTTATTATTCTAAGGTAATAATATTATTCAATGTTAATTTGAAATTGATAAAGCCAATTTAACATATCAAATTAACAGAAACGTAAATGTACTAAAATTAAATGAATAAACACGTTACTATATATGAAACTAATGTAAATGTTGATTTAATGTGCAAGAGATATCAAAGCACATTCTAAGCCACACTTATAATATCCCACTTACCCGATGCAGAAACAACATTTAACTTCACCGCGTTATATAAATCCTTATGTAATACGCAACTAGGTGTTTATGTAGCTATATATATGAGGGGTGGTTCACCTGGTGGGGGATGGGTGGGCACGAATAACCTAGTGAACGAACTCCCCAGTTAGAAGCTATCGGAAAAAAGAACTATTGTCAGGTAATTGCAATGAAATACGTGTACGTTGAGATTGATTTTTTAAACTTGCGGTCTAGTTCTAAATTAGTAAGGATTACTAATATTATAAATCTATACCAATATATAAAATTGGAGTGTCTGTTTGTAATGTCAAAATAATAGGCTTTTTTCATGCTCACACGGTTATTTGCACGACACCTATGCCTATAATGGCAATTAAAAAATTTTTGTCTGTCTGTCTGTCTATCTGTCTATCTGTCTGTTTGTGCCGGGTAATTTTCAAAACGGGTGAACCGATTTCAAAAATTCTTTCACCAATAGAAAACTATAATATTAGGGCGTAAACTAGGCTATATTTTATCCCGGTATTCCCACGGGAACGGGAACTACGCGGGTAAAACGACTATAACCGAAGCGAAGCGAGGGCGGGTTGCTAGTGCGAAAGTAAGTTTGTTTGTTTATTTGTTTGTTTGTTAAGTTTTCACGCTTAAACCACTGAAACGATTTCAAAAATTCTTTCACCAATGGAAAGCTGTACTATCAGGGAGTAAGATAGGCTATATTTTATCCCGGTATTCCCATGGGAACTACGTGGGTAAGGCGACTGAAACTGAAGCGAAGCGAGGACGGGTTGCTAGTGAATTTATATTACCATTTATCGAGGTAAGCTATATCACGCGAAGACCAACAGGAGCGGAGCACCAATGAAAAATGTTTCAAAATAGAGGTTTTTTTTTTTCTTTTAAGAGCTTCCGCTGCGTAAACGGCTAAATTTTCGCAAAAATCATGTGTGACAGAATCGTATTATTGAAAAATATTTTCACCATCTACCTAAACAAAGTCTGAGGTTAAAGTTAGCGTTAGCCCAAAGTATCTATACCATGCGGACGAAGTCGCGAGCAGAAGCTAGTTCTTAAATAAACTGTATCTAACGAAAATAGATTAATCCTTTTAAATTGTATCTAAATTAATTTATTATTTGAATTTTATGCTAATCGCCATAAATAGTATAGAAGTATACGAGAGAGAAATATAGACTTATTTTTTTTGTAAAATAACGAAATAAATGTCATCATAAATCCTAATAGAGGAATAATATTAGCAGGAAAAATAAAGCAGTGCCTACATTTTGGTAAATGGTTCAACTAATTTACAGAAACAATAACTCTCCTGTAATATTTTCTCGAAAGAGAAATAGTAAAGACATTTTTCTTCGAAGTGAACGCAACTATTTATAGGCTTTTGCTGTTCGCCTTTGCCTTTATTCGTTTTAATATTACTATGGGAGAATCAATTAAAATTTGGAACCTTATTTTATATTTTTGAAGTTCTATATTTGGGCAGGTTTGGGTGGAGAGTAAATTCATGTAAATTGTCATCTAAATGGTTACGTAACCTGTTAATGCTAATGCTAACACTATATCCGTAGGCACTAAATTTGTGGCGGTAGTTCAAAACCAGATAAATGTAAAAAGTTTTAATTTACAAATTTTAATTTAAGATCAATCAATTAATTTGAATATCCAAACATAACTGTTTGTTCATAGTTGTATGTTTTCACTTCTGTCGGCACTCTTCATGACTGCTTTATGTTCCTTTTTTTGTAATGGAGATTTCATTCGGTCAATATTTTAATAATCTCCGTGAAGCTAGTCTTTCTTTCCCCACATATTTTCCCGTTTATTTACATTTACAAGTGAGTCATTGCACCACTCATCGAACAATCAACGCTAGGCTAACGACCTCCCAGCTTCAAGCTTTCTATACCCTTCCAGTACCAACAGTATGATAGGAGCCTTCATTAGTCGTACTTATCCCCCTATATCGCCATTAAATGCTAGATAGAGAAGCATGAGGGCGGTCTAAGTAAACTGGCGAGGGTCTAAGCAAAGTGTATTGTATGACCCAAGCACTGATAGGCAAATTGCAGTTTTTTATGCATCAGTAGGGTAAGAGAGATAGGGTGTGTGCATAATTGAGGTAAATAGCGTGCATTAAACGATGGAAGAAATCTTTTGATAAAGACATTATTATGGGCTTTTTTTTTATGGGTGGGCTATGGTAAGCGCACGCGCGGTCCAGTCGGTCCGGGGCGATGAAAGGACGGCGCGCGGGCCCATAACCCACCCGTACCCACGTCACCTCGTTGTTGGGCCGACCACCGGAGCAGATGTGACTTGTCGTCAGTGGTCGGCCTTACGGAATACCCTTTCGGGTAACCTCACCTCTCGACGTCCTGGGACGTCGGTCGCCGTCGCGCGGTCTGCTTCTCTGCGGGTGACAGACAATTCCCCGGTCTGATCACCCGCGGCCTCGGCGGCATTAGGCGCAGATACTCGCGCCTGCGCCGCCCGAGTCGCCGGCGGCGGAACGTGTCGCCGAATAGGAGCTCTACTCGCACACGATCCGCCGCCTCCTTCCGTGAGATTCCGGCCTCACAGAAGGCGGCGACCGCGTCCCAGTTCCTGACGCTGACGAGCATCTCCCTGGCGATGGTCGGCAGCGCCAGGTCGGCACCATTATTATGGGCTTAAAGATTTTTTAGGAAAAGTTACATATGCCATAAGTACAATAACAGAAAGTAATATTTCATGATACCTTCTTAAAGTGAGAACGTAGACTCATTGCTGTGTGGCTGTGACTACGAATACTCCAACCAACTCTTACATTGTTCGTGGATATCGTAAAAGACGACTAAGTCCTTTACATACACTTTTACACCCACCCGTTGAATAAAACGACCTGGGCTAAGCCCATATGTTACCATCTGGTCCACAATTATTATTATTATTATCATTTATATTTTAATATTATATTTTATTATTTGTGTAATATTATTGTCTTATTATATATAACTGTTATTAATTTTATATTTTTCTCTTATAATATCGCATTAGGTTAAATGTCCTGTAAAGGTATTATCATCTCAGCCCATATACGTCCCACTGTTAGGCTCGGGCCTCCTCCATAATGGAAGGGTAATTGACCTACTATACCACGCTGGTATAGGGTTTTATTTCGAGTTTTCCGTTTTATATCCCTTAGTCGTCTCGTACGATCACCCACGGGTAAGATAGGGGGTGGTGAATTGTATTCTTACTCCGTCACCACACGGAAAAAAGGTATTATAATTGATTGTAAATAAATAAATAAATAACAATTAAATTCCCAATGAGGTTTTTCGTCAGAGGCCAGTCGTAATGCCAATAACTTTGAAAAATAAGCCATAATGCCAATAACTTTAGAAAATAGTTGTTGGACTATTTTTATAGAGCAATGATTTATGGAGTAATATTTTCTTGAAAATGGGTAGATAGGTATTTATTTGAAAATAGATAGATCCTCCACGCGATTACCGGTGTATACTTACTGCCGCTGAGGTTTACTTGTCGTGAAGAAATCCACCCCAAAGTCTCGCGGATCGCAGTTACCATATAAATTTACCAGTCAACCAACGAACCAATATGTTAAAATAGTTTTTCTCTTACAACAATTTATGGTGGAAGAGCATTACTTGCATTGTATCTAACGAGGTGTCTACGAACGCACCACTTACCCCAAGCTTACATAATTTATTCAGGCGTGAAACTTGTTTTCACCGAACTGACTTTACAATGAACATAGTTATCGATCGATTCGTTCGAGTTCACACGAAATATCAATTAAAATCTACACATCTCGATTTATAATCGTAATTACGTGACAACGTGTAACTCGATCCCGGCGGGAACTGTAAATCGTAATTTATGATTTAGCTCCGGTTTTCGAACGTCACCAGCGCTTCCGCCGTTCTCAAACATTGTAACGCAACACGAACGCACCTTTATTTGATTTATGCTTTTTTATTCTTTTTTTTTTAATCAGAAGGCTTGGGAAACACTTGGCGACAACATGTTAGTAATGTGAGTTACTTATCGTTTCATTGAATACGTCTGAACATATGATTTATTAGGCGCCCTGGTCGCTTCTTCACAATGTTATAAAAAAAATGTACCCACTATTTATTATGTATTTTGTGCATACAGCTGCCTATATAATTATGCATCATATTTTAATATTATACTAACCAGTATTTTATCTTTAAAACTGACATCTATTTGGTTGTTTTTTTATCTTAATTACTCAATTTCATCGAAACTTCCGTGAGGCATTCATACGGAAGTAAACCAATTTTCTTTGCATAGAATTGTCTCACAAGTGCCTATTAAGATAAATATAAGTAATATTACGACATGTATAGTAATGAAAAGATATTAAAAAGATAAATTTAATGTATAATCTTACTAAGATCAGATAAAGCTCATAATGCGTGGATTATTGAGTCATCGTTTTGACAGGCTTTATAGATTAGTCTATGCGGTACTGTATTATTGACAGCTTATTTCAAGGGAAAATTTTATTAGTGTTTAAAGAAAAATCTTTACATTATGTATTACGGCGTTTGAAAGCTAAGCAAAGCTCATGCGAAGACGATTACTCAAAGTATCAAAGTCTGTGTAGCTGAAGCTAAGTACTTAGTTTTATTAAGTATTAAGTTTACTGAACAATACACCCTCGGCCGTTTTTTTTTTTTTGGTAGATACGTGCACGCACGTCGTCCGTCCCGTCCGGGGCGCTGAAATAGAGGCGCGCGACCCCATAACCCTCCGTATTCATTCCTCTTCGCCATTGGGACGACCACTGTACCGAATTCTTGACTTCTGTGGCCAGTCGAACGGGATACCCTCCCTCCCCGACGACCTTCGGAGCATCGCTCTCACGCGGTCAGCCTCTCTGTGGGTTCCCCGGTTTGGTCACAACAATAAACGCTCGCCCTGGGTTTTACTTCATGTAATTGACCAAAAAACTCAACTTTCTTTTCTCCACCCATATCTTAATTTTTGGACACAAGTATCATGCAAAAACGGCAAGTTATCCTAGTCATCGGAAAATGTTATACAGCAGCGCTCACCCACCAGTCCGGGTAAAGTTGTCACAGCCATCAGAGGCTAACAACGAAGTCAGACAAAAAAATAAAAAAGGAATGTGAATCACAGATTGTGTAATTATATTACACGAAACATTTAGGCTACTTTTAGCCCCACAATAGTTTAAAATCTATTTGACTTCCTATTGCTTGAGTCTTATAAAACCATTTCTAATTACAACATCCTACTCCTATCCTCTTTTTCAAATAAGTGATCGATTCATTGGAACCTAAAAATGATTAATTAGTTTATCCATACCTCAACTTATACGCACGCAATATTTTATTAGAACTTTGCTAATGATTCTCTAGACCACACTGTACTCGGACTCAAATACTAAAGTTCTTTGGTAAAAAAATTGCAAGACGTATTATTAAGTATCAAATAATATCAAATCGTTTTAGCCAATTGACTGCACAAATGGCGTAGTAGTTTAGATATCAAACTACCGTGCTAGTGTCGCGGGTTCGAATCCCACGCAAGACAACACTGTGCGATCCTCAAATTGTTGTTCTGAGTCTGGATGTAATTTGTGTCCGTTAATTATATGTTTGTAAAGTCCCCCGCAATACAAGGATTATTTTCGCAGTGTATTTTCAAGCGTTGTCTTTAAAAAAAATTGTAAGTCACTTGAAAGAACTCGGTTCTTATTTCTCTTATTAGTGAAACGTTAAAAAATATATGTATATAAAAACTTCAAACAAGTGAACGTGGCCTATACTTTCCCTCGTTTAAAGTTCGCACAAAAAAATGTAACTCGGGATAAGTTTCTTACACATGACATATGATTGGTCAACTTGGAGTAATTATTTAAATATTATTAACTGTGCTAATTACACATTGGGACCAGCTTGTCTGTGTGGTGATGTACTAAAAAAATCATTTACCACCTCTTTCTTAAGCGTGCCGTCATATAAAGACAACTAAGAAAGATTATTGCTGATAACATCTAAGAAATTATGGAAATTAAAACCTACACCAACCCGTCTGACCAACATGATGTAGTAGGCCAATTCCCTTCCATTGTGGAGGAGGCTCGAGCCCAGCAGTGGGAAGTATATGAGCTGTGATGATGAACAAGCTTTAATAGTAAATGACTCATTGAAATCGATGCATACAAGAATCTTATCTACTGTAATAGTAATGACCTCTTTAAAGGCGGAATAAAGTCGATAGCAATAATGGCGGCGTTTTCGAAGTGGTCACACAGGACAATAATTTGCGCTGGTGTCTTCTCCAAAATACCAGTAAAAATTGACCAAGTGCGAGTCGGACTCGCGCACGAAGGATTCCGTGCCATTGATTAGGTAAACAAGTGCTTACCTGTAACCATTATCGATATCGAGCAAAAAAGATAAAAAATGGCGTTTGTTATATACATTTTTATTTTTTTATTTTTTAATATTTGTTATTATACGGTAACAGAAAGGCATAATTTGTAAAAAATTCAACGGTCTAGCTATCACGGTTCCTGAGATACAGCCTGGTGACAGACAGACGGACAGACAGCGAAGTCTTAGTAATAGAGTTCTGTTTTTTTACTTTGGTTACGGAACCCTAAAAATTGACCTACTATACCATGACAGTTCAGATGTGTTGGTATAAGGTTTTATTTAAGGTTAAGTAATATAAGGTTTTTACTTAAGGTTTTATTTTTTTTAGGCTTCCATATCTCTCATATTCATGTGCTGTGTGGTAGCGGCTTCGAATACTACTAACCCTTGCTTTGCTCGTGGGTGTCGTAAAAGACGACTAAGAGCCCTAGATTGACCCGGACCAACTCCATCTGGTACCATTTGGGTTAACGATTACATTCCCAAGGAGGATTGACGTCAGGCAGGCGGCCGGTCATAAAAGTCATTGCCGAAACTTTTTGCAATATGTCAAAACAGATGACATATTGTGTCGACCCCAAGTAATTGGGATAAGAGCAAGATGATGATGATGATCTCTCATATTCATCATCATCATCGTAGCTCACTGTTGGGCTCGAGCCTTCTCCACAATGCGAAGGAATTTGACGTACTTCACCATGCTGGTTAGACATGTTGGTATAGGTTTCATTTCGAATTTTCCTTCTCTTGCACAGATCTTATGTGCATGTTATTTCCCTTAGTCATCTATTACGACATCCACGGGGAAGCTAGGGAGTTGTGAATTGTATTCTTACTATACACGGAAATATTATTATATGCATATTATTTTCCTTAGTCGTCTTTAAATATACTTACTTGAGGATAGTGAATTGAATTCTTATACCGTCACCACACGGAAAATACACTGTTTATACAAATAAGTCTAACGTCATAGTTGCTGGGTATATATATTGGCTTTAAACAAACTTTTTCGATATATATAACTCTTAGAATAATAACGTATAGAAGGATAGTGTCAGTACTTCGAACTTTAACAATTTGAATCTAAAAATACTAATGGCGGGCAGACGATTACACACGTACACACGGAAACCTCTATACAAATTATGAAATCAAATTTTGTTTTTATTAACATAAATTGTCGAAATACTTTTAAAAGTAATGTTAAAAACCTTTTTATGTTTTTCAAATGTGCTGTGGCACCACTTGAATGCACAAGCCATCATAATTACCTATTTATTTTTTAAGAATTGCTTACGTTCGTACAGTGCAATGACTTGTACAGTACGGGACTGTTCCGGCGTAAGCTCCGTTAGGCTCCAATTGAAATGCCTCACTTTTTGGGCGTGAACTTACCTTCTATATGTTATTATTCTAAGATATAACTATACTTCTCTATTAATATACAACGCGGAAGCGTTTATTTGTTTGAATGCGCTAATCTCATGAACTAATGGATCGATTTGAAAAATTCTTTCAGTGTTAGATAGCCCATTTATCGAGGAAGACTATAGGATATGTATCATACCACTGATGACAAGTAACCTTGCTCCGGTGGCCGGCCCAACGACGAAGGCGACGTACATCGTGGGTGGGTTGCGGGTGTGCGTGCTTACGCCCCTCTGTCGCCCAGGAGTGGTGCGAGGAGCGCGCCGACCGCAGCCCAACCCAAAAAAAAAAGATATGCTATATATCACCACGCTAAGACCAATAGGAGCGGAGAAACAATGAAAAATGTTTCAGAATCGGGTTTTTCCCTTTTGAGAGCTTCCGCTGCGTGCAGTGCATAAACGGTTAGGTTTCGCAAAAATCATATGTGACAGAATTGTATTATTTAAAAACATTTTCACCTTCTACGTAAACAAAGTCGCGTGTTAAAGTTAGCATCAGTCCAAAGTAATTGTTCCACGCGAACAAAGTCGCGAGCATAAGCTAGTTTTATATATGAACGGCATAAACTTAAAAGGCTAAAACATCATTAGTATTTATCTATTTGTAGATACCAAGTAACCTTTTCCTGAGTATAGTGGCGTTAAAAACATATGGCGTATAGCCATTCTACCTGTCTATATTCACATTGGAAATATAATGCCAGTAATTACAGCGGACGCACCAGAGACATTTGACACGCATCTGTCGTCTATTGTCTATGCTTTTTAAAAAGTGTCTATAGTCTAATGGGGGGGTGAATGATAAAGGGATGTTCATTTAATAATTGGTGAGACTAATTAATTAAAATTGAGTGTTTTATAGCTATTCATATGTAATGTATAATGTTAAAACCTATTTTTTTTTTCTTATACAAAAGTATTTATGGAAATCATTTAAAGCTTAAGACAAATTCTCTGTGATGACAGAGTAAGAATACAATTCACCGCCGCCTCTCTTGTCCGTGGGTGTCGTAAAAGACGACTAAGGTATATAATATGCATTTAATATAATAATATATGCAAGGAAAACTCGAAACAAAACCCTATATCAATACGTATGACTTGCGTGGTATAGTAGTTGAATTTCTCTCCGATAATGGAGGAGGTCCGAGCCCAACAGTGGGATGTGTATAGGCTGAGATGATGATAATGAAGACAAAGTTGTGGAATTGAAGTTTGGTTTTAATTAATCATCATACTTGCCACTGCTGGGTTCAAGCTACATCCACAACTGGAAGACAATTGCTCTCCTTTACAAAGCTGGTCAAATGTCCACCCGTCTACCTGCACAGGATTTTATTTCTAATTCGTCTTTTACGACACTCGCAGACAAAAAAGCCGGGTTTATTTTTAATATAATTACAAAGAACACTATATATAAGTTTTATTTCACAATAATTAATATACATACAATTTTCAAATATGAACTAAAACCACGAATGCCCTTTGCATATTAATGTTAAAAAAAATATATATATATATATATATATATATATATATATGTTTTTAACCGGCTTCAAAAAAGGAACAGGTTTCTCAATTCGACCGTATAATGCTTTTTTTTATGTTTGTTCACGGATAACTTCGTCGTTTTTAGACCGATTTTGATAATTCTTTTTTTGTTGGCAAGGATATAGCTCTCAAATAGTCCCATGAAAATTATATCGAAATCGGACAACAGATTTTTGAAAAATCAACAAAAATCTAAAAATTTATCTACATTGCTTAGAATAATAACTTATAGAAGGTAAGTTCACGCACAAAAAGTGAGGCATTTCAATTGGAGCCTAATGGAGCTTACGCCGGAACTGTTCCGTAATGTACAAGTCATTGTACTGCACGAACGTAGGCAGCTCTTAAAAAATAAATAGGTAATTATGACGGTTGGTGCATTCAAATGGTGTCACAACACATTTGAAAAACTTAAAAAGGTTTTTAACATTACTTTTAAAATTATTTCGACGATTTATGTTAATAAAAACAAAATTTAATTTCATAATTTGTATAGTGGTGTGCGTGTGTACGCGTGTAACCGTCTGCCCGCCATTAGTATTTTTGGATTCAAATTTATAAAGTTCGAAGTACTGACACTATCCTTCTATACGTTATTATTTATTTATTTATTTTATTATTTATTTATCAGAACAAAAAAAAGTTACAGTTTTATACAAGTTAAATGACATTTAAAACCACTTGGGTTTGTTAAAATTAATGCCATTGACAGTAGCGGTTTATAACGTAGATATGAAATACGATTTCAATTTATGTTTGATGTTTGAAGTTGTAATAATATTTCTAACTTCGGGTAGTAATTCGTTTATAATTCTCGGGACCATGTAGGTAGCCGTGCGTTCACCGTAAGTATTCTAAGCTACATTGTCTACATTATTGAAGGTGGTTTCTTTTCTTTTGTTGCAAAAAATAATTATTTATGTTTTTTTTAATTGCATATTGACTTGGTAAGAAAATAATATAATTCAAAAAGTGAATCTCATAAAAGATGAGTAAAAATATGATATTCAAATAATATCGATGTAAGAGGAAGAAAATCAATTTGCCTCACATTGTGAGAGCGATCCTAACCCAACAGTGGGACGTACATGGGCTGATAAGAAGCTTATGCTTTTACATTTGAGAAATTAGTGAGCACTTGCTGTATGGTGACAATTCAAAGGTATAAATAATACAGCAGGATCCTTAACGATTCTCTCTCTCTCTCTCTCTCGGAGAAGGAAAACACTGTACAAATCCCTATTCCAACATGTGTGACCAGCATGGATTAGTGCGTCAATTATGCTCCCATTGTAAAGTAGGCCTAAGCCCAACAGTCGGCCTTATTAAGGCTGCGGCTGATGAAGTCATACGGCGAACGAAAACAATGTTCTATAACCAATCATCTCAATTTTTCCTTATTTTATTTCCTTAATAATAGAATTGCCAAGAATCCTTTCTTAGGGAGTTCCCTGCTAAATACCTGCTTCTCTTGAGGAATAAACATATCAAATAATTTTATACTGCTTACACTTAAATCTTGTGCGATACTTTGGATTTTATAAATTTCATCATCGCCATTATCTGGACCCACACATGACTTACTGCCGGATTCGAACCTTCCCACAATGGGAGGAAAGTTTTGAGTTGAGACCTCCTCCACAATGGAGGGGAAATTGACTTATAATACTACATACTAGTAAATGAATTAAAAAAGACAATTTCACTGAGTTTCTTGCCAGATCACAGTGCGGTCGCGTTCCGATCCGGTAGTAATTTAAGTTAAAATGTAAAAAAAAATGACAATATGTAAGTGCCCGCGGGGTTTATATATAATAAATGATTTGAATTTGCATACCGCGCTGGGCGAAGGTGTTGGGATAAGGTTTCATGTCGAGGTTTCCTTCTCTTGCAAAATATTATCTACATATCGTATCCCTTAGTGGTCTTTTACGACAGTCACGGGTAAGAGAGGGGTTGGTTACTCAGTCACCACACGCAAAATATTTAGATATACCTACTTGTATATAACATTTGTAATATATACATAAAATAATGATTCATTATCATTATTATATTTTCATTCATTATATTAAATTCACATATACCTATATTACATGCATACAAAACGGGACGTAAATCGTTCTACACAATCCATCATACAAAAACAGGCTTGCATTTATTAATTTTTGACATAAACGTCCGCCATCTTGAATTGGAGCAGCTGTTGTTGAAGAGTTCATTGACCTGATTTTTTTTACGATTCCAGGTACCAAGATTTCTATGGTTCTTCGTACCATAAACTTAGTTGATCCCATGATGGTTTTATTGATATTATTACATTCGATCTTTGTTGATTATTATTCAGAAGATTTGACGACCTTTATCCTTGACGCTATTGTTATGTTTGAGCGTATATACAAATCTTATAGGTATTCTTTGTAACATTTCAACTGTTATGCTCTGTTGAAATAGTTTTATACATAAAGAATATCTTGACTTACACCTTGATAGGTACAATAGCATTACACAATCTTCAGAAGAAAATAGATTTGGGAATCGCAACCGATATACGGTAAATGACAATAGATTAGTCAAGTAGATATAAATATACTAAATATTTAGATACTTATCTTAAAGAACTATTGAAATAACGCAATTTTCACTTTTCAGCATTCATAGGAGGATTCCCTCCACTCCCTCCAAGACTTTGCCCGTAACCACGAATCCTGAAAAATAGTTGATCAAATACAAACGTTAAGTATATGCTAATAAAATCCGAGAAGATAGTTTTGTCTTAAATGTGTAATATTCGTCTATTGCTATATGATACTGGTTACGAATATTATAAAAGACGACGATCAACAATTACGTTCCCAAGGAGGATTGACATCAGGCAAGCGGCTGTCATAAAACCATTGCCGATAACTTTTGCGATATGTACGATGGAAGAGTATTCAGTAGATTTATAGTATTCAAATAATTAGGATAAGACCAAGATAATAAAGTTTAAATCATCATCATCATCGTTGCAGTTCACATACGTCCCACTGTTGGACTTAGGCCTCCTTCACGATGGGAGGGAATTTGACCAACTGTAACATGCTGGTCAGATATGTTGGTATAGGGTTACATTTCGAGTTTCCCTTCTCTTACACAGATGTTATGTGAATATTATATCCCATAGTCGTCTTTGGCGACATCCACAGGTAAGATAGGGAGTGGTGAATTGTATTCTTACTCCGTCACCACACGGAATACTGGCGTTAAAATCAGAAACTTCTGTATAGCTATTTTTTTACTTATTATTCGCCATTTAATTTTAAACACGTTTCATCACTTTGGCATCTAGACATTTCGTTTTGACAGCTGCTTTAGTAATTATTTCGTGATCGGTAACGTTAGAATTATATTTTGAAAAAAATAAGAAATGCATATATTTTGTTTTGAAGGGCATCACACTAGAGCTAATACTTATTAAACATGCTGTCTATAATTTTATTTAAAGGAAATTTCTTTCTTAAATACGATATGTCTTCTAAGTTTCTTGTCGGATCTTCCCAGCTTATGAACGCTTTCAGATTCAGGTTAGACTAATGATTTGATCGAAATAAAACTTTATATCAACCCCCTGTTCTAGCGTGGTATATCTATACTCTGAATCAACCCTTTACTCTTTATTCGGCTATCAAAATATGTGAAGTGTAAGCATAAAAAAGGAAGAAGAAAAATAATACGTCATCTCAGCCCATATACGTCCTCCCTGTTGGCTCGGGCCTCCTCCACTTGGGAGCGCTGGTTAGACGTGTTGGCATAGGGTTTTGTTTCGAGTTTTCCTTCTCTACATATAAATACGAATAATACATACATAACTTAAAAGTATTAACCTAAATGAGTATTATTTAATTACCTTTATTCAAAAAGGTTAGTTTTTTTGAAGAAAAGTAAGTTGATCCAAGTTCAATGACTGTCATTTAATAGTAAACACGGACTTGGTTGTATATTGTATCATTTCTGTAACAAGATATCAATCAACTAACGTTTAAGTAATTATATAATATTTGTAAATCAAAATCAGTTTTAATAAGTTAATCAAAATAAACTATAAATAAAATAATGTGGTTTACAAAACTAAAAAACACGTTTTAATGATAAATAGAACTAAAAAGTGGAAATCTTAATATAGGAATAAAATAATAACTGGAAAGGGGTGCTTTGTGCCATATATACTATGAATTTTAGTGTAATAGTAACGATCGAATATTTTCGAGAATTGATTTATCGAGCTTTTTTCATAATAATACTAATATTTTTTGTTTACTATTTCATTCCTATATTAAGAATTATTTTTCATCGACTAATCATTGAAGCATGTTTTTTAAATGTTTAATTTTTTTAAACTATTTATTTATTTTATTAACTATTTATTTTCACTTTTAATTTGGTAAATAGGTCCGAAATGGCACGCATGCGCAGACCGCGCGTATGCTCTATCCCTCTTCCTCTCACGCAAAGGATTTGTGAGAAAATTATTAATCCTGGTGATCCTAATCAGGATAAAAAATCGAATTATTGTATTATCATAGGTCCATGATAAGTATACAAAGGAGTTTGTTACAAAAACACCGGTGAAACTAATAAAAGCGTGCTTTTTTTTTGGGGTTGTGTTGCGGTCGGCGCGCTCCTAACACCACTCCGTCAGGGACGACAGAGGGGCGTAAGCACGCACACCCGCAACCCACCCACGATGCACGTCGCCTTCGTCGTTGGGCAGACCACCGGAGCAGGGTGACTTGACGTCAGTGGTCGGCCCAACGGCTTACCCCCTATTTGGGGTACCCCCCTCGGGGAGGACGTCGGTCTTTCCTCACGCGGTCGGCCTCTCGGCGGGTGACGGACTAATTCCCCGGTCACGTCACCCGCGGCCTCGGCTAGGGCGGCATGAGGCGCAGTTATTCGCGCCTACGCTGCCCCAGTCGCCGGCGGCGGATCGCCTCATCGAGGCTGCGCTCCTCGCGCAAGCGATCCGCCGCCTCCTTCCGCGAGACTACTGCCTCGCAGAAGGCTGCGACCGCGTCCCAGTTCCTGACGCTGCCGACCATCGCCCTGGCGATAGTCGGCAGCGTCAGGTCGGCACCGATGATTGCGACGAGTTCACGACTCTGCTCTGCCCAAGCGGCGCAGACCTCGAGCGTATGCTGCGCCGTGTCCTCGTCAATAAAAGCGTGCTAAAAATATTTTGAGTCATCAAATCTACACTTATAAGAAACTTTTAACCGAGCTATTTATTTATTATTTTACTCCTAGTAGAAGAATTTCAATTAAGTTTTAAGTTGAAATACCATAGAAACTTATTCATTTACATTTCTATGGATAGAGTATAATATTGCTATTGTACGAAGTTGACTAGAATCGCGTACAGAAATATTAAAAATTTGCTAGATGAACGGCACACATAGAAGCCACCGTGTAGATTGTGGTGACAATTGGCTATAGTTAAGCTATGGACTAATAATTGACTGTATAAGTAATTCTAATGATGACTTTATTTTTTTAAATGACGTTCTTTATCTAATGACATATTTTATGGAATGACCTATTCGCGTGTCTTTCAACATAACCTTTTATCAGCGGATGGGTGCGCACGCGCTAACTTTGCAGCTGCGTCGCAGGTAAAACTATCAGGAAGTGCTACTTCCATGTCACAGCGTCATCCCGGAAACAGAGGCTACAATCCAAACCTTAATACTTTTACAACAAGGTAAAGAATCGTGTGTATATATTAGACAGATGTATATACTCTGTACCATATGCCGGTTAGGTCCTCGTCAGCTGCACGGCATAACGACGACGATGGATTTATAGTATTGTTCCATTATACGCGATTAATCACGATAACGTATGAAAAGTGACGTTTTTTGACCTCTCTTTACGATGGGATTTTATTTTTTAATCTGTGGTTTTCTTTTTCTTTTTAATGTGATTTATCAAGATGAACGCCTCAGGTTAAAATTTTGAATATCGAATATAAAAGATATTTATTATTTTTTTTTTATCCATTTGATGTAAAAATTTCTCGGGGGCCACGTTCCCGAGTCGTGCAGCAGAAGTATGGTGGCGCTGTTTTTCATGAAGGGCGATAAAACGTTCTTAAGGAATTACAGACCGATTTCACTCTTAAGCCAGGTGTACAAAGTTCTCAAATGTATTTACAAACTGACTCGCGTCCAAGCTCGACAACTTCCAGCCGTCCGAACTAGCCGGATGGTGAAAAGGTTATAGTACCATAGACCACATCCCAACACTGCGCCAACTAAAACACTATGTATCCGCGTATCGTAAAGAGAAAATTAAAATGAAATTTAAATAAATTCAGCTTATTAATATTTTCTTTTCCTTAAAAATAATATGACACATTGACAAACGAGGTGACATTTATATTAATATTTACATAATTAAATATATACGTTGGCAGAATGGTAGCATACTTATGCTGCTAAGGCCATTAAAGCAAGAAGAAGAAGATAATTAAATATAATTTTTACATAAATTAACGAATTGTCAAAAATATAAATTCAAGAAAAATAACATATATGACGATTTTTTAAAATTTACAATTGACAATAATTATTATTGTTTAATTTTCCGTGTGGTGACGGAGTGAGAATACAATTCACCACCCCCTATCTTACCCGTGGGTGATCGTACGAGACGACTAAGGGATATAAAACACATATAACATCTGTGCGACAGAAGGAAAACTCGAAATAAAACCCTATACCAACACGTCTGACCAGCGTGCTATAGTAGGTCAATTATCCTTCCATTATGGAGGAGGCCCGAGCCCCACAGTGGGACATATATGGGCTGAGATGATTGTTTAATTATTAAATCATCATCATCATCATCTTGCTCTTATCCCAATTACTTGGGGTCGACGCAATATGTCATCTGTTTTGACATATTGCAAAAAGTTTATTATTAAATACCTAACGCAATATAAAACAACAATGATAATGATAAATAATTAATTAGTTAAAAATATTTTTGAAAGATTTATCACTTTCCACCTAAGGGTAGTTTCTTAGTAGGGATGTGAAAAATAATCGATTTTTATAATAATCGATTTTTGTTTTGTAATTATCGATTTTTATATTCGATTATCGAAAAATAAAAAATCGATTATAATCGATTATTTTTATAATAAAATTAATCGTTTATTTCACTGTATCTGACAGTCTCCTAAAAAGAAAGGGTCATCACGATACTGCGTGCGGTGTTTCATACTATGTATATTAGAAAATAACGCTCACATTTCCTAAAAAAAAGTCACCATAATCCTGTTGTGAGAAAAAAAAAACGATTATTTTATAATCGATTATTTATTTTTAATTAATCGATTATTTTATACTCGATTTTTTTAAAAAACTAAATATTGATTATTTAATTAATCGATTATTTTCCCTCCAAGTCACATCCCTATTACTAAAAATGACCTTTTTTTTTGCGTCTCAAGAGCTCCGTCATTTTTTAAAAACAATCAAATATTGCCGGTAGAAAATAATCCAAAGAGCTGTGCCAAATGTAAAGTAGACGTCACGTGGTACTTTCCGTTACCTCATCATCATCGCAGCCCATATATATCCCACTGTTGGGTTCGAGCCTCCTCCACAATGGGAGGTAATTTGAGCTCCTATACCATGCCCCTGGATTCATATAAGCCTATCTCTTTTCTCTAAAATTCAATATTCCCTCCACGCCCTTACTCAAAGTCTTTAACTTACCTTCCTTTGCTGCAACAGGTGCAAAAGGCATAAATATGCTCTTTTACGCATCTCTGCGTTTAAAATTGGAACCATTTTCACAGCATTAAAATACAAAGAAACTATTTTCAGTATGTAGTATGTACGTTATCTATGCTGTTTACCTGAATACTGAATATGTGAACGGAATAAAATATTTGTGATTACGAATTTAATTCTTAATTTTCCTGTTGCGCTATTAATATTGCACGACTACGTCAATACTCAACGAGTATGACGACAACGAGCAACATGATAATAATCAGTCTTTAGGTTTTTATAACTATGTTGTTCCGTGCATATAATGATTAGACTCTTAGAATAATAACGTATAGAAGGTAAGTTCACGCACAAAAAGTGAGGCATTTCAATTGGAGCCTAATGGAGCTTACGCCAGAACCGTTCCGTAATGTACAAGTCATTGTACTGCACGAACGTACGCAACTCTTAAAAAATAAATAGGTAATTAGGACAGTTTGTGCATTCAAATGGTGTCACAACACATTTGAAAAACATAAAAAGGTTTTACATTACTTTTAAAAGTATTTCGACGATTTATGTTAATAAAAACAAAATTTGATTTCATAATTTGTATAGTGGTTTGCGTGTGTACGTGTGTAATCGTCTGCGCGCCATTAGTATTTTTAGATTCAAATTTTGAAAGTTCGAAGTATTGACACTATCCTTCTATACGTTATTATTCTAAGGATTAGACTGCTATTTTGCTTCAGAAATTATGATTTTAATTATAACGATACCTAGTTACTTCTCTTTGAAAGAAATATTGTTCTTTTAGGGGCGCTTCTGCAGCTAGTATTTTCAAAATGGCTATTTACAGGGAATTAACGAAAAATACATATCGCTTGAAGAATTATAAGCCAGATTTGTTCAGTATTTTAAAAGCAATTGGAATATTAAGCTAATTATTTAAATATTCGTACTCGTTTCGTTCCCAAGGCACAATTTGATTGTTATTAAAAATCACAACTGGGTAAGTTAGTTGAAAAGGATAAGCTTTGATTGTCTCAGTGAGTCGATTGACTCGATCAATATTGTCCCTGAGTCAAATGTCACGTCGTAATTAATGAAGTTATTTTAACAATCGGTTAAGATAGCTTAATAAAAAGAGCATAGTGGACTGTGTGAGAAAAAAGAAGCCGTCGCTCGGCTCGGCTCGACGCTTGGCTGATGTGAAACAACGAAATTATTTTGTACAAGTATATATGCATAAAAGAATATATTACGACAGGAACTAATATGGCATTAAGTATTAGAATAATAACGTATAGAAGGATAGTGTCGCTACTTCGAACGTTCGAAATATGAATCTAAAAATACTAATGGCGCGCAGACGATTATATACATACTCACGCACACCACTATACATATTATGAAATCAATAATCAAATTTTGTTTTTATTAACATAAATTATCGAAATAATTTCAAAAGTAATGTTAAAAACCTTTTTAAGTTTTTCAAATGTGTTATGACACCATTTGAATGCACAAACTGTCATAATTACCTATTTATTTTTTAAGAGTTGCATACGTACGTGCAGTACAGTGACCTTGTACACTACGGAACGGTTCCGGCGTAAGCTCCATTAGGCTCCAATTGAAATGCTTCACTTTTTGTGCGCGAACTTACCTTCTATACGTTATTATTCTAAGCATAAAGTATTAATAAAATATTACGAAATTGGTTCAGCCTCGCATATAGATGTTTCACATCAAAAATACGTCTTTGATTAGGTCCCAGATGAAATCCAGGATTGGGTTCCTGAACGAAAACTTTCCGGTGGATGAGTTATTAAGAAATGATGTTGAGAGTGAGCGTAGTGCCAGAGTGCACTCGGGTGTATGTAGGTCCTGAATAGCCTACCTCTGGGCTTAAGGCCTCATTTACGGAGACGCGGGGCGCCGCGCGTCGCGTGTGGCGTGGCGTCTGCGTAGCGGTGGCGCGTGAAGCGGCACGTATCATCGCACGCGTAAACACAGACTTATAGCAATATACGATGTTGTTTATGAGCCGCGAGGCGGGAAGAGTGGCGATGCCCGCCGCTGCGCCCGCGTCGTATTCTCAAGCGTGTAGCGGAGCACGCGGCGAGCATCGCTGCGGCGCACGCGGAGTTCTCAGTTAATCCGACCCAAACTTCTCATGTTCCGCTATTATAAACACTGGGCCGCTCTTTACATGGGCGTACCCAGGTAGGGGTAGGGGGGGGCAGCTGCCCCCCCCCCCCCCCCTAGAAGATAAAATGTTAAGAGATGAATTTTCGAAAATCCTTTCTTAGTGCTCCCGTACGCTATAAAAGGAACCCCTGTGCAAAATTTCAAGGTTCTAGCTCTTATATTTTAGGCTCTGCGTTGATATGTTAGTCAGCTTCTCCTTTTATATGTATAGATAAGCACCTAGCGTATAAAAAATCTGACTTGTCCCCCCCTCCTGGCCCAGAACCTGGGTACGCCCCTGGCTCTTTATATTAAATAACTCACTTTTTAAAATACAATTTTCTTCTAAAAAGTCTATGATATCATACTCCGTTGCGACGGTAACTACGTCTGTGTTGCACGATTAGCAAATGAGACTGGCAGAAGGTTCCGGCATCGCTTCATCGAGAATCGCCGCTGCGTGCACCGCCGAGATAAATACCGCGTGAGACGTGACGATGCCATCCGCGGGCTCGGCCGTAGAACACGCTCCATTTCAAGCAAACGCGTGTAAAATCGCTTCTCCGTAAACGCACTCATCCAACGCCCTACATTTGAATTTAGTGCGGGCCGCGCAGCCTATCGCGACGCGCGACGCGCCGCGTCTCCGTAAATGAGGCCTAAGATTATCTAGAGCCGAATCAGGCGTATCTAGTAGGTATTGAATAGCTTACCTTTACGCTTGAGAGTTACCAGAGTCGAATCAGGTGAATGTAGTAGATCCTGAATAGCCTACCTCTGGGCTTAAGAGTTGCCAGAGTCGATTCAGGAGTATGTAATAAGTCCTGAATAGCCTACCTCTGGGCTCGAGAGTTGCCAGAATCGATTTTCGGTGTTATTTCAAAACCGGAATCAGTGCTGGAGGCAGTCCAGGACGTGGAGTCCTAGACGAATTCCTTATAAATCGACTTTTAGCATTCATATCATGTATAAAATGTGAAAGTTAATGTGAGAAAGGAATCAGAAAGTATTAAATCAATATTATATCGATTGCTGGGACAGTGTGCTAAAAGATCTAAACTCACTCCATTATCAAAATATAAATTTATTATATAAAAATTCCTATAAGTATCTTAAACAATTAGCACAATAGATGATTTAATCTTACAGGCAGTCAATTAATTTAAATGTTACATAACTCTATAAAGAAATTACACTGATATAAAGTTGAGCTGAAAAATCACTATTGATAATTAAGTCTTTGTTGGCAATAATTACGTCTATGCATAGGTGATGATATCTCGGTATGTCGAGTATTTACCGAGTACAATTCTTAGCTACTACTTATCACATAAGTTGAAATAAATAAGTATTTTAAACATAACTATTTTGATTAGTTAAATACTAATGGTTAGGTAGTCTCAGCGTATAATGATTACTATCTAAATAATACAATCGATTGACTTATGATAGTAGTAGGAATGATAATAGCGCCACAAACAAGTATGATCATGTCTGATCATTTTTTTCCGATGTGTTTTCTTTACCACGTAACCCACTTAGTGTGGTCAGATCTTTGTCGTCAGATTATTATCCCCTCCATACACACGGCTTACTTGTGTACCAGGCGCACGCGACTCTATAGAGATTTGATCATATCTTAAAGCATTTTCATGATTCTGGTGCAGGGCCGGAAAGTAAATGGTTACTTTCATAAATCTTTTTGGCTTTTTTGTCTGAGGTCAAGTCATCCAGGCTTACATTTCCGCTGCTGTAACAATAAATATAAGATTAATTATAAATGTTATTAACCTATAAGGAATGCTAGACTCTATTGGTAAGTGGCATTTGCACGTCGCCACCTTGTGGTTAAAGATACCACAACTTAAATCAGGCTATACATTCTTAAGGAAGGCGTTGCAATTGCCAAAAATATAATTGCTCAAGCCAGATCACAAAGTATATTGAAGACATTTACTAATACAGTGGCAATGTATTGGTTCGGACAATATTTACTATAATAGAACTAGATACTTACTCTGAAGAACATTCAACTTCTTCAATAGTCTCTGGTAGTTTGCGGTTAAAAGTTTCCGGTAACCAATAGCAGAAAACAGCTCCGATGATTGGAATAACACCAAATAAGGCAGGAATTATCCAGTGAGCAATTTCGTCAACCTGGAACAAGACGAACATTTCATTAGTTATCGCTATAAATTGGTACATGAAGGGACTTTGAATAGTAATAAGAAATGTGCTATCTTACATATTCAACCAGGAACGGGGAAATTATGCACCCTACGTTGGAAGACATGCTGCATACAGCGACTCCAGCAGCCCTGACGACTGTAGGGAACAGTTCTCCAGTGTAGACTTTGCCAGTATAAAAGCTCACTGACAAGCAAAGGCTCCCAAATGCAACAACTGCTAATTTGAGATAGTCGTGACCGAAGCATGGGATAATTAGTAAGATGGATAATCCTGATAAAATATTCGCATAAGCCACAATTTTCAAACGGGATACTCGGGGTGCCAAGAAATATGATACAAACAGCGCGGGGAATTGGAACAGTGCTGAAACAAATAAAAAGTTTAAGTTAGATATTTGAATGTGAATATTGTTTTGATATATGACTGAATTCAAAAGTTTCTCATTAAAACTGACCTGTAATCACAAGATTAGTGAGAACATTTTCACTCATGCGCCCTAAGTAGTACTCGAGACCATAAAATACTACACCATCTTTGAACCAATTGTAGATCATAATAAGTGTCCTCGTCCTCATAATTGGTGATCGCATCAAATCCGTGAGACCGTAACTCTTTTGTTCTACTGGACCTTCATCGCTAATGAGTTTTTTGCTTATTACCAATGATTTTTCATAGTCTTCTATCGCTGCTGTTACTTTGTGGGTTGGAATTTTGTTCCACTTGGCAGCTTGTAGCAATACTTGGCGTGCGTCTTCTAGTCGTCCACGGGCTAAAAACCAACGTGGAGATTCGGGTATAAACCTGAAGGAGAAAAATTGCATAAGTATCCTAATAACCTGATAAGCAATCAATAATTGGGAATTTTTTTGCTAATGACTACTTACCAGTAGTAGGATATCAGTAAAAATGATGGAAGTGCTGTAGACAAACAATATCCATCCCAAGTCCTTGTGAAGTATGAAAATGCTGGGATCGTTAAAAATCCAAGGGCAAAAGCAGCTTGATACATTATAAGAACATTTGAACGGTGTTTGATGCCGACAATTTCCATCACTGAAATCAGAATTATTTGTTAGTTAAATAAATAATTGATTGTAGATACATGATCTTCATGATGTCTATTCCATACTTACCTATTGAAAAACCAATCTGCATGGTACCACCCGTAGCCAAAGCGGCGATAAGCTTGCACAATAGGAAAAGTTCGAATGTTGTCATAAATGACATTGTGGTTCCAGCTACTGCTCGAACAAATATTGCAGTTATTAACGGTATTTTCCTTCCAATTCTGCAATAAATTACAAACATTTAGTCTTCATTCTTTTTATTTCATCAAAATCATTTTATCAATCATTTTTATTATAGATACACTTACTTGTCAGCTATTACTCCAGATGTCAAAGTACCGATGAATATAGCTAATTCTGATGAAGGTTGAACGACACTTCGAAGGATTTTGCGATCACACACCAAGTCCCACTGAAAAGTTTAATTTTTAATATAGTTTCCAATACTACCAGTAGAAGGATTTATATAATTGTTGGAGGTATCATCTTAAATTATTAGACCAATAGTCATGGTTAAATTACCTCGCTAATGATAGTAGACTTGAAACTGCTGGTATCATAAGTGAATTTTTCACATTTCACTGCGGGTAAGCTTTCATTGACTTTAACGTAACATGCTTTGAGCATCGAGTCACTTGAATTAAATGGCGCTGGAGATACACAGGTAAAATCTTGTCCTGGCGCAAGTACAGGCATTGCAAGCTCATGCCATGCTAATGGTAAATCTACAATTGCTAGCGCTACAGCAATCATCAATTGCCACCGACCAAACTGGCCCATCGCATCCTGGATTGGATCCCGTTGATGAGTATCTGAAACCAATGAAATTTATGTATATCTAAAGATTTCTAATAAAAACCTCTCAAAAACATCGCAGATTGAAAATTTTATATAGTCTCTAAATATAAAAACAATGCACTATAACATAATTCCATGCTATATAACATAATAATAGTCATCGTCATCATTTTACATAGAAAACAAAATTTATACTTTTTTTACTTGTATCACTGGTTTATCAGCCGATTTTAGCGAAATGATATCTGATGTTTACTCGCGTAAATTACACTACATTGTAAATAAAACTACAGATTTTATTGCATTTGTATTTGGATTTTATTTATTGATTTTGGATTGCCCAACATTTCGAACATTATGCAGCATTCATGGTCACGAGCGGACTAACATGTCACACATCCAACAAATCATCCTTATTACAGATATTTATAATAACCCGATACAGAAAATTAGTTATTAACTTTTTGACCAAGATTTTGGTACACATTTATTGTCAGTATAAGAAGAAAATGGTTCTATATGAAAAAATTATATTGTTTATGATTAGTAATTATTAAACATTAAATTTGTAGTAATTATTATAACAACTTATTAATTTAAAAAACCTATACAAATCTAGTATACTACCATTGGATTGGAACTCAGCCACACTGAGAAAGATCTAGCAAGAAAACTCAGGTGACATAATGCTAATATTAATTTTTGTTTTTAAAGGCTACTAAAGGGTACTTTGCTTTACTAAAAGGTTTTTGATATATAAAATTATCTTTAACTATTATTATTGTGAGTCAAATCTATACAATAAGTGCTCATGGTGTCATGCAGTTTTGTGTTGGTCTTTTTGGATTTATTTTAATTATGTTAATAACAGGATCCCAGGTTGATGGCAACACCCAGCCATCCTCTCTATTGAAATTTTTGTTTTTTGACCTCAATAGCCCCGCGTACCATTCTAGGCAGGTAGCGGTGTTCTTTTGTGAGGATTTGTGGATTACCAAACCTGATGTTATGGCGGGCGCGGTCCTGACTATGTTCACAGACTGCAGACTTAGTGTGACAGTGGTGCTTCACATTGGCTATGTGCTCTTTGCTCCGAGTTCGTATGGATCTCTTAGTTTACCCAATATAAGAGACAGCACAGTCACAGTCAAGTTTATAAACGCCTGCATCTTGTAGGGGGATCTGACACTTGATAGGTGGTAAGAAATGCCTAATTCTATTCAGTGGCTTATAATATGTTTCTATGGAAGCCTGTTTCAGGATGTAGCCAATCTTGTCAGTGACTCTTTTTACATAAGGTAATACTGCAGGGAGGAGTTCAACTGACAGATGGTTTTGCGTGGTCTCTGCAATGAGGGTGAGGAACTGCCCGCTTATTTACACATAGAAAATCGTCATTCACGACGAACAACAACATTCGTCATCACCGATTCCATGCTATTCGACTCCAGTTCCATAGTGAATAGAATTTTTGGATTAAAGGAGTTAAGATGGTTTAGGAGCTTGGTTATTTTGCCTGTTGGTGATATTGTGAAAGCGCTATCTACTTACCGCTTGTAGAACCTGGGTGTGACAGGTGAGCTTGATAAGGCCGTCTCCTCGAAGTGCTCCATGAGAGACCGGCGAGCCCATAGCCACTCCATCTACTTGCTTATAGAAGTCATCATTCCACTTTAGGCTAAACGTTCCATTATGGGCCATTGATTTCGAAGTACATTTTTTTTTATATAGATAGTACTCATAAATAGAAGACTTCTTACAAATTTTCAAGTTGCGGATCATCACGGTTTACGAGATATAATTTTTTAAAGTTCCCATACAAATTGGAAAATAACACGCCATTTGCAAATTTTTAGGTTGGTTAAAATGTCAATATTGTCATGGTAGACGTCAAAGTTGACAATTCACGTTCCGTTAACAAAAAAGAAAAGAAAATTATATAAATTTATTTATTTGCAATATACACACGCAAACTGCGTTACTTACTATTTTGCTTTACGTCCAATCAACGGAATCTTAATCTCATTCTGAATAATAACAATTTCTATGAGGAAAAACTAGGATGATGACTTTTACGACATCCACGCGAAACAATAGGTAGGTTAGTTAGGTTCCTTTAGACCATGCCAGCGGAAATAGGAGCCCCGCGAAGCGAAGCAGAGCTCCGTCGACTTATTTCGTGGAGTCTTCTAGCGTCTATAAGTCGATTTTTATTTATTACAGAAAGCAACGGAACGTGAAATGTCAACTTTGACGTCTACCATGACAATATTGACATTTAAACCAACCTAAAAATTTGCAAATGGCCTATTATTTTCCAATTTGTATAAGAACTTTAAAAAATTATATCTCGTAAACCGTAATGTTCCGCAACCTCAAAATTTGTAAGAAGCCTTCTATTTATGAGTACTGTCTATAAAAAAAAAAAGAACTTCTAAATCAATGGCCCATAATGGAAAATTTAACCGCTTCTTATATAGATAGTTACAGTTTTGATGCAACCTTCCACATGTAGACTGGTGAAAAGTGATGTGACATCAAATCAAAATTAACCATAGATTAAGAGTTTATCACAAATACACTACAGTGTGTCCCCGGGCTTTGTGAGAGGACTTTCGCAACCATCTGAGCTTTTTTATTTTAACGACTTTTTTTGTACTAGCTTAAATTGCTAATTTGTAAGTCGGCGTGTCAATCTGACTTACTATTGGATGAAAAGGTGTATCTGCTTTGTGAATCAACGTCGGGCAATCAAAAATCAAATACAAATGCGATGAAATCCGTAATTTTATTTACAATGTGTAATATTTGCGTAAACATCAGAAATCTTTATGTAAACCAGTAAGGACAGGAATTTGCTAATAAAATACGCCGGTTAGAGTAGCTTCATACCAAGCGTACAAGATATACAACATCATTTAATTTCTTAAAGAGATGCCGAGACCATGATCTCGTTCCTACGTGTGTAAGGATTCCTTGCAAGAAAAATATCCGTGGATGCGCTACGATCTTAGAAAACAGGCTAGTAAAAAGTTGTTACAGACTTTAATTCACGAGACCCGATTCGATCTATACAATATTAACCGTGAAATCGAGAAAAGTCTAGTGTGATTGAATTGGTTTTAACGACAGCTGAATTTAATAGCTGTAGGTAAGCGCGAAACACGTTACAAATTTTGAAAAACTGTGTAACAGAAAATCTCGCGTTGAACATGTAACGCATTATGGGAACGGAACGCGCCCGTCAACCATAGACTCTTACGCTGTTCGCCAGTTTTTCGGCGCGAATTTGGAAATGTCATGTTAAGCTCTTGTATTATATTCATTTTTTTTTGTGTTTTATAGTGTTATATTGAATAATTTTGCTGATATTTTATGTAATATAATATAATGAAGGTGCTGAAATGTGGTGAATGTGATATAAGAGTGGTTTACGTGTATTTCCATATTCAACCGGAATTCCCAGAGAAATCATCTAATTAGGTTTTCAGCGACTAATTAATGATAATGACTTAACTTACTGTCGGACCATGACAATAAATAAGTTATACAATATGAAGAAGTAAATAATATGTAAAGAAATAAGCTACGTAAGACAAGGCAGTATGGTCGAAAAGACTTTAGCCTGCTCGTAAGGGCGATCCAAACAAAAAAAAAAAATTACGCTGTTCGCGCTGTCATCTGTCATAAATTTGTCAAAACAACAGATGACACCGAATCTCGCTCGAGTTTTCAAATTTTACTACCTGCGCGAATTCCTCATAAAGAAATAATTTGTGATGTCTCTTCTGATTAAAAATACCGTGCCAAAGGAGGATATGGAGGCTTTTTGACAGGACCTCTCGTCCTTACTGCGTCGAAGTGCAGTAACCTAACCATAATCACAACAATACTTAGCCTTAAAACACCTAGGGTATAAATCACATATCGTGATCCTGTGGACCTGCTAACCATAATCGTCCAAAACAACAATACTTAGCCTTAAAACACCTAGGGTATAAATCACATATCGTGATCCTGTGGACCTGAGCACAGACAAATGAAACGCGACCGTAGTAACGAATACGTGGGATTACAATGCTAAAATTAACCAACTTTTGTCAGATGATACAACTTTTAAGAAAGTCAAGACAGGCTCCACTAATGCCGTTTTAAATAATACAAAGAAAGTAATAATAAAGTGTTCCGATGCATTACATCTAAATGAAAAAAATCTACGTGAAAAATCTCATATCATCGTGTGTTAAATCGCCCAAACTGTATGGGTTGCCTGAAATTTACAAATGAAACACACACACCCCTTCGACTAATAATACGTCAGATGGACACGCCGACTTACAAATTAGCTCAGATGGTTGCGAGCGAAAATCCTTTCACAACTCCTGGAACACTAGTGCATGTGAAAAACTCTTAATCTATGGTCAGTTTTGATGTCACATCACTTTTCACCTGTCTACCTTTAGAAGATTGCATCAAATTAAAACTATAACTAAGAAGCTATCAAACAAAAATATACCATTGGAATATGCTGAACTATTACATCCATGCCTAACAACTGGCTATTTAATGTGGAATGATGACTTATACAAGCAAGTTGTAGAAGTGGCTATCCGCTTGACGGTCTCCCTTATTGTAGCTTACATTTTCAGGGAGGACTTCGAGGAGATGGCCTTACCAAGCTCACCTGTCACACCCAGGTTCTACAAGCAGTACGTAGATAACACTCATAATATCATCAACAGATAAAATAATCATATTCCTTTACCATTTTAACTCCAATAATCCAAAAATTCAATTCACTATGGAACTGCAGTCAAATAACTTTTTAGTCTTCTTAGATATTTTGGTTATTCATAAACGTAACAGCACCTTGAGTCATAAAGTGTATTGAAAGGCAAAACATACAGATAAATATTTGAATGGTGATTCTCATCATCCCCCTTCACAGTTGGCTACCATGGGTAAATCTTTGTTACACAGAGCACAAGGAATCTGTGACGATGAACACCTAGCTGGAAATCTGCAGCATCTCAAGCAGGTTCTACGTGCATAGAAGCTGCAAGCTACTCATCCTAGAGAGACTGCTCGAAACCAACCACAGTTTAATGCCTCCCTGCAGGCATTAAACTCTCCCCTCTACTACCTTATGTGAAAGGAGTCACTGATAAGATTGGCTGCATTCTGAAACGAGCTTCCATCAAAACATATTTTAAACTACATGAGGGGCCTAGTCAATTCTTACTACCTATCACGTGCCAGATCCCTCTACAAGATGCAGGTATTTATAGACTTGACTGTGGTCTCTCTTATATTGGGCAATCAAAGAGATCCATAAGAACTCAGATCAAAGAACGCAGCTGGTGTAAAACACTCATACTAACTCTGCAGTTTGTGAACATAGTCAGGACCGTGCCCGCCATAACATTAGTAGGTGAAGATATTGGAATAAAAAAAACTAAATTTTCCATAGAGAGGATGGCTAGGTGTTACCATCAAGCTGGGATCCTGTTATAAACATAATCTATACCAATAAATAAAATTGGAGTGTCTGTTTGTAATGTCAAAATAATAGGCTTTTTTCATGCTCACACGGTTATTTGCACGACACCTATGCCTAAAATAGCAATTAAAAAAATTTTGTCTGTCTGTCTGTTTGTTCCGGGTAATCTTCAAAACGGCTGGACCGATTTCAAAAATTGTTTTACCAATGGAAAGCTATAATATCAGGGCGTATACTAGGCTATATTTTATCCCGGTATTCCCACGGGAACGGGAACTACGCGGGTAAAACGACTATAACCTATAACCGAAGCGAGGGCGGGTTGCTAGTTAAAAGTAAATCCAAAATGACCTCCACAAGATTGCAAGACACCGTGATCACTTATTGTATACATGTTACTAATAGTTATAGCTTTCCATGTGGTGACAGTGTAAAATTATAATTCACCATTCCTTATCTTGACCGTGGACGTCATGAAAACTGACTTAAGTGATACAATATGCACATAACACCTGCAGAAGAGAATGAAAACTCGAAATGAAACCCTATACCAACCTGTCTGACTAGTATGATATAGTAAGCTCAATTTTCCTCCTATTGTGGAGGAGGCTTGAGCCCAACAGTGGGACTCATATGAGCTGCAATGATGATGATGATGAATAATAGTTAAAGATAATTTTATAAAACCACTTTTACAGATTATTATTCATGGTTACGGGGGTCACCATGAATGCTGCAAAGTGCTTGAAATGTCGGACAATCATAAATCAAATACAAATGCTATATCTATACCAATAAATAAAACTGGAGTGTCTGTTTGTATTGTCAAAATAATAGGCTTTTTTCATGCTCACACGGTTATTTGCATGACACCTATGCCTAAAATACAGATTAAAAAATTTTTGTCTGTCTGTTTGTTCCGGGTAATCTTCCAAAACGGCTGGACTGATTTCAAAAATTCTTTCACCAATAGAAAGCTATAATATCAGGGAGTAACCTAGGCTATATTTTATACCAGTATTGCCACGGGAACTACGCAGGTGAAACGACTAAAACCAAAGCGAAGCGAGGGCGGGTTGCTAGTTATCCATAAAAGTAGTTTTATTTACAATGTGTAGTGCTCGCGTAAACATTAGATATCATAATTTTATAAATCAAAAACCTTTTAGAAAGACAAAGTAACCTTTACTAGCCTTTAGTAACTGTTAAAAATAAAAATTAAGATTAATTTATGGTGGTAGTATACTAGATTTGTTAAGGTTTTTTAAGTTAATAAAGTGTCATAATAATTACCACAAATTTAATGTTTAACAATTACTAACCATAAACAATATAATTTTTTCATATAGCATCATTTTTTTCTTATACTGGCAATAAATTTGTACTAAAATTTGGGTCAAAAGTTAATAACTAATTTTCTGTATGGAGTAGACAATTATAAATATCTGTAATAATGATGACTTGTTGGACGTGTGATAACTTAGTCGACCCGTGACCATGAGTGCTACAAAATGTTCGAAACGTTGGGATATCAAATACAAACGCGATAAAATCCGCAGTTTTATTTATAATGATTTTAGCGTATTTTACAAGTGCTCTACTTTCTATGTGTGACCGTTTTTTTTTGTCTCCATATGCTTACACTGCATTTATTAATAGTATTCGGCGGTCTCCACATTCTAAATTGCTTTTTCAGTCACACGCAGGAAAGGTTGCATCCCACACTTTTGTAAGCGGTCTAATTAGCAGGTTTACATTAAAGAATTATTTTTTTAGAATAATGTAATGAATTTACCTACCTTCTTTTTCAGGTTGCCCCATCGTTGCTGAATTTCACTACTTAATAATAATTTTAACTTATATTAAATTAAACACTTTATAGTTTTCAACTGAAAAAATTAGAAACTTTATTAACAGTACTATGAGATGTTTCTTCATGCAACCGTTCAACATAACTGAACATTTTCGACCATGCGCACCGGTTAAATAGGCTGCCGCATCACGGCACGTGCCGGTAATATCGATATGTTAAAATAAACAACGCTTATTCTTTCCTTAAACCAACGTCATCGGTAAATTTTATCAAATTATTCTACGCCCCCTGCCTAGGGAATGTCTTGAGAATAACGCCCACAAATCAATGGACTTATGGCATGCAATAGTTTCTTCAGCCACAATATGGTATATTGCATCATCCACTGACGCAAGAACGCTTGCCGTTTACTCTAACTCATATGCCCGAGTATTGTTTTCATTTTATTATCCTCTTCAGGGTTAAGGATAATATTCGTTTTACTATAAAAAGTAGTACTGGTGGAATTTGTTTTCAAAGCATCATGCCTCCATGTGATTGGATGTTAATTTCAACAACAAACACTCGCACATATTTGCGACGACCTTGAATTTTTGTCGTAATAATAATCAGCGTTCATTTTCCTCATACGATACTACTATCTAGATGTCTTTTAGGAAATGAAATGTTTGTTCGTAGAACGATATAATAATCAAAGTTTGTAGTTAGAATAATTGCGACCTTTACGTTGAGGGTTCTACTTATTTTTTTTATTGCGTATAGCTTTTAGCCGCAGATGGCTTTCACAGCTTTGCCCGGACTATGGGTGAGCGCTGAGGGCTCTCAACCCGGTAAAAACTTTAAGCGACATCGCCTAAGGGCTCCCCTCGTGGGGAACGGACCTCGGCTTAGGGCGCCGCTGTAGGCAAAGTGAGCGTGGCCACGTTTAGTTTAATATATATATAATTATTTCGCGCGGCGCGGTTGCTAACCTCGACGGCGAGGCCGGTACTGCGGGCGGACTTTTAGACAATACTATGTAATTGAATCTAGTAATTATGTAATTGAGTCTATATTATTTAAATTTAAGTTACAGTTATAGCCTCATAAGCCTCAGCGTCTGGTCAATTGCTTTAAGCTGATTTCAGACTACGCTATAATATAATAGCATATAGTATATAGCTCATAGCACAACGATATCACGCACCATACATTGTTAAGGACACGTTCACACTGTACTGTACTATATTTTATGTATAGTGCGCGATATTGTTGATGTGAAGTAAATACTATATGCTATTATAATGATTTCTGATGTTTTCGCGAGTATTATACATTTTAAATAAAACTACTTTACGGATTTTATCGCGTTTGTATTTGATTTTTGATTACCCGACGTTTCGAACACTTTACAGCGTTCATGGTCACGGGTGGACTAAGATGTCTCACGTCCAACAAGTCATCGTTACCGCAGAAAATTTATAATTATCTACCCGATACAGAAATTAGTTATTAAATATTGACCCACATTTTGATACAAAATTTATTGCCAGTGTAAGAAGAAAATGATTCTATATGAAAAAATTATATTGTTTATGATTAGTAATAATTAAACATTAAAATTAATAGTAATTATATTTAAAAAACTAACTAATACTCTAGTATACTACCACCGGATCGGAACACGGTCACACTCAGAAAGATTCGGCAAGAAAACTCAGGTGACATGATGCTAAATTAATGTTAATTTTGAAGGCGGCTTTATGTTACTAAAAGGTTTTAATTTATAAAATTATCTTTAGTTATTATTATTGTGGGTCAAATCTATACAATATGAGCTCACAGCGTCTTGCAGTCTTGTGCTGGTCTTTTTGGATTTGTTTTTAATAATGTTTATAACAGGATCCCAGCTTGATGGTAACACCCAGCCATCCCCTCTATTGAAATTTTTGTGTTTTTTAATCTCAATAGCCTCGCGTACCATTCTAGGCAGGTATCGGTGTTCTTTTGCGAGGATTTATGGTTTATCAAACCTGATGTTATGGCGGGTGCGGTCCTGACTATGTTCACAGACTGCAGACCTAGTGTCACGGTGGTGCTTCACATCGGCTATGTGTTCTTGGATCCGAGTTCTTATGGATATCTTTGTTTGCCCAATATAAGAGAGACCACAGTCACATTCAAATTTATATACTTCTGCATCTTGTAGAGGGATCTGGCACTTGACAGGTGGTAAGAATTGGCTAATCCTCTTCAGTGGCTTAAAATAAGTTTTAATGATGGCTGCTCTAGTAGTTAACTCGTGATCGGGTGCCGCTTGCGGGATCTGGTCCAACCATAATTTTTTTATTACATTTGTGATTATTATTATATTTGTGAACTATATTATATAATATTTCGAATGGCATTACACTGGAACTATTAATAAGCATGTTGTAAGATGCAATTTTATTTAAAAGTAATTTAAAAAAAAATAATAAAAAATAGACAATCCCGCTGAGTTTCTTGTCGGATCTTCTCAGTGCAGTCGCGTTCCGATCCGGCGGTAATTATAACTTTAAGAAAATTGTAAAAAAAATGACAATATGTATGTGCCCCCGCGGGGTTTATACATAATAAATAATTTGAATATTTTTTTTTCTTTTTTATTTAAGACAACACCCAATTTGAATTTGAATGGAAGAGCGTTTCAGGATGTAGCCAATCTTGTCAGTGACTCCTTACACATAAGGTAGTATTGCAGGGAGGCGCTCAACTGTGGGTGGTTTCACTCGGTCACTGCGACGGGGCCGAGGAACTGGCAGCTTGTTTGCACGTAGCACCTGCTTGACATGCTGCAGCTCCCCAGCCAGGTGTTCATCGTCACAGATTCCTCGTGCTCTCTGCAACAAAAGATTTATACACGGTAGCTAACTGTGAACGCAATCTTGCAATACTACCTCATGTCAAAGGAGTCACTAACAAGATTGGCTACATCCTGAAACGCTCTTCCATTAAAACTTATTTTAAGCCACTGAAGAGGATTAGCCAATTCTTACCACCTGTCAAGTGCCAGATCCCTCTACAAGATGCAGGAGTATATAAACTTGACTGTGACTGTGGTCTCTCTTATATTGGGCAAACAAAGAGATCCATAAGAACTCGAATCAAAGAACACATAGCCGATGTTAAACACCGCCGTGACACTAGGTCTGCAGTCTGTGAACATAGGACCGCGCCCGCCATAACATCAGGTTTGATAAACCACAAATCCTCGCAAAAGAACACCGATACCTGCCTAGAATGGTACGCGAGGCTATTGAGATTAAAAAACACAAAAATTTCAATAGAGGGGATGGCTGGGTGTTACCATCAAGCTGGGATCCTGTTATAAACATTATTAAAAACAAATCCAAAAAGACCAGCACAAGACTGCAAGATGCTGTGAGCTCATATTGTATAGATTTGACCCACAATAATACTAACTACATCATCAGATGATGAATAATAACTAAAGATAATTTTATAAATTAAAACCTTTTAGTAACATAAAGTAAGCCGCCTTCAAAATTAACATTAATTTAGCGTCATGTCACCTGAGTTTTCTTGCCGGATCTTTCTCAGTGTGACCGTGTTCCGATCCGGTGGTAGTATACTAGATTATTAGTTAGTTTTTAAATATAATTACTATTAATATTAATGTTTAATTATAATAACCATAAACAATATAATTTTTTCATATAGAACCATTTTCTTCTTACACTGGCAATAAATTTTGTATCAAAATGTGGGTCAATATTTAATAACTAATTTCTGTATCGGGTAGATAATTATAAATTTTCTGCAGTAACGATGATTTGTTGGACGTGAGACATCTTAGTCCACCCGTGACCATGAACGCTGTAAAGTGTTCGAATCGTCGGGTAATCAAAAATCAAATACAAACGCGATAAAATCCGTAAAGTAGTTTTATTTAAAATGTATATTATAGCGTAGTCTGAAACCGGCTTTACTGTAGACACTCGACTCTGTATGTATATTTAGATGTACCTATATGTTCAATAATTTAATAACTCGCGTAGTTTTTAAAAAAAACTGTGTAAATAAGTAAGTATCGTTAATATTTTTCAGAGGTGTTACATCACCATACACAATTTCAATGTAAAAGTATCATTTCTATAGTGATAACTTTGATCGGCCATTTTGAATACACTTGAAGTCAATATGACTTCTCATCCGTGTGGTGACGGAATAAGAATACAATTCACCGCCCACTTTCTTGCCCGTGGGTGTCGTATAAGACAACTAAGAGATATAATATGTATGCCAGAGAAGGAAAACTCGAAACCAAACCCTATACCAACACGTCTGACCAGATTGGTACAGTAGGTGAATTGGTGGTCAAGCTGAGATGATGATGATATAAATGAAGGAAAATGTTATAAAAATTGCAATATCGGTCCAGTTTCCTCGATACATTAACTACATAAATAATTTTATCTTAGTAGGTATATAAGATTACAAAAACATTTGCAGTTAAAGAATGATACCTGTATATGTAAGTATAACATAACAGGATAAGAATATAATTGTTACTACCCCTTGCCTACCTGTAGGAGTCGTGAGAATCGGCTTAGAATCCACTAGGAGAGTGAGCAGCAGCTCTCTCCGGAGTAATGTATTATATCTCACTACGATCGTACATCCGCCTGCCAATCGTGGCGATTACGATGAGAAGATCATCAAGCTGGAAGAGGTATTTAGCAAATGCCGACGGGGCATTGTAGGATTATCAGAAACTTGCACTTCTAGAAGTTGTTAGGTTAGCTAATTACATAATAACTTAAGACCCAACGTCTTTTAAGTAGGGACTGAATAAATTAACTGACTTGGTATTACAGGGATCTCACAACTTTTTACGGTAGAAGAACGGAGTTGCGAGACTTGGTCTTTTTACAAGTTATGTTTTTGATGGCTTATATTTCTATATAGGATATATTTTCGTGTCGTTTACAAATATTTCGTGTAACTTTAACCAAACACGTCATGAATAATTGTTTCCATATGTATTTTGATATTTTTCCATATATAAATGATAAGAATGGATTAAACAGTTCTTAACTGTTAATACATAAATACATATACTCATGCGTCTTTCCATTAGGGGTAGGCAGAGACCACTTCCTTCCACTTATTACGATCTTGACATACCACTTGCGCCTCCTCCACATTCCTTAATCTCCTCATACATGTTCTTCGGTTCAGGGTACTCCGAACCTGGCCTTTCTTCAGAACGTCCCCGATTTGATCGTGGAACGTCCGCCTTGGTCTTCCCCTTCCAACACATCCGTTCACTTTCACCCCATAAATTCTCCTTGTCGAAAGGAGACTATCCTTTCATTCATTCTCTCTACATGGCCGAACCAACTTAACATATCTTTCTCAATCCTTATCACTACAGCTACATTCATACCACAACCTTTTCCAATCACTCTGTTCTTAATTCTATCACTCAATTTCACACTAATCATGCTCCTTAGCGCTCTCATTTCCACAGCATTTATACTACTTTCGTACTTCTTCTGCCATTCCCAGCTCCATTCTCTCACTTCCATACATTAGGGTTAGTACAAGCACTCCCCTATGTTCAGCCAGGCGAGCCTTCTTAGACAGGCTATGGCTGCCTATAAAAGTGCGCAAAGCGCCATTCACCATATTTACTTTACACATTCTTCTTTCAATGTTAATAAATACTCGAGTATGAGTGAGTAATGCAAGACATTTTTGGACCCAACGCGTCTGCATTTTTATAACTTGTTTCAATGCCCAATTTGCAATTTGAAAATACGTGTATAAATTTCAGCTATTTTTTTTTTTCTATTTTTCGTCATGGCCCATGATACTAGTTACTAGCGATGACATACGGCACTGAAACGCGGTCTCTAAATGTCGGCCTCATAAAAAAGCTCAAATTCGCTCAACGTGATATGGAGGGGGCTATGTTCGGTATTTTTCTACGTGATAAAATCAGATTTTTTTTTTTGGGTTGGGTTGCGGTCGGCGCACTCCTCGCACCACTCCGTCCGGGGCGACAGAGGGGCGTAAGCACGCACTCCCGCAACCCACCCGCGATGCACGTCGCCTTCGTCGTTGGGCCGACCACCGGAGCAGCGTGACTTGACGTCAGTGGTCGGCCCGACGGACTACCCCCTATTTGGGGTACCCTCCCATCGACCGACGTCCCCCCCCGGGAAGGACGTCGGTCTTTCCTCACGCGGTTGGCCTCTCAGCGGGTGACGGACTAATTCCAGGGTCACGTCATGAGGCGCAGGTATTCGACGGATCGCCTCATCGAGGCTGCGCTCCTCACGCATACGATCCGCTGCCTCCCGCGAGATTACTGCCTCGCAGAAGGCTGCGACCGCGTCCCCGTTCCTGATGCTGTCGAGCATCGCCCTGACGACGGTTGGCAGCGTCAGGTCGGCACCAATGATTGCAACAAGTACACGACGCTGGTCTGCCCAAGCAGCACAGATCTCGAGCGTATGCTGCGCCGTGTCCTCGTCGCAATCGCAGTGGTGGCAGGACAGTGTACACTCCCTCCCAACGACCTTGTGCAGGCATTTGGCGAAACATCCATGCCCCATCAACACCTACACCAGTCGGAAGGAGAGCACCCCGTGCTGCCGTTTCAACCACTGCATCAGCACCGGCCGGAAGGCCTCCACGATCCGCACCCCGAACTGAGGCCTCTCCAGCCGGACTGCCCAACGGGCAATGACGTCTCGGCGAGCGTCGATGCGCCAGGCGGTGAGCTCCCTTAGAGAGACCACACCGCCATCCGCTCGCACCCCCGATACCCGCCGATACAAATCGGCGAGCATTTCCGCCTCGAGGTCCCACGGTGAGTCCCGGCCAACAGGCACGCTGCCTCCGTCGCCACCGTGCGGTATCCGCGAATGGCCCTGACCGCCATGGCCCTCTGTGGTCGCCACAGTAGAGCCCTGTGTCGGACGGTCAGGGACCCCGCTCACACCGGTGCGCCGTACAGGACCATCGCCCGGATGACCCCCGCGTACAGCCGTCGATACGTAGCGCTCGGTCCGCTCACGTTCGGCATAAGCCACGATAGAGCGGACGCCGCGCCGACGAGCCGTGGAGCGAGCCTGCGGAAATGCTCACGGAACCACCATTGCCCGTCGAGCACCCGGCCCACTAAAATCTGGAATACGGCAATCTGTAGAAATGGCACTGGGCACACCACATCGCTCGTCGAACCGACAACCGTTGGGAAAGAAGGAAACTCAGCGTAGGACGACCCCCTATTAGGCGTATTAGTGAAATTTTTAAAGTCGCAGGGAACCGTTGGATGCAAGTAGCACAGGACCGTTCCGAGTGGCATTCTCGCGGGGTGGCCTATGTCCAGCAGTGGATGTCTTTAGGCTGATGGAACGATGTAAAAATGAAGTATGTCATCACTACATCTTATATTTTAAATAAAACTACTTTACGGATTTTATCGCGTTTGTATTTGATTTTTGATTACCCGACGTTTCGAACACTTTACAGCGTTCATGATCACGGGTGGACTAAGATGTCTCACGTCCAACAAGTCATCGTTACTGCAGAAAATTTTATAATTATCTACCCGATACAGAAATTAGTTATTAAATATTGACCCACATTTTGATACAAAATTTATTACCAGTGTAAGAAGAAAATGATTCTATATGAAAAAATTATATTGTTTATGGTTAGTAATAATTAAACATTAAAATTAATAGTAATTATATTTAAAAACTAACTAATAATTTAGTATACTACCACCGGATCGGAACACGGTTACACTGAGAAAGATCCGGCAAGAAAACTCAGGTAACATGATGCTAAATTAAAGTTAATTTTGAAGGCGGCTTACTTTATGTTACTAAAAAGGTTTTAATTTATAAAATTATCTTTAGTTATTATTATCTTATTATCTTATTATATTATTATTATCTTAGTCCACCCGTGATCATGAACGCTGTAAAGTGTTCGAAACGTCGGGTAATCAAAAATCAAATACAAACGCGATAAAATCCGTAAAGTAGTTTTATTTAAAATGTATAATACTCGCGTAAACATCAGAAATCACTACATCTTATTTTTGTCTATGTGCGTAAATGGTCGTAGGCTAGTCCATATCTTATATCTTTAAATGAGCAATTCTTGTATATATATATATATATAGATATATATATATATATATATATATATATATATACATATATATATGTATATATATATATATATATATATATATATATATATATATACATATATATATATGTATATATATATTCAGGATCTCGGCAACAGCTCCAACGATTTTGTTGAAACTTGGCATACTAGAGGTTTCGGGTCCAAAAAATCGATCTAGGTAGGTTTTATTTATAGAAAATGTTTTGTCCGTGTTTTTAGCAAAACAAACAATGACGTTAAATTAAAAAAAAATATGAATTCAAATTTCGTTATCAACGTCATGAGTTCCGATAGCTCAGGTGGGGAGGCGGGCGGTTTTAATTTTGGATTATGTGACATTTAAACAGCGTCGGTTCGAATCTCGGTGTTATTATTATTCTCTTTTTGTAGTTTTTTATATAATTTTCATTATTTATTTTTTACTGCACTGGTGGCGTAGTGGTTAATGCTAGTGACCTACAGCGCCAGTGTCGGGGGTTCGAATCCCACGCAGGACAACACTTTGTGCGATCCACAAATTGTTGTTCTGAGTCTGGATGTAATTTGTGTCCGTTAATTATATGTGTATGTATTTCTCGCGGAAACGCAATGAGTTTCAAAAATTAAAAAACTGTACGAATGGCGGCGATGTGGCTCGCGACACGTCACGTCTCGTTTCCGTCGGGGGCGAAAAGTGGCCCACAGAGAACCGCTTTGCTACGCTGAATATGTCAAAGATCGTAGCAGGTGGAGGGCAGTGGACTCTGCCTACCCCTATGGGAAAAAGGCGTGAATATATAAAAAAAAAAAAAAAAAAAAAAAAAAAAAAAAAAAAAATTATTTTTTATTTTTTTTTTTAATATATCTAAATAAATTCGACAAAAATATTCCGAGCGAAGCTCGGTTAACCAGATATTACTTACTTAAAAAGGCATGCCCACAAATATCGTAAATCGTATTCAGGTGTGATTGGAATTCAAACTCGAAGATTTATGATCTATCAGCTGCAACCGTATTACTACTAGTAGTGATATTATTTACGCTTATTACTCTTAGTAGATCCGTATAGTGATGGAGTAACAATCCAATTCTCCACCCTCTCTCTTGCCCGTGGGTATTGTAAAAGGTCACTAAGGGATATCTTTTTTTTTATTGCAAACGGTGGCAGATGCGCAAACAGTACACCTGATGGTAAGTGTTGCTGCCGCTCATGGACCTTTACAAAGCCGCTGACTACCGCGAAAAAAGTGAAGGGAGTGTGAATGCGTGCATTGAGGCTCGGTAATACCAAAACCCTCCACACGCAAACACCCTCAGAAAGTTGGGCTTCCGGCTCTCTCGCTCACCGAACGAAGCGCAGTAACAAATTGCAACAACTCAGACGTCGATTTTCTGCGAGAGCGTGGTTCTACCCCGGACGGACCGGCCCGCGGCTGTGGACAGATAACTGTCGACAGTGTGGTCCTACCACTCCCATATCTTGCGCATATGAGAATTATGCAAAAGAAGGAAAACTCAAGATATAACCCTATACCAACCCGCCTGACCAATGTGGTACAATAAGTAAATTTCCCTCTCAATGTGGAGGAGGCTCGTGTCTAGGTACACGATATCGAACAAAAAGTATCGATACTGTACTCATAAGTAGTATCGACGAAAAAGAATCGTATTCAATAAAGTATCGATACTTTAACTTTTTCTAGAATCTATGTCGTGATGAGCTTTTTTTTATTTTTAGAAATTTGACCGTCTGTGAATAATTCGAGGCACGTTTTAGAAGGTTCATTACGTTTGAACTAGATGGCGTTACCATAAACATGAGTCGTAAGGTCAAATTTAACATGAATAAGGGGGCGTTCATAAAATACGTGAGATGTTTAAGGGGGAGGGGATCGAGTCAAATCTCATCTAATCTTACGTTGGAGAGAGGGGGGTCTCGGCAAATATCACGCAATTTTTTTTCTGATTGTAACAAAAAAAATACTATTTTGGTCCATTTAATCCAGATTGTAATGTAAATAATCACAGTAGTTACGATTTAAGTATTCTATTGTTAAATTTTTATTACACTTATAATTAAACTCTCAGCAATATTGATTACTAGTCTTAACTAGTCGTAAGTAAAAGCACGAAGCATTTTTTTTTTCTTTTTACAATAACAATCCAACGTGTTTACTTAAGAAACCCACATTTTGAAAAATCTCACGTGCGATTGGGGGATGGAGGAGGGGGTTGAATAAAATCTCACGACATCTCACCAGGGAGGGGAGGGAGTGACAGAAAATTTAAAAAAACACGTCACGTAAGTTATGGACGCCCCCTAATTTCTACATTTTATTCGATACGATACCTACCATAAAGTACTCATTGAGCAAAAGTATCGAGTGCAAAAGTATCAGTTTCGAAAGAAAAGTACTCGATACCTAAAAGTATCGATACTTTTTTCCTTCTTCTTCTTCTTCTTTTTTGTCTTGGCAATCAGCTGATTGCCAAGACAAAAAAGAAGAAGATGGCTCGTATTTGTAGCTACAAATACGAGCCATTTTTGCCAGTGTCGAGTTATAATTATCTTTTCAAGTTCTCAGTTTCTTCATGTCAGTAATGATCTGTCAGTAAGTCAAAGTGTCGGCCTCAACAGTGTAATGACCACTGTTAAGGGTATCTTCTGAGAATTTTGGTGGAAATACAAAGGTATGTATAGCAGTTTTATATCATATTCACTACACCTCAGCAATTCTGTCGCTATATATTACATAAAATGCCATCAAGATTATTTAACATAACACGTTAAAACACTAAGATATTGAATATAATGCAAGAACACCACATGACACTTCAGATTCCCGCCAAAAACTCCCACTTTTTTCCTTGTCCCTACTCGAGTCTAGTGCTGTGATAATGATAATGACGACGACGACGATTCCTAGTAGCTTGGGAGATACCTACCATATAAAAATAATATAAAGTGTCAGCGTCAAAACAACTAGTGCAGGCGCTAGAGGTAATTGAGTATGCAAAATATGAGTGACGGCTACTATGACCGGATTCTTATACCTGAGACCCTAAATAATAAGAAAATACATCTTGCCGCCAGGTGTGGTGGTCCCTTCCCGCTCCCTTCACATCCCCTCTCTGCCCATACAGTAAGTAGGTATAGCGTGCGTATGCGTTTAGTGTTTCTACATCTGTTGACGTAAAGACGTTGCTTTGTTAACTCGTATATGTATACAACATATAAAATAATATTATTTTCGGCAATTCTTAGCGTCTGTTTAAAATGTATTGTATTGAAAACGGTAGCAATGTCGTTGGAATTGGTTAATTTAAAAAGAAGAAAACCTAACGAACAATTTTGCTTATTTTGTGATAATTCAAATGATTTAGTGAAAGAACCAAGGTCAAAGACGCTGCTTAATATAAAAGAAGCAGCAGTTAGAAGAAAAGACAGTATTAGTGAGAAGTTTTCAAAACTATATAATTCAGACTCCACAAAACAAGAATTTTCATGGCACCAAGGCTGTTTAGCAACTTATATTAGTGAGGAGAAAATAAGGCGCCGAGAAATTGCGTTGCACACAGAAAAAGGAGCGTTTGCTTCAATTTCCAAAGCAAGCGTGGAGGAGCTTACTCCAAATCTCGTTCGTCATCAAGGATATCGGCACCGCAAAATCACAACTCCTCGTTGAAATTAAAAAAAAATATAAATGTGGTACAAGCTCTCAGCAAGATTTAATGAATTTAAATACATACTTTCAAAATTTATATTATTCATGGTATAGCACTTATTCACAAAATTCAGTTAAATAAGTTTAATACTTTTGGTGAATTTTTTACTTTGCCTGGCGTTAAGAGAATAGATGTAATATTTGATGGATATGACGATATTTCTATAAAACTTTTGGAGACAAAATTACGGAGTAAAGGCCAGATCATGAAAAATGTCATAATTTCTAACCATTCAACGAATAACCTGCTAATTGTAAAGCTTTTCTTGCTAATGTTCATAATAAATTGCAACTTGTTCGATTTCTTTGCGCTAATGCTTCAAAATATGCACAAGTAAAAGAAAATTGCGAGATGTATATTTATGAAGGATTCGATGATCCAACTAAATGTTACAAATTGCAAGGATCATTATTTTGTGAGGTACTTGAATTGCAATCATACCACTTAGAAGCTGATTCAAGAATGTTTGTCCACATATTTCACGCAGTAAGGATTCAATCTGCTCATGTAATCATAATTAGCGCTGATACAGATGTACTAGAATAGAATAGATTTCCTAGGATGTCATTTGGCTGCTGAATCCACGGGTGAAAGCACATGCAATATTTTGCCAGCATTACATGCTGTAAGTGGTTGCGATACTACTAGCAGATTTGGTAGTAAAATGCAATGTTTGAAATCTGCATCTGAAAATTTTGTACAGATAGCTCTCATACCTTTGGGAAACCTTGACCTAAATAATGAGCAATTCAAACAGTTGGAAATAGTTTGCTCATATTTGTCTTCAGAGAAAAAATTCTGAGAAAGAACTCAGACTAATATCCCAAAATATAGGTTTCATTGATGAAAGTGATATAGTCCAGGCGCTGGATGGAGTTGAGTGTGCAAAATGTGAGGACCGCATTCGGTGTATGGTTTTGAACTAAGAAAAGCATGCAGATTATGATTCTGAATGTTGCCAGGAGCCATGTTGGTCCATTTTTGTTTTACACCCCACCCCTTTAGACATCTAGTAAATGGACTGAACACATGCTTTGATATCATTATAACGATTGTTTTAGTGAGAATATCCAATTGATTCTTATGATTAAAGATACAGCTAGTCAAGTGAAAAACCAACAGGAAAATTAAAAATAAAAACAATCATTAGTGATAAAAAAAATTATTTAATTCAAAAAAGCAAATTTGAATATATTATAAATGAAAAAATTATAATTATCAATCTTTTTTATTTTGACAATCGTTATTTATGCAGTTGCATAAAGAAATACAATCAATATGTAATTTCTTACAAAAGCAAGCCATTGTTTTACAATTGGATGCACATTACACGATTAAATCAACAATTCCGGCAGTGGTTGCTTGGTCATTTGTCGTGGGTACAAATTACCATCCTTCCTTTCATAGCCTAAGGTGTAATCAATTGGCTGTAGTTGAGTTTGGTCAGCATTTACCCATACATATGTTTGTGCTGAAGCTCTTAGATAGATGTAAATGTAGAGCATCTGATGTGCAAATAACTTTTAATAAATTTAAGCCAAAACCGATATTTTGAGCAATTAACTTATACCGAAGTTCATCATCCATTGAGTTTTTTTTTGAAAAAAGATAGGTGCAAATATTTTCCAATTCTTATAGCTGTTCGACACTTGCTGTTAGGCATGGATTTCCCAAATGCTTTAGAGCTTCTTGTACAAAATCCAATGATGCAGCTTTTAAAATATTTTTTTTTGAGTCAAATCTGCCAGTCGAATCGCAATTACTCAGAGCGTGTAATGCTGGCAAATAACTACAAATATTTTCTCCAATGGATTGAGCAGCCAAATGACATCCTGAAATGAATTTATTCTTATAGGAACCGCTGAACCATAAACCTAAACAGCCTAGATGTGCAAGCTTGTTCCAGAATGAAAACATCTGCATCAACGCTAATGATTATGATATGGTCAAGTTTGATTTTCACTGCGTGAATTTGTAACTCCTTCAGAAAAAGAAACCAAGAGTATTTCTAATAAAAAAAAATGCAAGATGCAACAGATATAAGTCTCATTCAGAAAACATTTTTGTTGGCTAATGAACGTGGTTGGATGCAAAAATGTTAGCATCTTTTTAATGGACCAATATGGCTCCTCCAAAAATATGGCTCCTGGCAACATTCAGAATCATAATCTACATGCTTTCCTGAGTTGAAAACCATATACCGAATGCGGTCCTCACATTTTGCACACTCAACTCCATCCAGCGCCCGGTCTAATATTCACTTCAGATGCTTTGCATTTATTAAGAGCTACAGTACAAACATTTATATAGAAAAATTCTAATCAATCACAATTATCACCCATTGATTATTGTACAAATTTGCTTATGAAAAGCTGAACGATGACTTACGTCCACGACAAATGACGAAGCCATCTTTACCAGAGTCCTTAATTCCATCATGCAAATGTACTGTCTTGTAGTTGCAAAAAATCTAAATTATTATGTATTTCATTATGTAAGTGCATAAATAATGAAAGTCAAAACAAAATTGAGTAATTTTTTACCTACTTTTAATATATTTGTGCTTGAATTCGCCGATTTTTCGTATGTAATTTTTATTTTTTTATTAATAAAAATTATGCCGATTTATAGTTAATAATTTATGAGCAATTTCCATCTTGTTTAGTAAATGAATACAAAGCTTGTATTAAAAGCTTGTCCACGATTATGATTGAGAACAATTTCAATACACATAATTATTTTTTTGCAAAAAAAGAAGGCGGTTGCCTTCCAACATGTAGAAAATGTAGATTTTTGTTTTTATTTTTGTCGATTTTCAAAAACTGCAAGTCCCATTTCGATAAAATTTTCATAGAAGTATTTGAAAAGTATATACCCTTTCCAATAAAAAAAGAATCATCAAAATCGGTTCATAAACGACAAAATTATCCGCGAACAAACATAAAAAAGCATATATACGGTCGAATTGAGAAACCTCCTCCTTTTTGAAGTCCGTAAAAAAACTAAAATAACTTAATTTTCGTTTTTTTTTATCATTTAAGAGTCCCTCTTTACTTTTACTATTAAAGCAAACTAGAAATTGTTACGGAAATAATCATTAAAATGATTTTACATCATGTACTCCGTACATTCCCTTTACAAATAAGAGTAGAGGGGTAAAAATAAAATGGACCAAAAAATTAACTGGCAAGATCCACATTCTTAATCTTTGACCTTTTCTTCACTTAAATCCGTTGGCAAAATTCGTCACTCATATTATGCATACTCACTTACCTCTAGCGCCCGGTCTAAACTACATTTTATGCATATTATTGTGTGCTACGCATATATATCAGCGAGGATTTATTTGTGAATAATTCTTAGTGTGTTTTTAGGGTTCTGTACCCAAAGGGTAAAAATGTGACCCTATTACTAAGACTTCGCTGTCTGTTCGTCCGTCTGTCTGTCACCAGGCTGCATCTCAAAAACCACGATAGTAAGATAGTTGAAATTTTTACAAATTATATATTTCTGTTGCTATAGCGGTAACAAATACTAAAAACAAAATAAGATAAGTATTTAAGGGGGGCTCCCATACAATAAACGCGAAGTTTTTGTCATTTTTTGCTCGAAATCGATAATAACAACAGGTAGGCAGTTGAAATATTCACAAAATATTCAGTCGTATTTTCAATTAAATAATAAATAATAAAAATACATTAAATATTTAAGGGGGCACCAGGCATACAACAAACGCGATTTTTATAGATAACTAGCAACCCGCCCTCGCTTCGCTTCGGTTTCAGCCGTCTTACCCACGTAGTTCCTGTTCCCTTGGGAATACCGGGATAAAATATTATGTTACTGCCTATGTTACTCCCTGATATTATAGCTTTCCATTGATGAAAGAATTTTTGAAATCGGTTCGGTGGTTTAAGCGTGAAAGCGTAACAAACAAACAAACTTACTTTCGCATTTATAATATTAGTAAGGATGGTACGTATGGGAACCCTTTGTGCGCGACTCCGAGTCGCACTTGGGCAATTTTTTTCTACTGTCTGATTTTGCTATAAAATGTGATATAGACAACTACTAATTAATTTTTAATAACTTGTTCGATAATACAAATAGAGCGATATTCTTGATTGTACAAATAAATAAAATTGGAGTGTCTGTTTGTAATCTCAAATACGTTTTCATCATGCTCACACGGTTATTTACACAACACCTATGTTGTGCCACTTTAAAACCACTTAAAAAAAATTGTCTTACTGGACTGATTTTAACAATACTTTAGTACACGCTATCAGGCTATATAAGGAGAAACTTAGACCCCTATAAAATTTTGTCCGTTCTGGGATTCGAACCTGAGGATTGAAGAAGGATATTGGAGATTTAAAATGCGGGGACACAGCGACTGAAACCGAAACGAAACAAGGATGGGTCGGTAGTGTAACATAAAATAAAGTGAATTTACTAATCTTAGAACGTTGCAGCAAAGATAAAATTCGTTGCTAAAGCATGAAATAAACTTCATAACAGCAACCCGCTCTCGCTTCGCATTGGTTTCAGTTGCCTTACCCGCTGGGTGCCCGTGGGTATAATCCCTGATATTATAGCTTTCCATTGGTGAAAGAATTTTTGAAATCGGTTTGGTGGTTTAAGCGTGAAAGAGTAACAAACTTACATTCGCATTTATAATATTAGTAATATTAATAAAATTAGTAATTAGGATGACAGAAATCGATAATGGTGTTGATGTTAATTTGTATTTGTGCATTGTTTCAGGTAAGTGATGACTCATTTCAGAAACAACAGACATGCAGGGTGGCGACCAACTTGGAGGTAACTTAGACAGAAAGTAGTATAGAATAGTTTTAAACATTTGGCTAGAATCTTTTTTGCAATATATTATAAATGTAGACAGTAAAATCGGCTTTAGAAAATTATTTTATAGAAAATAACCCCAAAATAAAAACGGACCTATTCAAATTCCATTTAAACCTAAATAATTTGTATTTATTTAGCAAAATCTACCTTCGATGTAAATTTTACAACAAAACATGCTGATATTTTACATTCACCAATCAACTAGTTTCGTTGAATACAACAATAGGCCACGAGAACAATAAATAAAAATAAAACAGTAAACAGTTATCGAAAACTTAAATATTTTCTCTAAAGCAAATATTTGAACAAAATGTCGATCAATGCTTGCGTTGAAATATGTATGTTTCTATGCAGCTAATTAAGCCCTTAACGTGATATGTCCCAAATTATTCTGTTAGAACATTAATATTAATTAATTTTACTCATTGCCATCAAAATTAGTAAAAAATCTTTTGCAGAATCATCATAAGAATTAAGTTATAACCAAAATACACAGCGGTACTTGCTTCGTTTCGAAACTAGAATGTTTGATGAGTCACTACGGCGCGCGGGGCGGGAAAACGATCGAGGGTGAAAATGCGACGCTGCATTTTTCTCAATACCGTTCCTACACATAACGTTGCCATTTCTTTAATTACGTTTCGCCTGACTGTTGTCTTCTTTAGACGATAATTAGTTCTTAAATTTGATGTTGTTACTTTTACAAGGATTTTCGTATACTAAATCTAATTTATTTCGATTCACCAAACGCCGGCAGGCGCGAGTACCTGCGCCTGATGCCGCCCTAGCCGAGGCCGCGGGTTACCGGACCGGGGAATTTAGTCCGTCACCCGCGGAGAGGCTGACAGCGCGACGGTGACCGATGTCCCGGGACGGGGACGTCGAGAGGTGAGGATACTCGAAAGGATATTCCGTCGTGCCGACCACTGACGACAAGTCACCCTGCTCCGGTGGTCGGCCCAACGACGAAGGTGACGTAGGTACGGGTGGGTTATGGGCCCGCGCGCCGTCCTTTCGTCGCCCCGGACGGAATGGACCGCGTGAGCGCTTACGATAGCCCGCCTATAAAAAAAATGCTACAAACGTATATCTATAAAAGTTAAAATTTGACACTATGCTTTAAATTTGTCTGTAGACCACCGAGCTCTAACAATTATACAGTACTCTTCATCATCGCATTCTCATCTCATTTCATCACTTGTCGCAGCTCATATACGTCCCACTGCTGGGCTCCAGGCTTCTCTACTCGAGGAAGGAAGTTGACCTATTATATCACTCTAGTCAAACGGTTTGGTATAAGGTTATATTTCAAGTTTTCATTCTCTTTCATAGATGTTATCTGCATATTTTAATCCCTTAGTCGTCTTTTATGACACCCATGGGCAAGATAGGGGGTTGTACCCATAACTTACATAACAAATGCTAAGTAGATGAGAAGCTAAAAAATAAAACATGTAGTTCTTAATTGCGATTAATTGCGTTACAATTTAGTATCATATTCATCCAAGTCACGTCTTGAAAGATAAAGACTAAGCTTACACTAATTAGAAATAATAAAATAATATTATGAAATTGAATGATTGTTACTTTTATACTTGTTCTTTAATTAAAACACGTTTCTAGTACAGTTTTAGAATTTATATTTAAAAATTTTGTGTATAGTAATACTAAAACTTTCCGTGTGGTGATGGAGTAAGAATACAATTCACCACTCCCTTTCTTGCTCGTGGATATCGTAAAAGACGATTAACTCGAAATGAAACCCTATCAACATGTCTGACTAGCATGATATAGTAGGTCAAATGCCCTCCCATTGTGGAAAAGGCCCAACAGTGGGACATATGTGGGCTGCGATGATGATGATGAACACTATCAGATAATTTTGTTAATACATGCAAATTCACACCGGTTTTCTGAAGGGGGTAGGTAGAGACAACGAATTTCTACTTATTACAACACTTACCCACATACTTACTTGGTATCAATCACAATTGACAAGGACTATACAGATAGCGTAGTGGTTAAGATACTGCCTCACAGAGCCAGTATCGTGGATTCGATTCCCACGCAGGACAATACTTTGCGCGATCCACAAATTGTTGTTCTAAGTCCGCAATACAAGGATTATTTCCTTAGTCTTTTGGTGAGGATGACGTTCTAGCCACACTGCGTTGTTACCGAGGCGTCAAAGGGACAGTACCTAAAGGAAAACCGCCGGGCCGGCCGCGAATGTAAATTCAAATCCTTTATTATGTATAAACCCCGCGGGGGCACTTACATATGGTCACTTTTTTCATTTTACCTTAAATTACTACCGGATCGGAACGCGACCGCACTGAGAAGATCCGGCAAGAAACTCAGTGGGAATGTCTTCTTTTTTATTCATTTACAATTTTTTTTAATAAAATAATATGCAACAACACGTCTATTAATAGCTCCAGTGTGAAGCCTTTCGACCGACATCATACAATACAGTTATTAAATATAACGAAAAAGTACCATGGCTGGACCAGATCCCTCAAGCGGCACCCGATCACGAGTTAACCACTAGAGCAGCCATCACTCCCCTCAACCACAATGGAGGGAAGGGAGGGACCCGCTCCTCGTAGCTACAGCAAGCAGACCCTTCAGTGAGCATGCCCAATACCATGTGCCACAAACATAAAACACAAATTAAATAACAAATTCGTTTGGCAAAACACGCTACGCTTTACAATTATAGTAACAACAACAGAATAAACATGTGTGTTCCTTTTGAAATATTGAGAAAATGCCTGAATGAGAAGCTGCTCATAACCAGTCTGTATTATCATCAAGATAATCCTAGATGTTATAATAACGGAAAGCAATCGGTACCAATGGTCGGTTCAATACGGTAGGTTATGGGGTCGCACGCTCATCTGTCGCCCCGGACAGATAGGGCGGGGTGTGTCTAAACCATAGCCTAGAAAAAAAAAGGTTTTTAAAAAAACATCATCATCATCATCATCTCAGCCCATATATGTCCCACTGTTGGGCTCGGGCCTCCTCCATAATGGAAGGGTAATTGACCTACTATACCACGCTGGTCAGACGTGTTGATATAGGGTTTTATTTCAAGTTTTCCTTCTCTCGCATAGATATTATATGCGTTTTATATCCCTTAGTCGTCTCGTACGATCACCCACGGGTAAGATAGGGGGTGGTGAATTGTATTCTTACTCCGTCACCACACGGAAAGAACATATGTTCATATATTAGAATCCTCTTAAGTTAGAAATTACATTAAAAGATATTCTTCTTCTTCTTTTTGTCTTGGCAATCAGCTACAAATACGAGTCATTTTTGCCAGTGTCGAGTTATATTTACCTTTTCAAGTTCTCAGTTTCTCCATGCCAGTAATGGTCTGTCAGTAAGTCAAAGTGTCGCCCTCAACAGTGTAATAGCCACTGTTAAGGGTATCTTCTGAGAATTTTGGTGGAAATACAAAGGTATGTGAAGCAGTTTTATATCATACTAGCAACCCGCCCTCGCTTCGCTTCGGTTATAGGTTATAGTCGTTTTACCCGCGTAGTTCCCGTTCCCGTGGAAACACCGGGATAAAATATAGCCTAGTTTACGCCCTGATATTATAGCTTTCCATTGGTGAAAGAATTTTTGAAATCGGTCCAGCCGTTTTGAAGATTACCCGGAACAAACAGACAGACAGACAAAATTTTTTTAATTGCTATGTTAGGCTGAGGTGTCGTGCAAATAACCGCGTGAGCATGAAAAAAGCCTATTATTTTGACATTACAAACAGACACTCCAATTTTATTTATTGGTATAGATATAGATTCACTACACCTCAGCAGTTCTGTCGCTATATATTACATAAAATGCCATCAAGATTATTTAACATAACACGTTAAAACACTAAGATATTGAATATAATACAAGAACACCACATGACACTTCAGATTCCCGCCAAAAACTCCCACTTTTTCCTAAGGGGTTAGGGGTAGTCAGGAGCGTGAAAAATGCCATTTTTCAATATTTTTTTTTTATCAGTAGTTATTTTTATTTAACAAAAGTAAAAACATAGTATCATTCTATCATGTTTCAACATGACTTCTCTAAAATTTCAAGAAAAAATATTAATTATTTTAAAAGTTATGGCGGTCTATGTTGAACAGGTTTTAATAATGGTTCCTTGCGGTGACCGTCACAACTCCTTGGAGATTCATCTGAAATCAATGAAACAAAAAAAAACACTTTTATGAATAGATAATCTTGTGCGGCACACGGCTTCGATCAGGCACAAGTTGTGCCTGATCGAAGCTTTTATTTTTTTCATAATTAACAAAATGGCGGCCTCAGGAATTTTTTTTTTCTGATTGCCGGGTAAAAACCTTGTTTATAAAAAATCGAAGATTAAAAAAAACCCAAAAATCCTTCGATCACGCACTAGCTTTTTATGTTTTCTAAAAGCTGTATAAATTTCATTAAAATCTATCGAACGGTTTTGGAGTTACAGTGGTCACCAGTTTAAAAAAACATAGTTTTGAGAAAAACGCGTTTAAAGTTTTACAGTCGATTTATGTAGTAGTATATAGTAGTGTATAGTAATAAGAATAATTGCATTACTTACACTGTGTCATCTATTCCTGGACCATATAACAGTTCTTCACCCGTTGTCGAAGTTTCTAATACATCAATTTGTTGTTAGCACGCCGATCAGCCATTTCTATACGTGTATCTATTTTTTTTTCTTTTATTCTTCGCTGAATAACTCGAAACATATTTGTCAGATTCACTTCAAATTTTCAGAGAACATTTTTAAGATACTATACTTTAAGAAAATGTAAAAAGAAAAAAATTAATTTTTTGAAAATTCTGACTGCCCCTAACCCCTTAAAAGATATTGTGGCCCTGGTGTAAGTAGAGTATAACACCCATACACAAACACCCATAATCGATCATAAAACTTTTCTCGATATCGGTATAGGAATCGTTGTAAGAAATGAGACGTTAATAGTAATGGATAGACCCAGACCTATCCTTTCTGCTACGACAGAAAACATCGTAGCCGGCTTTTAAAATCATTTTATTCAAATCAATCACAGCCGTTAGTGGTATAATTTACCGTATGATGACGGATTAGGAATAGAATTCACTCCTTCTCTTGCTGTGGATGTAGGATAAAACGTCTAAGTGATATAATACGCATATAACATCTATGTAAGATAACTCAAAATAAAACCCTGTATCAATCCATCTGAGCTGCGTGGTCTAGTAGGTCAACTTGCCTCCTATTGTGGACGATGCTTGAACCCAGCAGTTCTTCTTATTTAATGGCAATGAGCTACAATAAAATGATCTATTGGTGCCAGTGTCGAGTTATTATATTGATTATTCACGCTTTTAGTCTTCGTTTTTCAGTCAGTCGTTAGCATGACTTGGTGCTGATATCCAAATCATGCCTTCTCTTGGACTTTTGGCAGAATGTCAAAATGCACGCAATTCACTATTTTATCATATTCACTACATTTTAGAATTTTATCTGCGTTATCTATACCAATAAATAAAATTGGAGTGTCTGTTTGTAATGTCAAAATAATAGGCTTTTTTCATGCTCACATGGTTATTTGCACGACACCTATGCCTAAAATAGCAATTAAAAAATTTTTGTCTGTCTGTCAAAAATTTTTTAATCAGTTTTTAAATAATAAGATTCTGCCACACATGATTTTTGTGAAACTATAACCCTTTAGGCTACCTAAACGCGGCACGCAGCGAAAACTCTTAAACGACAAAATACAACGATTTTGAAACATTCTTCATTGGTGCTCGGCTCCTATTGGTCTTACCGTGACGATATATGACCTATAGCCTTTTTTTTTATTGCCAACGGTGGCAAACGAGCAAGCAGCACACCTGATGGTAAGTGAAACTGCTGCACATGGACCCTTGCAATACCAGGGGCACAGCCAGGCCGCTGCCTACCGTGAAGGAAATACTCTTCTTAAATCTCGTTTAAAGAAGGACATGTCATAGCGCTCGGGAAATACAGCAGCAGGTAGTTTATTCCAGAGCTTGCACGTACGTGGGAGAAATGATCGCTGGAAACGTACAGTTGAAGACCATAACGTTTCCAGGTGAAATGGATGAACCCTGCTACGATGTCGAGTGGTACGTTGGTAGAACGGTGACGGTGGTACCAAGTCAAACAGTTCCTCGGAGCACTCCCCTTGAAAGAGTCGGTAGAATACACAGAGTGACCCAAAGTCTCTCCGCTGCTCCAGCGACTCCAATCTGTCCGTAAGATTGGGATCCCCGACGATTCGAACAGCCCGTATTTGCAGGGAGTCAAGTGGGTCTAGCTGATATTTGGGCGCAGAGATGTGAGCAGTACTCAATAAATGAGCTATCTAACGCTGAAAGATTTTTTAAATTAGTTCCTGAAATTAGCGCGTTCAAGTAAACAAACTCTTCAGCTTTATATACTAGTATAAATTTTACGGACAGTAATTACATCCACATTTCATGTAAGAACACAATTGACCGTTCGTAACTTGCCCGCGGTTGTCACAAGAGACGATTAAGGTACCTATATAAGCAAATAACGTCATTGTAGGAAAGACAAAATATGAAATAGAACCAACTTATCTGAGCGCGTTATGGTCAATTTACCTCCCCCTGTAGGGCGTATATGGGCTGAGGAATGATACCCGAATTAGTACTATTTCACGAGGCGAATGTGTGGCAGCGCTCTAGGAAACGTTTAACACTTCACTGCAGTCGCCAACCCTCTTCTCGCTGGAATTTATGGCAAATTCCTCACCATGGAATGACCGTGCTATTTAGTATGCTATAAAGGTCTATCGGTCGACGGTGAAACGCTGAAGGATGATGCTAATAATTGTTCTTAAAAATAGCGATTAAACCCTCAATCTGAGAATAATAACTTACAGAAGGATAGTGCAGTATAGTACTTAAACGATCAAAAATATGAAGCCAAAAATACTATATGCACGCAGGCGATTACACACGTAGGTACACCACTATACAAATTAAGAAATCAAATTTTGTTTTTATTAATATAAATCGTCGAAATACTTTTAAAAGTAATGTTAATACGCTTTTTGTTTTTCAATTATGTTTTGACACAATTTGAATGCACAAACCGTCATAATTACCTACTTATTTATTTTTTAAGAGTTGCGTACGTTCGTGCAGTACCTTGTACACTACGGAACGATCCGGCGTAAGCTCCATTAAGCTCCAATTTAAATGATTCGCTTTTTGTGCACGGACTTACCTTCTATAGGTATGTTTTTATTCTAAGCCCTCGATATACAAAACACAGGTCTCAATAAAGTTTAACTGCTTCAGCATTTAGAAACATTCATTGTAAATAAATTCACTTTATATTTTAAATGTTTTATGATCAGCAGTTGCTAAAGATGAAGCATTCTTACGAACCATCACCAGGTGCAATCTTCACACACTAAATTAGCGAATAATTTATCAGCTATTGTGCGTACGCGCATCGAAATCGTAAGCTTTTGTTGTAATGGTTGCGCAAACGCATAACGTAACAAAGGATCTTTTACCTGATGTATTCACTTTTTTTGCGGCACATTGTAATAATGTGACGTTATTCAGCCTAAACTGTCAAATGTCAACAGCAAACGTATTTTAAGTTCTAATGTCATAGAGTTCATATTACTTTTATAGTAAAATTATCAAAAAAAAAAACCGAGCATTCGATAGAATAGGGATTAACTGTCGCTAAAGAAAATTTTCTCACTTTTATTCGCTTTAAAACTTGTGTCCCACAGATCTCATCTATTCTATCGCATACCTCTACAATAGATACTATTATTTATGGTAGAATTGTTTTTTAAATTCAAATTTATTATTCTTTGCTCAATATGTGGCCCTCTTTATACATACAACTAATGTTAATTATATAAAACCAGAAAATATAGCATTTTAACCGACTTAAAAGGAAGAAGAGATCATTTCGACTGTTTTCCCTCCAAACTTTTTCTTAGGTGCACCGATTTTGAAATTCTTTCTTTTTCTTTGAAAGTTAGTGCTTCGCATGTAATTCCATTTAAGTATGATTAAAATCTGAACAGTAGTTTTTGAGTTACCCTCATTAATAAATATTTGATTGACCTCGAATATATTGTTTTAAATAGGGTCTTTTAGTTAAAATGTTGTACTATTTACTTCGCATTACAAAAACGCTTGTCCTTTTTCTTTTAAAATCAAATGTAAACTATCGATAAAACTCAGAAATAAAAGATATAAACAAGACATCCGTATGCACGCGCAAAGAGTAAAAGCAAGATGGCGTGCGTCCGCCGGCCACGCCACTTCCGCAGCCGCATCCGGCCGTAATTCGACTCCTGCGCAGCCTGCGGCCCAACCTTAGCCAATCGATTTGCAAGACGTCCATGAATCTTTATAAATTTTATAAACCTGCACGAGAACACTGACAGTTCATGTTCATAGAAAGGAAACCAGGCAAAATTAAAGAGTTTTACATAATTTGTTGTTAAAAACTATAAGTACATATTATATATCATCTCATCACAATCTATACTATCTATAGTAATGAGACAAATGGTATTGTGGTATTAACAATTTCTGTGCGTAGGACCGGGATAACGTACCAAGCAATTTGTAGGACAATATGACTGTTAATTTATATAAATATTAAATAAGTAAGAAAAGAAAAATCAGCTTGTTAGTAATAATTACTTTTGATGACCTCGTTATCGATACATTTTGGGAGCAGGGGACTCTGTGATGTAACCACAGATTTTGTAGGACAAATGTTTTTTTAGATAATTTAGATAATTATCTTGAGATATACCAAAAATCACGCCGTTGGTAATAAATTTTTTGGAACCACCAAATGGACATATTCTATTCCTCCTACCTCCGAAACCTACCACAATTGAGAGTTTTCGTACAGATATTGTTGGGCGTCTCATCAAGATAAAGCTACTCGCGAAATATTAGCTTGTTAGTAATGAAATAAAAAAGTGTACGGTGGATCCCGCCCTAATATGTTCATAATTCCAATTAAGAATATCGTATTTTTTGTATATTTGTCTGCAAGACTTAAAATGTCAGTGGCGAGGCGCAAATATATATTTCTAATTTTAAAGGAAGTCCACTAGTCTATAAAGTCTATCTAAATGCTATTAGAAACAATACAGACTAAAATATGATATGGATATCCATCTGCAGACTAAGAGTTTAAAAGTTTCAGTCAGCAATGTTAATGAATGAACGTTAATGAAAAACTGCAGTAACTAATGAGCTACTATGAAAACCCAACCTATTCATCCATCAGCCCTTCGACGTCCACTATTAGACAGGCGTTTTCACAAAGATAAAATGCCATAATCGCCACTTTCTGCAGGCGGATTGGTGCTCGCTGTTGTTTTCTTTTAAGGCAATAAAACCTCTAATATGACTAATGATGTCGTCTATAAATATAGATGCATAGTCATTCAAATAGTAAAAAAAAAATATGTATATTAACAAACAAGCACCTAAATACAACACTAGTCAGAAAATTTCGTATATATTACTATATCTACCATTATTCATAATAATTAAATTAAGTTCAACATTAATCATTGTATATTTCACATTCAATTTAAACATTACGCTAACTGAATTATAATAAACTGTAAAATATACGAAAAATATTCTGCTCGTGTCCCTTGAGTCGATAGTCGTGAGAACGAGACAGCAATATACTCCCATCTCAGTTACACACTAGAGGATGACACTTCCGAGAATCGTCTGGCTTTTGAAGTATTTGAAATGCCGCACGCACAGTACCGTTATTTTACTACAACTTTTCGTATATTTTTTGCGTCTCGCAATCTTTTGTCATAAGCTGTCCCCCCTTTATTATCTATGTGAAACCGCACAAACTTTACAATAGTCCCATTAAACCGTGATGACCGGTGAACCATACAATGGAAGTATATTATTATAGGTAGATAAGTACATACGCACTTTAAAAATAGTGCCTATATCACGAAGGCGTTTACTAAACCTTTGTTTGTATTTTATTTTATATGATGAATACGAAGGTCGTTCTCAATTTCAATCACGACGTAAATATTAAAATGAAAATGTCGAGTTTCGGAACGAACTAGCCGTGAACTCACCCCTGTTCAAATGTCGACGAACGGGGAGGCGCGACGCGCGACGTTGCCAAAACGGAAAGTGAAATTTCGTCACACTCTCTCTCTCATTCACACACACACACAAACACAACAAGAGGATAGTTCACTCCTCGTAACTTATGCCTGTGTGCGTTTAATTCGGCAGACGCTCTACATTTGTGTGTGTTTGTTTTGATGAATACTATATGGTAGTGTTTTGTATGTGTGCGTCAGACAAATTTGTATGAAAGTCGCAGTATACCTACCCTAAAGACGCTTCCGTGTTCGATCGACTTTCGTAGACGCCGACTTCGAGTCGTGATTCTGAACAATTAAAGTTATTAAACGAATAGAGAGAAAATTCTTTTCACAAAACTTAAAAGAACGTTGCTATGAGAAAATTATTTTAAGATTTATTGTATACTTCGCTTCCTTTCGTTAAGATAATAAAGCAGCGAAAAGAATTTTTATTTTCCTAAGATTTTATTAAGAAAAACAAATTACTGTTTTGTATTTTTCAACGTGAAATTCAGCAATTAATGAACAACGATCAAGGAAACAACAATTTTATTTAGAAGTATAAAATCTATAACTATTGTAGATTTCAAAAACGTAATGGGGAGAGATGGTCATCATTTCGGCAAACCGTAAAATTAAGACAGCGAAGGGATGACGTCACCCGTCTACAACTGTAGGTACTTCTTCCTAACTGCTATACGTATTCCCAGTTATATGCTTTCAATAGGGAGAGGTAAATACTTAAAACTAGGACGTAGTTAGGTGGCGAAACTCTTTTTGTAAAATACCTATACCTATATTTGTACCTATGTATGTATGTGCTACTTTTTTCCTGCTCTTATCTCAATTTATTGATATCAATTCAATATGTAAGTACTCTTTAGTTCATATGATTAAAGTTATCACCAATAGTTTTATAATTGTTCGTCTGCCTGACGTCAATTGTAATTTTAAGTGTGATGAAATCAAGTAACTTTTTTACTTAGCAAGCTGATTCAGAGAAAGTTGGTAACAGGTAGATTACAGCGATTATAACGGCTTGATATAAATTATGCAACAGCCATCAGCACCCTCGTCCTACCCTTATCCCCATTACTTTGCTTGATGCTTGCCGTCCTAGTAGGGGCTGCGGATGACCAGACCGGGGATTTAGTCCGTCACCCGCGGAGAGGCTGACCTGGCGACGGCAACCGGCGTCCCGGGGTACTCCGTCTGGCCGACCACTGAAGTCAACGAACTCTACACCGGTGGTCGGCCCAACGACGAAGGCGACGTGCTATCGGGTGGGTGACGGGGCCGCGCGCCGCCCCTCTGTCGCTCCGAACGGAGCCGGGCGGGTGCGGATGTACCTACCGTAGTACCAAAAATAAAATCCCCACTTGCTCGGCGTAATATGTACTTACTCCTCTCTCATTGTTGGTACATATTGCAAAAGTTATTGGTCATCATCACAACTCATATACGTCCCACTGCTGGGCTTGAGCCTCCTCCACATTGGGAGGGCAATTGACCTACTATACTAAGCTGGTCAGTACGAGTTGGTACAAGGTTTTATTTGAGCTTCTCTTGCATTTTGTATGCCTATTAAAATCCCTTAGTCGTCTTTTATGACATCCACGGACAAGAATTCTTACGCCTTCACCACATATAAAAGTTATTGGTAATAGTTATATAATTGAAAATTTGCTTAATGTCAACTCTCCTTGGTAATGTAATTATTCATCAAACGCCATCAAATGAAGTTGGCCCAGGTCGATGTAAAACTGCGGGTGACCGGACCGGGGATTTCAGTCCGTCACCCGCAGAGAGGCTGACCGTGTGACGGTGGCCGACGCCCCGGGAAAGGAAGGTCGATAGGAGAGGATACCCCCTCAGGGTATTCCGTCGGGCCGACCACTGAAAACTCAGTACCGGTGGTTAACCCAATGTCGAAGGTGACATGACTACGGGTGGATTATGGGGCCGTGCGCCGCCCCTCTGTCGAGTGTCGCCCCGGACGGAGGCGCTGACCATAGCCCACCCCAAAAAAAAGGTTGATGTAGAGCTCTTAGTCGTCTTTTAGACACACACAAACAATAAAGGATTGGTAGTATTCGTAGCCACCACAAATTTTCTTCTTTTTTTATTTTAAAGATCTGCACTAAGGAAATAATCCTTGTGTTGCGGAGGACTTTATATACATATAATTAACATATACATATGTACAACACCCAGACTCGGCACAACAATTTGTGGATCGCACAATGTGTTGTCCCGCGTAGGATTCGAAGCCATAACACTGACACGATAGGTCGCTATCTTAACTACTACGCGATCTGTGCAGATCATACTTGAATATACTATTCATGAGCAAATTATCCATTAGAATTCGATTGTTTCAATTGCCAAGAGTATAGAACCAGTGACCTTATTATACAATGTTATCGTTAAATGTCACGATTACATATAATGGACTTTGATAACATTTTCGTATATTTTTTATCGCTGCTGGTGGCAAACGAGCAAACCACACCCTAAGGTGTGTGTGTGTCTGTGATAAGTGATACTGCTGCTTATGGACTTTTGCTCAGCCGCTGCCTATCGTGAATAAAGGGAAGAGAGTGTTAATGCGTACTAAAGGCATCACCAAAACCTACTACATGCAAACACTCAGAAAGTTAGGCTGCCGGCTCTCTCACTTACCAAACGAAGCGTAGTAACAAATTCCTACTACTCGGACGACGATTTTCTGCTAGAGTGTAGTACTACTCTGACTGGACTGGCCCGCGGCTGTAGACAGACGAGTATCGATAGTATGAGCCTATCACATAAAGACAGACAGTTATGCTCATGTGTGTGTGATAGCTACTACGGATACTAAAATCCCTTACATTGGTCGTGAATGTCATAAAGACTACTAAGAGCTTTAGATATACCTGGGTCAGCTCCATCTGATACCGTCTGGTCAACAATTGCATCCACAAGGATGTAGGTCAGATAGGCGGCCGGTAACAAAACTATTGCTAATAATTTTGCAATGTATTATTCACAATATTACACAATATTTCACTTAAATATTTGGAGAAGAGTAAGAGGATAATCAAATAAATAAATAAACTTATCATTCAGAATCATAAGGTTATCAGGATTACCACGTGATATTGTCCAAGTCTTATTTGCGGATGGACGAAACTAAGCCTAATTCCGTCCATCTTCTACCTCAATAGGTTTACCGTATACTTATGATATCCCAAAGTACATTGAGATGTCTAGGAGAGTGTACCTGCCCGAGGGAGGTTTGTTTGCTCCTCAGTGAAATCACCATGAGGTCTGCCATTAGCTTAAACAGCGACATTATGAAGCGGTATGCCAATCTGTTGTTCTCGGGTTGAGAGCCCTCAGCGCTCACCCAACAGTCCGGGTAAAGTTGTCACAAACATCTGAGGCTAACAACTAAGTCAAACGCAAAAAAAAAACTGTTGTTCTAGTCGCCCTGTTTAAAAAAAAAGGATATGAAAATCTGTGAACTAAACCGGCTAAATTACCTACTTTTTTTTCAAAGAACTTAACCGTATGTTAACGGAGTAAGGATACAATTCACCATTCCTACTTCCCCTGTATTTGCCGTAAAAGACCGTTAAGAGATAATGTGTTTATTTTTATCATATACTCTATCCGTATGATGATGGTGTAAGAATACAATTCACCACTCCCTCTCTTGTCCGTGCGTGTCGTATAGTACGACTAAGGGATTAAATATTCATAGGTAAAACGTCTATGCTAGAGAAGTAAAATTCGAAATGAAACTTTATACCAACTAGTCTAACTGGCATGGTATATTGGGTAAATTTTCCTTCTATTGTGGAGGAGGCTCGAGCCCAACAGCAGGAAGTACATGAGCTGAAATGATGATGATAACAGAGAGAAGGAGAACACAAAATAAAATTCTATACCAAACCGTTTGACTAGCTTACCGACTAGACTAGTAATTCAATTTCCCTTTTATTTTGGAGGAAGCTTAAGACCAGCAGTATGGTGCCTAATTTTTAAGATGCAGTCCAAATATATTTCGACTTTATATTTTTATAGCATGTAAACAGGTAATATGACTAGAATTCATACGAAACGAAGAATGACTCAAGCGGTATAGAAAATTTCATTCTCTCTCTCACTCCATGCCACTACTAGAATAGTACTTTAATTTTTCATATTATTACTCCAAAAGCAATTGAATTATCATCTTTTTACAACACATTATCTTAAATTAAAAACGTAAAATCAATTTACACAAAATGTTCCGTCTCGAAAATGCTTGGCCTCCTTATTAATTAGAATAAAACGATCCTAGTTACGACTTTTAGTTATACCAAGGAATAAATTAGTTACTCAAAGGCCTAGAGAGAGTCATTGGGTTTTAGGTGTTTGTCGATACTAAATAAATTTGGAAGAATCATTTAACAGAAATTGTTTCCTATTACTAAATTAATAGCTTTTTTAAAGATGGATTGAATTACACGTTATCTAGACATCGTTTTTTTTTGACAGTTGGGACATGCCTATGAAAATAATTGCATTTTAGGATTATTGTTATTGTCTTTTTTTGGGTTGGGCTATGATCAGTGCACGGCTCTGTCTGGGCGTGGACAGAGGGACGGCGCGCGACTCCATAACCTACCCAAAGTACGTCGCCTTTGTCGTTGGGCCGACCACCGGTGCCGAGTTGCTTGACTTCAGTGGTCGGCTCGATGGTATACCCTGAGAGGACGGAATACCCTCTCTTCTCGATGTCCCTTTCCCGGGACGTCGGTGGCCGTCGCGAGGTCAGTCTCTCTGCAGGTGACGGACTAAAATCCCCTGTCTGATCACTCGCAGTCTCGGCTAGGGCGGCATCTGGTTCCGCCCACGCCCACGCACGAGCGGCGGACGCCACGCCGACAAGCCGCGGAGCAAGTCGGCGGAAATGCTCTCGGAACCACCAGGCCCAAGTACTTCATATGGGCCCGGATGCTAATGTCAACTGACTTGACGGTGATCGAGACGCCGATGGGAGGACCCATACGGGGCTCGTGGATCAAGAGGGCCTCCGTCTTGTTCAGGGCCACCCTCAGCCCCAGCGCCTCGATTCGCCTGACAATCTCCCCGGTTTCGAGAATCGCCAGGCTTGCCGCTTCCTAATGTTATTATCTTAGCCCATAAATATCCCAATATTGAATTCAGTTCTTCTCCACTATGAGACGAAAATTGACCGGCTAGTCATAAAGTTTTTTCTGGCATAGATGTTAGCTGATATAAGTATATTCCCTTAGTCGTCTTTTACGATAGCCACGGACAAGATAGGATTTGGTGAATAGCATTCTTAGATCTGTTTTTTTTTGTTAAAAAGACCTAAAAGCACCCTGCACTGAGGCAATAATCCTTGTGTTACAAATATATAAATAATGGACATAAATTACATTCAGACTCGGAACAATAATTTTCGGTTCGCAAAAAGTGTTGTCTTGCATGGGTTTGAACCCATGACACTGGCACGGTAGATCGTTAACTTAACCACTACGCCATCTGTGCAGTCGTATCGTCATCACACGATAAATTTTAGGTGACATTTCATAATCTATAGCTGAAATAAAATGGCCAGCGGGTATTTTTACGAATTTTATCCTTGTTACAGCGGCCATCAACCTAATTCCTTTTTAAGTAGGCTTGTTTTTAATAAGTTTTGTTATATTTACCTACCTAAAATTAATAACTGTAATAAAAAATAAATATGTAGACAAATCGATAACTCTTGCTAGCTACTTAATAAGTCGTAAGGCTTAAGTTGTAGATATATTAAATTAATCAAATTTCATTTCATTATCATCATATCAGTTCATATATGTATGTCCCACTGTTGGACTCGAGCCTCCTCAACAATAGGAGGAGTAATTGACCATCTGAGTCAGGCAGATTGATATAAGACTTTGTTTCGAATTTTCCTTTTCTTGCATAGATTTTAAACATATTATATATATCTCTTAGTCGTCATTTACGACATCCACCGGCAAGATAGAGAGTTCTCTACTTTTTGTACTCTTGCTCCGTTACTACACGGATTTTGTACAGTTACCTAATATATATTTATTTTTTTTTGGAGTTTATGGCTCGGTTACTAGGACCTTTAAGCCAAGTTACCTAATATTAATTACATAGTTGTATAGAAAAGGAAATATTATCAATAAACTTACTATTATTATAAATGTAACAAAAGAACAACTTAATACCAAATAACAATAGACTTTGATTTGAACTCTTCAAAGCTGACAAGTGCGTACATTGTAACATTACATCTAAGTTATTGTATTTATAACAGTGGAAACATTGAATAAAGCTGTTAACCTTCATACCGCTCGCGCGGGGCTCACAGCTCGAGGCGCGAAAATCCGATAACTTTCGTGTTTCACCCCCCTCCGTAGCCGCCGCCACTTCGTTCCTCACCTCCTTTCGCGTCTTTAATAGCATAAAAAATCAATTTCCCGCCCAAATTACGCAGAGTCGACAAATTGCGAACGCGTCTAGTCTATAATCGAGTGTTTTTCGGTCTGCTGTTCACGACCTTTGCGATTATATCTAAGGCATTATCTATGAGTGCACATAAATGCCGCAAAAGCATATTTAGTAGATGTAACATACAATGAATATGATATTTTTGGCGATAATATTATATTAAAATAGTTTTATACAGGTAGGTAACTATTTTTATGAAGATATGATTTAGGTAGGTATGTGTATAGTTACAGCACTATTTATTATTATTTTTAGTAGCTTTTAGTACCTTAATATCTATTGAAGAAATCGTACATTTCAAAACCGCCTAGATAAAGTCCTTACAATATATTTACACATAATATGGTTTGTTTGTCTTCTAGAAATCAGTACCCAACTTTTTATAAGGTTTTATTAGAAATTATACACTGCCTTCACTATGTTATCAATTGAATTACAATTGAAAGCTAGCTCATCGCATTATATGTTAAATAAGCATAGAATTTGCATTATAATATCCATTTCTGTGTATTAAATTAGTTTGTAAAACGAACCTTAAATAATTTAGTTATGAGAAAGCTACGAACTATCAACGTCTTTAGTAAGGATTAAAAATTCTAAATTTGAATTAAAACGCAATATCTAGACGCCATTAATTTTAATACGCACACCGATACATACAGAGAATTGTAATTTTCATTGCCATTTGGACGTTAACACAGTCGAAACCGAATACATAAACTCACACATTTACATGTATCCCGTTGCAATGTCCGCGTGACCTTGGCGCGAGGGTGAAAGTGCCGCCCCGCATCCTCCGCACAACCCCGCGCTCATCTTCCGCGATCTATTTGAAATTACAAACACTTGAATATATTTTTGTTTGGAATATAGAAAAAAAGCGTCAAATAAGCTTGCTACTCGTAATAATTTTATGTAGTGAATAAATAAATGATAGTTATATAGGAATTTTGGCGAGAACGTGAAAATATTTGGCTTGGCATATTCAACATTTTAGTGATATTGCTCCTAAATAATTTCGATGACAATTTATGTAATGTAATGCAGAAAGAGTAATATCGTATAGTGAATATAAAATAGTAGTGGTATTGCTGTATTTCATGTTACGCCAAAATTCTCAGGCAAGTAAAACCTTAAAGCCCTAAATCGCAATTGCAATATTATCGAAAGTTTAGCCAGCGCGAGTTTGAAGAAAATGTTTAAAATAAGGTAGTGAGAGATATTTGCTAGGAATATTTGGTGTAAAGATCTTGTAACCACGCTATAAAATAACTTAAAAAATGGTTGCTGTTGTTTTATCTGAGTTTGTTACTTAAGTTAATATTGTACTTAATTTTAATCATTCTCTCACCTTTATTTTAGCAACGACCTTACCGAAAGTTTACGCTGAGAATTCTAGTAGAATTTAAGAACAAGCGTATAGTTCTGGTATTTTACATTCACTATACTTCAGCACGTTCTCTGCATTATATTACATATAATGACATATAAACGGATAATACTTTAGAACACTAATATTATACGTATTAGTGTCTAACTGTCTATGTTACTTTCATAAAGGTAAAGAGTGTTTGTTTGTTTTAACAGATTAATCTCAGGTTGCTATTTGGATTCTAGAAAATGTTTTAGGTTATAATACATTATAACCTATATAATACATAGAATAATAGGAAATGCACATCATAATTATGTTAACAATGGTACGCCACGTATCTGCATTCTGTGCTGTCGCCGTTGCATGGCAACTTCTTAAGAACACTCCTTTGATTATATACTCGTCGTGTATATAATCAAAGGGAACACTTTTGATTGATATATTGCCGTTTTTTTGATGCAACGGGATGACTTGGGTGTTTAACCAAGAAAAATAACAGTAAAGAAATAGGTACTATGATAAATACCCGCAAGCGAAGCTGCTCGTCTAGCTATTATCTATCTATAGCAATAAATAAAATTGGAGTGTCTGTTTGTAATGTCAAAATAATAGGCTTTTTCATGCTCACACGGTTATTTGCACGACACCTATGCCTAAAATAGAAATTAAAAAAATTTTGTCTGTCTGTCTGTCTGTTTGTTCCGGGTAATCTTCAAAACGGCTGGACCGATTTCAAAAATTCTTTCACCAATGGAAAACTATAATATCAGGGCGTAAACTAGGCTATATTTTATCCCGGTATTCCCACGGGAACGGGAACTACGCGGGTAAAACGACTATAACCTATAACCGAAGCGAAGCGAGGGCGGGTTGCTAGTATGTATATATAAAAGAAAGTCGTGTTAGTTACACTATTTAGAACTCAAGAACGACTGTACCGATTTGGCTGAAAATTGATGGGGGAGGTAGCTTAGAACCAGGAGACGGACATAGGATACTTTTTATCCCATTCGATCGCATTCCCGTGGGACGTGACATAAGACGTCAAAGAGAATACAAGTCACTATGAAACGCGGTGTGACAAAAACGCATTTGATATGCAATAATAAAACGCAAATGACAGCTACACGTAATTTTGTCTATGATAATTATAATTTTCTCACAAATCAATAATCAGTAATTTGTATTCTCTTTGAATCATCATTAACAATGCAGCGACCAAGACAATCGAATCTTCTCCGACAAAGCCGTACTGCAAGTAGGATGCGAAACATTGCGTATGAAAATAAAATATATTTACGCAAAAATTTATGGCAGTACGAAGTTGGCCGTGTCAGCTAATAATACATACATATGTATAAGTAATTTAAGAATGCATTGTCACATTGCCCGCATAGTTCTTTTTTCTCCAATTTTGAATATATGTTTTGAAATATAGTGACTTGCAAAAGGTTAACAAAAAATTAGGTTTATTTAATTTTTTTTTATTTCTATTGGTGGCAAGCGAGCAACGAAAAAACGAAAATATTATAAATAAAACTACTTTACGGACTTTATCGCGTTTGTATTTGATTTTTGACTGCCGGACGTTTCGAACACTTTACAGCGTTCACGCTCACGCGCGGACTGCGTCTAGTTTTAGTAGTTTTATTTACAATATGTAATACTTTCATAAACATCAGAAATCAAAACGAAAATAGTCAAATCCATCTTTAATTTTGCAGTCACAGATAACGTTGAATAGTATATTATAATTTATATTGTTATAGAAGTAAAGAGTTTATATCGTAATAAAATTTATGAACGCATACATATCCTATAAAACCATTGACATAAAAAATATAATCGATTGGGAACTCGTAAAATTAACCTTCTGTTTTATGTTGAAAGAAAACTCCATATGAATATTTTGAAGCAATAAAAATGTTTCTTTTTTATATCTTATGCATATAAAATACTTAAAATTAATTTATATTCTAACAAATATTTATTACATCAACCCCATCGAGTCTAAAGTTAAAAAAAATTGCTAAATTTAAGTGTTCTTTGTTCTCGCTTCTGTCTAATCCTCCAGTATCAATAGAGTGACAAATTATGTATTTTTTGAAAGTTAGAGAATGGCATGCATAACTTTTTTAAGCGAGGTGTTAACGCATCAATAACCCTATATTCTATGGCGAAAATAAGAGGCTAAATCCTAATATTATTACTGCGAATGTCAGATTATTTGTTACGCCTCCGCATCTAAGCGGCTTAACCGATTTCTAAAATTCTTTCAGCCATAGAAAGTTAGCTTAGCCACGAGTAACATAAGCTATACTTCCTGTACACGCAAACAGGAACTACGTGCGTGTAACCGCAAGTACCTGCAGTTTCATTCATATTTTAAATTTTATTTATTTATTTCGGTACCAATGGAAAACAACATAAGTTAAAATGTCCCCCTATTCCCACGTAAACGGCAACAACACTAAGGAATTTGCTAGTAATCGATAAAACATTTAATATTTATTTCAATGGAAAATATATCATAATATGATTACATTAACAAATACTTTGAGCTTGCAGCAACGTCCAAGGCGTAGGCGTCCATATCACAATAAATAAAATGCTTACCCTCGTCGATATTAAACTATAAATAGTTTCTCGTCTAACAAAATAAAACTACAGCGTCTACATATAAGTAGTTTGCCTACGGCACGTAGCTTACTAGAAGCGTAGCGTAGCTTAGCAGGGGCTAAGCTACGAATACTGTATTTAATATTTATCTACAAAGTCCTTTACGAAAAGACTATTTAAGTCGACTTCTTATTCCCTACTACATGGTTTCTTTATAAATTTTATCTATAATAAAGAAAAGTTGACATTATATATACATCTTATCAAATTTTAGTTTTTCGCTTTTTGGGTAATTTTCTATTTTTATGGATTTATTTACTACTATTTTAGTTGATTCGTAAAATAGTTTAATCCTATTATTATTATAAATCTGAATGTTTGTGAAGATGTTTGGTTATTTGGATGTTTATTACTCGTTCACGCGTAATCTGTTCAACAGATTTGGATAAAAATTAGCACATAAATAGACCGATTCCTGGATTTACACATAATATATCGCCTATACATTTTTACTGCGGTAATAAACCCTTTGCGATAGTAATTAAATTTTACTTTTGTCCTCAATCAATCTGTTTAACTTATCTGTTGAACGGTTAAGTTATTGAATGGATTCGGATATACATAAATTCATCTTGGGAAGTTATTATTTACGCGATCGGAAGCGAGATTGGTATTATATGCATTTACGGGAATATCCAAAATAATGATTATAACAAGCGTGACTTTCACCAATGGTGTTTAAGGGACATTATGCTACTGAAAATATATCCTCATCATCACAGCTAATATATTTCCCCCTACTGCTACGGCTTGAGCCTCCTGCACAATAGGAGGGTAATTGACCTACTATGTCACGCTGCATTATGCATGTTAAGGCCCAAGATACTCTCACATTATATTTCTGAAATTTATAAATTTAAATGGTATTCAGGTTAAAAGGGTCAGGTTATTGATATTAATAATTATTTTTATAATAAACAAACGAAATATAAAAATTCCTATCCAAAAACTTATTTAACTAATCCGCTACCAGAAGGCAATGTGCTCAGAATGTTGGTAGCATTGCCATTAAATAGCAATGCTCTGTGCCAACTAAAGTTCGCCATTTCAGTCACATATCAGTAAAATACGCCATGTATACATATCTATCCCTCTATCGGCGTGTTGACGGAGTAAGAATACATTTCATACACCTTCATTCAATTCATACACCCATGGTGGTGTCATAAAAGACAACTAAGGGATTATAATATGCAGATAACCTCTACGGAAGGGAAAGATTTGGTCCGTGTGGTGACGGAGTAGAATACAATTCATCACGCCCTCTGTTGCTCGTGAGTGTCGTAAAAGACGACTAAAAGATACAACATGCATATATCATCTATGAAATAGAAGGCAAAATCGAAATAAAACCCTATACCAACACGTCTGACCAGCGTGGTATAGTAGGTCAATTTACCTCCTATTGGGGAGGAGGCTCGGTCCCAGCTGTTGAACGTATATGAGCTGACATGATGATGATGATTAATGTATATATAGTTTATATTAATAGAAATATCTAACCTTTCCAATTTTGCTAAATTTAAAATTACATCCAAACACGAACGCCAAAAAGACACTGAAACATAAATAAATTTAGACACCACTGAAAAGGGGTCAGTTTACCCTTTCGTCTGACCTCTAAAACGAACAAGTTCCATATCCTAAAGGAGTAAAAAGTCGTGAATGTACTCGTAGGACAAAAACAAACGTACGTAAGCGTGACCTTCATGTAACCACAGGAGGCATTAATCTCGATACGTTGTGCGTACCCGGGGTAGACACCCGCCAGACGGACCGCCCCCGGAGTGCTCGGACGACCACTGATATCGCCATATTCAAACAGGGTTGGCTCCTTTTAGTTCCGGGTCGAATCACATATGAAATATTTATCTTTAAAGTTGCCAATATTTCAAAAGCACCATATATTTCGAAAATAAAACTATTTTACGGATTTTATCGCGTTTATGGTCACAGTGTTCGAGAGGTCGGATTCAAAAATCAAATACAAACGCGATAAAATCCGTAAAACAGTTATATTTACAATGTGTAATACTCGCGTAAACATTAGAAATCATTAAGCATCATTGTTAAAACCTAAATTCGAAGATTCTCGTATATATAAACGGGGTAGAAGTAAATCTTCAGTAATACTCAATACATGAAGATCGTTTATAGATATGTCGTGTGATACCGGAGTAAGAATAAATTCAAATTCAAATTATTTTATTATGCATAAACCCTGAGAGGGCACTTACATATTGTCAGGTTTACAATTTCCAAAAAAAAATATACTACCACCGGATCGGAACGCGACCGCTACTGAGAAGATCCGGCAAGAAACTCAGCGGGCTTGTCATTATTTTTAATTTTTTTTTTCTTCTTACTAGTTATATAAAACTACTACTTTACTAGTTATATAAAAATCACCACTCCCAATCCTGCCTGTGGATGTCGTAAGAAACGACTAAGGGATATAATACGCATATAACATCTATGCAAGAGAAGGAAAACTCTAAATAAAACCCTATACCAACGTGTCTGACCAGCATAGTAAGGTAAGGTATAGTAAGGTCAATTTCCCTCCTATTGTGTAGGAGGTTCAAGCCCAACAGTGAGACGTATATGAGCTGAAATGATGATGATGACTGACGGCCTGTTCACGACCTTGCCGCTCTGAGCGGCAGCTAAGCGCGGAGCGGCGCACAGTGGGAAAATCGCGTATGTTTCGTCTCAAAACTCCGTATCTCAGTTGTTTCAAAACTAAATGAGCTGTAATTTTGCACACATATACTTGAATGTTTAAAGTTTAAATGAAACAACTTTGATTTTAAAAAATCTGTTTATAAATTAATTAAACATACATAAATTATATAAGACAAAAATACAAAATATGCTTGTTTAATTTACATAAAATGGTAGAACATAGTAATAACATATTATAAACATATACTACACTACTACTACATACTATATATACTAAAATGGCAGCCCAAACTAGAAAATTTTTTTTTAAATAAAACTACTTTTACGGATTATATCGCGTTTGTATTAATTATTTATATATGTATTATATATTAATTTATAAATTTTATTCCATTACAACGACGTTCACATGAAACGGTTTTGAGACGGCTTTTTATGGGGCTTTACCAGCGTGCGCCGCTCGCTGCTAAGACCAAAGTCGGAGTAAGAACACAATTCACCACCCCCTTGCCCGTGGGTATCGTCATCTATGTAAGAGAAGGAAAACTCTTCAACACTCTATACCAATACGTTTGACCAGCAAAAGGGTAAATTCCCCTGCTATTGTGGAGGAGGCTTGAGCCCAGTAATGGGACGTATATGAGCTGTGATGATGATCAATGAGCTTTTATGTATCCAATATTCCAACTACATTGGTTAAACCAACCAACCAAACACATATATAAGAAAAACATGTTAAGTATTTAATTATACCCGTCAGAGTAGAGTTCATTAAAGAAATTTCATATCCAAGTCCGCTGTGCGAATTATTACCGTCATCAGAATAACTACTTAAATATCCACGTGTCACTAATAATCGATGAGATCAGAATCATGATCACCACAGCTCATTTACGTCTCACTGCTGGGCTCGAGCCTCCTCTACAGTGAGAGGGAACTTATTAATTATTACTATACCATGATGGTGAGACGTGTTAGTATAGAATTTTATTTCGAGATTTCCTTCTCGTGTATAGTTGTTACATGCACAAGATATCCCTCGTCGCCTTTTACGACATCCATCGATGGGTATGAGAGGGAGTAGTGAATTGTATTCTTACTCCATCACCACACGGCAAAGCAATATCTCTGACTTTAATATGTTCTCCTGGCGACGTGGTAAGGATATGTATCTGCACATTATAACCCCATAATCTTCTTTTACGACACCCTTGGGCAATAAATGGCTTGGTGAAATGTATTCTTACTCCGTCACCACACGGAATGAGATCAGAATGGTATCTTTCAATTTTTAATCGATATCGAAGTTTCATTTAAATATATATGTACATCTATTCCGTATGACGGAGTAAGAGTACAATTCATCATTCCCTCTTTTGCCCGTGGGTGGGTATCGTAATCGTATCGTTGTATCGTAGTGAAGGGAAGAACGAAATAAAACCCTATACCAACTTGTCTGACCAGCGTGGTGTAATGGGTCAATTGCCCTCCTAATGTGGAGGAGACCTAAGCCCAGTAGTGGGACATATATGAGCTGCAATGATGATAATGATATACTTTTAATGTTATTAACTCACAAAATACTCTTCATAGGTAATATCCAATGTATCTAGCTTAAGTTAAATCTCTTCGATTCCATACTTGAACCAAATTTATCTTTTGATCTTGAAACGTTCCTTTTCTCTTAATATACTTCAGAATCTCCCATTACTTTCATCTAAGCTGTATTATAAAGTTGAAAATCCAAATTATATTTCTTTTATAACTACTACAGTTATTGCTAAAGTTTAAATCGTTGCTTCAGCATTTTATTACTTTTCATATTAATATTTGTCTTGCTTATTAGTTTTAAACATTTAAATTCGTTTTATTAATTAATCTGAAAGATTTTAATCATTTTAATCCTTTAAGTATCCAACCTCATGATTGTTAAACTTGGACCCGTGACAACCCTAACTTTGGGATGTTGACAACACAATTCAGTAGGCAACAAGTGTAGCAGAATAATGACCATTTATTTTTAGGGTAGGGTTTACGATCCTGTGAGGAACTCGAGTATTGATAGCACTCCATTTGAAGAAAACGACAGAATGATTTAATAAAGTACCGTATGAAGACAATCCAGGGTTTGGATCTAGTCAAATATTTATTAAAAAAGTTATGTACTATCACGCGAGCGTTGATAAATAATATTATATGAATTTCTGTTTTACTTAAGTACTTTTTTAGGGTTCCTTATCCAAAGAGTAAAAACGGGACCCTATTACTAAGTCTTCGCTGTCTGTTCGTCCGTCTGTCCGTCAGTCTGTTTGTCACCATTCTGTATCTCAAGAACCGCGATAGCTAGACATTTGAATTTTTTACAAATTACGTATTACTGTTGCCGCTATAACAAGAAATACTAAAAACAAAATAAATATTTAAAGGGGACTCTCGTACAACAAACGCGATTTTTTTGCCCTTTTTATAGATTATGGTATGGAACTCGTCGTGCGCGACTCCGACTCGCATTTAGCCGGTTTTAGAAAATACATTTCTCTTGTTAATAGTTTTCAGTTGCAATCCTGGTTGAGGTAATTTAATACAATCTTTAAAAATTTTTTGTCCGTTTTTTTCCTCATCGCTGTTGTACATGTCTCATACACAGATAATAAAGGAATATTATTAATCCGTGTGGTGACGGAGTAAGAATACAGTTCACCAACCTCTCTCTTGTCCGTGGGTGTCATAAAAGACAACTAAGGGATATAATATGCATATAATATCTATGCAAGAGAAGGAAAACTCACAAACCCAATATCAATGTCTGACCAGCGTGATATAATAGGTAAATTGTTCTCTCATAGTGGAGAAGGCCCGAGCCCAACAGTGGGACATATATATGCTGAAATGATGAAGATGAATCATAATAAACGTATTACATTTGATTAAAACGTGACGTCACATTTACGAATTTTATCGCGTTTGTATTTGATTTTTAATTGACCGATGTTATAAACACTTCTACGTTCATGATCATCCGAGAACTAACGCGATAAAGTACCTAAAAATAATTTTATTTCAAATCTGTAACACTCGTCTTTAGAAATAATAATGTACAAAAAGTTCATTTGTAATATTCATATTACTTTTTTTTTAATTTGATTATTATTACAACTACTGCACTAATTTGAAAATATTATTAAATAAATATTCTAATATTGTTTCTTCATGTCGTCAACAATACTTTTTTACAAGTATGCCATGACAGCTGTTAGGTTACTATAACAACGGCGCATAACACATGTTTAGTTACAACGAACTCAGCTTCGATGTCAAATAAATATTATTATAGTCATTGTGTCCACTTACTTTGTAAATATCATTATATTTTCGCAATTTTATAAAACAGCTTTACAAATTATAGACTACTAACAAATTCCCAAGTTCTCACCCGCGTAGTTTCCGTTCCTTTAGTAATGCCGTGATAAAATATAGCCTATGTTACTCGCCAATATTGTAACTTTCCTCTGGTGAAAGAATTTTGAAAATCTGGTTTGTGTTCTAAATAAAATTTGGTTGTCTAAATGTCTCACGTCCAAGTCATGACTTATTCGACGTGACACATCTTGGTCCGCCCATGACCATGAACGTCGGGCAATCAAAAATCAAATATAAACGCGATAAAATTCGTAAAGTAGTTTTATATTTACAATGGAAATACTCGCGTTAATATCAGAGATCATTATAGTAATGCAATTTAATGTCATGTTTTTTTTATTATGCAGCGGTTAAGCTATTGAAGTCGAGATTGTAGAGTTTATTTATTTTAACTGCCAGCAGAATAACGGAATGTAAAAATACGGTACGGGATCAATGTATTTTTTATCGTCTTCGGTGACAGAAGAGTAAGCATAATAATCATGACAAGTGGGAACACCCCTTCATGGACCTTTGGAATACTAGTGTCACAAACTGTGCGCTGCCTACTCTAAAATAGGATTTAAGGCTTCCGGCTCTCAATTGAAGCGCACTAGAAAAATTTTACCATTTAGATGTCGATATCCTGCAAAAGTGTTATACTAATCTGGATGAGATCAGATTAGATTGTTAGGTACTAGAATCGTAACACAACTCTTCATAATATACCAAATGCACAAGAACTTTGAAATCCCCCTTTCCTCGGTTTAATATCGGAGATAAACATTGATGGCATATTTTGTGTACAAAATGGGGTGTGCGTCCGTCTGTACGATCGTCTGTAACTCGGCATTGGGGCTGGGGGTGCGACGTAATCCGAATTCCCTGAGGTCAGGTTCAAGATTACCGAACCTTGAGCCATAACAGAGGTACAATACCCGTTTATATTTACGAAAAACTTTCTAATACAGAAAGATCGGCGAAAGACTTTAAGTGTACGGCTGGTGGACTGATCTAAGTACCAATCTCCTGTACAGAGTATCGTGGATTCGATCCCTATTAAATAAATCAAAATAATTTATTTGTCAAAATATTGTCATATTAGTTAATGTTATCTATACCAATAAATAAAATTGGAGTGTCTGTTTGTAATGTCAAAATAATATACTTTTTTCATGCTCACACGGTTATTTGCACGACACCTATGCCTAAAATAGCAATTAAAAAATTTTTGTCTGTCTGTCTGTCTGTTTGTTCCGGGTAATCTTCAAAACGGCTGGACCGATTTCAAAAATTCTTTCACCAATGAAAAGCTATAATATCAGGGCGTAAACTAGGCTATATTTTATCCCGGTATTCCCACGGGAACGGGAACTACGCGGGTAAAACGACTATAACCTATAACCGAAGCGAAGCGAGGGCGGATTGCTAGTCTTAAATAAAGTTTCAAATATTCTACCGTTTCCGGTGTACAAATAATACAGGTTGTTTAGTAGATTTTATAAATCAAAATAGAAAACAATCGAATAAACAAAAATAAATTCTAATTTAAAATACAATGTCATGGGTTGCAATAAAATAGAAATCAATTGATACCTATGTCAAAGTAATAATATATAAAAACATTTTTAAATAACATTATTAAAGTGTGTCGTCCATAAACTCGTTAATTGAGTAATAACACTTATTCATTAAGAAATAAAAAATTGCACATTTAAATTTGCTTAAACACAGGTCTTTAAAAGAGACTGTTTATTATGTAGTTATGTACACGTATTACGCTAGACATTCTCACTAAATAAATTTATACGTTGTTTAGGGATTGCCTATGCAATTCTATCCATTCATAAATAGTTATTTTTAATTTGGGTGTGATTTGTTGTTAATTGTATGATTTGTGGAGTCTCCAGCGACACAAAAATTTGTTCTTTAGCACTAGATGCTTTGTTATAATGTGTATTTAAAAAAAAACACAACGTTAGTCGTATTCTATCTATACAAATAATTTATTTATTTGTATAGATTGATGTGTCTGTTTGTAATATCAAATTTATAGGTTTTATTTTAATGTTGTAGATTCTTTAAACTCTAAAGCATTCCTAACAATGGAGAATACATAGAAGTTAATAAAATGAATTTCGATGATGAAATTTGTTTGTCGTATTTCGACATACGTAATTCAGACGTATAACTACAGTATTATTATACTCCAATGCAAATAAACTAGTTTAGCAAATCCAATGCGTCGTTTTGTCGACTGATTTGATTTGTATCACATAAATATATTCCAACATGCAAATGATACTTATTTAAATTTAATTCTGAATATAAAGTATTTGTATTATACATTTACGTTACGCTGAAATTGTGAAACGTAGGATTAAATATAGCATTTTTGACTACGATCATCATTAGCCTGCTCTCATTCCACGCTAAGTGGGGTTGGCACAACAGGTTCTTACCTTCCATTTCTTCCTCTTGTCAGTCATCTTATCTGCACTCACTTCTATCTTTTTTGGATCGGTGAAAACTTTTACCATTCACATATTGATATGAAAATCCTTGGAAAGTCACAGGGCAAAAATCTTTCAAAATGATAATAAAGTTTTTTTACTCGATTAGAAAAAATAACAGAAATAAAACGTAGTTCACAACAATTTTTATAATTTAATTTTGATCACGTACCGACATAGTTTTTGAGTTGTCGTCTATCGTTTTTTTGAAATGTCTGTTAAAAAGAATATGCTTTATTGTTGTTTGGTAAGATTTTTTTTTATAAGAGAGTGCGGTGTAGTGAACGAGAAAGTAGTGACAGAAATTAAAAAAGGTATGTTAAGGTGGTTTGGATATGTAGAAAGAATGAGGGAAGAGAGAATGACGAATCAAATGGAGTTGCAGAAAGCGACATTAAAAATAATCTTCTTAAATATTACACAAATTGGAGTGGTAGGACCACACTGTCGACAGTTATCTGTCTACAGCCGCGGGCCGGTCCGTCCGGAGTAGTACCACGCTGTCGCAGGAAATCGACGTCTGAGTAGTAGCAATTTGTTACTGCGCTCCATTCGGTGAGCGAGAGAGCCGGAAGCCCAACTTTCTGAGGGTGTTTGCGTGTGGAGGGTTTTGATGGTGCCTTTAGTATCACCGAGCCTCAATTCACTCATTCACACCCCCTTCACTCTCTTCGCGGTAGGCAGCGGCCTTGTAAAGGTGCATGAGCGGCAGCAACACTCACCATCAGGTGTACTGTTTGCTCATTTGCCACTGCTTGCAATAAAAAAAAAAAAACCAAAAGACAACTCACTGAAAAAATGCCTAATGCAATAGAAGACTATGTAATAGACAAATGCGATATCAAATTGTTAGGACCGCGGCACTTGCTTCATAAGACCCTGCCCGTTATCATTTTACGACGAAAGTAATCATTTGTATGCAAAAATTTTAATTAGGCTAGTAAACATGGCATACATTCACTTCTTCTTTTATTTATATTTATTCTATACATTGGATTATGACATGGCCAAGTGTTCGGTACTATTCACAGCGACAAAAGGTTGCAAAAATGTCTTCTATATCTTTTATAATCCCGCAAGTCTATTTATAACCCGGCAAATAAATAGCGTACCTAAATAGAATAGGCGTGACGAATGATTTTGAAATCCTTTACCGTAATGTGGGCACACACTTACTATTTACAAAAAAACCTATATTTCGGTAATAAATTTATGTTTAAAGAAGTTTAAAACAATGTTTCCAATATTTTTTAAATATTGCGCGAAAACAGCTCGCCGGTGTCATGGCGTCGGCTGTTACGTCACGTTAAGGTAAACACGTCCTTGTGTCTATGCGTAGCGAAGAAAGTAAGCAAAACATTAAATTAATTCTTGTGATAAAAATGAATTCCAAAGTTTATAAGTGGTGTGCAGTACCTCAGTGCAAAAATACATCCATAAAAACCCCCAACAAAGTATTTGTACATGTTCCTAACAAGAAAATAATAAGAGTTAAGTGATTAAAGCTCGCAAAGCTGTGAGGGAGCTAACCTCAAGAATAAACAATGACAAGTTTAATGTAAAAATAAGCTATGAAAATAAAATAAACTCACATCAGTTCAAAACGAGTTAGATTATATCTAAGTTGGTACTAAAGATTAGGTTACTAGAAACATGGTAGTAAAGATAAACAAAAATTTACTTACAAAGAAGTTTTTACGTTTCTAAACTCAGGCGAGCAAAATTCTTTATTTGTAGCGAGGAAATCACCCAACATCAATACATCAATCCTGGGCAAATTTGAGCTGTTTGCTTTAACAAAGCTTGGTTCCATTGTAATAATCGAGTGGAGTCGGTAAATCACACGTAAACAAATAAAAAATCAATCCAAATGCGTAATCAGTAGTACTGAGAACAACAAACAGAGTAGTTTACCTTAACGTGACGTAATACATTGTGATTGGTGTTTCAGCCAAAATGGCCGAATGCAGTATTTTAATGATTTAATTTATTGAAAATCTTAATAATCTCAATTATTTAGATAAATCTAAACTAGCGTATTAAATTTTTTTGATATGTATTTTCCCCTAAAATCATTAATGCATCGATTCTTTTATACTGTCGTCACGCCTATTGAAGCATAAAGAAAGCTGTATTATTTATTTATTTATTTGGTACAACATGGAAGACTTACAGTTAGTTATATCTTAATAGACTAATAGGTAATAACTCTGTTAGCTAATTAGAAGTATTTATTTATATAATCATTAATCGAATGAGAGCATATAGTATATATCACAAAAATAAGTGGAAATAAGTTACAGGACAAAAAATCTTTCAAAACAATAATAAAGCATGTTCTTTTTAAACGACTTCAATAAAAAACTATTGACGACAACTTGAAAATTATGTTGGATCGTGATCAAATTGGAATTATAAAAATTGTTGTGAAATCTGTTTTATTTCTATTATTTTTTAATCGAGTAAAAAAGCCGTTATAATCATTTTGAAAGATTTTTTGTCCTCTGACTTTCCATGGATTTTCGTAATACCTGGAATGGAGACATCTGAATAATAATACGATCTAAAGATTAGTAAAGATATTTTTTTTTGTATTTTCCCGGTTAAATAATAAAAAAACTAGTAAGAGTAGGTTTTTGTTTGTTAGTTTTCCTTAATAATCCATATCTAGTGACTTTGACCTTGACTACATCGTTATCTTTAAGTTTATTATTTGTTAATATTGTGTGTCATCCAACGCGTCATTTCAATTAATATTGAAAAATATTTAACATTTATTCATTCATTTATATTAACTCAGGTGTTTACTTATAACTTTGCGTTTGCGACGAGGACACGGCACACGCTCGAAGTGTGTGCCGCGTGGGTTAGCAGCGCCGTGAACTTGTCGCAGTCATCGGTGCCGATGCTCGGCAGCATCAGGAACTGGGACGCGGTCGCAGCCTTCTGCGAGGCAGTAGTCTCGCGGAAGGAGGCGGCGGAGCGCGCGCGGGAGGAACTCCGCCGGTGACTGGGGCGGCGCAGCCGCGATTACCTGTACCTGATGCCGCCTTAGCCGAGGCTGCAGGTGATTCGACCGGAGATTTAGTCCGTCATCCGCCGAGCAACCATCCACGCGACGGCGACCGACGTCCCTGAGAGGGGGACGTCGAGACGAGAGGTAACTCCGTAGGGGTACTCCGTTGGTGTAATAACACCGATGCAGTGACTCGTCTTCGGTGGTCGGCCCAACGACGAAGGCGACGTGCCACGGGTGGGTTACAGGTGTGCGTGTTTACACCCCTCTGTCGCCCGGGACGGAGTAGTGCGAGGAATGCGCCGACCGTACCCACCCCAAAATAACGGTGTTACTTATAATTTAATCATCGTTGAAAACCCCCATGTCTTAATAATCTAAATTTCCATATCTTAAAAGAAAAATAAATATATGTACATATTTATAGTTATGTACCTCTCGTGTTCATTTATCAAGGAGTGCTTTTAAAACTTCACACTTTTAAAAAGAGTAAAGTGAGCACTTCTATCACGGCATACGTAAATATTCGGCGCATTTCAATGTTGACGCCATTTTTAATCACAGAAGGGCTTTTGCGGTGTACATTTGTTGTATCAAAACTGTATATCATAAAGGACCTTTACTGCTATACTTTAATATTATGTTGCATTTGAATAGTAAAATGTTGCGGGTGTTATTATAGTAATGGTAATTGTCCGCCATTCACAATTTACGACCATTAAATACCATGTACTTATTTTAAGTAACCTACTAGCGGTATTAAAGTATAATCAATAAAATATTATTATATGGCGTTATTAAACATCTGCCTAATATAACTTTTAATGTATGAATGAATTAATTTGGATTAGTTCTTATTCGTCAATATTAACACATTGAAACATTGTAGTTTTTTTTGATAGGCTATGATCCGGTCACGTCCCACTTCAAGCATTCAAGGCGGAAAGGCGGTGTGTAAACCCATAACCTTCCGTATTAATTTTCAATCACCATTATAATTAACGAACACATTTCTTTTTCTGTTTTCTTTAAAGACAATAAGGAAGGATTCCCTTTTTTTAAGGACAAGAAGTGTGTGGTAAAAGACGACTAAGGAATTAAATATGCATATAAGATTTAAGGGAGAGAAGGAAAACTCGAAACAAAACCCTATGCCAACCTGTGTGTCCAGCGTGGTATAATAAGTCAGTTTTTCCCATTGTGGAGGAGGCCTGTGCCCAATAGTGGAACGGATATGGGCTGAGCTGATGATTATGATATAGATACATATACTTACTAGGTACAGCAAGCTCGAAATAAAACCCTATAGCAATCCGTCTAAATAGGGAACATATGTCCCACAGCTGGGCTCGAGCCTCCTCCATAATAGGTGGGCAATTGACATTACTATACCATGGTGGTCAAACAGGTTGTTATAGGGTTTTGTTTTAAGTTTTCCTTCTCTTGCATAAAGGGCGGTATTATCATCATCATCGTCATCGCAACCCACATACGTTCCACTGTTGGGCTCGGGCCTCCTCCATAATGGGAGGGAATTTGACTTACTATACCATGCTGATCAAACATGTTGGTATAGGTTTTTATTTCGGGTTTTCCTTCTTTTGCACAGATGTTATGTGCATATTATATCCCATAGTCGTCTTTTACGACATGCAGACATCCACGGGCAAGATAGGGTGTGGTGAATTGTATTCTTACTTCGTCACCACACGGAAGATGCAATTACCGTCCTATCATGGAGTAGGCTTGAGCCCAGCAGTGGGCAATACATATATGAGCAATAATGTGGATGATAAAAAAACTACTATGTACTACTAATTAATATTGTATGATTGCAAATATACCATAAAAATGGCAAACCAACTATCAATCACTTAAGTCTATTTTAAACTTAACTAATAAATATTTAAGTGAAAAATAATAAACCAACAAGTTATACAATTGGCTTACTAAGTTATAACATTTAATTAACGTTACTAATACCGAGTTTTAGCCAAATGCTATTGTTATAAATGCTATTGTTATTAGTTAAGTTGTAACTATAGAATCCATTGTCGAAAGTTTAATATTAAATTAAAGTTTAATTTTTGTTGATAACATATAATAATGCTACGGGATTTTGTCTATAATTTATCATCAAATTTGTTTTTGGTTGTTTCATTTTAATTAAATGAAAATATAATATTTTTTTAGTATAATAGTTACCGTAACGGAGTAAGAATACAATTCTCCAATCTTTATTTTGTCCGTGAATGTCGTAAAAGACGACTAAGAGATATAGTATGCATATAACATTTATACAAAAGAAGGAAACCTTGAAATAAAACCCTAAACTAACGTGTCTCAGGAACTGGGACGCGGTCGCCGCTTTCTGTGAGGCCGTCATTTCACGGATGGAGGCGGCAGATCGTGCGTGAGAGGAGCTCCTCTTCGGTGATACGTTAAGCCGCCGGCGACTCGGGCGGCGCAGGCGCGAGTACCTGCGCCTGATGCTGCGCCCTAGCTGAGGCCGCGGGTGACTGGACCAGGGATTTTAGTCCGTCACCGTCCCGTGACGGTACCCGAAAGCGAAAGGGTATTCCATCGGGCCGACCACTGACGACAAGTCACCCTGCTCCGGTGGTCGGCCCGACGACGAAGGCGACGTGGGTACGGGTGGGTTATGGGCCCACGCGCCGTCCTTTCGTCGTCCCGGACGGACTGGATCGCGTGTGCGCTTACCATAGCCCACCCATGAAAAAAAAAACCAAAGTGTCTGACCAGCAGGGTATAGGACTTTTATCATTTGAGGCGAATAGTATACTGATTAGTTTTCATTTCACTTTCGTACACATCCTATTGTTGAGCTCGAAACTTCTCCACAGGAGCGAAATTGACCTATTATACCACGCTGAATACATTCCTAAGAAGGGGTTGAAGTCAGACAGGTGGCCGTTTATAAAACCATTGTTAATAATTAAAAGCTTTTATTTAACTTGCCCTGTTAGTATGGGACAAATCTTGCGAGTTACATTAGAACCACTTCCTATTGTTAGATTATTGAAAGGGGAATGCCCAAGTGACTAAGGAAAATATACTATTTTCCTTTAGGTATAAATATTACAGTGACAAGACCAAAACCACTGTCTAAGATTCGTATTAGTACGTAGTTTAAGTAAAAATAAACATCATATGCGTAATTTGCCGGGTTTCTGAGAAATCGATGGGTGAACTTTGTAGATAAAAAGTATGAAACTTATTACTTATTTTTTAAGAACACGAAAATACACGTAAACCACAATTATACCATATTCACTACACTTCAGCACTTTAACTCTACCATATTCCATAAAATACCAGCAAAATTATTCAATATAACACTACAAAACACTAAAGAAATGAATATAATACAAGAGCATGACGTGACATTTCTATATACGCGCCAATCTGTTTAGCTGCGAACAACAAACATGATAAGATTGACAAGTAAGGTTACAGTGTGTCTAAAATAAAAAAAAATACATCAAAAATCGATAACGATTAATTATTTCGATTTTTCTTATCGATGTAAAAACACAAGTATTCACTCACAATAAGACAGAAGGCGAAATATTTTTGTAAGTTTTTCTGTTTATGATAATACGATCTCATATCTCACCTAGTTTTTAGTATTTCAAAGCTAATGTTTTGTTACATTGGCTAACTAAACTAAAATTATATTTTAATGAACACATTTTTTTTCGTTGAATAAATATATTATTGTTGTTTTGAACTTTTAATAATGACAAATAATTACGTTTAATCGATATTTTATTATATCAGTAGAACATCGATTAATCATAATTATCTGTGTAATAATGTTGCTACAACAAATCTATTCAACGGAAAACTATGATCCAAAGAAAGACTATTATTACACATACATAAACCCGGCAAATATGAGACTCCACAATACGTGATAAAATTATTTTAATAATAAACTAAGATTATCCATGTCATGAACTCGTGTCACAGTTTATAATTAGATGCATCAAGCGATACTGAAAATGGGCATTCCCCCTTTGTTTTAATTACGTAACTTCGGTGACATTGCAATAATATGGTACCATGAAGCTGGTCTCAAGATGGCGTTGAAAGGTTAGGATATAGGAACTCCTAAACTAAACAAGATAAAAAGTTTGGACTCGTTTAAATAGTCTTGACAAGCACTCTCCTTAGTTTTAGAGCATTTAAATAAAAGCTTATTAAAAAAAAATTTTTTTTTTGCAATATGTATTACGAAAGAAGAGTACCTACATATTGAGACGACCCAAGTAATTGGGGTAAGAACAAGTTGATGATTATACTTCCTATTTTGGGCTCAAGCGTTCTTCTTCATCATTCATCATTTCAGCTTATATACGTCTCACTGTTGGGCTCGAGCCTCCTCCGCAATAGGAGGGAAATTGACCTTACTATACCGTGCTGGTCGGACAGGTTCGTATAGGGTTTTGTTTCGAGGTTTCCTTCCCTTGCATAGATGTTATATGCATATTATATCCTTTAGTCATCTTTTACGACATTCAGGGGCAAGATAGGGAGAGGTGAATTGTATTCTTACTTCGTCGCTACACAGCAACGACGACTTCGGAAAAGTCTTCCTCTTAATGGGAATTAATGGACCTACTATACGAATCTGGTCAGACCCGATACAAAGTTTTATTTCTAATTTTCCTTCCCTGTAAGTGATGTTATTTGCTTGGATATACGAGAGAAAGAAGAGAAGAACACATTGAATCCTTACTCCGTCACCGCTAGCAAAAATAATTAAAGATTAAATCAAGTTTAGAACTTAACATAATGAGACTTGAGTAAAAACTTGTATGACAGTCTCGGCATTGTATCCGAGACAAAGGTTTGCTGAGTCGACGTTTTCCAAAATGTATTCTGTGACAACAAAGATGGCTTACCATTTAATATACTCTTAATTTTTATTAAAATTTAATGCTTCGTTAATTTAATGTTTTAACTCGAAAATGCAACGTATATTTAACTAGTTAGACTCGCGTTAAATTTAGTGATAATAGTGATAATATCATAGTGATTTATGAGGTTTACGGGAGTATTACCCTTTCATTCATTCATTCATCTCAACGCATACACGTCCCACTCTTGGGCTCTGGCCTCCTCCACTGTGGGAGAAACATTGACCTACTATACCATACTGGTCAGACGTGTCGTGTTCCTTCTCTTGTATAGATATTATATGTATATTATATCCCTTAGTCGTCTTTTACGACAGGAGAGGAGAAATAATTTAATTTCATATCATAAATATTCTTTTACTTTTCGTATGGTGACGGAGTAAGAATACAATTCACCATACCTCTCTTGCCCGTGGATGTCGAAAAAGACGACTAAAGGGCTATAATATAGCATTTACCCAAGAAAAAGAAAACTAGAAACAAAACCCTATGGCAAACCTGGTGTATTTCCCTCGCATAGTGGCGGAAGCCCGAGCCTAACAATATGAAAGTCCTTTAAAACATGGTGCTTTAATGTCTTTATATAACAGATAGGTTTGTATTTCTTTTATATTATTCGGTAATTTGTTCTAAACCTGTGCTCCTTCTTAGGAGGAGGTTTAAATCATTTCATGGATGTATGAAATAAATGTTATTTTGCTACCATTTTGCCTATCATAAAAGATTTTCTAATTAAAAAGGGATTAGTTAATTAATAAAAAGTTCAGTTCATTCAAGACGCGTGTCTAAATGCCATTCAAAGAACGAATTGAACAGCTTTGATAAATTCATTCACAAATCCCGTTCTATTTTTAAACAAGTCTCATAAAACGTATAAGGAAAACGGTTAGGCCGTCAGCCGGGTATAAACTGGGAGTACCCGGGGCGGGTGAAGTATCCGTGTCCGGGTCACTTGGACCTTGAACTCCATCCTTCGAATATGGTTTGTTTACAAACATACGTTTAACGTCCTCAGACGACCTTTTTGGGTTCAGTCCTGGGGTATTTCAGAAAGTATTTTTGTGAAGATCAGCTGCGAGAATTCATTGAATATTTATCTAGTATTATATTAATCATATTAATGTCTTACGATTTCGTTATTTAACGTAAATTATACATGGATGTCTTCGATTTATAAAACAATTCTTTATTAATGCCAACTACTAAATATAAATATACATCTTTTAGAAAATATTAGTTTACTTTGTAATTTCGTTCATGTCATGACCACATATTTGAAAACCATAGACAATTTCCAAACAAATCAAAAAGCTATCTATAAATAACTAATAATAATGGCAATGTGTTTCAATTATTCCGCGTTATTGGGACATTATTAGCCTTTCGGCGAAACTTTTTAAAAAGAAAATGTTTTGCAATGAAATCCATCAAAGCTCGTCTCCTTATTGTATATGCTGTACAAATTAACATAATGTCGATAATTTTATTGTTCAACAACGTTGTCGGCTACATTAAATTGTGAATGAGTCAGTTATGTATGGGACAATGCATCATACTGACTCATCCGCCAATCAATGTGAGCTTTACAGTAATTCCAAATTTAAATCATTCGAATGTGCCCGTTCTTTGTTTCTGACGAAGCGTTTTGATAGAAAAAAACACAAGTGACCTTGTTTTTTGTCTTTGTCCTGCCAGTGATATTATTTATTTATTATATTTATTACTAGGTAGCTGACCCGGCGAACTTAGAAGCGCAATAATTTCTTTCGTAAATATATTTTCTAAATTGCCGAAAATATAGTCTAACCATTACAACTTTGTCGGGAAAGATTCGATCGTCTTGGTCGCGACATTGTTAATAATGATTCAAAGAGAATACAAATTACTCATTATTGATTTCTGACAAAATTATAATTATCAAATTTTCAACCATACTTAACTATAGACAAAATTACGTTTAGCTGTCATTTGCGTTTTGTTATTACATATCAAATGCGTTTTTTATACTACATTTCATAGTAACGTGTATTCTCTTTGACATTTTATGTCACGTCACACGGGAACGCGATCGAACGGGATAAAAGAGTTATTGGCGAAATCTTATAAACACCATTAAAAAAACGGGATAAAAATATCCTACGTCCGTCACCTGATTCTAAGCTACCTCCCCACCAATTTTCAGCCAAATCGTTACAGCTGTTCTTGAGTTATAAATAGTGTAACTAACACGACTTTCTTTTATATATATAGATTTATGTGTACTATTTTTATGGGTACTTTGTAGTGGCTACGAATATTACCATCGCTTATATTCGTAAAGACGTTGTCATAAAAGACTAATAAGAGTTTTATGTCCACCTAACACCATCTGAGACTGCATGATCAACAATTACATGCCCAAGGAGGGTGGACGTCAGACAAACGGCCAATCCTACAACTATTAGCAAAACTTTTAGCAAAATATAAGATTAAAGAAGTGTACATATTGCGTCGACCTCAATGAATTGGGATAGGAGCAGGATTACGATGATGTACTTTTCCCCCTCAGGGATAATATTCTCTCAGTGGATGAAAGTTATTCTATAGACTTTTCTATGTTATATGTGAAACTTCAATAAGATGGGTTATTTACTCAACCCATCGTATTAAATATAAAAAATATCTATAAATTTATAATGTATAAAAAAACACATTTACATTTATTGGTATAGACATATTTTCTAATTAATAGTTTTAAATTAATTAGAAAATAATTTGAACCATTTTTTTTTGGGGTGGGCTGCGGTCAGCGCGCCTCCGCGCTACTTCGTCCGGGGCGACAGAGGGGCTTAAGCACGCAACTAACGCAACCCACCCGAACACCACGTCGCCTTCGTCGTTGGGCCGACCACTGGAGCAGGGTTACTTGTCATCAGTGGTCGGCCCGACGGAATACCCCCTACTTGGGGTACCCTCCCATCGACCGACGTCCCCCCCTCGGGAAGGACGTCGGTCTTTCCTCACGCGGTCGGTCTCTCAGCGGGTGACGGACTAATCCCCGGTCACGTCACCCGCGGCCTCGGCTAGGAAATTTAAGCCATGCGTGTGATGACGGAGTAAGGGTACAATTCTCCATACGTCCCATTTGCACAGGTCTCGTGATAGACGACTAAGTTAACTCGTGATCGGATGCCGCTTGTGGGATCTGGTCCAGCCATAATCGTTTGAATTATATTAAGTGTCTTGCGGTTCGAAGGGCATCACACAGGAGCTAGTTCTTACAAAACATGTACCCAATTGTATATCTAGTAAGAAGAAAAAAAAAATAAATAAAAATAATAGACAAGCCCGCTGAGTTTCTTGCCGGATCTTCTCAGTAACGGTCGCATTCCGATCCGGTGGTAGTATATTTTTTTGGAAATTGTAAACCTGACAATATGTAGGTGCCCTCTCGGGGTTTATGCATAATAAATAATTTGAATTTGAGATAATATCGAAAAAAAAATTTTCTTTTTTAGTAGTAGTTTTTTATTACAATAAATACACATAATGCCTTAGGATTTTCAGTAGTATTTATTAGCAACCATTTGACATCACAGTAGGCCAAGTTCTCCCGTGGAATCTAACATGTACTTATACAAAATCATCTAGGCGATATAAGCTTTATGTACCAAGAGATTAACAGATTTTTTTCTGTTATATTTAATATCAATTTTTTCTTGTGGTGACGAAGTAAGAATACAATTCACCACCCTCTGTTTTTCCCGTGGGTGTCGTAAAAGACGACTAAAGGATGTAATATGCATATAATATCTATACAAGAGAAACTTGAAACAAAACCTTATACCAACATGTCTGACCAGCGTGATATAGTGGGTCAATTTCTCGCCTACAATGGATGAGGAGCGAGCCCAACAGTGAGACGAGTATGGGCTGAGATGGTTATGAATATAAATTAAAACGCATTAGAAAACCTAGTTACCCATAGATTAGTTCATAAAGGTATATTTTTTACTATCAACAAATTCACGTCAGCGGCTGTCATGCGTCATGAGAACGGCATCATGATATATCCGCCACTTGCCTGGCGGATGGCGGTTCAATTTGTTAAATTAAACTACTCACTATGCACAGATTCATTCGTTAGTTATGTAGGACAGGAACATTATTTTAGTATCAGGTACAGCTACCTATTTATTTACTAGTCATAATCATTACTTTAATTTTATAAAGTTTAAATATAACAATTTTAAAAAGATTACGCACAACAATCTTATTAAATCTTAAATATCTCTGTAAGAAACAATATAATTTAAAGTTATTAGAGCTGCAAAATTATAGTTTCTCTACTCGGCACAAAAGCGCCACCGTCTATGCGACCCGGTAACTATAACGCGTACCTCGTCATCGCGCTGTGATTGCACTGAATTGAGTTTCCGTCGTCGACAGGATAAAAAATCCCGGCCATGTCCTCGACGACATTAAACAATAGCCAATCGTGGTTTGTATAAAGCTTTAGGATAGGTATACAATATAAGCGTAGCGTCAAGCGATTATAAAAAGTAGATATTTAAGAAAATATAGTCAAAGAATCGTTTAATGTTAAAATTGGCCTCTTAAAATCAGTTCAAATGTATTTAACCATTTACATTATAAAAATATGTAAAACAGCTTTCAAATGTGGGAAAATACGTAAATAAGTATAAAATATTATTTTTGTTCCCCAACAATATTATTTTTCTTAAAACAACAAAGGTATGATCTACACACAGCATATTAACATACTCTCTAAATATCCTATAATAAACGAGAGGTACTGTATATAGGATTAAAAATAATAATGGCGATTTTACCAATTTAATTCTCAAATATAATATATTTGTGAAAGAAGGAATATGTCGCATCTTTAACTTTATTGTTTGAAATTATAGAGGTAATATATTTACTCTATGAAAAAAATCTAGAATCTCTAAAAATAGGTAGGAAACCTATTACGGTTAATAAAATTCATCACGCTCTAATACAGATATACGAACACGCATATAATTGGGGCCCTTTGGCACTCTTTTGTACGAGACCCCAAAAAAATCATTTAAAAGTCTCTCAGCCGTTTATCGCTAAAGTTTAGTTACGTAACGCTACTTAAGCCGGTGTCGTGTCGAGCGAGTCAATTTTGATTGGAGCCTGATTGAATTGTCGGACGAACTGTGTACAACAGCTTTGTCGCTTCACCACTTTTAACCAACAAGAACATGTTTAAATGATCCGCTTCTGAGAATGAGAAGCGATACAAATCAACATTTAACCTGATTATACTCTATATATAATTATTTCTGATATTTACGCGAGTATTACTCATTGTAAATAAAACTACTTTACGGATTTTATCGCGTTTGTATTTGATTTTTGATTGTGCCGCGTTACGAACGTAAAGTAGTTATACTCTGTACATATTAAATCAATTTATTTTGTATTAAAACCTCATTCCGTGTAGGGATGTAGTAAGAATATAGTTTACTATCCCCCCTATCTTGCCCGTGGATGTCGTAAATGACGACTAGAGGATTATTGCGGATAACATCTATGCAAGAGAAGGTAATTCGAAGTTAAACTCTAGACCAACCCTTTTGATTAGCATAGTATTTAGTAGTTGAATTTCTTTGCCATTGTATAACAGGCTCGAGCCCAGCTTCGGGACGTGTGTGAGTTGTGAATATGCTAATGCTGGTTAAGAACCATAGTTTTAGATAAAAAAAGTCATACAATGATAAATAATAACATAATTTCAGATGGTAAGGCGACAAGTTCGAACACATGAATAGTCTACCTAAATATCGTTGCTAGAAAGCCTAAACCTAGTAATCTCATCCATCATCATCTCAGCCTATATACGCCCCACTATTGAGCTCCAGCCTCCTCCACTGTGGGAGGCAAATTCGCCTACTATACCACGCTGATCAGACCTGTTGGCACAGTTTTATTTCGAGTTTTCCATTTCTTGCATAAATGTTATCTGTATATTAAATCCCTTAGTCGTCGTTTACGAAACCCATAGGCTTGGTGGGGGGTGGAGAATTGTACCTAACCTAAAGTCTAACTTTTTATTAGCTGCAGTAAAATGACGTTTCTAAATGTCATTCCGTAAAATAATGTTGACAGCCTAATCTCAATAGGGATGTGATTCAGTTCACAAAAGTTTACAGAATATCTAATAGTTCCATAGCTGACTCATAATGATCATACTAAATTCTATTTAATATTAATGTAAATAAAAGGCTGTATAAACGTTGATCCTTTTAGACATATACAAGGTAACACTCAAGAAAACGCTCTCTCAAGTTGGTAGTACTGGTTTTTGGTTACGGTGCTACGATGACGCTTGACCGCCATTTTGTTTCGGTTGTCATTCGCTCATTCGGCTTCATACTCATGGACAATGCGCCCTATCACTCTCGGAAGATCGAAACAATCCTGAAGATGTCGTGGACGAAAGCACGAATTCAAGAGTGGCTGACTACTAAAAATATTGCGTTTGAACCAAATATGGTCAAGGCCACTCTCATAGATATTGTGAAACAACAAAATCATACTGAGAAATATGCCGTAGACGAGATGGCTGCACAATAAGGTATCACACTTTTAAGACTGCCCCCTTATCACTGTGAATTGAACCCCATTGAGTTGGTATGGGCGCAGGTAAAGAGTCACGTCGCAAACAATAATAAGACGTATAAAATGCAAGAAGTGAAAACTTTATTCCAAGAAGGAATCAAGAAAGTGACACCGGCTAAGTGGAGTGACTGTGTGTCTCACACTATTAAAGAGGAAGATAAAATGTGCCACCTCGATCATATTATAGATGAAGTGACAGATAGATTTGTTATTAGTGTGACCGAAAGCGACAGCGACAGTGATTTCGAAAAAGATTAATTAAATAACATTATTATGACGTTTTTGTTTCATTTTGAATGTACCTCCCTATACTTCCACTAAAAAAGATCAATCCTCTAGTATAGTAATAATAATAGGTTAAAAAAATACATTACAACTTAATATTAAATCTCAAAAAAAAAACTAAACTGATTATTCATTTATGATTCACTCATTTAGCTACATCCCTATTTATTTTACTTCAAAAACCGGCAACCCACAAAACGTCATTTTACTGCAGCTAATAAAAAGTTAGACTATAGTAACCTATAATATTAAAATTTTAGAGTAGATTAGGGAAACCCTTGCATTTTTCAATAAAAAAATATAGCTTTTGTGTATGCCAACATGGAATTGCCGTTTTTAGATAACAACAAACAACTCCAGATTCGCTTTTATTAATTTGTTAATAATAAAAGTTATAAAAATAATATCCATACTAATATTATAAATTCGAAAGTAAGGATGTTTGTTTGTTTGTTTGTTTGTAACGCTTTCACGCTTAAACCACCGAACCGATTTCAAAAATTATTTCACCAATGGAAAGCTATAATATCAGGCAGTAACATAGGCTATATTTTATCCCGGTATTCCCACGGGAACGGGAACTACGCGGGTAAGGCGACTGAAACCGAAGCGAAGCGAGGGCGGGTTGCTAGTAAAGATATAAAGGAAATAATATATATAATTAAGAACTTAACTTAATTAAAATTATAACTTTTATAATAAGAATCTAAACGTGCACAAAACTTACACCTTCAATATCGTAAAATCCATATAAACAGAAAGAAAATATCTTGAAATCGTTTACATACGTGTAAAACTAATAATAGATTTAGATGGAGGTCCTTCTCAATCAAATATCTGAAATGACTTGATCGATGTGTATGTTAGTACATTGCTACCCTTATGATATCTGACGCGTCTCTAATAGAGGATCAATTATCGCTTTTATTTTAATGCACCCTTCAGTAACGGTCCTAGTAATGTCATTAAACCTCAGACTAGAATACCTAGGGGTGTGTGTTTTCTGGCCAATTTGCATTCTCTGGCCCCTCTTTAAACCTCAGATAACTAAGACTGCAGTTGCCATTGTAATTAAGTCCAAATAAAATATTTAATACCGTAATGGCTAAGTTCCGCAAGTTCAATTTGAGCAGATAGAGTTGGGCAATGACATTAATACTGACATGAATAATGTGAACAATATCTAGTTGACCGAGCTTTGCCGGTATAATTTTTTTTTGTATGTAAGTGGTATTTTTGACGAACATATTTAGATATATATTAATAAAAAAACTAAAAATCATGTAATAATGAAAAAAATATCAAAAATTAAAAAACAAAATAATAATAACACCGAGATTCGATCTCATGCTGTTTGAATGCAATTGGACAACTTCCCAACTGAGCTATTGCCACTCTTGACGGCGACGGCTAAATTTAAATTCCTATTCTATTGACATTTTATGTCATTGTATTGATTAACTAAAAAGACCGACAATACGACATTTTCTATGGATAAAACCCAGCTAGATCGATTTTTAGCCCCGAATTTTCTAGTATGCTAAATTTCATGAAAATCGTTAGAGCCGTTTCCGAGATTAGATACTAATAGTTTCTTATATTTATGCGAGTATTACACATTATAAGTATAACTTTTCAGCACACTTCAACGTTCATGGAGAACTATTCTCCCGTGACCAAAAACGCTGGAAACTGTTCGAAACGTCCGTCGGCAAAATAAAAATTAAATTCAAACAAGATAAAATACGTAGAACAATTATCTATGTAAATCCTACTATAAACAAAAGTTTGAATGGTGTTTGCGATACTAGCATAAACAGATTTTTTAAGTCATCATTTAAACCACAATTATTTTACTCTTTTCATTCATTTTCATCTCATCATTATCATCTCAGCCCATACATGTCTCACTGTTGGGCTCCAACCTCCTCCACTATAGGAGGGAAATTGACCTACTATACCACGCTGGTCAGACGTGTTGGTATAGAGTTTTTTCGGGTTTACGTTCTCTTGCATAGATATTATATACATATTATCCCTTAGTCGTCTTTTATGACACCCACGGGCAAGAGAGGGGGTGGTGAATTGTATTCTTACTCCGTCACCACGCGGAAAATTAACTGGAATTGTTGTATTGTACTCTTTAGAGCATATTTGCTAGCTATATGTTATATTTAAGCTTAAAGAAACATATTTAGGTAGAAAAACTCTTATACTTTTGATATCCCCACGTTGATTAAATGTAGTCGAGTATAAAAGTAATCTACAGACGTTGGGACTTTCGCGCTGTAATTTATTAAGCAACTTTGTTACTTATTGTTATAGTACTTGCAAGAAAATTACTGGCAGTTTCCAATTATTTATCAAAAAACTATAAAATGGATGTGAATAGAAAAACTGAAATGTTATAGTTAATTCTATGACAAAATGACTGGAGTGGAGGACCTGAATAACCACAGATCTCTCGTGCGTGTTTTGAGTTTGACTTAATGTGAGATAATTCCTGTGCCATTTACAAATGAGTATTCTCAGCCTGAGTTTTATTTATGACCATTAATTTGTATACTTTTGAAGTCCCAGGTCCCATGATAAAATAAAAAGAAAAGAAATAATGTTATCTATATTATAAAAAACAACAAACGTTAATTTTATAGACCTCCTAATTGCACGCTCTTTCTCTCTCAGATTAGATGTATTTGAAAGATTTTTGTGTAAAATATGCTATTTATGAAGAAAATACTATGTTTAATTCTATAAAAATATGACCGGCAGGGTTAGCGACGCTTTTTGTGTGTCGTAAGAGTAAAAATAATAAACTGCCACCACTTATTATTAACCAAAATACGACTTTTGTAGTTTTCGTCCCATTTACTCTACAATACAGATTTTCCCTGTATCTCTGTTATCATTAATTTTTGTACAAGTGATTCCGCGTGACCGACACGACAAAATAGAACAGGATTGAAATCCAAACTGGTCGAACGATCGATACGACATCGCACGTCCGTGCGTTTTGCCAGTTAGGACAATTCCATGCAAAGAGCTGTGATTAAATTTTGTAGCGCTAGTTGGTCGGTAGGGCAACAAAAGTAGTGATATTGCGACCTGTAATTAGGACATACCAGTTACAAAAATGTCCTCTTTTTGCAAACAGACCTAATGATTTATTTATTACTAGCAACCCCCCTCGCTTCGCTTCGGTTTCAGTCGCTTTACCCGCGGCGTAGTTCCCGTTCCTGTGGGAATACCGGGATAAAATATAGCCTATGTTACTCCCTGATATTATAGCTTTCCATTGGTGAAAGAATTTTTGAAATCGGTCCAGCCGTTTTGAAGATTACCCGGAACAAACAGACAGACAGACAGCCAGACAAATCAGGGCAGTATCAGGGCGTAAACTAGGCTATAATTTATCCCGGTATTCCCACGGGAACGGGAACTACGCGGGTAAAACGACTATAACCTATAACCGAAGCGAAGCGAGGGCGGGTTGCTAGTATTCAATAAATATCTTGGATAACCAGGCATTAATAAATTATGTTTTTTTTGTATCATTCTATTAGAAATCTCTGCAAAAAAAGATTCATTAATAAAAAAATATTGTAATGATAGTCTTAATATAGGTTTAAACAAACTACAAAATGAGGTGAAAATAGGGCACAAAATTCTTTGTAAATAGAGTAACTTAAACAATTTTATACAGAAACTATTTATGGGACATTGCCAGGGAACGCTAAATGTACCTACTACCTCAATGCTGTCTCGTCAAATCCCATTCTGTTTTAAATAAAATCGCTGAATCGTAGAAGACACACCAAATCGCCGCTTTGAGGCGAATATCGACAATTTCAAATTCAGTTAGGCTCATTTGTTGCCAACTTATTTTACTTTACCTTAAATGTTTAACTTGTTAGGTAAATTCTTTTGTACTTTTATATTTCTTCGTAGAGTATATAATTGTAACATTGAATTATAGTTAGGAAAAATCATTGATTCATAGAAATACAATTTTAAATAAATACAGCATTTTGTGTTGTTTATAGAAAGAACATTAACAAACGTACCTATTATTTTTGCTAATTATTAGCAGTGACATCTGTCGTGAAGCAGTGACACTAAGCACAAACCATTGTAATTAACTAACGGTGTAGTCCGCAAAAAACGAACACCCCAAACAAAACAAAACATATTCCAATTAACCTCGTTATTTTTACTATACAGATTAACGTTCGAGATTATCTTGTGCCTTTATTATCTTCGGCAACGATGCACCTGCCTTGTAACCGATTTTAAATAACTGCCATTTCCATCCATCATGTCGATATAATTTCAATGCTATTTTGACTTGATGGATTATGTTTATTTTTTAACAAAATACATACATACATATGTAGGGCCATAATTTTATTAATTTTGATACACAATGGACGTAATATTAAACTTATAGTAGAGTAGATATCAATCTAATAGTCATTTTTTTCAAAGACATATCACCATCATCATCTTAGCCCATATATTGTTGGGCTCGGGCCCACTGTTGGGCTTGGCTCTCCCCACAAAAGATTGCGGGAGGGAATTTTACCTATTATATCGTTTCAACTTGTTGGCATAGGGTTTTGTTTCGAATTTTCCTTCTCTTGCATAGATATTATATGCATATATCAAAGAGGCGTTTTTACGACGCCCACTGGCAAGATAGGAGGTGGTGAATGGTATTCTTACTCCGTTACCACACGAAAAAGACATATACACAACAAGATGAATAAATTCGCATCTTTAAGACCGAGATATAATGGTTAGTGATATATAAATAAGTTATTCAGATATACAGAATCGTGTGTTGTCGACGAACGTAATCAAGTATTGCGTGTCCGACACGACCTGCCTCAATACTCATCCGAGACGCACCCACGACATTACCCGTAGTCCCGTACAATTGTCTTATCTCCCAAGAGTAAATGATATGTTTATTTACGATACGGAAGTACATACGACTCAGAGAGTGGGCGATAAGTGGACAAAATGAGCATTACTATATTATTAGTTGTAACTAAACTCGATACACGAATTTTGTAATGGAATTTAATAATAATTCAATTATTTCTATTGTATTTAATATTCTGAATAGTAAATAATCTTGTCTTTAAATAAAGATGTAAAAAAAAAATATTTTAGTTCAAGAGGTCGCGAAATTAGAATACGTTTCAATGAAAGATTGATTTTGTATCCATCTTAATCATTTTTATAAAAAAATATACCAGGTTAGTGCATGTAATAATTTGAATCAACAGTCCCCTATTGGTCATATCAATTATCAGTTTAATATTAATTAATTCGTCTTCATCATCAACACAACTTTACATCTTACTTGGCGTCCTTTATTCTGCGAGGGAAATTAACCTTACCATGCTGGTCAGGCGGATTATTGTAGGGTTTTATTTCAAGGATATAAATTAATTGAATAGAAAGTATTGTTCGCAATTTTAAAATTTAATTTAGTTAAAGTAATATAACTCTCATCCTTATATTATTCTTCTTATCATTAGTTCTCGCTTTCGAATTATTCATAAATGTTGTAACTACTTCAAAAGCAAGACTATAAACAAATAAAATCCCAAATAATCTAGTACTTAAAAATATAATTAAAGTATAACTCGTAAAAATAGTGGTTTAACTTAGTAAAATGATCAATTAGATTTTAAAATATGGCTCATAAAGACAGATGTACACAGATCGCATCGGAAAGGTGGTGGCTAATTCTATTAAAATGTGTTTTAATTAATATATCGTATGACGTGCGATGATGGCGCGTGATAAATATATTATTATTTGAATAACGGTAATCCGTATTCTACTTCCGTGTATAAAAGTATGTCATAATGGATAATTTACTACAACTTATCACGAATTATAACTTATAACTTAGACTTATTATAACACAGCTTATATAAAAAGATTTCTATTAACTGAGAATGTTGTTATTTTTAATTAATATTAATGATAATTTCTCATCATCTTAACCATATACGCCCCACTGCTTGGCCTCGGGTCCCCTCCACTATGGGGGTGAAATTGACTTATATAACACGCTGGTCAAACGGGTTGGTATAGGGTTTTGCTTCGAGTTTTCCTTCTCTTGCATAGATATTATATGCATATTATATCATCCCTTCCTCATCTATTACGACACCCACTGACAAGAAAGGATGTGTTTAATTGTATTCTTACTCGCTCACCACAAGGATAATGATAATTATAGTGAACCAAACTTCGTTCCTTAATTCCTATGATATAAAACAATTTATTGCATCATGTTAGAAAAACTCTTAAATCTTGTAGTTAGATACTTGCCAGCAATAATGCAGCTGTTATATCAACCGTTGTGTAATGTTTATTCATCATATTAAAATCTTGAACTAAAATGGGCCCAGGACCTGTTTACAAGGATAATTACAAATCCTGCGATTTGAATAAGAATAGATAAAAGAGAAAGAGAGGCTCAGTGAGAATGGGACAGCGATAGAACAAATGTCGTGCGCGTTCTAACACAAAAACAGGAGTAACGAACTAAAACGCCAGGTGTGACGCGATGCCATGTGCTCGGTAACAGAAACTATATTTATTTATTCGTGTAGCTTCAGTTCAACTAACTTATTTAATTAGTGTGTACCGTAGCTAGAAAACGAAAAAGCTCGTTAGGTTTTCAAACACGGACAATGAATTCATCAAGAATTCTGAAATAGGTAACTAATGTCAAAAAATGTTAATATAACTTTAGTTGCGTTTTGATGTCAATTCAGCCCATTTTATATCGTTATATAAAATATATCTTGGATCTAAAACCTTCCTAGACTAGATCATACTCAATACACAATAATAATTATTTAATATCATCAATAGAAATCTAGATGAACGTATTAACTATTTTTTCGAATTATAAAGTTTGTTTTCTTAGCTATGTATATGAACTAAAAAAATTGTAATGAATTTTTAATAATGCAATCATAAGGCATATATTTTATATAAAGCACCTATTGTATAAATGAATTCATAATATTCCAAAATATTTTTGCGCGTATTAATAATCTTTCAAAGCGCCATCTATTGGTGAATAGCAGTACTGCGATGCAACTGTATTACTTATCTCTACGTTTGCTGCCTCGTCCATCAAATCGATCATAGATGGCGTTGAAACAAGTAAAGTACAAATATTAATTTCGAATATAGTTAGGTATTCATATAAATCTTATTTAATTGCTACAATAATCAATATGAATTATGTATTTAATAGAATATTGACTTTTCGATTTAATAACGTTTTCATACTAAAATCACTAATCTGTCGCCATCTAACCTAACTCCATTGCATGTTTGTTTCTATTCATTTTTCCCTTATTTTGTGTTAACTTTTCCTTTGTTTTACTTACTTTAATTTTGCTTTATGTTAAGTCTGTGGTGTGTCTGTGTTGTTATAGCTTATTTTGGCTCCGGACGGGACCTTGCAGACGGTGAAGAGCGAGTCTCGGCGCGGTCGCGGCAGGGGGCGTGCTTCATCAACACCAGTAAGTCAATATCTTTACTTTTCCTAACTTTTATTTTATTTTATTTTTTCATTTCTTTCATATCATGTACCCTGCATTTATATGGTGACTAATGATTAACAATGTCATGATTAACCAAACATTATTTTTTGTAAGAAAACTATAATATCTACCTAAATACTCTTTACAAATAGGTTAGCTTGAAAATTTGCAGTTATGAACAAGAAACCGCACCAACAATATTAAGTGTACATTAAAACGCATTTTAATACAATTTTTGTCAAGATCATCCATACAATACAGCCAGCAAAATCAGTAAATAATTATATATAATAATAAATAAAAATGATCGGTATCTGTGAATATCGGTAGGTAACACAAAATAATAATAATCGATATTGGCATTTGTTTTAAATGCGAAGCATCGTGTCATTGCGACCGCAAATTCACCGCATTCACGTAACACCTATAAATCAAATACGAACAAAAACCCGACCGCTCTCACTTTCAAAGCGAAATATCCAAATATAGGAATAAAGTGTAAACCCAGTCCGGTTCACGGCCACTCAGCAAACGAGTAAACAAACCACCCAACACGACCATTCAACGAGATTAACACCGACAGTAACGTACAATTTGAATACAATGCGACTGTAGTACTATGCTTTCACACCTGCAACTATACCCAGTGGGTATTGTATAACGTTTTCGATGATGTCATCGTAAAGTGGTAAGGGGGGAATTGTAGGATATTTTTCCCGCATGCCCTCGGCGCACCTGTTCATTCAGTGATTCGAGTGGGCTGCGAATTGTACATTATTTGGGAGATTATTCTAAAAGGTTTTTTGATGTCGTTCACCTATTTGTGACCTTTAAAATTGATTTGTTTGTTTTTCACTCAATATCTAGTAATGTTCGTGACTTTTGTTAATTTACAAGAAAATTGTGTTGCGAAATATAGTTTTCAAATACACGCTTTTTATTTATATACCAAAATGTTTTAGGATTATATTTAGTCACGAGAAAACTGGTATTTAAAGCGAGATCTCTATTTATCATTCAAGCATATTACATCGAAAAAAAAAACCGACCTACAGATGGGTCGGTTTTTTTTCAGGTCATAGTTCGGTCAAATCCCACCCGATCCGTCCGTAACAACGGAGAGAACGGTGCACGGACCAATAATAGGCTGTACACGTATGTACCTCTGTAGCGCCATCTAGGCAGGCTGCTAGTACTTACTCGGTTCTTATCATCAGTGGCAATCGAAAGGTATTTCACTGTTAACAAAACATGTAAACGAAATTATTTAACATTTACTAAGTCCAGTCTTACTGCCAATTCAAACCTGCTTTTTGTCGCCAATTGTTAAAATATTAATAATGCGCCGAAATACGGGAACTACAAAACATTTTAATTCCCTAATGGTAAGACCGTGTCCAGTTCACTTAGAGCTACAGTGCAAAGGATATATTCCAGAACAAGCATTTGATTAGCTAATGCAGTGTTTAATATGGCACAAGGAACTAAACCAATCCATTACTCATAAGATGTCCAATCTCTCTTAGTGTTTAAGATTTTGACATTTTAAAGTAAATTTCTTAGTCTTAATCCCGTAAACATTATTTTACAGCTTATTAAATAACTTTGGTATGTAGATAAAATTTAATGTTTAGTTTTTCACAAAAGCTATCCTGAACATTTTTATAGAAATTCCGAAGTAAAAAGCAATATAAATAACTGTTCTCTTAAACGTGCATTATATTTTATTATACATATACTGCAATCCTTCAGCAGGTTTAAGACATTTTTGATAGATAATATGGAACGTGAGGATGATAATACGAGCGATTATAATTTGTTTTTTATACGCCCATACTCGTCTAATTAGTAAGAAGATTAAAATGGATTTCCAATCGATATGGATTCAAAGCCCACATTTTTCGATAGTGAGCATGTAGCTTCGGATAAAAAATTACGGTCCGCCGAGCTGGCATCGAAGGTCAAGGAACTCAGTGCCAGCATTGTGAAGACCCAAAACCGAAGGGGAAGGAATATGGTGCGTTATGGGGCCGCGCACCGCCCTTTCGTTACCCCGGAAGGAATCTTTGGCGGGCGTCGAGATCCTAACTCGCCCAAAAAAATAAAGTTAATTAATTAATACGATTTGCCATTTAGCCTGTAGCCTATCTACTAAATTGGACTGCAATAATTGTTTGTCGTCTCGGCTCATACATGTCCCACTGCTGGGCTCGAGCCTCCTCCACAATAGGAGGGGAACTGATCTATTATGTCATGTTGGTACTGAATTTTATTTCGAGTTTGCCTTTTCTTGCGCAGATGTTACTGCATATTATCTCTTAATCGTCTTTTACGACATCCACGGGCAAGATATAATGGTGAATTGTATTCTTACTCGGTTACCACTCGGTAAATAGTTTGATACTCCCAACAAAAAAGGGATTTTACTTGCAGCTTATTCCTGTGACCTGACTTCTGCTTATTGAGTTTTACTATTTTTAACTTGCCTTATTATTATGGTTCAAGTCCTATGATGGTCAATTACAAATATTTTTTTAACATGCAATACATTTGTAAAGTTTAAAAGCACCTGCCTTCTTTTTTATTTTCGCTCAAAACTCTTATGGTCTTCGCATTTTTTATTTATTTTCAGTAGGTTTCATTGAAATTTTCAATGTTTTTTAAGTAATATTTTTGTACATTAAACTAAGCTGTCTTATTATTAAAGTTGCTGTTATCAGGATCGATTTTTACATGTAATTATTTTAATTTTAATTATCGCAGCTTATATGTCCCACTGTTGGGTTAAATCCTCCTCCACAGTAGGAGGAAAATTGACCTACTTTACCACTCTGGTCAGGCGTGTTGGTATAGGGTTTTATGTCGAGTTTTCCTATAGATGTATCTAACAAAAAAAATTCAGACGATAAATTAACGCAATAAAACTGTAACAGAATAAAACAAATTGGTGAATAAGAAGCTGCTCTTAACTCTCTTGGTATTATCATCTAGATAATCCGAAAATCGACTGCACAGATGGCGTAGTGGTTAAGATAGCGACCTACAGCGCCAGTGTCGGAGGTTCGAACCCACGCGGGACAACACTTTGTGCGATCCACAAATTGTTGTTCTGAGTCTGGATGTAATTTGTGTCCGTTAATTATATGTTTGTAAAGTCACCCGCAATACAAGGATTATTTCCTTAGTGCAGGGTGTTGTCTTAAATAAATGACAAAATTAAAAAAAAATCCGAAATTTATCTTTATCTACAAAGTCTACACTCGGTAGCCTTTTAAACTTATTCACTGACTTACTGGGTTTTATTTAGAGTTTTCCGTCTCTTTTCATAGTTGTTATGTGCCCAAGATATCCCGTAGTGCCTTTTACAACACCCACGAGCAAGAGAGGCGGTAGGGAATTGTATTCTTACTCCGTCATACGAAAAGGTTACACATGTAATGTAATACATTCAAAATTCTATATTTTCTTTATAAATGTAATAAAAATAGTTAAAAAAATTCCTTCGTCGAGCACTTTGTATTTAGGGACCCCTAAAAGCGTGGCGGTGACAAATATAAATGTTGTCACTGTGTCCATTAATCATTGCATTGAGTATCCGACGGGGCAGTCGTCAATTTTACGGGCACCATGCTTTAGGCCGTCATCAGAACAATGGGATCGAAAAATGCTGTGTAACCTACAACTCATTTGAAAATATGATATTTTTAGAAATTTAAAAGCCATGAACATCCATGTGGTGACGGAGTAAGAATACAATTCACCACTCCCTTTCTTACCCGTGGAAGACGTAACAGACGACTAGTGGATATAATATGGATATAAAATCTGTGCAAGAGAAGGAAAACTTGAAATAAAACCCTATAGCAACTTGCCTCACCAGCATGGTATAGCAGGTCAATTGGCCTCCTATTATTTTTTACCCGTGACATCACGAACCTATGCTACGTCACGCGTTTACTCTGTTTCATCGCTGGCGCAACTTTCAAATGTTGTCTTATACATGAATTCTTTATTTCATCCATTCTAAGTAATTATCTTAAACCGAACAGTATTTCTGGATTAAACAAATCCAACAATAAGATCAATCTAACAAGATGTATAATACATCGTAAACAAAACAAAACTAATACAAATTCTAATCTCCGTACGTTCGATACGGAAATAAATTGAAATTCGACATACCTAATGAAGACGGGACGCATAAAGGCTGCAGAGCAGACGGACTAATTTCGCGGCCGCCATCTTGCCGTAACCATGGCAACGAGACTGTTGGTCCCCCCTCCCTCTTCGCCCGCGCACCGCTCCCTTCCACCCCCGTCCCAACGCCTGCATTTCCACTGCACTTCCTAAAGGGTGGACTAGAATATGTACGGAACTTAGATTGTTATATATTTGTAGTTGAATATTCTAGTTTGGTTATTGATGATTGAAATAGAATTTGCGTGGACAATCTATAAGGATATGATGAATTAAAGTTGATCATTTTGAAATGTTCATTTATTCTTTAATCTAAGACTCGAGAATAAATCGCTATGTGGAGGTTTTTTTCCGTGTGGTGATGGAGCAAGAATACAAATCACCACCTCTATTTTTGCGCGTGGGTGTCGTGAAAGACGACTACGAAATGCATAATATAACATGTATGCAAGAGAAGGAACACTCGAAATAAAACCCTATGCCAACCCTGTTTTCTGGAGAAACAAGACAAAATTTTTCTGGAGTTTTCTCCTATTGTGGAGGAGGCTCGAGCCCAACAGTGGGATGTACATAAGCTGATATGATGATTATGGAGGCTTTAGAAACAAATAATCGTCCGTGCAGTGATGGAGTAAGAATACAATTCACAATCCCGTTTCTTACCCATGTATGTCGTAAAGAAGATTAAAGGATATCAATATGTAGAGATCTGTGCAAGAGACGGAAATCTCGAAATAAAACCATATACGGCAGGTCTGACCATTGTGGTATAGTAGAACAATTTCTCTCTTATTATGGAAGCGACTTCAACCTAACAGTAGGAAAGTTATGGATCACGCAAAAATATGTATTTTTCTTTTAAAAACAACACTGCACTATGGATATAATCCTAGTATTGCGGGTGAAATTTATAAACATATAATCAACGGACACAAATTACATCCAGACTCAGAACAACAACTTGTGGATCGCACATAATGTTGTCCTGTGTGGGATTAGAACCCACGATACTGGCATAATAGGTCAGTATCTTAACCACTACATCATCTGTGCAGTCAATTGTCCTTGAACCCATGTTTATTCGACAGGGTCGGTCGCTAATTATATTAATTATCGTACGTCGATTCTCCGTGTGGTAACGGAGTAAGAATACAATTCACCACTCCCTCTCTTACCCGTGGTTGTCGTATAAGACGACTAAGGGACCTAAAATGCACATAATATCTGTCAAAGAAAAAGTAAACTCGAAATGAAAATCCATACCAACATGTCTAACCAGCATGGTATAGTAGGTTTATTTGCCTCCTAATGCGGTGGAGGCTCAAGCTCAGCACTCCCAGCAGTGGGTCGGCTATGAGTTGAGACGACGAGACGACAGTTGATTAACGTGTAGACATTAATAGCAAAGAATCATTACTATTAAAACACGAATTAGATATTTATTTACTGCACTAATTAAATAATCGGCGGCTACGAATACTACCAATTCTTGCTATACTCGTAGGTGTCATAAAAGACGACTAAGAACTTTACTTCAGCTTTACACTTGGGCAAACTCCATCTGATGCCGTCTGGTCAATAATTGTTCAAGGAAAGTTGACTTCAGGTAGACGGCCGGTTCCGCCGTGCTGGCCACGGATATCATGAAATCAATAGCGATGGGGAGGAAATATGATCGGTTATAGGGACTTGCGCCGCCCATTGGTTACCCGGGACGGAACGGACGGCGTGTATCCAGACCAATGTCTAACAATAAAAAGAATATGCATACAAAGACCGAAGTGAAACTTCTTTGGTGTAACGTGTTATTGTCAATTTAAAAAAAAACTCCCTCACTCGCTCTCTCGATTTTTCTCACTCGCTTGCTCCCTACTCTCGCTCCATGGCTATGTGCTTCGTGCTATGTTCGCCATTTTTCACTCTCTCTTAATCGGTATCAATCGCTCTCTCCTCTTCTTGGACAAAAACGTCCCACATTTTCATGTCACTAAATTGCGTTTCATCCGTAAAAAATTTATCCTCATGCGCGTAAAGAAGTTTCAATTCAAAACACAGGCAGCTGGTTATAACCGTCTGACCAGCGCGTGGTATAGTAGGTCAATTTCACTCCTATCCATGATGAGGCTCGAGCCAAGAAGTCGGGCGTATACGAGCTGAAATGAATCACTATTCCTCATCCAAAGTATCAAAACTAAGAATTTAAATTACTGCAGCAGAATAAAAATGTAATAATCTATATTTTTCCCCATGTGGTGACGGAGTAAGAATACAATTATCGCCACCCACTTATCCCTGGGAGTCGTGCATTTCGGCTAAAGGTCTCACCGGGAGAGTGGATAGCATCTTTCTGCTAGGAAATGTATAACATCTCACTGCGGTCACCATCCTGCCTATGAAACGTGACGATAACGAAACTATTCCCACACTTGTGGGGCAGACATCGACCAGTGTTGGGCAAAAGGCTAAATTATGATGACGAACCTGGTTTATACCGTATTGTAAACACTTTATGGAGAAGGTCAATGCCCCAAGAGTTCAAGTTCATGGCCCTTAATTATGGTGTTAACTTGTTATGTAATTGAAAAAAAAACACTGACAAACTTCTTGTGCTAGTTTTGACAATTAAGTTTAACTTCAAAATATTGACTCTTCGTTTAAATTAAATGTTCGCTGGCTTTATATAAAGAAGTATTTGAAATAACTAAATAATCTAGATTTCTCTTAAAAAATGATTTCTTATGTTTACGAGAATATTGCACATTTGAAATAAAACTATCTTTACGACATCATAGTCCTTCCGTAACTATGAACGTTGAAAAATGTATCTCAGAAATAAAAAATAGACGCGATAAAATCCGTAAAAATAGTTTTACTTCAATTTCTATTATAAATTTAAACAATTGATTTAAGTAAAACTGATCAACCTCAGAACAAATTACGTAGGTACATTTTTATGTGTTTGATAGCTTATTCAATGAAATAAACTATGAAACATAGGAAGTGCTCGAAAGATCTACGACAGAAATCATTGTAGTCAAATCCTCAAATCCAATTATCATCATCATCTACGACATCAACTGCTGGAAATAAAACTCCCCCGGGGGTTAAATATAATAGCGTAATCGCCGCGCTTGGGAAACGGGTTGGCGATCGCAGTGAGTGTTATGTTTATCACAAGAACATTGCTACGCATCCGCCTGGTAATTCTTCAGCTGAATTTTATGACGCCTAAGGGAAAGTAAGGGATGATAACGCATTGTATTCTTAACTCATCCCCTGGCAGAGAATCAAAAATACAACTGCCAAAATAGAAAGATAATAATGAGAGAAAGCTATGAAATTTGATGTGCTCCACCAACATATTAAAGTGTGTGTAAGCTATAAAATATTGTAATCATTGAATTAAAAATGAGAAACGTCACTTTGATGAAATAACAACTCTATCACTCTGATTCAAGTCTCCAGTACTAATAAACTCATCATCCTCCTGCCCTTATTCCATTTGCATAAAGATTTTCAGATACCTTAACGTCTGATGAAATTACCAGCTAATTAAATATTGGTCATTGGAAAGAAGCTAGGAAATTATAACAGATAGACTCGTATTATTTTATCTTTCCTTTACCCTTAAAATGGCGACAATTAAATCAAAATTTCATAATATGAGCGATACTCTTATTAATTTCTAGTAATATATGCAATATGCAATTTTCCGTGTAGTGACGGAATAGGAATAGGTACAATTCACCACTCCCTATCTTGCCCGTGGATGTCGTAAAAGATGACTGAAGGATATATTACGTATAGAAAATCTATGCAAGAGAAAGAAAACTCGAAATAAAACCTACACCAACCTATCTGACTTGCATATAAGGTCAATTTCCCTCCTATTGTGGAGGAGGCTCGATCCCAACAGTGGGACGTATATGAGCTGATACGACAATATATGCAATTTATCAATCAAGAGATGATTACATATGTCTCCGGAGAAAGCTAATAGTAAATAATAGCTATTAAAAGTAAAAAAGCGATACCATTACTCTATCTTATTTCTAATGAGGCAATTACTGTCACGTCTAAATTTAATTTACAATCTTAAACTGTTTTATCCTTAGAAATCTTAGCAACTTATTGGCAATCCGTGTTGCTTTATTTAATTAGGAAGTATCTTCAGTGTTGAAAAATCAAACTATCTAATTTTAAGAATTTTCTCACCAAGCTTATATTTACTTCGAAATATCACCTTTTTCCATTCGTGCTGGAACCGCGACGCGAATATCGACGTTAAAGTCTGCCTTCGAATTATAAACTCGGGCGAAATTTGCACAGAGCAGTTTGTAATTGCAAATTTCCTTACCGTGCGCATGCGTTATACAACGATCAATACGCCAAGACTATATTATTGTTTTTTCTTTTCTTTAATACAATAACAGTTTACGCGCCAAAATATAAAAAGTGAAGTTATATAGTAAATGTAATGAAAAGAACATGAATAATTTCAACAGAAAATATTTTCAAATAAAATTGTAATATGATATTTCAGCGAAATGGGAGGTTCTTGGAGGTGGGGGCAGTTCGTTGCTATTGGATGGTTACTTGAAACTATTGCTTGAAACTTTCATTAATGCATTCTATTACCTCGTTTATGCAATATTCGGTTTCCTATTGCTTTGTGGAATGTGTAATTTTATATTATATTTACATAAAAGAATATTTTTCACTTGATAATGCAGAAAATGTATTAATATTTACTTAAACGTTAGATTATTTTATATAGAACGCAATTTTAAATTAATAGAAAAAAATAACCATAATTGATTTAGTTTTTTAATATTGTGCATAACCTGAAGCCAAAAAAAAGAATCAAATCGTACTTATATAGCTACCCTTACGAGTATTGAAATAGGCATTTTAAACGAGATTTTCAAATATGATAAATCTTTTAAAGTAATTCTACTGTTGAATCGGTTTAAACGTTACTTATACAATATTTAACGAATGCGTATCGTAATTTTCGTCAAATATTTGAAAATTTCATAACTTTCTATACTGTTTCAATGTTATAAAGAGTCGTTAAATATTTTATTCGGGCCGCAGTTGGTGCGAAATTGCTGCTTTTGATTATAATCCTCGAGATACAAAGCTGTAACGTTACAATTGATTTTGTAAATATGTAACGTCTATGTTATGTAAAATTTGATTGGAACCAACACTACTTTTTATTTTTTATTATCTAAGTGCCGCAATATTCAGACTACCGTCACAAATTCACGGACTCATTCATGCCTTTACATGCTTTCACGACTTCATGCCCTAGAATATTAAAAACAATTGCAAAAGTCAATGTATTATATCTTTTTACGCCATTTTCTACGGTTGTTAGTAACGTTTCATCAAATTTCTGATGTTTACGCGAGTATCATGCATTATAAATAAAACTATTTTTACGGATTTTATCGCGGTGGTATTTGACGGTCGGGTTTTATCGCGTTTGTTTGGCGGACAGACCACCCGAGACCATGAATGCTGTGAAGTGTTTGACACATCGGGCAATCATAAATTAAATAAACAAACGCGATAAAATCCGTATAAAGATTTTTATTTATGACGTTCTTTCTGGTTATTATTAATTTTCTTCTCGTTAATACAACACTAGCGATATCGTTATAATAACAGTTAGAATCATAAGAGAATCATAAAAAAAAAAACTTTATAGAATCATTTATATTTTATAAAATTAAAAAGGACTTATTACTTAAAAATACCTACATCAGGAGGGAGAGCACACCGTCCTGCCACCACTGCAATTGCGACGAGGACACGGCGCAGCACACGCTCGAGGTGTGTGCTGCGTGGGAGGGGGAGCGCCGTGAACTCGTCGCGATTATCGGTGCCGACCTGACGCTGCCGACCATCGCCAGGGAGATGCTCGACAGCATCAGGAACTAGGACGCGGTCGCCGCCTTCTGTGAGGCCGTAGTCTCACACTCATCACTCATCTCACACTCTCAGTCCATCGCCCCGGACGGATTGGACCGCCCGTATGCTTACCATAGACCACCCATAAAAAAAAAAAAAAATACCAACACGTCTCACCAGCTTGGTATAGTAGGTCAATTTCCCTCGCATTGTGGAAGAGCCCAATAGTGGGGCGTATATGAGCTGCAATGATGATGATGATTACCAACTGAAGGGAGCATATTACAGGAACAAAAATATAGCATAATACAAAACAGGAATGTGACCTTATAAATAATAAGAATAACAAAAACTTATAATCAATGGTGTTAGGTAAAACGGCAATAGAAAATCTGTAAAAAATGCGCTTTATTACATGCAGATTTAGTAGTAGATCAAATCATATCAACAAACGTCCGCAAGCTAAGTAACTCGGCAGGCTGTTCTTATTTTTACGTTATTGCTTTTATATAAAATTGTATACAATATGATTAATAAGTATTATATCCAGTATGATGCTCTTTGAACCAGGATAATATCTTTATTTTTTTTTTAAATATAATGCGAAAAAAATATTTGGCTAGTCTAAACCCCTAAACCGGCACCCAATTATAAGTTAACTAATGATTTCTGATGTTTACGCGAGTATTACACATTTTAAATACATAAAACTATTTTACGGATTTTATCGCGTTTGTATTTGATTTGTGATTACCCGACGTTTCGAACACTTCAACATCGGGTAATCAAAAATCAAATACAAACGCGATAAAATCCGTAAAGTAGTTTTATTTAAAAAATAAGTTAACTACTCAATTATAGTTCCTTCAACACTCTTTGGTTACGGAATCCTAAAAACAACTACACAATAGTCTATTGTAGCCCCCTGTCTGCACTCACACACACGAAATCATTACAAAAGCCTTGTTATTGTGCATGTTCTATGTTCAGCTTGCATTCTTGTCTTACTGAAGAACCAATATACTAATGCTTAAATTGAAACTTAGATGTTTCTTACAGTTCTAAAAATGTAATAATGACTGATTTAGTGGTTGAATTATATAGTAGATATTTATGAAAGTAAATACTATTTCCCTCGTATAAATTTGCTAAGGTATCACCAGAGCTGACATCGTCCGGGCCGGCCACGGAAGATAAGGAACTCGGTAGGTGGTCGGCCCAATGGCGAAGAGGAGGAGACAGTAGGTTAAAGGGTCGCGCGCCGCCCCTTCGTCAGCCCGGACGGAGCTGGACGGCGTATGCGCTGACCATAGCGCCCAAAAAAAGGGCTGATATCGTTCTTTTAACCTGCTACATTATAATATGCACATAAGATCTGTGCAAGAGAAAGAAAACTTGAAATAAAACCCTATACAAACATGTCTGACCAGCATGGTATAATAGGTCAAATTCCTACCCATTGTGGAGGAGGCCCGAGCCCAACGGTGGAATGTATGTGGGCTGCGGTGATGAACCTGCTAAGGAATCATTATGGATGGTTTCGTTTTTCTAGGAAACAGCTAGTAATAATTACAATCTTCTAAAAACCGGCCAAGCGCATACAGCATTATACACGCTATATGCTTACACATATCCAAAGGTGGGCGGGCCTTGATAAACGAAAAGTTGTTTAATAAAAATTAGATATATTATGTATCCGTGTGGTGACGAAATAAGAATACAATTCACCGCCCGTTTGTCAGCGTTGTCAGACATTATGTTTGACCTCTTTTTAATCGTTCAATCCGTCATAAATTGTGACCGTTCTTATATTATTCTTGGTGATTAGCTTGACAGGTTACTAACTAATATCTGGTTGACTGAGCTTCGCTCGGAATATTTTTGTTGTATTTTTGTCAAATTTATTTAGATATATATTAATAAAAAATAAATATTAAATAATGACCAAAAAAAATATAAAAAATACAAAAAGAGAATAATAATAACACCGAGATTCGATCCGACGCCATTTGAATGCCAAAATAATAAAATATAAACAATATAACAAATAATAAACTAAAAGGAAATTGCACTACTTCCCAACTGAGCTATCGTGACTCATGACGTTGAGAGCAAAATTTGAATTCATATTCTTTTAAAATTTAATGTCATTATATTGTTTTGCTAAAAACACTGACGACAAGAAACTTCGTACTGGTGATCATCCCAATGACGAAGGGTTTGAAATACGGTGGATTATAGGTCACGCGCCGCTCTTGTATCGCCCCAGACGGAATGGACGGCGTGGGTGCTGACTATAGTCCGCCCGAAATAAAAAGGAATTTTTATCAATTTGTAGTTTAAAGCGAAATGAACGTAACAGATATTTGCATTTTATATATTACTAGCAACCCGCCCTCGCTTCGGTTTCAGTCTTCATACCCGCGTAGTTCCCGTTCCCGTGGGAATACCGGGATAAAATATAGCCCATGTTACTCTCTGATATTATAGCTTTCCATTGGTCAAAAATTTTTACAATCAGTTCGGTGGTTTAAGCGTAGGTATGTAATAAAAAAAGATATTTAAAAAACAAAATTATTGTAACGTATATACTAACATTAAATAATTCGTCTAAAAATTGACTACAAAAGCTAACACAAAATGTCTTGTAAAATACCTGTGTAATGATCCCTTAGAACATGCAATATATTACATTTTATGGCAGTTTACGATGCCATTTTCAAGAAAATGTTTTTCGTTTGTAATCTGCTTGGCCGTAGAGTAGATTTTTTTAATACGGACGAAATATAAATGGTTTCCTTTTTTAACAAATTTATATATCAAACTTATTGAAATTTATGTTTTTTTTTTAATGTAGTAATGGTGGAACTTTACAAAAACTTTTTGGTTTATATATTTTCTTGAGTATATTTCTTTTCTATTTTTTAAAATCAACTTCTGCTTGAAAGTTTTTGAATAATTTTATGTATTCAGCTGATTTAAGCTTTTCTGTGTGGTGATGAGAGAAGAAGACAATTCTGTAAGATTACCAACTGTGAATGCGAATACGACGTTCATAGGTGGTACCTATTAATAGTTTCTCATTCGAGAACCTGCTGCACATTGTCCCGGTGATACCTTAGCCACATTTACCTTTTACGTAAAAATCATCATCGTCATCATCGCAGCCCACATATGTCCCACTATCGAGCTCGGGTCTCCCCCACAGTGGGAGGGAAGTTGACCGACTATACCATGCTGGTCAGACATGTTGGTATAGGGTTTCATTTCGAGATTTCCTTCTCTTGCACAGATCTTATGTGCATATTATATCCCTTAGTTGTCTTGTACGACATCCACGGGCAAGATAGGGAGTGGTAAATTGTATTCTTACTCCGTCACCATATGGAAAAGTATAAATCAGCTGAATCATCATCGCAGCCCACATATGTCCCACTGTTGGGCTCGGGCCTCCTCCACAATGGGAGGGAATTTGACCTACTATACTATGCTGGTCAGACATGTTGGTATAGGGTTTCATTTTGAGTTTTCCTTCTCTTGCACAGATCTTATGTGCATATTATATCCCTTAGTTGTCTTGTACGACATCCACGGGCAAGATAGGGAGTGGTAAATTGTATTCTTACTCCGTCACCACACGGATAAATCAGCTGAATAAATAAAATTATTCAAAACTTTGTTATGTAAAAATAAGGGGTTTATATCACCATAATATATCATCATCTCATCTCAAATACGTTTCATTATTGTGCTCAAACCTTTTCTACTATATGAGGAAAATAAATCTAATATCCACACTGGTTATACTGGTTGTTATAGGATTTTAGTTCAAGTTCCTTCTTCTGCAGCAATGTTTTCTGTAAATCATATCGTTTAGTCATCTTTTAAGATAGCTACGAGAAAAAGAACGGTGAGCTTATATTTAGAAATAAATAAAATTTAAATATCCACTAACTGACCCAACAGACGTTGTTCTGTTCAAATAAGCAACACCGCCACCTTCCGGGTCCAATTGTGAATCTAAACTATTCACGAATCCTCTTGAACACACACAAAAAATTTCATCAACATCGGTCCAGCCGTTTAGAAGGAGTTCAGTGACATACACACGTATACAAGAAATTTATATATAAAGAAGATTTGTAATGTCAAAATAGTTGGTATTTTTTGTACTCACACGGGTATTTGTAAGATACCTATGCTTAAAAAAATGTTTGAACATTTCTTGTTTGCCTGTCGGTTTATTTCGGGTAATCTTTAAAACGGCTGGATCAATTTTGATAATGTTTTACTATCAGGTATCTGTCTATATAAGAAGTAACTTAGGCTATTTGCCTGTCATAAAAACCTTATAAAATTTTGTCCGGTCCGGGACTCAAATAGCTTAGGAAATATTGAAGATATAAAATGTGAGTCCAAAACGGCTGAAGCAAGGGAGAGTCGTTGGTATAAAATATTTTTATACTAAGATATTATTTGCCTATTCGTTCCAAATATTTTTTATTCATTATAATTTTAACTACTCCGTAGAATAAGTAAATAAGTCTATTGCAATTAAAATCATACAAATTGCTTAGAGATACGTGCTTATTCTTCGCGTAATATGTAAATTTGAATCTCGTTAATTTAATGTAATTTAATAACTCGTTCTCTCAAGATACAGGCATAAATTGAACTAAATTCATAAAATAATTTGAATTATAATTTGAATTGTTAAATCGTTTTGATTATATTAAGTTATACAAGTGGAGTGATTAATAATGTTTTCGTTGAGTCTAGACTCAATTTAGTTTCTCTGACTTCGATAAGTTATTCAATCTGCTCATATAGGTCTTCATATTAAGTGCGGGTTTCTTCTGGTTAAAAGAAATTAGTCTAAATTACTACGGCGGTCCAATAGGATTTTATTTCGAGAGTTCCTTTTAATACGCCTAAATTCCTTCAATACTTATGTTATCCAAGTACAGGAGTCCATTATCTTCTTAAGTGTATTTGCCATCTTATAATTGATTGGACAGCTATTTACTTCTAGATAATTCTAATTAATTTTTAAAAATCTTATTTTATTGTAATATTTTTAATAGTAATATATTGAAAATGCCGTTTTATCATATCCACCTACTATAGTACCTGAGATTTCGAAATATGTGCACTCTTTATTATCCTGGCCGGCCACTGACGTCAAGTCACCCTGCTCCAGTGGTCGGCCCAAAGACGAAGGCGACGTGCATCGTGAGTGGGTTGTGGGTGTGCGTGCTTACGCCCCTCTGTCGCCCCGGACAGAGTGGTGCGAGGAGCCCTCCGACCGCAACCCACTCCCAAAAAGAAAAAAACTTTATTATCCTTATATATAACCTAATATTACAAATGTGAATGTGAGTTGATTTATTACGCTTTACGCCTAAACCACTAAGCCGATTGTAAATAAAACGAATTTACGGATTTTATCGCGTATTTGTATTTGATTTTTGCTTGACGTCTCGAACACTTTACAGCATTCATGGTCACGGGCAGAAACGTGTTCGAAACGTAGGAGTAGTTTTATTTACAATGTGTAATACTTGCGTAAACATTAGAAGTCATCACTAAGCCGATTTTAAAAATTCTTTCACCAATGGAAAGTTACACTATCAGCAAGTAGCTTTATTTTTCCTGGTATTCCCTCTAAAACGGCAAGTATACGAGTAAAACCTTGGGCATTTGTAAGAATGATGCAGAAATGTTGCAACCAAATTTGGCATTGAATTCTTAAAATATAAACCACTTGCAATTCAATTTTCGAAATCAATCCTTTTGCCTGTGTTTTTAAAACAATGCTCATAAATTTTTCATATCGTACAGTAAAATTTGAATTATTCGTAAATAAATCATCCTGACTGTTCGCTTATTCTCTTTATAAAATATTCGCTTTGCCTGCGACTCTGCAGCAATATTTTGTATTTATTTTATTATGTTTAAAATGATCATTACATCATTATTTGCCTGTCCTCATCCCACTTTAAGTGGGGTCGGCACAATATGTTCTTACTTTCCATAGTCTCCTGTCGGCCGTCATATCTGGACTCACTGCTTTCATACGCATATTCATATACACACAACTTCCATCATGACTTACATCCCTCCTCATGACATAACCAAACCAAGCTCCCAATCTTCTCTATCACTAGATGCAGCACAGTACTGCGCTTATAAGAGGCCTACGTCCAGTAGTTGACGTCGATAGGCTGAATGATGGTGATAGTATATATGCTTAAGAAAACAACATGTTTCACCAGCTTGGCCTAGTAGGTCAATTTCTCTCTTATTACGAAGATAGCTCGAACCCAGTGTGACATACATGAGATGATGATGGCCGTACCTAAGTCTTCCGAAAGAGGGGAAAACATAATTGGCACGCAGTACGCAGTATGGCAATCGCAGTGATTCTGTTTCAAGTGGTGACGAAGTAAGAATACAATTCACCCGGTTCTTATCTGTGGTTATCGTAAAAGACGAATAAGGGATTGTAATATGCAGATAATATTGTGAAGGAAGGTTAGTCTCATGAGAGGATCATCATTATGAGTGGTTCTTATGAATTTGCCAGTACACCATTCCGCAAACGCCACCTAGACCAGTTTTTTATGACTGGCACGGAAAATTAAAGGCGTTTGTGTATTCTTACGTTTTTTGCATATTAAATATAATAATCCCTTTATAAATATAGTTTCTGTGAGTACGAAATTTAATATACATATTTATTATACTCCGTATGGTAACGGAATAAGAATACAATTCACCACCCCCTCTCTTGCTTGGAAAAGGAAAACTCTAAATAACATCCTATACTAACACGTTTGACTAGTATGGAATAGTAGGTCAATTCCCCTGCTATAGTGGAGGAGGCTTGAGCCCAGCAGTGGGACGTATATGAGCCGACATGATGATGATGAGTATACTCATTTTTGTCCGCGGCTTCGGCCGCGTAGAAAGTAAATTTTCCAAAGTTGAACTATTATCCCAAAAGAACACATAACCGGGTTATGTGTTACGTGAAAGGGTCTATCTATCTGTCTGTCAATTTTCATCCAAATCTGTTCAGTAGTTTACTCGTGATTGTATAACAAACATCCAAACGTCTTCATAAACTTTCACATTTGTAATATTAGTAAGAAATAGGATTACATGTCGTACTCGCGGCAGCCTTATAAATGACTACGATTTGTCCTGTGCAAACATCGAATACAGAAATAGTACTAAAATACATTTACGATACTCAACGTTCACTCAACCAAAACAGTCAACAAGCAAAATATTCATGTACACTCAAAATAAAACAATTCACGCCAAGCTTATTGAAATAGTGCTTGCCACAGAACAATTCCACAACCACTTAACCCCGGGATCCCGTGAATCCCGAGGGTTGTCACGTCGGAAAACGCGTGTACCGTGAAACGTTACTAGAGATGAGCAACAAGTGAATCGAAGTGACTTTTGAACGCGTTAATAGTATACGGGTGACAAACCGATTAAGGTGATCTCATTGGTGGCAAATGAAGCATGTAATAAATGAAATGGCGTTTAAGTCTTCTCAACTTAAGATTAAATGTTTAAGTTTATACCTGTTTACAAGCTGTAAAACAGATTTGACAGTAAAATAATAGTATTTTCTTTTTCATAATTCATTATTTCAGTTGTTATATATCCAACTGTTGGGCTCAAAATTCCTCCACATTAGGAGGAAAATTGAAATCTTATACTACGCTGGTCAGACGTAGTATAGGGTTTTATTCGTGTTTTCATTCTTGTTCATTGCATATTATACCCCTTAGTCGCCTTATACGATATTCACGTTCTAGACAAGAAATTTTCTTTTTAACACGCTTGTGTTAACGTGGTTTGTCTGTAACGAAATCTTTGATGATTGTGTAATTTTCACAACCTTCTAAAAGTCAGATTATTTGAAAACTTTGCACTCTTATCAAAGACCGATGATAATGCATTAATTCAAATGGTTTATCCCGTCACCTCACCTCAATAGGATTAGCGATTTCTTTCTTATTCCTGACTGATTATTTGGCGTGACTCGATAGATGTCACTGTCCCTATTTTTTCCATCACACTTTTTTAGTTTATTTACTCACAAAAGTATGTTCTATTTTTAAACTACATACCTATTTTTTTATTTTAGCCGTTAACTACTCATACGAAATCATCATTATTGCCAGTATCAAGTGAATTTATTTCTTATAGTCCATAAAATATAGCATGATCTCTGTGAGAGCTGTTCCTAGTGCTGTCACGCGTACGATAAAGTCCGTAGTTTTGTATCGACAAAACTCTTTATTTTTATAATTGTGATTTTGAATATCTTTTTTGAATTTATTTCAAACAAAACTCATTATCATCATCATCATCATCATCTTACTCTTATCCCAATTACTTGGGGTCGACGCAATATGTCATCTGTTTTGACATATTGCAAAAAGTTTCGGCAATGACTTTTATGACCGGCCGCCTGCCTAACGTCAACCCTCCTTGGGAATGTAATCGTTGACCCAAATGGTACCAGATGGAGTTGGTCCGGGTCAATCTAGGGCTCTTAGTCGTCTTTTACGACACCCACGAGCAAAGCAAGGGTTGGTAGTATTCGAAGCCGCTACCACACAGCACATTTCAAACAAAACTGTTTTTTGACTATTTTAATTATTCAAAAGGCCAAGACAATCAAGGTCTAGGTCACTATTATCGTCATCACTGGAGCGTTCCTGCTAGAACATTTATCATTTTTTGCCAAAATAGGGACAGTCGTTAGATCAATCGATCAATTACGACTGTTTTATAATTAAGTATGTCTAGTTTATTGACAATAATGCGTACATAATAGTATCATTTACTCTGAGATAAAAAGTAGTTTTTTAATGTTTAATTGATTCAATTTATGTATTTTATAATGTAATGTCTGTTTTATTTGTAAAAAATATGTTGAAAGTGTTATATAGGTACAGTATTGAGTTTATTTTTTTTATAAATGGTTTAATAAAGATCGGTTATCGATTTACGTATATCGACTGTACCATCTCTTTTTTACTTTCAGTCCAGTATGATCTTGTGCGTGCGTAAGCGTAATTTATGTATAAAATGTTTACTAGGTATTACAGTACTTACGAGGTACATTTTAGGCATGAATATCAATATTTTTATATCTATACTAATATTATAAAGAGGTAAAATTTGTAAGTTTGTATGTAACGAATAAACTCAAAAAGTACTGGACCGATTTTAAAAATTCTTTCACCATTGGAAAGCTATAATATCAGGGAGTAACATAGGCTATATTTTATCCCGGTATTCCCACGGGAACGGGAACTACGCGCGTAAGGCGACTGAATCCGAAGCGAAGCGAGGGCGGATTGCTAGTTTATAATATATTGCAATTTAGTTGCAATAAAACTGGCACCAATTCCGTGTGGTGACGGAGTAAGAATACAAATCACCACTCCCTATCTTGCCCTTGGATGTCGTAAAAGACGACTAAGGGATATAGTGTGCATATAACATCTATGCAAGAGAAGGAAAACTTGAAATAAAACCCTATACCAACCTGTCTGACCAGCATGGTATAGTAAGGTCAATTTCTCTCCTATTGTGGAGGAGGCCCAACAGTGGGACGTATATGAGCTGAAATGATGAAATGATGAAAACTGGCACGAAAAGAATGAAAATATATTTGATACAAAATAAAATTGTAAACATGTCGCTCGTTTAAACTTACTTCGTTGGCTTCTTTGACATCTGTCACAGAGATCAACCTATATTTTATGGACTATAAGTTAATAAATTCATCGTCTGTCTATGAATAAAGTTGCCGTTTCAAATAAAGTTTAAGTAAGTTTATCTTACTAAAGGTTTTCATTCATAATTTTAATAGAACACGGAAACACGTAGTGTTTTTTCATATTAACTAACTTTATCACTTTTCTTGTATTATGTTACACAAAACTCCATCAAAATTATTTAATATATAACATGCTAAAACATAAAATATTAATTATGATATACTCGTAAAACCTCAACACGACATATTGACGTTGGCGTCAAAAAATAACAAAGGGTTTTTTTTAAATCTTTTACTTTTACTGGTCACAATTACAGAGTACACGTTTTTGAGTGCTTTTAGCAACAACCTAAATAGCTTGATAATAGATACCGTGTGATTTTACCTGGTACAGAACGGAATGCCGTCATAACCCTTCGGTCTGCTCGTCAAGACTACCCATGAACTGTCTCCTTTTATAAAAATACGAAGGGAAACATGGTAGGTCTTATACATGAGTAAAATTATTACAAAAATTTCTTAAATTGTTGACATAAAAAATCAATTACAAAATACTTCTAGCTGAATTTTATTTCAATAAAATAGACATTATTTACAATATGTGGCTTTCGCCCTTGCTGGCTGCCATTTGAAAGTGTGCAACTAGAAAAATTAAATTGCAAAACCGTTCCGTTTACAGTTCGTGCAAACGTGTGACATTCAAACCGCATAGTGCGCATTTGTTGTAAAAGAATCACAGCAACAAGTGCGAGCTATAAATTGGACGACACATTCTATGATGTAGAGCTAGTGATGTGACTTCGTGTCACGTCCGTCGGAACTCAATTCTAATGCAAATCGATTTTATCAAAATTGTATGTGATGATTGAATACGTGAGCTATAATTTTGCGTCAAGTAATTTGAATGATTTGTACATTTCGAATTCAAATAATATAATTATATTTAAGCAATTTATTCTATTTAAATTTTGTCGACTTTATTTTGCTAAACTCTTATTTGTTATAGTATAAAATATAACTTGGACTTGACGTGGAATAAAATGTCTGTTTTGTATTATATAAATAATCATATATTATGCCTTTTATATGTATGTTATAAGTAAATTTAAATAGAACAATATACATAACGGCCTAAGAATTTATTGCGCAGAGGTTCTACGCAATAAAAGGAAATGTCAAGATAATGTCTCATACCAACCCCTCTGACCAGCGTGATATAATAGGACAATTTCTTTTCTATTACGAAGGAGGCTGAACTCCGCAGTAGGAGTATATAAGCTGAGATGATGATGATTATGATTTGATTCTTACTTTCCCGATGTTAAAAAAACTTATTGTGTTCGTGTCTTTCGGTGACCATGAACGTAAAAAAACAATATAAATAGGTTAATTTTTTATTGAGATAAATTTTATTGCGAATATTGACGGTTCGTACCCGAAAAGGAAAAAATAACTTTATTTTTCTTGGCAACGATGGCAAACGAGCAAGCAGCACACCTAATGATAAGTGATACTGCCGCACATGAACCTTTGCAATACCAGGGGCACAGCCAGGCCATTGCCTACCATGAAGAAAATACTCTTCTTCTCGAATACTCTTCTTCTAGAAATTTTGTTTAAAGAAGGATATGTCATAGCACTCGGGAAACATAGCAGCTGGTAGTTCATTCCAGAACTTGCACGTACGTGAGAGAAATGATCGCTGGAAACGTATAGTTGAAGACCATAACGTTTCCAGGTGAAATAGATGAACCTTGCTACGATGTCGAGCGGTACGTTGATAGGATAGTGACCATGGTATCAAGTCAAACTACAAAATAATCGCTTATAAAAGAATATTAATTTATTTATTACGTATTTATTAAAAGAACAATAGTATCAGCTTATTAATGTCCACTGTTGGACATAGGCAAAGGGTTCGTTACTTCTTTATCAGTCATGTGAAGGAGGGATCTTGCCGTAATGGCCACGCTTTGCAAGCGGGATTTTTTTTTTTATGAGTGGGCTATGGTAAGCGCACGCGCGGTCCAGTCCGTCCAGGGCGATGAAAGGACGGCGCGCGGGCCCTTAACCCACCCGTACCCGCGTCACCTCGTTGTTGGGCCGACCACCGGAGCAGATGTGACTTGTCGTCAGTGGTCGGCCCGACGGAATACCCTTTCGGGTAACCTCACCTCTCACGTCCTGGGACGTCGGTCGCCGTCGCGCGGTTAGCCACACCGTGGGTGACGGACAATTCCCCGGTCCGATCTCCCACGGCCTCGGCTAGGGCGGCATTAGGTGCAGATACTCGCGCCTGCGCCGCCCGAGTCGTCGGCAGCGGAACGTGTCGCCGAATAGAAGCTCTACTCGCACTCGATCCGCCGCCTCCTTCCGTGAGATTACGGCCTCACAGAAGGCGGCGACCGCGTCCCAGTTACTGACGCTGTCGAGCATCTCCCTGGCGATGGTCGGCAGCGCCAGGTCAGCACCGATAATCGCGACGAGTTCACGGCGCTCCCCCTCCCTCCTGACAATCTTGTGCAGGTACTTCCCAAAACACCGGTACCCCGTAAGCACCTGCACCAGTCGGAAGGAAAGCATCCCGTGCGTCCGCTCCAACCACTTCGACGGTCCTGACATCGTACCGAAGACTCTCCAGCCGGACTGGCTCCAACGGCGTCGACCCGCCAGGCGGTGATCTCCTGCAGGGAGACCATACCGCCGCGGGCGCGCGTCTCCGACACCCGCCGATAAATGACGGCGAGCATCTCCGGCTCCAGGTCCCACGGGGGAGTTCCGGCCAGGAGGCACGCTGCCTCCGTCGACACCGTGCGGTAACCGCGTATGGCCCTGACCGCCATGACCCTCTGTGGTCGCCTCAAGAGGGCCCTCAGCCGGACGGTCAGGGACCCCGCCCACACCGGTGCGCCGTACAGAGCCATCGACCGGATCACCCCCGCGTACGGCACGTAGCGCTGGGTCCGTCCACATTCGGCATCAGCCGCGAAAGGGCGGACGCCGCGCCGACAAGCCGGGGAACTAGTCGATGGAGATGGAACCCCGGAACCAAAAATGCCCGTCGAGCACCAGGCCCAAGTACTTCCTGTGGGCCTGGATGCTGATGGTGACCGACTTCACGGTGATCGAAGCGCCGGCGGGAGGCCCGGCGGTACGGAGGCCATGGAACAAGGCAATTAGAGTAAGGCGTTATATTTACGTTTCTAAGAAGAGAGCTGCTGCTCGCTATCCCGTCGAACCCTTAGTCGATCTATACGACTCCCACGGGTAAGTCGTGATGATAATTGTATTCTTATCTCGTCGCCACAAGGTGAATTAATAATAATATTCGTATAATATAATATGACACATAGATATTGACGTAAAAGATGTGTCCTTTGTCCCACATAATAAAATTTACATTATGTATTAGTTATGTGTCTGAATAATTCATGTTTCATGTCGATATCCAGAATGTTCCACGAAATTTACATATTGTCTGTTTAAGACATGGAAAAAAAATAAACTTGTGTTTAATTTAAATAACGTGACAAAAAGTTTGTAGACTTGTATAAAATTTAGTTACTTTATAACATTTGTTAAATGAAGTTTAATGTTTTAGTACAGAAATTTTTGAAACTAAATATTAGTTTTTGAAAACTTTGCTTTAACAAAATAGTGACTGTTAATGCTTTTTAGATAAGTTCTTTTTCGATTTTGTTTTAAAATAACATTCTTTTTTTTATCAACATATATACTTGATTATCAGCCTTCTGCAAATATAAAAATTCAGCGTACCAATTAGCATAGGATTTCATCTCGAATTTGGCTTCTCTATTAGTGATGTTATTTATTTAAATGCCTTAATAAATATAGGATGCTATGTGGTAGCGTAATTCCGTGTGGTGACATAGTAGGAACATACATGTCGCAAAAGCTAACTCCATTTGAACAATTACATTCCTAAGGAGGGTTGACGTCAGGTGGCCGATCATAAAACTATTGCCAATAATTTTTGCAACATGTACGGAGGAGGAGTACGTATTGAGTTTACTATGATGGATGAATCATGATTATCCTAGTTATAGTAAAGAACGGTGCCTATTGTATTCTTCTTTTATCATCTATGGAAATAAAACATGCTTAGTAGAACAATAGTCTTCATCATCATCATCTCAGTTCATATACGTCCTATTACTATGCTCAAACCTCATTCGCAATAGGAAAGAAATTCACGCGGGTCAGTGTAGGACCTAAATAATAGTAGGTCCACACTATTGACAGTTGTCTTTCTACAGCCGTGGATCAATCCGTCCGGGGTAGTACCACACTAAGCAAAAAAATCGACATCTGAGTAGCGCGCTTCGTTCGGTGGGCAAGAGAGCCGGCAGCTCAACTTTCTGAGGGTGTTTGCGTGTGGTGGATTTTAGTGTTGCCTTTAGTATCACCGAACCTCGTTGCATGCATTCACACTCTCCTGACTTCCTTCGCAGTGGGCAGCAGCCTTGGAAAAATCCATGAGCGGCAGCAACACTTACCATCAGGTCATCAGGTGTACTGTTTGCCCGTTTGCCACCGTTTATAATAAAAAAAAGATGTATATCCAGGTCAGCTTTTAAAATATCCATTGGGAAATAAGTGGGGTGTAGAGACATATTGTTTTCTTAACCCATCGCCTCATGTAGAAGTATTTTTCATTAGGGTTTTAAACGAGATCCTGAAGATTGATTACGACATATTTAGTGTGGTGATAGACTAAGAACGTGATTTACAAATCCCTGTCTTGTTCGTGGGTATTTTAAAAGGCGACTAAGGTACATAATATGCATATCTATACAAGAGAAGGAAAACTCGAATTAAAACCCTAAACCAACACGTCTGAGCAATACGATACTTGCCAGTTTATCTTCTATTGTGGAGGAGGCCAGTCCAACGTGGAATTTATGTTGACTGGTCAAAGAACGTTATAATTCAGTTACAAAATGTAAACGATATTATATTTTTCATCAAAACATACATACGTATGTATGCTATAAAGAGCTTAACTGTCGACTTTTAATATATCGCGGATTACCCGGATACGCTCCAAAATCTGTTTTATTGCGGGATTATATTCCGTGCGCCATAACATCCCTTCATTTTCAATATTTATATTATTAAATTGTCCCGGGATATTTTAATAATCTTTTAGATATATAACAGAACACCTCTATGCTTGCGTTGACACTCGTAAAATTATTTTTGAACTGAGGGGTGAGATGTAAATCGACTATAAATATACGTTCAATTTTTGAGCTTTAAAGGCAAAGTATAAGAAATCATTTTGTAATATTGTTTTACGAAGAAATAATACAAATTATCTTTTTGTAGTTAAGGTCATATGCATCCCATTATTGGGCTCGGGTTTCCTCCATTTTGGGAGAGAAATTGACCTACTACACTATGCTGGTCAGATGTGTTGCCATAGGGTTTTGTTTCTAGTTTTCCTTCTCTTGCATAGACGTTGTATGACTATTATATTCCTTAGTTGTCTTTTATGACACCCACGGGCAAGAGGGGCAAGGGGTGGTAAAATGTATTCTTACTCTGTCACCACACAGAAAAAAAAACTTGATTGTTAGTAGCGATATAATTTTAGTTCGAACTAAACTTATCTGAAACCTGATATAGTATTCCAAACAATTTCTCTATATTTGTAGTGTTTTAGTCAGAACAGATTATATTTTCACAATTTTTCGTTCCTTGAGATCGGAACTGAGCCTTTTAACTCGACAAAAAGTGTCTATGTCCTTTCCTGTTACCTTAATGACATATACAAAATTGAAGTTGGTAGAGTAATTAGGGCGTATAATGTAATAAACAAAATCATATTCGCATTTACGATATTATTGACGGTTTTTATAAAAAATAACATCCTGCATATGGAACTAATCCTTATATTGCAGGGGGCATTACAAATACACAATTAACGGACACAAATTACACCCAGATGAAGAACAATAATTTGTGGATTGCATAAATTATCCTGTATAGGATACGAATGCGTGACACGTGGCACGGCAGGTCATTATGCATGGCATCTTAACCACTTCTATACACCGCCATCTACATATCAATACCTAGCATTATTAAAAAAAAACACGCAAGAAATCCAACCAAAACTAACAAATATTTGCCTATTTTAGCATCAATTTATACAAGAACTAAATTTATATTAGTTTAGGTATAAGTTTATAAAAACCGTCTACATTTTTCGTTTTGAAACAAAAACGTACCAGTCACCGTTCAAATCGGCGATCGTTCTTATAATTTGGCAACTTCTTGCCTGCAAAAATAACAGTAGGTACCTAAATTATTTATTAAATATGAATGGATGAACGGATTCCATGTGTTGACGGAGTAAGAATACAAATCGCCACCCCCTCTTTCTTGCTGGTAAGTATCGTAAAAAACGAGTAATGGATATAATACGCATATAATATCTATGCAAGAAAACTCGAAATAAACCGCTAAATCCAACATTTGACCAGTGTAGTATAGTAGGCCAATTTGCCTCCCTTTGCGGAGGAGGCTCGAGCCCAGTAGTAGGACGTATAAGAAGAGCAGTATGTTGACGCATGGATATAATTAAACCACTAAAGCTGTAGTGATAGACATGTGGTGTAATTGGCTATTCTATTCGGAGGTATCGCGAATCGCGAGGATATTACATATTACTATTTTAACGCTGAAATGTGGTGACAGAATAATAATACTATTCACCACCTCCTTTCATGCTCATGGGTGTCTTAGAAGACGACTAAGGGATATAATATTCATACAACCACTATGAAAGAAAAGGAAAAACGAAATAAAACCCTATACCAACCTGTCTGACAAGGGTCATTTAGTAGTTCAATTTCCCTCCTTTTGTGGAGGAAGCTCGAGCCCAGCAGTGGGATATGATATGGGTATATGACCTGTGATGAAATTTTATCAAAACTTTCAATTACAAGATGCTGACGATTTTTACTAAAAATAAATTTCTATTAAATTACTAGTTGTAAAACCTTTTACATTGGCCGACTTGAAACATAAAAACGTACAAGTCACCGTTTGGAACCTTAACTTTTTCCGGGTGAACGGAAAATTTAATTTTCTCTGGAAATTGGTATCCCGGGGCACGGCGGTGCTGCAATGAATCGAATTTACCCGATAAAACTCTTATAAATACCCATTGTTGTTAGAAGCGGTTGATAAAAATGATGACTCCGATGTTTATATAAAAATAACATTATTAACTTCTTCCTTTGTCGTATTGTTTCTCGTTTAAAAGTTTAAATCGGTTTAACAGAAAACATTTTCTCTGACAACTTTGAATCTTATTTTCTTTGTACTTTTTAAGCTTGTATTTTAAAACTTTCGACTTTCTAATATGAAGTAATGATAGGATTAAAATTTAAAAACGTCATCTTCTTTTTCTCCTTTCAATAGCATGTTTATGACACCGTTGTAAGAGAAGAACAATTCGACACAAAATAAGGTAGAAGTAAATTTTTCTTCCATTTTGGAGGAGGCAACAGTATCTAGTATTTGTATGGGTTGAAAATAAATAAAAATAAATCGACGTCTCAGTAGTAGCAATTTGTTACTACGCTTCGTTCGGTGAGTGAGAGAGCCGGCAGCACAAATTTCTGAGGGTGTTTGCGTGTGGTAGATTTTGGTGATGCCTATGGTATCACCGTACTTCATTGCACCCATTCATTCTCTCTTCACTTTCTTAATGGCAGGCAGCGGCGTAGCAAAGGTCAGTGAGCGGCAGCAACATTTACCATTAGGTGTGCTGTTTACTCGTCATGGTTTGCAATAAAAAAAGAATAACTTGTTTATTTAGGACTATTATAAAGTAGTACAGTGGACTATTGAGTACATAATATTGAACAGCCTTTTTTTTCTGTGGACTGTGGTTAGTGCACACGCCGTCCGCTCCATCCTGGGTGACGAAAGGGCGGCGTCCCATGACCCATCATATCTCCTCTCCTTCGCCAATGGGCCGACCACCGGTATCGAGTTCCTTGTCTTCCGTTGCCAGCCCGGTGATATTGAACAGTAGGCTATTCAATATTACCGGGCTGGCCATTATAGCCCCAAAACAGCTTAAATCACAAGTTTATAGAAAATTTACAATTCTAGTTGTATATTTCATAGCGCAAATTCAAATTACATATATGTCCTTAATATTTGTGTAAAGATTCTCTCTTTAAAAATATCATTTGAATATCATCATTCATCACCATTTCAGCTCATATACGTCCCACTGTTGGGCTCAAGCCACCTCCGCATTAGGAGGGAAATTAACCTTACTATACTATGCTGATCAGGCAGGTTGATATAGGGTTTTATTTCGAGTTTTGCTTCACTTGCATAGGTGGTATATGCATATTTTAACCCCTAGTCGTCTTTTACGACATCCAAGGTGTAGATAGGGAGCGGTGAATTGTATTCTTACTCCATCACCACACGGTCATTTGAATATACTAAAATAATAAAATATCATTTGAATATGCTTTGTCTAATATAATAAAATTGAACTATAATTTACAATATATGACCGCAATATAAACAAATAAATGAATCATAAAGGATATCTGCAGACACGCATAAATCTTAGCACCGATAAATCTCGCCTTGAACCCACCATTATCGATACTGTCGTAAATCACTTAAAGATATTTTAATTAAACATCCTCTATATATCAGTGAGATAGGCAACTCAGGGTTGCTATTACTGCGGCTAAACGGGATTCGGGCCAAAGTTACACACATTTACGTCGGACTACTTAAACGAATGTGCAACGATTTTGTTAAAGTTTATCCAACTGCAAATAAGACTTGAGTCTACGTACGTTTTTAAAGTAATTAAAATTTAGAACACGATAAGGACACTAATGTCCCTCAGTTAAACTGAGACACTGAAAGCTTAGGTAACCTCTAAGACAATATATAACTAACACAAAATCAATCACAATGTAACTTAATACTTTGGAACGGAAACGATACAGCGAAAACAATATACATAGAAGCCAAATGCATACTGTCGCGAGACACTATTGATACGTTGGACTTGGTAGCGAACCTTATATAATCGTATAATATACAGTCAATAATAGTAATATATTAATTACTGGCTCTGAAGCAATTAAAGAACGGGAAGGCACTGGGACATGAGATAATTACCACATTAAAAGCCCTACAGAATCTATTTAATTCTGTCATTTTCGGGAGCAACATGCCGGAGTCGTGGATCAGTGGTGCTATTTTTCAAGATGGGCGATAAAACACTCCTAAAGAATTACCATATCTGACCCATGTCATTATTTAGCCACATGTACAAATTGTCTTCAAGAGTCATTACAAACCGACTTGACGACTTCCAGTCGCCGGAACAAGCTGGACTTCCTATTAGATGCATTGATGACATCTTCAGATTTGCAAGAAACCATTGGATCTAAGTGACACAGGACCATTCTGAATGGCCTTCTCATGGGGAGGCCTTGATATCTATGGGATGGCTGTCAAATTGAATTGAAATTGTCCTGATTTACCACTCATCCTACGGTTTGGAATAGCGTTGTTTTTTAGGTTTAAAGGTATTATTTTCTACTTATACATAAGTTAGACTTAGGTTAATATTTTCTACTTGTATGTTTAGTTTGCTATAGTATTTGAATTTGTCATCCCACGGCGTGATACGGTCAAATTACAACCAGCCTGCCTCTGAAGTGACACTAAAGCAAACTAACATTCACAAACTGATTTGTAAATGCTGCCCGCCTTTTGGAGAGTTTATTAAGAAACGTTTATTATTAAGAATTCTTTGTTAATCAACACAGTAGGCTTTATTTCGGACAACATAAAGAAACGAGAAATGTAACACTACCACAGATCGGTTTTGAGACATCCATCCTGGGAATAGGATTGAGATTAATGACCGCTTAGTTCTCTCTTATTTAAACTGGCAACCCTGATTCAAGCCAAAAGGAAGAGGAGGGATAAAATTAATTTAATTTTAACTTGATAATATATCACGTAGACCGTCTCTTAATAATGGAATAATGTTTGCAATAGAATTCATTTACATTCTTATTAGCTTCGACGTGCTGATTAAAACCCTACGAATTGTTAATGAGAATGGAATTAATGCATACCTACTTACTTATTACGATCTTGTCAAAATGACGGTTTTTAATACAGGTTTGTACACTAACCTGTATTAAAAAGTTAGTAATTCGATTTTGATAATAATTATCAAATTCAAGTTAATTCTAAAACGTATCTGTATTTTATTTAATTGTTTTGTTTTTCCAATCAGCCAGTAATACAACCTATTATAAGCATAATTATAACAATTTTATCTTTCAAGTCATTGTCAAAAAGTTGACTTCTTTAATCAATAAACGACTTCATATTAAAGGATACAATTGTCTTTTTTAAGTAGAGTATGTTGATGTATACAAAAATGTATACAAATGCTGTGGGGTAGCTGTTTTGAATACCTTCAACCCTTACATTTTTCATGGGTGTCGTAAAAGACGATTAAGAGCTTTACATAGACCAAAACCAGCTCCATCTGCTCAACAATTTCGTTCCCAAGATGGGAATGAAATTGGGTTGGCATCGGCCATAAGGCTGGTCATAAAACGATGGCCCATACATTTTGAGTATGTTCTATGAAATTACATATTGAGTCGAAGTCAAATAATCGGGATAAAAGCAGCGTGATGATGATGTTGATATATACAAAAAAGTGAGCCGTCACTCAGGACGCCTGGCAGATGTGAAACATCAAAATGATTTTGTACAAGTATATATACATAAAAGAACAGATTACGACTGAACTGGAGCTCACTAGGTCGCGTTGTACAAATTTCTAAAACAGGTTATGGTTTCGTTACACAAATATACATATCCAAGCGTAGCGTTAACGCCACGCCAACGATCAGGTTCACCCTCGCCTATAGATGTTGCAGATCAAAAATAATAGTCACTGGTAGATACCATATAAAGTAATATATTTAATGTTATGTACGATTTTATGTTCATTGCAAACATTTGAAATGCTAAACAGTACAACTAAAATTTTACATAGATAGGTACGTATCTATATATAAATTTTGCTTTCTCTTGCATCGATATTATCTTCATACCCTTTAATCGCCTTTTACGATATCCGATAAGTAAGAGAGGGGTGATGAATTGTATTCTTACTCCGTCACCATACGGACATATATAAAGACTATAAGTAGATAAATCACGCAAAATTTCATAAGAGACAATATTTCATGGAAACGCTATATGAAAACAATAACATCAATATAACGATCAATATAAAAATGGCGTCTTCTCCCTCTCTTCTATTTAATTAACAGTTAAGGATACAATGCCAAAATTCACCATGCTAATGCATTTTCGTAGGCCTGATGACCAGTCCGCAACGCTAGATATTTCATTCAGCCGTCCAGACTATTCAAACTCCCTAGATTGCTATTCCAACCCCCTACCCCCATAGTGGGAGGGGGTAGACATACCCCCCCCCCCCTTTCGTCCGTGCCACGGCGCTTAATTTCCGCATCGTATAGTCATTAATTTGTAAAGTGATATTTGGTAGATATATGTTTGTTGATACAAAGTGTATTTTATTTACATTAAAAAGTGGATATTTAATGTGCAATATATGGAAAAATATAATAATAATAATAATGAGAGCTTTATCTAATTACACAAAGAATTTTTATAAAGATAAAAAATAAATTTTTAAAATAAAACCTAATTAACACTTGGTTGCTAGCTTTTTGAATAGTCATATTCTGATCTCAGGCATTTGCGAAAATCCTTTTTTGTTGCTGCAGTACATACATTCACGCCCCTTTCTCATATGGGTAGGCAGAGACCATTTTCCTCTATTTGCTACGATCTTGACATACCACTTTCGCCTCCTCCACATTCATTAATCTCCTCATGTATGTTCTTCGGTTTAGGGTACTTTTAACCTAGGGTACTTTCTTAAGAACGTTCCCGATTTGAACGAGGAACGTCCTGGTCTTGCCCCTTCCAACACTTCCATTCACATTCGCCCTATAAATTCTCCTTGTCAATCTCCTTTTATTCATTCTCTATTTCTCTATTCATTCTCTCTCTTTTTGTTCGTGAACTTACCTTCTATATGTTATTATTCTAAGCCTGTAATCGACTTTCTTCGACACAGCTTCCTTAGTAAAAAAAATTAGAATATTTGATCACGCTTAAAATAATATGATACCCGTTACGCATTATATGTTGTACATATTTTTATTTTTTTTTATAAGATACTAATATATGTATTAGTGTTCATAATAGCTATTAACATAAACCACTTCGTCAGACCACATCAAAGTTAGTGACTGCAACAAAAAGGCGGGAAGTTGTTTATCTGTGGGAGTTTGTCGCTCTTTTTGTATCTGCGCCCTCTGGTGGCAGGATTATAGCGGATTGCCGCTGTCACCGACGGATTTCTGTGAACTTTTTAATTACAACCATTGTGAAGTAAGTTTAAGACGACGGCGTAGAACTTTTTCTAATGAAACTTTGAATGTCCAGTGCTATTATTAGCAAGCGGTTAAGATTTAACTTTGATGCTAATGTATGTATGTTTTAGAACTGTAGTTTTGAAAATTATTGAGCTATTCCATTACACATCGTTTCCATATGGTGACGGACTAAGAATACAATTCACCAACAGCTATCGAGCCCGTGGGTATCGTAAAAACGAATAAAGGATATCTTGTGCCCGTGTGGCGACGGGCTGAGAATACATATGTCACCACCCCTTACTTGCCCGTGGGAGTCGTAAAAATCGGCTGAGGATTCACTAGGAGAGCAGGGCAGCAGCTCTCTCCTTGGAAACGTAAAACACTTATACTGCGATCGCCAACCCGCCTGCCAAGCGTGGCGATTACGAAAATATCCCCTGTTTTAAAAATGGCGTACATTAAAAAAATGGCCCCCAGTCACGGCGGTTCCGGTACTCTACGGGCTCATTTTGGTGGCGGGCCCAGTAGTGGTGGAGCGGGGGGTGCGAGGAATCTCCGGCAGCGATCCGGCTACCAACAAAAACGACCCTTGGACCTGGTAACACACAACATTCGGACACTCAGGACTGACGAGAGGGTCATCGAGCTGGAAGAGGAATTGAGCAAAATCCGCTGGGACATTGTAGGATTATCAGAAGTGTGAAGAGAGGGCGAGGGCACGCTAATCCTTCAGTCTGGAAACTTGCTCTTCTACCGGGAGGGCGATCACCCGTCCCACAGGTGGTATAGGGTTTATCGTTCGTAGGTCTCTCGTAGACAACGTGGAGAGGATCGAGAGTGTGTCGACAAGGATAGCGTACCTTATACTCAGAATTACCAAGAGGTATTCGCTGAAGGTTATACAGGTATACGCACCGACCTCGACATACTCCGACGACGAGGTGGAGGCATTTTACGAGGACATCTCGAAAGCCATACACACGTCCAAAACCCACTTCACGGTAGTCATGGCAGACTTTAACGCGAAAATAGGTAAAGGGAGTGATGATGAGTTGAGAGTGGGGAAACATGGATATGGACAGAGAAACCAGAGGGGCCAGAAACTGGCTGATTTTCTGGAGAAGGAAAGCTTCTTTATGATGAATTCCTTCTTCAGGAAGCAGCCACAAAGGAAATGGACCTGGATTAGCCCCGATGGTTCAACAAAAAACGAGATAGACTTCATCTTGTCAGACAAACGACAGATATTCAATGATGTCTCAGTGATCAGCAGGATTAAAACTGGGAGCGATCACCGGATGGTACGAGCCACATTGAATATCCACACAAAAGTCGAGCGGTCACGCTTGATGAAGTCTACACTCCGACTTACATCTGTCCAATACCAGAACCTCGAAGGCTTTCAACTCGAACAACATAATCGCTTCCAACGTCTGGACGAATGCGAATCTCCGAACGATATGAACAACAGGTTCGTGGAAACTGTCCACGCGGTTGGGTCGAAATTTTTCAAGGCTCACCGCGTTAATAGACCTAAAAAACTTTCTGACCAGACTCTCGAGCTCATGGGGCGGAGAAAAGAAATGACGGTGCAGTCTTCAGCCGATTGGTCCAAACATAGGCAGCTAAATAGGCAGATCTCCAGGTCTGTGCGTCGCGATATTCGCTGATTTAATACGCTCCGTATTAAAGAAGCGATAGAGCGGAATCGTGGCTCAAAAGTGTTCGCACAAGATCTGTCTATTGGGCAAAGCCAAATGACTAAGCTGAAGACCAACGATGGCACTGTTATTTCATCCCAAAGTGAGATCTTGGGAAAGGTCGAAAGGTTCTATGGACAGTTATGCAAATCATCCCGAAATCCTATTGTCGGCTTGGTCCAAGATCCCAGATCCAAGCTAACTCGGCACTATACCGAAGAAATCCCGGACATCAGCTTGTACGAGATCAGAATGGCTCTCAAACAACTACGTAACGGGAAGGCACCGGGAGATGACGGAATTACGGCAGAGCTTCTGAAGGCGGGCGGCAAGCCAGTCTTAATAGCCCTTCAAAAGCTATTTAATTCCGTTATCCTCGGGGGCGACGTTCCAGAGTCGTGGACTAGAAGTGTGGTGGTGCTATTCTTCAAGAAGGGTGACAAAGCTCTTCTAAAGAACTACAGACCCATCTCACTCCTGAGCCATGTTTATAAGTTGTTCTCGAGGGTCATTACCAATCGACTCTCGCGCAAGCTCGATGACTTCCAGCCGCCCGAACAAGCCGGCTTCCGAAAAGGCTATAGCACCATAGACTATATCCTCACGCTTCGGCAGATTATACAAAAGACCGAGGAGTATAATCGGCCCCTGTGCTTAGCGTTTGTGGACTATGAGAAAGCCTTTGATTCAACTTGGGCGGTGCTGCAGTCCCTTCAGCGGTGCCAAATCGACTATCGCTATATCGCAGTGCTGAAGTGTTTGTATAGGAACGCTACAATGTCAGTCCGTATCCGGGATAAGAGTACGAAACCGATTCAGTTGCAGAAAGGCGTGAGACAGGGAGATGTCATCTCTCCGAAACTGTTCACCACTGCACTGGAAGATGTCTTCAAGCTCTTAGACTGGACTGGACTCGGCATCAACATTAACGGCGAATACATCACTCACCTTCGATTTGCGGACGATATAGTCGTTATGACAGAATCCATGGAGGACCTTGGCACAATGCTCAATAATCTCAGCAGGGTATCCCAACTAGTGGGTTTACGAATGAACATGGACAAGACGAAAGTCATGTCAAATACCAATGTCATTCCTGTACCGGTCCTAGTTGGCAATGCGATTCTTGAAGTTGTCGATCACTATGTTTACCTAGGACAAACAGTCCAGTTAGGTAGATCCAATTTCGAGAAAGAGATCAGCCGACGAATCCAACTCGGTTGGGCAGCGTTCGGGAAACTTAAGAGGATCTTCTCGTCCAACATACCTCAGTATCTGAAAACACAGTTCTTTGACCAGTGTGTGTTACCAGTGATGACTTACGGCACGGAAACGTGGTCCCTAAATGTAGGCCTCATATCAAGGCTCAAAGTCGCTCAGCGTGCTATGGAGCGGGCTATGCTCGGGATTTCTCTGCGAGATAGAATCCGGAATACGGAAATCCGCTGAAGAACGGGTGTAACCGACATAGCACGAAGAATTAGCACGCTGAAGTGGCAATGGGCAGGCCACATCGCTCGACGAACCGACAACCGCTGGGGAAGAAAGGTTCTCGAGTGGCGACCACGTATCGGACGACGCAGTGTAAGACGCCCCCCCACTAGGTGGACCGATGACCTAGTGAAGGTGGATGCAGGCGGCACAGGACCGCTCATTGTGGCGCAACATGAGGGAGGCCTACGTCCAGCAGTGGACGGCGATAGGCTGAAATGATGAATGATGATGATGTGCATATAACAACTGTAAAAGAAAAGGAAAACTCGAAATAAACCTTGACCGTCTGACCAGCGTGGTATAATTAACATAGTGACTTAATAAAATCGTCTTATAAACAAGTAATAGGATAGTACGTAAGTTCAAATATACGTAGTAGTATCTAAACTGCCAATATGGTTCGTTACTGCACATTGTCGAACGCAAATTGTAGCAGTTCGCAATGTTTACACAGAAAACTGAGACACGGCCGTGCATAAATTGCAGAGCTCTACATAATTAAAAATCAACATTTACATTCAATTCAATCTTCGTTGCTACGTCTACGTCACGGCTACGAGGCTCCTCCTTCGTCCTCCATTTTATTTTTGTATGTATACTAATGTTTATTCTACATAAATGATTGGGAAATATACTTAATATCTTTGATAGATTCTGTAATATAGATTAATTATAATTAACATTTTTATTAAATTATTAGAATGGTTTATTTACAAATTTGTATACAATAATGATTTCTGATGTTTAAGCGAGTGTCACAATGAGTACATTGTAAATAAAACTATTTTTATGGATTTTGTCACGTTTGTATTTTTAATTTTTGATTGCCCAAAGTTTTGAATATTTTACAGCGTTCATGCTCACGGACGGACTAAGATGTCTCATGTCCAACCAGTCATCGTTATTACAGATATTTATAATTATCTACCCGCTACAGAAATTAGTTATATCTGTAGTTTTATTTGCAATACTCACCTGAACATCAGAAATCAACCTCGATACTGTTTTTGAGTCTTATAAAAATTATTAATACCTTCAACTGTGTCAGTTTCACCTTGAATCGTTTAGTCAATCATATGAGTATATACAGACGGTCGTAAAACTGAACCATTATGCCCGCACTCTATACTTCTAAAAGATTCCGTGTGGTGATGGAATAAGAATACAATTCAGCACTCCCTATCTTGCCCGTGGATGTCGTAAAAGACGACCAAGGGATATAATATGCACATAACATATTAGCAAGCATCATCTCAAAGCAAGAGAAGGAAAATTCAAAATGAAATCCTATACCAACATGTCTGACCAGCATGGTATAGTAGGTCAAATGCCTTTCCATTGTGGAGGAGGAGGACGTACATATATGGGCTGCGATGATGATGAAAAGACTGAAAAGGAAAGTATACTGCGTTTTCTCTACATATTATTTTCAATATTCCGTGTTTGTTTTTGCGTCTTTAGTTCATAATAAAAATGGCTGATATAAATATTCTATTTTATTGTAAATGAAATTCTGATAGAATTGGGACGGTGGGAAAGTTCCGCTAGTGTTTGAAAATGTAATAGTTCTCTACTTGATATTCTTATCACGTCCTTCGCTATTAGGTATGATATAGTTCCTACGAGTAGGTATATGGTTGCCTGATGTCAGGGAATCGATTCCGATGGCCCGCTCAATTGGTGGGAAAAGATGATATAGGCTTTCACGCTTTTAATTTTTATGGACTATGGTACAGACGCACGCCGTCCAACCTGTCGGAGGAAATGGCGGTGCATGTTTCCATATCCCGCCGTAATCCCTCCCCTTAGACATTGGGTCGACCACTGGTACCGAATCGTTGACGTCCATGGCCAGCGCGGCGGGGTACCCTTTCGGGTACCCTACTTCACGACACCCCACGGGACGTCGGCCTCACACGGTCAGCCTCTCTGCGGGTGATGGAATATACGTCGGTCACACACTTCGAATGTGTGCTACGCTGTGACCTCGTCGCAATCGCAGTGGTGACAGGACGGTGTGCTCTCCCTCCTCACTTTGCTCTCCCTCCTAACCTGTATTCCTACGGAATGGAATCTACGCGGATGAAAACACGGGAATTTGCTAGGATGTCATAAACTAAACAAAAAAAAAAAATAACAAAGTCACAAGTTCTATAATTATTGTTTGGATTATGACGGTAGAAATATCCAGTGAAAACCTAGTAAGTTCCTATATTTATAGGAATTTATATAACATTTTCCACGTCGTTACGTCACTTGAAACTCAATTAAGGCCTTTAGCTTTGCTTCCTAAAATAGAATATGGCTGTAATAACATACTTGAAGGTGTTACTGCTAATAATACTTAAGATCATGTAATAAAACTATTTTTAACAATTTCATCGCGTTTAAATAAAATTTTTACTATCTCTACTTTTCGAATACTTTTCAGCATTCACGCTCTTAGCCGAGGCCGCGGGTGACTGGACCGGAGAATTAGTCCGCCACCCGCCGAGAGGCCGACCGCGTGAGGAAAGACCGACGTCCTCCCCGAGGGGGGGACGTCGGTCGATGGGAGGATACTCCTCAGGGGGTATTCCGTCGAGTCGTCCACCGACGACAAGTCACCCTGCTCCGGTGGTCGGTCCAACGAAGAAGACGACGTGTTGCGGGTGGGGTTACGGGTGTGTCTGCTTACGCCCCTCTGTCGCCCCGGACGGAGTGGTGCGAGGAGTGCACCAACCGTAACCCACCCCCAAAAAAAAAGCGTTCACGGGTGGATGAAACTTCAAGAAATAGTATAAACAAAATTAAAATGCAATAAAATCTATAAAAATAGTTAATATCATACCAGCGGCATGAACTCACTTCGTTTCGGTTTAGTTTATCTTTAAAATCTTCGAATTTTCTCTACTATAAAATCCATGTGTAAACTTATAAACTTTTCACTTGAATCTATTGACAAAAACGCTTTAAAATCCTTTGCCTAGTTTAAAAGATCCAAACAAACAAGGTGCGGTAGCGACTTTGTTTTATCTATACAAATAAATAAAATTGTGGTGTCTGTTTTTAGGCATAGCTATTGCGTAAATAACCGTATGAGAATGAAAAATATCTATTATTTTTCGACATTACAAAGAGACATCTAAATTTTCTTTATTTGTATAGATTATGCTTGAAAATAAAAACAAAACTTGTCCTACGCCTCGACAAAACAGTTATAATTAAATTTCCTTTGAAAACAAGCAAACTAAAAGATCGCTTGATATCGAAACAAGCTTCTTTGTTGCGGCGGTCAAGTTTACAACAGAATTGCATCTGAAATGTTTACTCATCCATATTAAAATTGAATAGAAAAGTGCTCTGCATTATGCATTTGCTCCTGACTTGTGTGTAACACGCCAGATCGATCCAAAAATAGATTAAATGAAATACTGTAGAGACCACAATATGACATTAAGTGTCAACTAGTTGAGCAAGTCATCTTCATGTGATCGTTATATTCAAAAATATCGCTTTCCATCATTCTATTCTAACTGTTCAGTGTAAGCCTGCAACTGCCATCTTAGTCTAACATCGCTAGTTCAGACAAAAAAAAAAAATATTAGTCTACCGACGTTCCCTATTGGACATAGGCCTCCTGAGGAAGGAAGTCGTCTCGTCTCAGCTCATATACGTCCCATTATAAAGCTCGAACCTCCTCCATATTAGAAGGGAAATTTGACCTACTATACCACGCTGGTTGGATGGGTTGGTATATAGTTTTCTTTCGAGTGTTCCTTCTCTTGGTTAGATGTTATATGCATATTTAATCCCTTAGTCGTCTTTTACGACACCCATGGGCAAGAGAGGAGGTGGTGTTCTTACACCGTCACCACATGGAGGAAGGAAGTATTTAGCCATAATCCGATTACTTGGCTTGAAGATCGCAGTTCTTGTTATAAGTTTTCTGGAAGTGCGCTGCTGGCTCTGATCCTAAGCATTTTTGACTCCCAGGGGAAAGTAAAGCGTAGCAACGCATTGTATACTTAATCCGTTACTATGTACGATATTTGCAACCACTCTTTTTAAAGTCTTTTCAATAGCAATTTCAATTTTCAATTGGCTCAGGTGCTGATCTTAAGCGCTATTCGATTTTGTTTTCTTTAACGTAAAAATACACCCAAAGAATCGCAATTACAATGTTTATTTGTTTTTTATCTATTTTAATTGATTTATAATATTTTACAAAACAATTAAAAAATTATACCAACGCATAATTTAACGGCAATGTCATAGAAATTTCACTTGTTGATCATATATATTACATTTCTTATGACAGGTTATCATAGCGATAACGCTAAAGACACTGACGCGTATAATGAATAGAGCTATACATACTGCAAGAGCTTTCTTTGCGTTATATATGTACGTCGGACGGGCTCTTGAAGTTAAATGCAATGCATGCAATAAACCAACCTGCAACTAAAATAATATTATATGTTAACGAATTACCCTGCAATAACATCCAATCTTAAGTAATGTTTAACAAACGCTGATCGATATATTTTGCCTAAAAGATATTGTGTAGCTTAACACTTTCGTAGAACAAACATTATTTCCGAACGATAAAGTAGAAAACTTTAACAAATCTATTTGAAGCAAAAGAAACTAACAAAGCTATAAAAGCGAAATAATAGTTATGGAAATAGTCTTTCATTTTCCACGAAAGAAAACTACGCGAAACTACCGACAATATGAATGAAACTATAATATTAGAAAAGTTTCGTCTCGGGAAATGAGAAAACGTTGTACGAACTCGTTCGTCTAATACACGTAGTTATAAACTTGTTCAATATAATATCGAGTGGCGGGACATGCTTTCTCGCTCGCACCCACTGCAGCGCTGATACTACCCTCGTTTAATTGCATATTCAGCTGAATAATGCCAGCACCCTATAGATATATAATCAACTATACGTATGTATTTCAGAGACGTGTAAATATAACCGACTATATAAATAAATTACTTCTTTCTTATTCAAATTCATGGCCACAATACCATTTTACATTGACCTCGATTTGAAAAATTGTTAGTTGTTTTTAAACGAAACCGGTTTTGAAAAAGTTTTATAGAATGTTATTTCCGAACGATCAATGTCAGTTTTTATGATATAAACGTACCAGTATCGCAATCTGCCTTCATTTCTCTCGATTATATCAATATTAGATTCTTCGATCGTGTCAATATTGAAACGAGTAAATGAAAATGTAAAAATTGTTGTGAATTTTCGTTTGCCGTGTTATTAGTCACTGAATACTTATAAAATTATTACTGTATAAGGAAGTAGGCTAGTATATAGAATAAGCGATTGTTATGGTAATGCGGGCTGCAATAGACGGAGGAGCGATGAAATATTGGCCTCTTTTGCATAAGCGCCGCAATGTTACTCCAGTGAAACGCTTCTACGATGTGCTACGCTGCTACGAACGGAACTCGTAGACATCTAATTGCTCATTAACTATGACGCTAATGAAAACAAATTTGTCGTATAAAATATATATATATTTTTGGTACACAATAAATTCAACTCCAATTTTACTTAATGGTTATTCGCTGAGATTTAACCATTGTTTATCAAATAAACGGTCGGGGAAATTTAATAGCGTTCGTAATTAAAACGAGACTTTTGAATTTATTTTCCTTATAGTCTCAACGACGATGAATTAAAACACTCCAGGATGAAGTACTCTTTTTTTCTATTTTTGATTTATGTGGCAATAGTAAGTGTCAACTGCTAAGCGTCAACTGCTAAGCTCGTGTGCTTGGTGAAAATCCAATTACTTTAAATGTGTCTCATTAGGAAAAAACACGTCCAGTGTGTGGGAATTATTTGAAATAATTAAAATTTTGTAGTTTCTTTCCCTTTACATCCTCTTATTTTAATAGCCGTACATCCTAATTAATGAGATAGAAATTAATAGGTATACTATATCACGGTTGCCAGACGAAATGACACAGGGTTTCATTCTGAGATTTCTCTTAATGTGCAAAATCTTTCCTGCAATTTCGTGACAAGTGGCGGCAATTTATAACATTTGAAATTACTCTTTACTAATGGAAAACCAACGAAAATTAATTGCAAAATAGCAGAGCCAAAGTAGTCATTAACATTATAAAAAATATTTGGTGTTACTTGAAAATATCCGTGTGGTGACGGAGTAAGAATACAATTCACCTTTCTTGCCTGTAGATAAAAGACGACTAAGGGATTAAAATATCCAGACAACATTTGTGCAAGAAAATGCAAGAGAAGGAAGACTCGAAACAAAACCCTTTCCCTCCCATTGTTGAGGAGGCTCCCGCCCAGCAGTGGGAACTTTATGAGCTGTAGTGATAATAATGATTATGTTAAATCATTAATCGTATCAAAGAATAATCATTTTTAATGTAAATTGAATTTTTAAACTCGCATCTCTCTAACGATGGTCGGCAGCGTCAGATCGCCACCGATGATCGCGACGAGTTCACGGTGCTGCTCAGCCTACACGGCACACACCTCGAGTGTGTGTTGCGCCGTGTCCTCGTCGCAATCTTTTTACAAATAGGACTAGAAATATTTCCAAATGAGAAAGAGGCTTTAGTTACAGTGTTAGTGAAATGCAAATTGCCTCACTGTATATTCTTCTGCTTTCAAGTACACACTTAGAAGCTTTAATACCATACTTACAACAAACACACAGCCACAACATTATTTTATTATGTCATAAATTTTCATATAGAGTATTTAACTCCATGCCAAGATTTCTTAAATAATTTTTTTTCTTAAATTCGGCAATAAATATCAGGAAGCTCGCCATAAAATTTACGTAATGGTGGATGATATACCTACATGTCTATTCTGTTCTGTTTAGGAGGAATTTACATTACGACGATTTCTTTTAACACTCGATCACCGTACAATTTTTTTTTCCGCGGGTGACGTGACCGGGGAATTAGTCCGTCACCCGCCGAGAGGTCAACTGCGTGAGAAAAGACCGAGGTCCTCCCCGAGGAGGGGACGTCGGTCGATGGGAGGGTACCCCAAATAGGGGGTATTCCGTCGGGCCGACCACTGACGTCAAGTCACCCTGCTCCGGTGGTCGGCCCAACGACGAAGGCGACGTGCATCGCGGGTGGGTTGCGGGTGTGCGTGCTTACGCCCCTCTGTCGCCCCGGACGGAGTGGTGCGAGGAGTGCGCCGACAGCAACCCACGCCAAAAAAAAAAATCATACAATTTTTAGAAACTCTACACGATTAATATTAGAATACGTATGTATTCTAATATTTTATGAGTCTGGTTCGAGCAACATAATAGAAGGATATTTGACTTACCGTATCAAGCTAGTCACACCGGTTGGTGTAGAGTTTTATTTCGGATATTCCTTTTCATGCATAGATTTTATATGCATATCCTCCCTCAGTCGTCTTTTACGTGGTGGCGGAGGTGTGGTGTATTCTTACTCCATCACCACACGCAACTGGTGTTATATGACGATAAAACGAACTATAACATAGCAGCAATTATATGTATTTATTTTTTTCTTAAAAATAGTATACGCATTAGTAAAGACTTGCATCTCGTAGGGCTTTACTAATACACAATGAACGGACACAATATATCATACGGATCTAGAAGAACGGGTATAACTGACATAGCCCGAAGAGTAGAACGGTGGTGGCGACCACGAATCGGATGGCGCAACGTCGGACGACCCCCTACTAGGTGGACTGACAACAAATTGAAAATCGTAGGTCACTTTCATGAGGAGGTCTGCGTCCAGCAGTGGACGTCTACAGGCTGATGGTTTGATGAATGGAACAAACCATCAATTAATGGCCATTAATGGCGACTGCACCAAATATAAATGTAGCCGTGCAGCTCTCTTCCTTTTGATTAGTCTGTTTATCTTCAGTGCACCTTTCGTTGAATTATACTTGCAGATCGTTTCCCTTGAGTGCCGTTTTAACACTTTCAGGACATCATATGCGAAAGATCTTATTGCAGGCCAGAAATAGTGGCTCTACCTGAAGTAATTCTGCAACTAGCACCCAGCTTACTATAAATAACTCTCTCTCTCTCTTTATCTATGTCGTCTCAATAAAAATAAAATTGTCAAGGTAGAAGAAAAAAGTATGGCATCCTGCATAAATTCTGCTGTACTTATGTGAATCATATCATCTACTTTGCTTTATCTCTATCTGACGAATTCAGTTAAAGTTGGATGTTTTCATATATAGGCAGTCATAATTTAACATGGATATATATTAGCCCAATACTTGGGGATGGCGCTGCATATCTTCTTCATTTATATATTGTATAGTATAAATAGAGTAAAATATACTATTTGGTGTACTTTTATAATGAATTATTTCCTAACGTTAAATGAAATTGGACCAAGACAATTGGGCGACTTATCAATGACTATAGCGGTTATTGCAGAATTTTGAGTTAGCATACTCATACTTTAACTAATATAGTGGCTCTTTTGTTAATAATGAGAGCCTTCAATCATAAATGAATGGGGCTGGGATGTTAAGTATTTGACTAATACACCTAATTATAGCCATCATGTCATAAGTCCTTTTTTTTTTTTTTTTTTTCTGTGTATTTAGCTGTTGGTCGCAGATGACCTTGACAGCTTAACGCGGGCAATGGGCGAGCGGAAGGCTCTCAACCCGGTAAATGTCATAAGTCCATCACGTTTTTTAAAAATTCAATTCGTGTATTATAATTCTTTTTTTTTTTATTATAATTCTATTTGACATTGAAAATACGAAAGGAACTGATACGTTGAAAAGTCATCTGCGCTTATCGAAAATCGTTTTAGTGTTAGTTTGAAAGTTTGCTCGGTGCATAGATATTTTGTTCCTGACGAAACTAAAATCAAAACTAACTGACGTTTACGTTCGAAGCAACTCTCTCTTGGTGCAGAATATACAATTTCATTTGCAGGTTTATAATTTTGTTCTTATAAATGAACAGTTTTAACTATTGAATAATTGTAACAGAACGGTATTGTCAGTTAAATGTCTAACTAGCAACAGGAAAGACAGGGACGGCTTTATCTGATAGCAAGACACAGGTTGAGGAAAAGAAAGATTCAAATACCTACATGACTTAACTACTTAATATATATGTACTCGATATAGCAATAAAACAAATTATTTGTACAAATTTTACTGGAATTGATAAATAATCTTTATAATAACAAACTTTTATTGATCTTATATGTATAAGTATCTTAATAACGTCTTTATAACTTTAATAATGGCGCCAAAGAATTTCATAAGCGCAACACTTATTAAATTTTTACAACCTTTGTATACAAGACTTGTAAAACAACCTATTAAAGCTCAAGCTCAACTCGGCGTATATCTAAAATTTGTAATTTGTTTATCAAACGTCTACTCTACGTATAGTAAGATGTGTATGGGGAATGCGCGGGTGGAGCGGGCGGTATGAGGAGACGGGCAGCGCGCTTGCCGCGCTCGTTCCGTCACACGGGCAGCAGTCACGTGCGACGACGCCGGTTCACAACGCGCTTTACGTAACATATCGATTCCCGCTGCAACAATCGATCGCCGATCGTCCGATGCACGTCACTACAAGTCGGTTTCCCGCGCAAATTTAATTTTGACTTTATAGAACACGTCGTGTGTGTTGTGTTTTTATTTATTTATTTTTTTACTTTGTGACGCGACCTTGGATTTTACTATCTGGCTGAAGGTTTTACGGAAGAGTTTCAAGGTAGGTTTCACTTATTGTTCTGTGAACATGTGTGTAATAATATAGATATGATGGGAAAATAAAACCGGTTCGATTGCGCTAAATCGCTTTAGTTAAAAGGTCAATACTCCGGGTGGCACGCGAGTAAGACGCCGATGAATGTGGAAGTGGAGCGATGCTTGTGCTTGCTGGACTGCCTCTAGTCGATCATACATAGCATGACGGACGTCTTGTGCATTGAATACAGCACTTGCAAGACACGAGTCTTTACAACGAGTTTTCATAATATTATTACTTACTCTAATAATATTTTCCAATTACATAAAGTAATATATTATAAATAATTACTGTTAAAAATTAACTTCATTGTGGAGATTGATATTTGATCATATTTTAATTAACGACTGCACCATCAGGCCACTTATTTAAAAGTTTCTGTCATAAATTTATTCTCTATAGAGAAAAAATATAATAATGTTAAGTAATTTTTATTTCTAGTTTATTTATTACATAGAGCACTTATTATATAAGTAATATTATAGGATCTTAATTACGAGAATATAACCTTGAATAAAATAATTATATATCGTCCAAAAATATTTTTGTGAAAGCATATTTGTTTTTAATATATAAAGACATATATCTTAATTTGTATAAAAAAAATGAGTAGTGCGGTTGAAGAATTAACAGCATCTCCCGTACTTCTTCTCCACATATTTGAGTATATTTATTTATTTTTATTTTATTAATAGAACATACTATCCAATCCTCATAAAAATAATGATTAGTAGTAATGTCTTAGAGTCAAAAGTATGTACTATTGGTATAATTTTTAGTTCTAATTTGTCTTTTATTAAAATCAGTGTTTTTTTTTTTAAAGTAGATTAAGAAATTTATCTAAAACAAGCAGCTAGTGGAACAGAATATTTAAGTATAGGTACTACAAAATACCACCCACAGCGTTTCCAACGTAAGTTCGATTATGCTCTATAAAACACTAAACATGATCCTGAAGACACATGATAATTAATAATTTAAATAAAAGTAACCCTCGAGCTTAGAATAATAACATATAGAAGGTAAGTCTGCGCACAAAAAGTGAAGCATTTCAATTGGAGCTTAATGGAGCTTACGCCGGAACCGTTCCGCAATGTACAAGTCATTGTACGGCACGTACGTACGCAACTCTTAAAAAATAAATAGGTAATTATGACGGTTTGTGTATTCAAATGTTGTGTGTGTGTCATAACACATTTGTAAAACTTAAAAAGGTTTTTAACGTCACTTTTGAAAGTATTTCGAGGATTTATGTTAATAAAAACAAAATTTGATTTCATAATTTGTATAGTGGTGTGCGTGTGTACGTGTGTAATCGTCTGCGCGCCATTAGTATTTTTAGATTCAAATTTCAAACCTTCGAAGTATTGACATTATCCTTCTATACGTTATTATTCTAAGCCCTCGAGTCACTATTTTACTTTCAACTGTCGCCATCTTAAAATTAGTAAGAAGACGTTGAATGCAAGTGATACAGAACTGTTCTGAGTGTCATTCTCCTGTAGAGTTCTATGTTCAGTAGTGAACGTCCACATGCTTATGAAAACATAGATGAGCTGATGGGGTAGAAATAAAATTATAATAATTTCGTATTTACATTAAAGGAATAACAAATTTAGCATTGTTACTTAATGAAAATAAAAAGGAACGTTAGTTATAAGAAAAAATAAAACACGATTAATACTAATTTCGTTTTGATGTAAATCCAATAACGATATAGGAACTATCCCAATATAAAAAAGATATTACGTTTTGATACAATATGCTATACAATAATGTTCATATAAAAACACCATCTTGCTTTTTTATTATTAACTAGCAACCCGCCCTCGCTTCGGTTATAGGTTATAGTCGTTTTACCCGTGTAGTTCCTGTTCCCGTGGGAATACCGGGATAAAATATAGCCTAGTTTACGCCCTGATATTATAGCTTTCCATTGGTGAAAGAATTTTGGAAATCGGTCCAGCCGTTTTGAAGATTACCCGGAACAAACAGACAGACAGACAGACAAAAATTTTTTAATTGCTATTTTAGGCATAGGTGTCGTGCAAATAACCGTGTGAGCGTGAAAAAAGCCTATTATTTTGACATTACAAACAGACACTCCAATTTTATTTATTGGTATAGACTAGCAACCCGCCCTCTCTTCGCTTCGGTTATAGTCGTTTTACCCGCGTAGATCCCGTTCCCGTGGGAATACCGGGATAAAATATAGCCTAGCTTATGCCCTGATATTATATCTTTCCATTGGTGAAAGAATTTTTGAAATCGGTTCAGCCGTTTTGAAGATTACCCGGAACAAACAGACAAACAGACAGACAGACAAAAAATTTTTAATCGCTATTTTAGGCATAGGTGTCGTGCAAATAAATGTGAGCATGAAAAAAGCCTATTATTTTGACATTACAAACAGACACTCCAATTTTATTTATTGGTATAGATGGTGGCAAACGAGCAAACAACACCTAATGATAAGTGATACTGCCGCTCATAGACCTTTGCTAGGCCGCAGCCTACCGTGAAGGTGATATTAAAGGCTTCTCCAAAACTCACCAGTCGCGAACACCCGTGAAAGAAAGTTCGTGTTGTCGTCTCTTTAGCTCATCGAACGAAGTGCAGTAACAAATTGCTATTATTCAGGCGTCAATTTTCTGCAAGAATATGGTACTGCCCTGGACAGGCCGGCTCATGACTGACAGCTGTCGACAGTGTGGTCCTACCATATAATATGTCTGATAGGAGGTTAAAATTTGGCTTGATGCCAGTAAGCAACTTAATAAATATAGACCAAGCCAACAGTGGATTATCGGGCCGCTACCCTGTTATTTGGACTGCTATACGAATCCCACTGCTGGGCTCGAGCCTCCTCCACGTTAGGAGATCAATTTCACTTACAATACCAGTGTAATCAGACGTGGTGTAGAGTTTTACTTCTAACTAGCAACCCGCCCTCGCTTCGCTTCGGTTTTAGTCGTTTTACCCGTGTAGTTCCCGTTCCCGTGGGAATACTGGGATAAAATATAGCCTAGTTTACGCCCTGATATTATAGCTTTCCATTGGTGAAAGAATTTTTGAAATCGGTCCAGCCGTTTTAAAGATTACCCGGAACAAACAGACAGACAGACAAAAATTTTTTAATTGCTATTTTAGGCATAGGTGTCGTGCAAATAACCGTATGAGCATGAAAAAAGCCTATTATTTTGACATTACAAACAGACACTCCAATTTTATTTATTGGTATAGACTAGCAACCCGCCCTCGCTTCGCTTCGGCTTTAGTCGTTTTACCCGCGTAGTTCCCGTTCCCGTGGGCATACTGGGATAAAATATAGCCTAGTTTACGCCCTGATATTATAGCTTTCCATTGGTGAAAGAATTTTTGAAATCGGTCCTGCCGTTTTTAGATTACCCGGACCAAACAGACAGACATAAATTTTTTAATCTGTATTTTAGGCATAGGTGTCGTGCAAATAACCGTGTGAGAATGAAAAAAGCCTATTATTTTGACATTACAAACAGACACTCCAATTTTATTTATTGGTATAGATTTCCCTATGTTGCATACGTTATTAACATATTACATCTGTTAGTCATCTTTGATGGCACCTACGAGTATGAAAGGGCGTAGTGAATTATATTCTTGCTCCCGGGTAATAATATAATTTTCAAATATAATGCTAAAGATTATGGCTGGAACAGATTCTATATCTATACCAATAAATAAAATTGGAGTGTCTGTTTGTAATGTTGAAATAATAGGCTTTTTTCATGCTCACACGGTTATTTTCACGACACATATGCCTAAAATACAAATTAAAAAATTTTTGTCTGTCTGTCTGTCTGTTTATTCCGGGTAATCTTCAAAACGGCTGGACCGATTTCAAAAATTCTTTCACCAATGGAAAGCTATAATATCAGGGCGTAAACTAGGCTATATTTTATTTCGGTATTCCCATGGGAACGAGAACTACGCAGGGAAGACGACTGAAACCGAAGTAAAGCGAGGGCGGGTTGCTAGTCTACACTAATATTATAAAGAGGAATAATTTGTATTTTTGTGTTATTTTTGTAATGAATAAACTCAAAAACTACTATGCCGATTTCAAAAATTCTTGCACCATTGGAAAGCTACATTATCCCTGAGGCAATATTTTATCCCGGTATTCCCACGGGAATGGGGACTACGCGGGTAAGGCGACGGTAACTGAAGTGAAGCGAGAGCGGGTTGCTAGTATTTAATACATTTAGGAATCGTCGATTATGAATGGACTGCATTCATTCATAATTATAAACATAAAATGTACATAAAACTAGTAAAGTGCCACTTATAAATGGTGAATATGTAATCGTATATACAAACAACAATAAATTTACGGAAACGACCTGATTAACTAGAATTCGTCATTAAATTCATCCGTCATTCATGCTTTGCCTTTGTTGATTATTTAGATAATTAATATTTTGAGATTTATTGCTATTTTTCTTCTTAGGTGTAGTGTCATCTAAGTTTGTTCTCGTTTTAAGTTGGACAGTTAGTAACATGTCGGTGAAGATTGTATTCAGTTCGATGTACTAATTTTTATGTGTACAAACCATCATCATCATCATCACAGCTCATATACATCCCACAGTTGGGCTCGAGCCTCCTCCACAATGGGAGGGATATTGACCTACTATACCACGCTGGTGAGACGTGTTGGTTTAGGGTTTTATTTCGTGTTTTCCTTCTCTTACATAGTGTTATATTATAATCCCTTAGTCGTCTTTTACGACACCCTCAGGCAAGGTACTGGGTAGTCAATTCTATTCTTACTCCGTCCCTACACGGATTACGTATACAATTAGACAGACAAAATCTTTAAAATTATTGTTTGGGCTTCTCTTGTTCTAATAAAGGCCCCTCATTTCTTTAGTTCTAAGTTACAGATATCGGTATGTTGCAATTTTATTATGTTTATAAATTATAGTATGCTGTTACGAATACTACCAACACTTATATTACTTTTGGGTGTGGTAAAAGACGACTAAGAGCTTTACATCTACCTGGGTCAATCCAATCTGACGCAGATTGAGTAGACCTGGTCTACAATTAAATTCCCAAGGAAGATTGATGTCAGGCAGCCAGTTACAAAATTATTTCCAAGACTTGCCCAATATGTTCTACGTAATGCATATTGAGTCCTCCCCAAGTAATTTTGATAAGAACAGGTGATGATGACTTTTTCATATACTCAATTTTTTATATACATATGTACATTCTAATAGGCACTGGCCTCCTCCCAGTGATAGAAATTAGCTTACTACTTGACGCTGGGCAGTCGTGTAGGAATAGATTTTAATTTCGAGTTTTCCTTCTCTTGCAGTGATATTATGTACTTATATCCCTAAATAGATTTTATAATATGCAATAGGAAGGAATGATAACTATTGTATTACAACTCTACCACTACAGAGCAAATAAAATTTTGACATTAATTTTCATAAAAATATACATAGGTACAAAAACAACAATAAAACAGTCTTTCGTTTGAGTAATTTTTATCTTAACAATGTTTACTTGTCTTCATACGTAATTACTTTTATTAGACAGATAAATAGTTTATATAAATTATTTAGGAGTGGTCGGCATATCGTTGTCGTAAAGATTAGAACTAATCTTAAATTAAATATTTGAGGTTTAGACTTCTAAATTATTTCCTCGTGTGCCAAGGTTTTACGGAAATGCATACTTAATCTATTTATATTGTTTTTGTGACGGATATAATATTATTAAAATCATATTATATTTTCAAGGCGTTTTGGGCGATTGTTGAGGAAGTAGGATAAGCATAAAAAAGTCCTTATATTAGTACTAAGTTCTTAGTATTACCTGAAATAATACCACGAGTTAGTAAACCCCCTTTTTATTCCTTTAGGGTAGGCTAAAGTAGGTACATCCCGCCCAATCTGTACGGGGGCCGTGTGATATCATAACCTATTATATTCCCTCCATATCACTATTGGAGGGACTACTGGTACCGATTCCTGGACATTTGTTGCCGGCCTGGCGGATTACACTTACGGTCCCCTTCGACGCCCCGGCAATAAAAACAGTATCTTCAGCTTAGTCTTCACGTGGTCGGTCTCTATGCAGGTGGGAGACTTTTTCTTGGCCCGTCCACCCATTACCTCGACTGGGGCGATCGCACCTGAGCCGCCCTACACACCGGCGACAGACCGCGTGTGGCGGTATAGAAAATCCTCCCGGACCCGCCGCCTCCTTCTAGGGCGCAAAAAGCGACGACTGCTTCGCAGAACGCGATGGCGGCATCCTAGTTACTAACGCTGTCGAATATCGTTCTAGCGATGGTCGGCAGCGTTACATTTAAAAAAATGTTTAATAAATATACCTACTACTATATTTACCGGAAAATTATGACACCATAAAATGTTAAGCAGTAAAATATTTTTTGATTCGATCAATACAAAAAATCTCTATAAATTCTAATATTACCTGCAGATAAATAAATTTTCCATATGCTGACGTAATAAGATTACAATTCATGTATTGCTTTCCATTTCTTGCCCGTGGGTAAAAGTCGACTAAAGGATAAAATAGCAGATAACATCTGTACAAGAGAAGAAAAACTGTAAATAAAACACTATATCAACTCGTCTGACGAGCGTAGTATTTGCCTTCCATCAGGGAAGAGGCTCGAGCTCAGCAGTGGGACATATACGAGCTCAGATAATTATGATATAATTTTAATATTGAGACTATGAAAAAAGTAATCATAAAATATTAAGAGTCGATCTATAATCTATAGTTAGTTGTTATTGTTATCTAAAGAACGCAGCGTAGTTTTCTCTCGATATGATTCACGAACTAACATTCGACCATTCGATCATATAAAAAAAAATGTGTGTGCTTATTTCAGCTATTTCCGTTCTAAAATAAGCATTGTTTATTTTTTAATAAGAAGTAGAAGATAAATAGAGTGTATTTAGTTACAACCGGTTATTAACATGCTCCTAAGCATGATTTCTCTGACGTGCTGTGGATTTAACAGCAATAGACTTGAACACACAAGTAGACAGCAAGATATTATGAGACATAACAGCTATGGATCAAATCATCGGCTATAGCCTGACCACACTTTGTTCAGTTGTCTAAAGCTATGAAAAGGCGACATGGGGCACTACAATTCGGCGTATCTGCCCATTTTCCATGATGATCAAGCTACTGCAATCGACTCCATGACTTCATTGGCCCACTTGTTTACCTTTTGGCAGATCTAGCCCTATTGAGGTCCCGATAATAAGGCGCCGGGACTTTGGTCTCACTTCATGTAGCTGAGTGGCGAACTAATCACTCATACGACTTTTTTTTCTTTGTGTGTGTAGCTGTTGGTCGCAGATGACCTTGACAGCTTAACGCGGTCAATGGGTGAGCGCAGATGGCTCTCAACCCGGTAACCACTCATACGACTAGTTAAGTACCTTATATCTATCCTAGCCTTTATTATACCTAATTGTATAAAGGCTGCAGTCTGATTTGGATGTTTTCCACACTGCGTTTGCCAATTGATATCCGCAAACCTTTTTCTTTTTTTTTTTGCGGTGGGCTACGGTCGGCGCACCCGTCGCGCGGCGCCGTTCGGGGGCGACAGAGGGGCGTAAGCACGCACACCCGTAACCCATCCGTGACACGTCCCGTTCGTCGTTGGGCCGACCACCGGTGCAGGGTGACTTGTCGTCAGTGGTCGGTCCGACGGAATACCCCTGAGGAGTACCCTCGACCAACGTCCCCCCCTCGGGGAGAACATCGGTCTTTCCTCGTGCGGTCGGACTCTCGGCGGGTGACAGACTAACTCTCCGGTCCAGTCACCCGCGGCCTCGGCTAGGGGATATCCGCAAACGTAAAGGAATAACGCTATTCTGTGTTTAGTCTACTGCTGGTACTTGTAAACATTTAAAGACTTTTATAACTGTTCAACGTAATTACGATTACAAATCCTGTTAAAGAACTAATTACAAGAATGAATCAATGAAGGAAACTTTGTAAAATGCGAATTCATTTGCGTAGTATTTGACTGCCTTTAGTGGTATGAGCTGTAAGAAGTATAAATTTATCAGCATACAGCTATGAGCTAATGGTAATCATCTTGATTTGGTCTTTTTAACAAAATAGTTAAAAGTAGGTATTAAATATATTAAATTAAAAATGAAATTTTAATCTATTAACAGCCGAGTTTTAATATATTATACTGAATCGTTCTCATTTATCTGCTCTTATCGTGATGTGAAGTTTACGTAGCATAGTCAATTTAGATAATGTACCATAAGATAAGACTTATCTTGTCCTCGTTTCTAATGTATTTATTAAAAAATCATACTGATGATCTTTGGTTGACCTCAGGTCGCCGTGAATGTTTTTAAAATGGCAGTTGATAGTGTTCTAAATTTAAATTGCGCGTCTTACGTGGGGTGTGCAGTCGTCTCTCTGTCTCTGTTCAAAGTGACACTTGTGTTCCACCAGTTTTACCACACGCAGTAGTGACTAACATTGATAGTAGTATGCGTAGCGAATAAAAAAATAGGTCACTCTCACATTGGCTGGCCTCGATTCATTGAGAGTTCGCACCAATGCGTTGTCGGGTCGATGTTTGATTGTATTGTAAATAAAAAACACGTGGTACATCGCATCTGGCTGAGTATAGATGACTATTTGATTCTAGGTAACAACACTACAAACCGCGTGTTTTAGTTTTCTATAAACACTTGACTTTTTACCAGCCAGAAGCTCGATACTTACTTTTTTCTTCAATGTTCTATTTTCTAAATGTATTAATACGATCAGAAAAGAATTCCTTGATAAATATTTTAATATTCATGCATAGGAATAAGAGCAATCAGAAATAAAAAATCGAGGCCATAAACTGAAGGTCGGACAAAAACATTGTTCCTACATTGTATATCGTATAGAGTTATCAGAATGAATGATCGCAGTTTATTAACGACCAGAGCATTATTTTAATAAGCCGGTGTATTTTTAAAACGAAATATAAAGCCGTCTGCGGACAAGCGGTCGCATAAAAAGTGAAAATCAATATTGTTGGCAGCCGGCGGTCTGGGAGTCTGGATAATTGGAAAATTCTCTGTACGTTGAAAGCTATAAATTTACCCTTTTGTTGGGGAATAATCTTTCTCATATTGTATTAAGGATGATAAATTTAAATAAAATACAATCAGATTGGGTCGCTCTTAATTAATAAAAAAAATATGTATATAATGCAAACTTGATATTGTACGTGGGCAACGGCAATAGGCTTAACGTCTATTGCATCCGTCTAAAAAGACCTAGATCTCGAAGGTAGCTTATTCTTTCCCAGTCGATTTAAAATAAAAATAAAAACGAATTCAATGGATTTTAAATATAATTCTTTTTTTTTTCTGTACGTAAGCAATATCGCGACCGTATATCACTTTGCCGTCTAAGCTAAACCTGACATTGCTTGTTTTGTCATAGTTATGAGGTTCGGAGATTTCTTCAAGATGGCGATGCTCCTACGCATTTTATACTTTAATATTATATTACGCGTTTTATACTTGTAATATGAGATTGCACAGGTAATATAGTGGCTCAGCAGGATTTATTCCTTAATCCGGGGCAATTTAACTAAGATATCCTGTCCAAGGAAATTATACAAGAAAGTCTTTATACTTGTATATAAAAATCTATAAGCTATCTTTATTTAAATAGTTCACTCGTCTATTCCTTTTATATTGAATGTGATCATAAAAATATATAAAGTACAATTTATCCGCACGTAGGGCTTTTAACTGGGAGCGTAAATTTTAATTCTGGACGTTTTCACGACCACCATAATTGACTTTACGACTCATATTAACTGCAATTAGTTGCGGTGTTTCTGCCATCTTTAATGTGTTTATTCTGCTTTTGATATGTACATATTTACTGGAATAAATTATTAAGTATCCCTAACATAATAAAACGAAAGTTAATTTATAATGTTTAGACCAAAACATACAATGGAATTTCCTTTTTTAAGTTATCGGCGATAGTGATCTGAATAATAATTGACTCTGCATAATTAATGCCGAATGAAATTATTGATCCAAGTCTGGATTTATTATCCGGTCTCGGATCAATCATTTGTTGTCTAGAATCAGTCACAGACTCCTGAAGTGTTGTTAAAAATATATTAGGAGTAAAATTTCTATATCATGACGAAATAAGTGTACTTTACCCGATATTTGCCTGTGAGTTTCGTATAACACCACTTAGATAAAAGGTGACAACACTGCAAGAAAAAAACTCAAAATAAATTATAATATAAATACATCTCTCATTCCAGAAGTTATTCTAGCTGAACCGCCGTGGCCTTCGGGCAAACCTTACACAAATCGACCTTTAAAAGAGACCCTAGATAGTTTGACTATGAAATCCAATTATTTTAATACATTATTTCTGACCTTTAATACAAATTTAAATTCGAAAAATGAAATGGGGCAACTAACGAAATGTCAGAATCGTTTATTCAAAGTATACATTATTCAGACTGATATATTCCGATCATAAAATGGAGTCGTATCTCATCTTTGATAGACTTTTACGGTCGTTTGAGTGTCTATAAAACAGCATTGCCTTTTTACCTAAGGGCCAAACATTTCCTATATTTAAATCATGTATTATAACTATCTCATGCTAGTTATAATGTAGTTGCTGTTTTAAATATTAGTGATGGTTTTAACGGTCGTTTAATTTTCTATATGCCCGCTATTTTAGTGGTTAGAAATAGATAAATCTTAGGTACTTTTACTATTTATTAATTTATCAATATTTAGAAGTTATCTACAAATGGAATATGATGTATTGACGGTTCATTAAAATGTTTAACATGTTTTGCGACTTACGAATTACAGGAGACATTGTCGTGAATATTTTTATAAAATTCAGACATGTAGTTTTCTCATGATTTCGACACCATCTAAGTAAATTTTACTTAGAAATAACTTAAAACAATATTATGTTAAATAGTTGAAGGGAAGTATGTACAAGAAGACTTTCGCCGCAAAAGTACAGACTTTCACTTAGAAACAAAACTTTTTTTTGTGTGTGATAACGGTCACTCGTCGCCATGATGTGTTTTTAATTTTTGTCAGCGCCCGTGGAACTAATGTTTCAGCTGTTCTACTTTGAAATTGGAACACAGTTTCCTTATTGTTGGATAGATATATCGCTAAAATACGTACGGTGGTAATACAGGTTCAAATCTAGTACAAATACCAGCTACCATGATTATATGTTATGGTTCTTAGAACGATCGAAAATTTTGTTGTTTCCTTCTCTTGGAGTGATGTTATCTGCTTGTGCTCCTTAATCATCTTCTACAATCAACCAGGAGAAAGTAAGGATTGATGCCCATGGCATTCTTACTCCTACGTATCGGACTCTTATGTATGCTTACACGTTCCAATTACCACGTAGAACTGTTACAGATAGAATATATAACGCACACTAAAATGAGACTCAATTTTGTAATCTAAATTCTTGTATAGATCTCAAAATATCTGGTTGACCGAGCTTCGCTCGAAATATTTTTGTTGTATTTTTGTCGAATTTATTTAGATATATATTAATAAAAAATAAATAATGAAAAAAATATAAAAAATTATAAAAAGATAATAATAATAACACCGAGATTCGATCCGACGCTGTTTGAATGCCAAAGTAATACTAAAATAAAACTGGATAGCTTCCCAACTGAGCTATCGTAACTCATGACGTTGACGCCGAAATTTGAATTCATATTCTTTTAAAATTTAATGTCATTGTATTGTTTTGCTAAAAACACCGACAGAACAACATTTTCTATAAATAAAACCTGGCTAGATCGATTTTTTTGCCTCGAAACCTCTAGTATGCCAAGTTTCATTAAAATCGTTGGTGCCGTTGCCGAGATCCTGAATATATATATATATATAGGTATATATATATATATATATATATATATATATATATATATATATATATATATATATATATATATATATATATACAAGAATTGCTCGTTTAAAGATATAATTAGATCTCAAATATGTAAAGCATATTAGAATGAAATTCAAAAGCGATTCTAAGTTCCCCATCAGCGGCTACCTCAATTTATTTTGAAAAAAGAGACGCTAGGTGGCCATAAGATCTGCCGACAGAAGTGAAAAATTAAAACTATGAATGTTAGTTTATGGTATTGACAATTATACGATATTAAATTAAAAATTATAATTTTTATTATTTTTTAATTTATCGTGTTTCTTGTACATGTATCGGCACAGATATTCTGACATTGACATAGGCTATAGATACAGCGTTCACACGTCATATGAGCATGTCAATGACGACTTACATGATTTTACGCCCCATCAAAACCTGCCTATAGTTTTCACATAAATAAAATTTAATAAAAATCTGCAATGCCGATTGCTTAAAATTTAATATAAATAAAATAATACTACTCATAGTCACAGTAAAAACCGGTAAACCGAAAGAAAATAAACTTAGTCCGTTTCCGTTTAACAAAACCACGACGGACAAACCTTTTTTGTGATAACTGCAACAGCACGTAACATTTCTTTTGTCTTGTATAATAAATACTTCTTGTTGAATAATATTTATCATTTACGTTAATAAAAATTACATTAAAAATACTCTATGCAATTTGTATAATATTGATAGAAATTATTAAATTATATACCTATTATATTATTTTCCGTGTCGTGACTCAGTAAAAATATAATTCACCACCCCCCTCTCGTGTCCATGGACACAGTATAGTCATCTATCCAGTAATGTATCTTGGCCGTAACCTTGAATTAAATGCCTAAACGTACGTAAACATGTGATAGGGCTGCCCGCCTCCAGCATTTTAATTACATTTGCTTACTTTGTGTTTCCATTTAGTTTTGTATATACTTTTCTTATATAAACAAATAAAATACTTTGTGAATTAAATAGGAAGTGTTCAATAAGAATGCGTGTTGATTTTTGATTGGTAGTTTTAATTAAAAAAAAAACATGTTTATGTTTAAATAACAAATCGGTCTATAAATTTAAATTATCTAGTGACAGACAGACGGTCAAATAATTTTTTTTCCAGTACTATTCATACACATAGTACAATAAACATATATTATTAATAATAAATACCACGTCTTTACTTTGAATTATATAAACTAACAGAACAAAACACATTATGAATTTTAACACAAGCGTACCGTAACATGATTCATGAACCGCCTATAACTACCTATTTCACTCGTGTCAATCACTTTATTCACTTTATTTATTAATCCAGACAACTTTTTTTCGGGAGATAAAAGGAAATTAAAACGACACACATTATGTACCTACCTACTAGTAAGTAAAATTATTTTATAATCTTACCTTTCAGAGTTTCCAGGTAATCTAAAAAAAGTTATCTCTGGATTCGTTATTGACGAATTCATGCAATCAAAAACAGCACAATATACCCTACTTGTCATATTAAATATGTGTAGAATTATGTATTTTAGTTAAAATTTGCGCAGTTATCGTTAAAAAAACAACACACCGTTCGTTCGTCTGCAGCACAGTCGCGACTGTCTACATGCCGAACGCATGCCGAGATCGAGGCGCTTATGTATAGCTCGCGTTTCGTCCGTTTGTATGAAGTTGGATTACTGGTAGATTATATTACCGTGCCCTAGTACTATGAATGATCTTCAACATAGTAATACTTTTGGCTAATATCAATCAATATACCTAATTCTTATCATAAAATTTTTCTTATATATCAAATTATTATTAAAATATACTTCTTATTTATTAAATTCTTATTATGTATCTGTATATTTATGTAACTGCTATCTTGTCGCTTAGGCTTTTTGTTCGTTTGAATAATTTGTAAGTCATTAAGTTACCCATTGAAAATCAGCGTTGCAGTGTAGCATATGTTGCCACTGCAGCATTACCTATTGCTGAATGGGAACCTCATTGACACTTATTATATTTTGTTTTTCTTCTTTGTGTTGTATTTACAGTTAAGTTAATTATTTTAATTTTCTTATAGTAGTATAGTAGTAGTATAGTATTCTTTATTGATAACATAGTTACAGGTCAGTGGTTAGTTACATCGATCTCCATATTCATTTAATTTTAATGACAGTAATATATTTAATTATAATTATTAATTTATTATAAATAATAGAAGACATAAAAAACATTTTAAAAGTAATCCAATTAACAAACCTTTACAATAATAAGAAATTGTATTATTAGAATTATATATAGAATGTCATATTAGAATTAAATATAGAATAGAATTATATATAAATTAGAATAATTTTGATTTTTTTTAAGATACCTCACGTTATGTCATTATTGTAATGGTCGTTCATAATAGGCGTATTAAATTTCAGGCAACAAGTAAAATATTTCATTCGACTTACTGTAATATCTAAATTTAAACTAGGTGTCAATAAAATAGTTTTATCTTTATCTATACTAACACCACTGACCAGCGTGGTAGAATAGGTCGTTCCCATAGTGAAGGAGGCTCAAGTGCAACAGTGGGACGTGTATCGGCTGAGATGGTGATGATGATGATTAAATTATACATACCGTTTTATAAAGGTATAAGAATACATTTGTACAGTTAAGGGTAGCGCCTTAACTTGCCAATGGGTACCGTAAGACTTGGTTAAAGCTCTCACCAGCACAGTAAATATCTCTTACCTGGCAAAGTATAAGGCATCACTGTTAACGCCAACTCGCCTGTCATACGTGACGATTATGTGTGGGTGGGTCGCGGTCGGCGCGCCTCCGCACCACTCCGTCCGGGGCGACAGAGGGGCTTAAGCACGCAACTACCGCAACCCACCCGACAACCACCTCGCCTTCGTCATTGGGCTGACCACCGGAGCAGGTTTACTTGTCGTCAGTGGTCGGCCCGACGGAATACCCCCTACGCGGGGTACCCTCCCATCGACCGACGTCCTCCCCGAGGGGGGGGACGTCGGTCTTTCCTCACGCGGTCGGCCTCTCGGCGGGTGACGGACTAATCCCCGGTCACGTCACCCGCGGCATCGGATATATGTATACCATGCTGATCAAACATATTAGTATAAAGTTTTATTGCGAGTTTTCCTTATCTTGCACATATGTTATATGCATATTATATCTATTCATATTCAAGCACCACACGGAAAGGAGAAGGGATCTACCAAGTCTATAGTATCTGTGCTAAAAAAAGAAAATTCGTAATAAAATTCTGCGCTGTCTTACACTTGCAACTACTAAACTGTAGTATGTTAGCGAATGGACATGAGTTTGATTTCAAGTTTTCCTTCCCGTGCAATGGTATTATCTCCTTACTTACTGAGTAGTCTCATATACAAACAGCTGTTAAAAATGTCAGTCACAGATAACAGTTCTATTATCTACTTATATATATTTTCATTTCTACTTAACAATTCAACAGCTGAGCATTCATTCATTCGAGAAAACAAATCGATAGCGACTCGATGTTTTTATACCAAACGTAGTGGGCGTTAATGTTGCAGACCGCGTGGCGACCAGTCACGCATACCACTTGTCTCATCCATATTCCATTCATGCTGCCACCACGTGCGTTCACAACTGTTCATGCATGTTTTGCAGCCTTTATCTCGTTTTAAGCGCCTCTGGGTAGGGCTTACCTTGGCTAGATTTTATTGCTTGATAAATTTGATAAAACTCGAATGTTTAGTAATTTTATCGTTGAAATAAAATCACAGTTTGTTTTACTAATAATGAACGACAATCATCATCATCATCATCATCTCAGCCCACATACGTCCCACTGTTGGGCTCGGGCCTCCTTCATAATGGAAGGGTAATTGACCTACTATACCACGCTGGTCAGACGTGTTGGTATAGGGTTTTATTTCGAGTTTTCCTTCTCTCGCATAGATGTTATATGCGTTTTATATCCCTTAGTCGTCTCGTACGATCACCCACGGGTAAGATAGGGGGTGGTGAATTGTATTCTTACTCCGTCACCACACGGAACATGAACGACAATATTATGTTGTAAATCTCTTAAATGATCCGATAATCGAATCGGGAAGTTCATGGACAATAGTTGTACGATCGTCATCATCATGTACGTCTCACTATTGGGCGCGAGACTCCTCCACAATAGGAGAGCAATTAACTTACTATACCAATCTGGCTGGTACTGGATTTCATTTCGAGTATTCCTTCTCTTGCATAGATTTTAATTGCATATGTCTCTTAGCCGTCATTTACGACACCCACGGGTACGATAGGGAAGATAATTATTCTTACTTCGTCACCACATAGAAAGGTTATATAATTATGGTCATTGAACTAAGGAGACAGTTGATTTAAAAATTGGAAAGATGTATCTGTTGATTCAATGCTGTGACAGAATAATTATAAATCTGTCTGTAACCTCCCTTTTGTTACTGGTATGTGAAGATTGCAAAATATAAGCAGATAAATTTGACGTGAAAAAGGAAAACTCGTGTGCATCCTATGCCAATCCGTCTGAACTATGTGATATGGTAGGTCAAACTTAGCATTTAATACGTGATCAGTATATAAACACAATAGTAAAAAGTAGAAACGAAGTTGCTTCATATGTTCAGATGATCCCCATTCATGTTTTGAACAAATGAATGAGGGTAAAACAGGTAGGTAAATACGAAGCAATACTACAACAACTGTCTAAAACTTTGTTTAGAAACGTTATCATCTGTTGCCGTAGGCGCTAACTTTATCAGTAAGTGCGTACAAATAATCAAAGAGTAATCGTGAACGTTGTTTACAAACAAAGCCAAACGACTTCATTGACGGTCCCGCGGCACCCTCCTCATATTTCTCGAGCGAAGCCCTCGGGACCCGGCGGGTAGACAACCGTAAGATATCCGCAAGCAGGAGTGCGAATCCCGCCCTTGAACTTGTACCCGTCACGCGCCGACAATGGGGACATTTACCTCCTTACTCCTTATACAAAACAGATTTACTTCGAATCTATTTTCGCCCACAAAATTACCGTTCAACATTTCCGTTCAAAACTTTCAAAAGATAAGATAAGCGTATCTGAACCGACGGATAACGTCGAGCGTTTAAAAACGGTTATTCAGAATACTCACAAGAAACATACAAACAGAATTGTGTATAGGAAATTGTATGACCTGTTTGAATGGCCCATTCCGTGAAATAAAAATATAAAATTAAAACTAGCAAGTCTAGCTGCAGTCTGGAGGCAATAAAAGCGTTGTTAAACTGCGAACGTGTGAACTTTCCCTGTGTTTACTGCGAGATGTTCGTGTAAAGAACTGGTGTTCGTGTAAAGCCGGGTGCCAGGACCGGGTGATATATATCCGGCCGCCGGGGAATACGCGCAGACGGGCGGCAGACGGCCCTTGAACTTTAGCCGGTTACCCGGGCGGTAATAGAGCGGTTGAATGTGCGTGAAACTATGCGTAAGGCAGCCATCACAAGGCGGCTACGCGAATTTACTACACGCCTACATCCGTCTTTGCAGTAAAACGAGACATACGTTGAGCGTCACAATAAATCTATTAGTATTCCGCTTATGTTTATTTCAAGGAGATTTGAATGTCGTACCACTGATCATTATATTGAATTTGGTGCCTTTGTTAAAGTACAGATATTTGCTTTTGTTTTATTATAATGATGTATGATACTTGGGTTATTTTTAAATAATTACTGGTATTTTGTGACGTGAATACTTGTGTAGCGTAACGCGCAGTACTTCTAATTTGCGATCTGATTATGTAGTTATTCCATATAACTTTATAAAGTATTTTTATTTATAAAACTCGTTAAATTAAAATTATTTCTTAAGTTAATTTAAAGCAAACTCTCAATTAATCGAATTAGGCTCTCTTTAAGTTGTAGAAAATGCCGGAGAAAAGTTTGACGTCACTATAAATGTAGAATAAATTTTATTAATAATAATACATAGTTAACATCTTATCTATCATAGTGGCTTGCAAGTTTTTGTCAATGAATATTATTCAATTGTCTTCTTCGGGATAATATCTACATTTTAGATTTTTCAAACATATTAATTTTAGAAATTATAAATTTAATAAGAAATCAAAAAAATTACAACGGCAACGCATAAAATTTGGGCGTTATATTATACAACTATATGTTTTATATTCGTCTCAGCTCAAACACGTCACACTGCGGGGCTCGACCCTCCTTCCCCAATCGAACGGCAGTTGACTTACTATACCATGCTGGTCAGACATGTTCGTATAGGGTTTTATTTTGAGATTTCCTTCTCTGGCACAGATATTATATGTACATTATATTCCTTAGTCGTCTTTTACGATATCTACGGGTAAGGTAGGGAGTGGTGAATTGTATTCTTACTCCGTCACCACACACATATATTTTATATAATACAATGAAATACATAAAACAACAATAGAAATGGCCGTCGACAGCAAACCTTCAAACTATTGGATATCCTTGAACGGTAAAGTGTCAAACTTACATCGTAGCTTCAGAATCAATTGGGTCTATGTAAAATACGAAAATATGCTCCTGTAAACCAAAAACTGGTTTCGTGAAGATTCACGCTTCGAATTTGTTTAAAAAAAATTCTATTTTTATTGGGATGCGATGCGAATTGTATTTTACTATTAGTAGAATCACCAACAATCTCCTCGTACAATACAAAAAAGCAAACAATGACTATCGTCGCATATGCTGGAAAGGGTTTAAGCCATTGCTTCAAAGGAGATGAGTGGAAGCGCTACATTCATCCCGTTGTCGGTTCTTCCACCGCTAATCAGATACACAGTCACGACCTCCGTCAGCCTATAGTACCGTCTACTAAATGGAGATCGCTAGAGAACCTTTGGTGGCGAAACGACGAATACATTATCGATAAAGTTTCGGCTAAAACGTGACCTGTGCTTTTAACTAATTATTTAACTGGTTCATCAATAGCAAAGTAACAAACACCACTAACACTTGCATACTTATGATTATCGCAAAAGACTAATAAGAGTTTTTCATGGCCCTGGGCCAATTCTATCTAATGCCGTCTATTCAAAAATGATATTCCAAAGGAAGGCAAGCAAACGGCCGGTCATATAATTATTGTCCTATTGAACCTAAGTAATTGGGATAAGAGCAGGGTGATGATGTTTAATTTTACAAAATAGAGAAATCCAAACTCTATTTTATCCAATAATGATCATGCTGGTTTCCGTATGGTAACGGAGTAAGGGTACAATTTATCGGGCGGGGCTATAAGGGCTAATTTGCCTATTTTGAATTATATTACGAAAACTGAACGCCTTACATGTAATTATATAACATTAACGAAACAAACAGTTATCTGACCTTGTTTTATTCAATTTTTGTAGGATTTTCTTAATAGATTTCCGTGTGATGACGGAGTAAGAATAGCATTCACCACTCCCTATCTTGCCCGTGGGTGTCGTAAAAGACGAATAAGGGATATAATATGCATATCACATCTATGCAAGAGAAGAAAATCTTGAAATAAAACGAATCGAATATACAGGTTGCATAGGGTTTTGTGTTGAATTTTACTTCTCTTGCAGCGATGCGTTTTTAACACACCCATGGTCAAGAAATGGAGAGGTGAACTGTGAACTCCCTCACCACACGACAAAGTATAATTAGTTGTCTTTAATTCTAAACAGCCAATAAGTACACGGCAAAAAGTTATTTCAAACCGAAAATAACAGAGAAAATCTCCGACAGCTTCCAATAATCTTAAAAGGCCGATAACTGCCCGGACCTAGGACAAGGGTAACAAAGTGTTATGCCCGGTTTAGATCCGTCTCGAGCGGGTCACTTCACCCGAGCGGCCGATGAACCCGCGCCGTCCGGATATCGACCTTATAATTAAATGTAACTTGAAGATTTGTTGAACTTTAAGAGGTAAATTAAATTAGAGAGAATTTATTTATGTTTAGTAATAGATATTCTATTGTATTACTACGTGGAAACCATGAATTTTTATAACTTGTCTTGTTCGTTTAATGGCTTATGACTGCTAATTATTAGGTCTTATGTGCGAATCCTGAAACAAGCAAAAAATAATCTCTGTGGCAAATTTCTTTATTCAATTTTTGGGTTACACAAAATTATTTTACAGGTTTGCCGGTCATTGCAAGCATTAGTTATTTAATCAGTAAGTTGGAATACATAAAAAAGTAAATATTATTATTATATGTATATAGGAAACCAAATATTCTATCCATCGTTAGCTAGTTAAAAGTTAATAGAGTCGTGTTTTAAGTTTTCTTTTTCAATTTTTATGATACGCACGAGAAACGATGATTACTCGATGACCTTTTAGATTAAGACTGTATATTGGTTCTATCATACGCTACAGTAGTCGTAGTGTCACGGGTCGTGCAGTATATCCGGATTTATCTGATGCCCGGGTGTTGACACATCCGGGAGATAGCTCGGGTACGCTTAAAGTTTTGCAATCACAACTTTGTTTTTAACTTATTAATGAACGGATTAACTATATTGTTTATTTGTAGAGTTGCCTGCGTTTATTTTGAAATCATTTTAAGGATTTTAGTAAAGTTAAAATTAGATTATTCTCAAAATATTGATTATTATGAAATATTTTATTTTTCACTATCCCCTCAGTTTACATAGTCTGTTGGGTTCGGGCTTTCTCCGCAATGGGAGAGTAATTGATCTAATATACCGCGCCGGTCAGACCTGTTGTCATATAGGGTTTTATGTCGAGTGATCCTTCTCTTGCATGGATATTGTCTGCATGATACGCCTTAGTCGTCTTTTACAACGCCCACGATAGGGTGTTTGATTTGTATTCATCATCACACGGCGATTATGTTTAATTAATTAAAATCTCTTTTATTTACAACCATTTTTATATTCATCTCGATGAGGCCAACTCATATTCCCATGTCTAGATTAAAATATATGTATACTTATAGAGTAGGAAAGCGAATTATGTAGAGTTTCTATTATCTGTTGAAACATTAAATTAGCATAATTATTAGAACACTATTAGAATACAAATTTATTAATTAATTTTAATACTATTCGCTTTTAACTTCGCGCATGCGATTTCTACCTTATCGAATAACATATTTTTGTCGTGATAAATACCGAAGATAAATCTTGACCATTCCATATCAACCATAAAATTGCTTAGAAAATACAGTTGCCGGCCGCACCAACTGTCATTGGCGTAGGTACTACTTAGATTGAGGTAGCAATCCAGACATATGACAGGATTAGTCGCAAAGCATATTAAAAGAAAAATAACTTAATGTTGAAGTCCAAGTGTAGTATATTTATTAAAAACTTTACTCTGCAGCTTAATTCCATCTATCATATCGGCGTTTGTTGTTAAATATAAACCTACCCATGAAAAGTGGTAATCAAATGCAGACGTAAAAAAAATTTTTGTATTTTATATATACACTAGCTGACTCAACAGACGTTGTTCTGCTCAAATAAAATAAAAGGAATTCTCCTTGAAATCCCTTAAACATGCACAAAAAATTTCATCAACCTCGGATCAGCCGTTTAGGAGGAGTTCAGTGACATACACACGTACACAAGAAATTTATGTATGAAGACTAACTGACCTAGCAGACGTTGTTCTGTTCGAATAAAGCGCCGCCTACCGGGTCCTATTGTGAATCTAAACCATTCTCGAATCCCCCTGAACACACACAAAAAATTTCATAAACATCGGTCCAGCCGTTCAGGAGTTCAGTGACATACACATGTACACAAGAAATTTATATATAAAGATATACAGACCGGCTGATCCAAGAGACGCGGTTTTTTAAAAAAAAGCCATTTTTTATCGATCGCTGCGTCACCTATCGAGTCTTAAAGCATTGTTTTAGTGGTTGCATTATTGCATTATCGGTTTGGGGCACATCGGTTGAATTGTTTCAAAATCTATAACCGACAAAAAATATTTTTTTGTATTATACATTTAGATTATGCGTAAAACAAACAACGTTTAGTTGGGAGTATGTTTAAACGCGTAATTTTATTATCAGCATATAACGACTATGTAGTATTATTATTCAAGTTAATTTGTGTAGTTACGTCAAGGTTTTAAAAGGATAACGATTTTGAGTAAACAAAATAATTTAAACTAATATTAGGTACGTTTTACACGATAAAGTTAATTGATAACGGCACTAATGTGTGTTTATTTTTTACAGGTCTTACAAGACGTCAAGGTAAATATATTTTGTCCTTGTCTATAACATTATGTCTTTCTCGCACTATTTCTGTTGCATTTTTCTTATTGCACGAACTCTTTTGTTAATTTTTAATAAAATTTATCGCTTTTATTTAAATACCGATAAATTTGTTGTTCATTTTATCTATTAATGTCTTGACTACATTAAGTTGATTTTTTAGTGGCAGCTACGAATAGGTACTACCAATTCCCATCTCATCCTCTCAGCTCATACACGTCCCACTGTTGGGCTCGGACCTCCTCCAGTAGAGGGAAATTGACCTACTATACCACGCTGGTCAGACGTGTTGGTTTTGTTTCGAGTTTTCCTTCTCTTGAATAGATATTCATCATCACCATCATTTCAGCTCATTTACGTCCCACTGTTAGGCTCGAGCCTCCTCCACGAAAGGAGGGAAATTGACCTACTATACGACGCTGATCAGACGTATTGGTATAAGGTTATATTTCAAGTTTTCCTTCTCTTGCATAGATGTTATATGCGATTTGTATTTCTTAGTCGTCTTTTTCGACATCCGTGTGCATGATATGGAGTGGTGAATAGTATTCTTACTCCATCACCACACGTATAGCCTAACTTACATCAATAAAGACTAACTTACATCGACAAAGATTAACTTACATCGACATTTTTTTTACCGGGCTATGATCTGAACGCCAGCCATCCGGTCCATTCGCGCTCACGAAAGGGCGACGCGTGGTTATAACCCACCGTATAGCTGAGAAGAATCCCCTTCGCCATTTCGCTGATTACTGATACCGAGTTCCTTGACTGCCGTGATTAGTCTGGCTTAACCAGCAACTTACACCGACCTGGGTTAACTCCATCTGATGCTGTCTCATCAATAATTACATTTTCAAAGACGGTTTATACAACTATTAGTAAAACTTTTGCAATAATTAGCATAGAAAAAGTGTACATATTACGTTGACCAAAGGTAATTGAGATAAAAGCAGGATGATGATAACCATGATAATGATTAGGGAAGTACTTTGGGTATTGTGAACAATGTTATAAGTCCACCCTGGGTGGATGAACGTCCACGTCCACTATCTGCCTTAAGCTTTCTCGAGGGAGATACTATAATCGCCAATATGATTACTTGGCAGGCGAGGCGGTTTGGCGATTGCAGTTCATGTAAGAAAGTGCACTACCCTAGCGCTGCAACTCCCTCGTAGTTTTTCACCTCTCTCATCTTGATCCTTTCAGCCGATATTTATGATTCCCTTCAGAAAATAATACGACATCGTAGGTGTACTCACTTACTCAGACCAACTAAAATTAATCTAATTGTATTCAAATTAACAATACAGGCATCAAAACTAGAGTTTTAAGGTACAACAAAGTATGTATTTGTATTCCGTATAGTGATGGAATAAGAATACAATTTACCACCCCATTTCATGCCTGTGAGTGTTGTAAAAGTCCACTAATAGAAATAATATGCAGATAACATCTATGCAAGAGACAGCAAAGTCGTTATAAAACCCTATACTAACCTATCTAATTAGCGTGGTATTAAAGGTCAATTTTCCTTGTATTGTGGAGGGAAGCCCGATCTCAACAGTGGAACGTATATGAGCCGAGATGATGATGAAAGTATGTATAAATATAAGATCATACTTCTATAGATATAATACATACATAGCCTCACGCCTGCTTCTCAGATAGGTAGACAGGGACTACGGATTGTCACAAGTCACGATCCTGACATACTTCCATCGCTTCACTCGCACTCATCAAAATCTTCATGCATTCTCTACGGTTACGCATATTCTTAACATGGCCTTTCACCTGCACGTCTCTCACCAATTTGATCCAAAAACGTATGGCGTGATCAACACACTTCTTCCTTACAAGTATAGGTTTTTTTTTTAAACAATACACCTGCGCTAAGGCAATAATATTTGTATTGCGGGAGAACAATTTGAGCGCACAAAGTATTGTTCTACGTGGAAATCGAATCCACAATCGAATTACATTGGCACGGCAGGTCGGCATCTTATTAGAGGTTAAGATACCGACAGAGGTTAATAACTACCTATGCAGTTGGATATCTATGAAAAGAAGGAAATATCTTCTATATTGGGACATTCCAATACTCAATATTTTACTTTTAATTCAAAAATTATAGGCATTAAAATATCATCGAAATTTAATGAAATCTATTGTATCATATTCATCGCGTTTTAAAAACAAAAAAGAAATATAAATATTAAGGTTTCTAAAATGTATTTAAAAATAAATAGGCAGACTAAGACACATGACGTCCGCGGAGGTTCGATACGACGTAGGAGGGTAGCGGGCGGGGTCGGTCGATGGGTCAACGACCCCGGGAGGATTCCCAAACGCCCTCCCTAAACCCCCACTTATTTATTTATTAAAATTTACCTACATTGTTCCAACGTAAATGTTTAACAAGGAATTTAATTTTCATCTCGTAAATGAGATACATAAAAAAATAAAGTGGTTATTTTTGAGCGAGGCCTTAAATGATTTTCCTTTTGTATTTAATATTGAATTTTTACTAGCAGAAATTGTTATTTATTAAGACTACTTCCGATGTGGTTACTAAATAAGTAGGGTAGGGCGGAGCTAAAAGAGCTAATTTGCCTATTTTGAATTAAATTACAAAATCTGAACGCTCTACATCTATACTAACAATTTAAATGATTATAATTTCATATACTAACAAACTAACAAATGAATGTATCAAATTAATTACGTGAATCGTGGATGTTATTATGTCTGAATTAAACTATTATTATTATACTCTATACAAATAATTAAAATTGAAGTGTTTGTTTGTAATGTCAAAATACTGGGCATTTTTCTGCCTTAACGACATTAATAGTTCATTTTTTTCTATAATTAACACGTATTTCCACTCACCTATGCCTAAAATACAGTTTAATTTTTTTTTGTCTGTCTGTTTTTTTGAGGTAACCTTCAAAACGGCTTTACCGATTTTGATAATATTTTACTACCAGGTAGCTGTCTATATAAGGAGTAACTTCGGCTGTATTTTAACCTGGTATTCCCACGGCACCCGTTGCCGTATGCGGGTAAAGCTACCGAAACCGAAGCGAAGCGAGGCCGGGTTGCTATAGTGTAATTATACTAATTACATATATTACATTAATGAAACAAACAGTTATATGACATTGTTTAATTCAATTTTGGTAGGAATTTCTTAATAAATTTCCGCGTGGTGACGGAGTAAGAATACCATTCAGCACTCCCAATCTCAACCGTGGATGTCGTAAAAGACGACTAAGGGACATAATACACATATAACATCTATGCAAGAGAAGGAAAACTCGAAATAAAACCCTGTATCAACCTGTCTGACCAGCATAAGGTCAATTTCCCTCCCATTGTGGAGGAGGCTCGAACCTAACAGTGGGATTTCTAAGAGCTGAATGATCTTAATAGAAATTACGTTACTGTTTTTCTAGACTTTGCCATCCTTCTACTTTTACCCCAAAGGTACAGCTAGAAGGCAAAAAGTTTCAGCATCTGATTTTAATTTTAAATAGATTTTTTTTTGAAATGTGACAGTGTTTAATTCAATAAAATTTAAGAGTTTATTTATATCCCTAAAACGGCATTTTAAAAAAGTAGTCTATGTTTATAGAAACAGTAATAAAAGTGTTTTAATGTGTATAAGATCTAAACAATTTTCGAATAATCAATTAGACCATTATTAATGCTAATTCATAATGTTTAACTTTGTTGATCTTATCACAGTTTGATTAATCATTATCATCATCTCAGCCCATATAAGTCCCACTGATGGGCTCGGGCCTCCTCCATAATGGAAGAGTAATTGACCTACTATACCACGCTGGTCAGACGTGTTGGTATAGGGTTTTATTTCGAGTATTCCTTCTCTCGCATAGATGTTATATGCGTTTTATATCCCTTAGTCGTCCCATACAATTACCCACGGGTTAAGATAGGGGGTGGTGAATTGTATTCTTACTCCGTCACCACACGGAATGAAGTATGATTAATAATTAGTCAAAATTCAGCATTATAAACAAAACAGCACTCATCATCATCATCATCATAGCCCACATACGTCCCACTGATGGGCTTGGGCCTCCTCCACAATGGGAGGGAATTTGACCTACTATACCATGCTGGTCAGACATGTTGATATAAGGTTTTATTTCGAGTTTTCCTTCTCTTGCACAGATGTTATGTGCATATTATATCCCAACAGTCGTCTTTTACGACATCCACGGGCAAGATAGGGAGTGGTGAATTGTATTCTTACTCCATCACCACACGGAAAACAGCAGTATTCTTTAAGAACTCAGCCGCAATCTAATATTACCTATTCATCCTATTAATAATTTTCATAATTACAACTCGTATGTCCCACTGTTGGGCACGAGCCTCCTCCACCATAGGAGGGAAATTGACCTTCTGTACCACGCTGGTCAGACGTGTTGTTATGGAGATAATCGCCTTTTTCGGTATTATTGGATTAACTGCTAATATATTTTCTTTTCAATAACATTCAGTAAGTAATCAACGTATTCATCGACGTAATCAACCGTTTGGTGACTGAGTAAGATTACAATTCACCACCCCCACTCTTGGCCGTTAGTGCCGTAAAAGACGATTACGGGAGTAAATATGATTATAACACCTATGCAAGAGAAGGAAATCTTGAAATAAAACCCTATACGAACAGGTCTGATCAGCGTGGTATAGTAGATCAATTTCGCTTCTATTGTGGAGGAGGCTCAAGCCAAATCATGACCCCTACATGTGTAGGTCCAGCAATGCGTAGTGTAGCTACAAATACTTCTCTAACCTTGAATGTCGTATACGACGGCTAAGGAGCTTTACATTCAACTGGGCCAACTCTATCTGATGCCATCTGATCAACAACTACATTCCTAAGAAGGGGTCTCGTGAGGCAGGTGGATGCTCATAAAGCTCTTGCCAAAACTTTTAATATAATATATGACTAGCAACCCGCCCTCGCTTCGCTTCGTTTTCAGTGGTGTGTGTGTGTGTGCATAGTTCCCGTTCCCATGGGAATACCGGTATAAAATATAACCTATATTACTCTTTATATAGACAGCTACCTGGTAGTAAAATATTATCCAAATCAGTCCAGCTGTTTTGAAGATTACCACAGACAGACAGACCAAAAAAAATTAAACTGTTTTTTTATGCATAGGCGTCGTGCAAATAACCGTGTGAGCATGAAAAAAGCCTATTATTTTGACATTTCAAACAGACACTCCAATTTTATTTATTGGTATAGATGAAAGATGAGTACATATTAAGTTGACCCCAAATAATAGACAATCGAGCAGGATAATGATAATGATTCAGGATAATGAATGATAATGATAATGATAATGGTCCAGCAATAAGATAACAAATGTAGTAACATTAAAATAAACCATATCATCATCATTATTACAGCTCATTTAGGTCTCACCGCTGGGCGCGAGCCTACTCCACAACAGGAGGGAAGTTGACCTTCTATACCACACTGGTCAGATGTCTTAGTATAGGATTTCATTTCGAGTTTTCCATCTCTTACATAGATATGCATATTATATCCCTTACTCGTCTTTTACAACAGCCAAGGGTAAAGGGGTGGTGAATTGTATTCTTACTTCGTCATACGAAAAGCAATCGTGTGTATTAACATTAAAACAACCATCTGAGAAAATTAATTGACGTACTACCCATGATTTCACGGTGCCATAAATTAATTAATAAATTAATCAGGCCATTGATAACATTATCAGGACTGGCATACATAAACTGCCACAATGACAAATACCTAACGAAACAGTTCTTACAGGAGTGTAAAATCATGGACATATTCATAAACGCATATATCACTATATCACGTATTTACGAAACCATATGACGTTGTCATAAAGTCCTGTTTCATACCAATTTTAACAGTTCTTCCATCACATTCTACCGAATGGAGCTGTCTCGCTTATACAACAATCGCTATCCAATATTCTATTTACAAAACATACGACGCGACGTTGCCGTCCCGCGCTGCGCTTGCGCCGATGACGTCACGAGCTGGAGTAACTCTGTCCTTGTCTTGGTTTATCTTTCTAAACAGACCGTATTCCGTTTGGGACTTACGCAAAGTTCTATCATCTATGTAAATAACATGTAAGGACTTGTAGGTAATTAAAGGATAGGCTTCGGTAATGTCGTTTTATCTAAGAAATAACATTTAAAGTCTTAACACCTTGTGTACGAAACACAGAGTAATTTTTTACATACTAAATTTATTGTAAAAATATGTCCATATAACAAATCCTACACCATTATAAAAATATCTCAACTTACGTCTTTGTTTTTCAGATTACTTAAAACCTTTTTATTTAGTTCACTCAGTACCTTTGGAAGATACACTGAATAAATTACACACCATATCATTATTTGCAACAATACACGTAATTGCTATCTTCTATACCAATAAATAAAACTGGAGTGTCTATTTGTAATGTCAAAATAATAGGCTTATTTCATGCTCACACGGTTATTTGCACGACACCTATGCCTAAAATAGCAATTAAAAAATTGTTGTCTGTCTGTTCCGGGTAATCTTCAAAACGGCTGGACCTATTTCAAAAATTCTTTCACCAATGGAAAGCTATAATATCAGGGCGTAAACTAGGCTATATTTTGTCCCGGTATTCCCACGGGAACGGGAACTACGCGGGTAAAACGACTATAACCTATGACCGAAGCGAAGCGAGGGCGGGTTGCTATTTATTATAAAAAATATGTCCATATAACAAATCCTTCACCATTATAAAAATATCTCAACTTACGTCTTTGTTTTTCAGATTACTCAAAACCTTTTTATTTAGTTCACTCAGTACCTTTGGAAGATACACTGAATAAATTACACACCATATCATTATTTGCAACAATATACGTAATTGCTATCTTCTATACCAATAAATAAAACTGGAGTGTCTGTTTGTAATGTCAAAATAATAGGCTTTGTAAATAAAACTACTTTTACGGATTATATCGCGTTTGTATTTGATTTATGATTGCCCGACGTTTCGAACACTTTGCAGCATTCATGGTCACGGGCGGACTAAGGTGTCTCACGTCCAACAAATAATCGTTATTACAGACATTTACAATTATCTACCCGATACAGAAAAAATTTTTCTGTATCGGGTAGATAATTGTAAATGTCTGTAATAACGATTACTTACAGAAAAAAATTTTCTGTATCGGGTAGATAATTGTAAATGTCTGTAATAACGATTACTTGTTGGACTTGAGACACCTTAGTCCGCCCGTGACCATGAATGCTGCAAAGTGTTCGAAACGTCGGGCAATCATAAATCAAATACAAACGCGATATAATCCGTAAAAGTAGTTTTATTTACAATGTGTAGTGCTCGCGTAAACATCAGATATCAAAATAATAGGCTTTCTTCATGCTCACACGGTTATTTGCACGACACCTATGCCTAAAATAGCAATTAAAAAATTTTTGTCTGTCTGTCTGTCTGTTTGTTCCGGGTAATCTTCAAAACGGCTGGACCGATTTCAAAATTCTTTCACCAATGGAAACCTATAATATCAGGGCGTAAACTAGGCTATATTTTATCTCGGTATTCCCACGGGAACGGGAACTACACGGGTAAAACGACTATAACCTATAACCGAAGCGAAGCGAGGGCGGGTTGCTAGTCGTAAATACAATTATTTTTTTTAGTTATTGGAGAGATGAGTCTACCATGTGTCTAATAGACACTCTAGTATTCTGATCTAGATTAATGTCATACCATCAAAAACAAAACTTGTAAAAAAAGCCAAGCCTGACTGAGCAAACTGAGTTCTTCTACCATAAAAAGTTGTGAGATCCATGTTATACCAAGTCGGTTAACTTATTCAGTCCCTGCTTAAGGGACCTTTCTTCTTAAGTTATTACGTAAATAGCTAACCTAACAACTTCTTATAGGTAGTGATAGTCACTATCAATGTTAAAGATCTTTTATGTATTAAATAAACAGAATGACTGAGTTTTCCTTCTCTTGTTCGTTGTTGTTGGCATACCATATCCCTTGCGTCATTTACGATAACCATGGCCAAGAAAAGTGGTGATGAATGGTATTCTTACCTCGTCACTATATATTATTTAAGTTTACAATACTTCTGAAGCTTAGCTTCTTTTTTCCGTGTGGTGACAGAATAAAAATACAATTCACCACCCCCTCTCTTGCCCGTGAGCATCGTAAAAGATGCCTAAGAAATTAAATATGCATTTAACATGTATGCTAGAGAAGGAAAACTCGAAACAAAATACTATACCGAATTGTGGTATCATCATCACAGTCCACATACGTCTCACTGTTGGGCTCGACCTCCTCCACAATAGAAGATAATTTGACTATACCATGCTGGTCAGACATCTTGGTATAGGGTTTAATTGGGATTTTTCCTTCTCTTGCACAAATGTTATGCGCATATTATATCCCATAGTCATCTTTTACGACAAGCAAGTTAGGGAGTGGTGAATTGCATTCTTATTCCGTCACCACACGGAAAAATGTTGTATAAGTAGGTCAATTTCCTTCCTTTTGTGAAAGAGGCTCGAGCCTAGTAGTGGAACGTAAATGAGCTGAAATGAATGAACGAATGAATGACAGCTTAACCAAGCTTATTAAGTCTTATATAATCTACATAAGAAATTATAATCATCCTCATTCAATTTCTAATTTAATATAACTAAATCGTTAATATTAATTAGACAAAACCATTGTACAACCTGACTTTCAAGCACATTCTAATGTTATGTTTTAAGTTATAACAATAGCAGTAATGTTTATTAAATAACAGAATGATAGCGGCAACAATTACTAATTTGCTTCGATGTTTCAATAATATCCGTTGATGATATCCAAACAATGTGATGTGTTAATAATTATTTAAGGTTACTTTCAGGATAATTATTCTATCATACAAATATTTATTTTATTTTTTGGAAATAAAATACATATCACTGTCAATTTTGAGCAGTATCAAGCCAACAAAAGATCTAAGCATGGCACTAATTTTATTGTTACAACGTAATAATTTATGATTTTGTCCTATTAAAAGTAGTAACTTAAAAAAAATAAAGCCACCATCTACAAAGTAAGAATATAATTCACAATCCCCATTTGTTACTTTGAATTAATTTATGATATTGTCCTATTAAAAAGTAGTAACATTAAAAAAATTAAAGTCACTACCTACAGAGTAAGAATACAATCACCATCGCCATTCTTGCCGATGGGTGTCGTAAAAACGGCTAAGGGATATGATGTGCCGATAACATCGATGCAAGTGTAACAAAAGTTTACATAAAACCACATGATAACACATCTGACAATGTCTATGGTATGGCAGGTCAAATTCTCTCCCATTGTGTAGAAGGCTCGAGCCCACAGTGGCATATAAGAGCGGAGATGATAATAATTTAGTATAAAGATTGGTTATAAAAAAAAGAGTGTGCTCTTAAGGTCTTAAGAGAAGTGAAAACTTCATTGGCCAATCCCAATATATATATATATATATATATATATATATATATATATATATATTAGGGTGGTTCTTAATAAGGTTATTTTCAAATTTCTTTGCTCCCAGGGGCTCAAATGCTTCCAAATTGATAAAAAAAAAATTCTCTGAAAATTTGAGCTCTTAATATTAACTCTAAGATAGTGTGCATTCCAATCTAAGTTCACTCGGTCCCGAGTTCACCCGATCGAGCGTTTCACCTCAGAGCATGACGGATCAGCCTAACTTACTACCCACGAAAAAATCTGTGTGCGGTGCTCCTAAATAAGTTTTCACTTCAATAACAAAAATAATTAATTTGCTTCTTATATTCGTACTCTTAAAATATTTTATCATAATTTAAACATTTCAAATATCAAATTTATTAAAATGAGCGAAGAAGAGCAAAAATCTAAAATGTACAATAGTAAAAAATTTATACAAATAAAAATTAACTTTTACAAAAAGCTCTACCTCTTTATAATAGAAATTTCATTTATGCAAAAGAATTATACACTTACTGCTTACAATTATATACTTAAACGTATATTTGGTTTCTTGACAGGTTATGAATACTAAATTATCAATATTTTTAATATAAATAATTGTGAAGGAACTAAAATACATAATTATGACCAAAATATCTTATATCTTTAAACGAGCAATTCTTGTATATATATTAGGGCGTTTAAAAAAAAACTCAATAGAACATTTTGTACTAAATTTAATACTAAAGAAGGTATTTATCTTTGACCCTAAATAACTTTTGAATGAGTTGATTCATCGAAAAATGATATCAGACCTTTTTTGTAGAGCGTTTAATTCCCTATAAAAATATTTAATGAGAATTGCAGAGCAATGTATGGTTCATTAGTTACAAAAATCAGAAAAAAAAGTAATACATTTTCTGTGTTATTCTTATGGGAAATCGGAAAGTGCGATGCGGACATCCTTAACATTAATATTAAGGGCTTATATCTTCAGATGCCTATTATGGCATCGAAACGAAACTTTTGAGCCTGGTTCCGTGAAAATGATTTTTTTTTTAAACACCCTAATATATATACATATATTCAGGATCTCGGCAACGGCTCCATTTTTGATTTTGATGAAATTTGACATACTGGAGGTTTCAGGGCCAAAAAATCGATCTAGCTAGGTTTTATTTATAGAAAACGTTGTTTTGTCTGTGTTTTTAGCTAATCAAACAATGACATAAAATGTTATTGAATATGAATTCAAATTTCGTCGTCATTGTCAAGAGTGTCAATAGCTCAGTTGGGAAGTTTTCCAGTTTTCTTTTTGTTTTGTTTTGGCATTCAAACACCGTCAATCGAATCGAATCTCGGTGATATCATTATTCTCTTTTTGTAATTTTTGATATTTTTGTTCATTATTTAATTTTTATTTTTTATTAATATATAATCTAAATAAATACGAGAAAGATATACCGAGCGAAGCTCGGTTAACCAGATATTATATATACAAACGCGCCTATTTATGAGAGGCAGAGGCAATGAATACCTCCTCGCTATGATAATCCTTTCACACGTTACATTCTTCAATAAATAAACAACAAAAATTACCTATTCACTTTCTTAACTAAACTGGGTAGAGAACATATTGCTTACATGACAGCGTACTATTAAGTACTCAACGCATCCAAGAAGATATATGGTATATTAATGCTAACTGTTGAACAAATTGGTCCATAATCCAGTTAATATAATGGTGTCACCTCTAACATCTTCAAGGAGAATTCAATTATTTACATCAATGTTATACACGTTCTGACCTTGAAACTTAACAGCTATCTTGCCTGAATTACATTATTTTTAGTCAACCTGCTCAGACATTAAAATATTCTTGTCTTCAACCAAAACGTATTCCGGTTAGGATTCGTTTCTACTTATTTTGTTTTTATGACTAGCCGGTATCATCTGTATCAGAAAGAGATATAAAAAGTTTAACCCAATCATCTTTTTGATTTTGCCTTTTTGGTATCGTCCTTTTTATTTTATTACATTGGCCAATAAACATGATAAATATTTTTTTAGTCTTTCCAGTCCTTATTTACTAAAAAGGTTTGCAATAACAAAACGACAATCCGTCCCGTCCTTAGGATTCCCAACAAATGTCTCGGTTACAATAAAAAGACATCGGGCAAACCGGAAGCAATCAATTCCCAACACAATAGACGCAATGTAGGAAGGTTAAGGATCAATCGATGTACAATGCTTTTAACCTTCGGCCTCGTTTAACTTATAAACTGCGTGGATCGAACAAGTAGCTTTGTTACCTTACATCTGCTTGAAGATTGCCTTTATATTTGTTGTTAATTGAATTCATACCAATTGAATCAATTCTGTCGGATTCTGCGATTCTTTTTCAGTAAAAAAGCATTCCGTATCGTATGCTTCTTACAGATATATACGCTTTTTAATAAGTCGTGAAAGCATATGTGGTTGATCGCATGGACCCCCATATTTTTCTTTCTCACTTGGCTTGGCGAAGCTTGGTGGCTTGATGGGGGTTAAAATTTTAAAGTTGTGTTATATAAACCATCCGTGTGGTGACGGAGTAAGAATACAATTCACCAATACCTCTCTTACCCATCGGTGTCGTAAAAGGCAACTAAGGGTATAATATGCAGATAACATCAATGCAAAAGAAGGAAAACTCGACGTAAATCCTTAAACTAACACGTCTATCAAGCGCGATCTAACTATCTAGGTAAGACAGTACTAATGTTGGACCACGGAGCGATATCTTCTCACGATTGCCGCTTCAGCGTACTGAGTTACTGGATTGTACAAGAAAGTAGTTCTTTAATATATATGTGAATACAAGAGTATTGGAAAATCATGAGTCCTTAATACATTTCAAATAAATAACAGGATTTATATCAAACCGCATCAGCTTCTTAATATAAATCGTAATTTACGATTCGAAAATGGTGATGATCTAGTAAGAGTCTAACAGAGATAAAAGTTACAACAAAGCAACTAATTTCAATAGTATTAATTGGGTTATCTTCCTTCCCCGTGGTGTGATAAATCAGATTATTATCCCAATAAATATAGTTACTATCTCTTACCCTCCCGTAGACATCAAGAGCTCTACTACGAAGGACTCGATTTTACCTACTAGAAGAATTGGGAACTGGATTCTGGAACTTACGATAACTCACTGTACTCGTTAAATAGCCTCTTAAAAGGTAATGGATAAATAAATAGGAATGGCTTCGTAAATATCAAACAATCAATTTATTTTCTTTTTTGCTTATTCACCCTAACAATAATATATATTCAATACTAAGACGGCCGAGATTCGTTTGGCGTTCTTTATTTTTGTAAAATTGTGTTTTATTGTGCAGGTACCACGCAGTACATTTTATTGTGCACGTACGCAAGTATTCGCGAGATGCCGATATTAAATATTGTTCTTTTTTTTCTATCTATAAAGGGGATTTTAGTTAGAAAAATATTGAATATATACAATAGATAATTTCTGTATGATGACAGATAAGAATACAATTCACTAAAAAGATCACTAAGGGATATCCAAATATTAAAGACGGCAACTCTACATAAACCAACCTGTTCGACCAATTTTCCTTCCACTGTGGCTTCAAGCCAAGGAAGTTCGAGCCAAACAGTGGGATATATATGAGCTGAGATAGATGCATAGATAGAATAGATAAACTTAAGAGGAAACCTTATATAAATACACAATTTTGATTAAGATCGTTAGAGCCCATGTTGCGATAATTGAAATCAATTTGATTTTGTTGAATACTCGGCAATTAGATTTGAATAAGTACCTACAAAATATACGATGTAATCATGCCATTCTTTATTTAGTCCTACGAATATCATGTACGACACCAGAGAATATACACCATGTCCATTTGCAATACAATACCTGGGCTTTAGGTCGGAGTTTGTATAGCCTTTCGTTGGTCCATTATCATCAAGAACTTGATACTGATGGTCCGTCAAAATAGCGATAAGTAGCTAAAGTACAACAGGTTATAATTATGCACGCTACCTACCCCCTATCATCCCGAAAAGTTTAGGCGAGACGTGAACGGACTGAAACAAAAACATTACTCAAAAAAATAGTCCGATAAGGGAATACGGTTAATTTTGGTTTTATAATAATTATACGCAATTGAAGACTGGTTCAACGCATGCGAAATTACATTTTTTTTTATAAAGTGGATCACCTTGAATTTTTCCTCGTTTTGTTAGCTGTTTTTAATATCACGTGCAATCGTGTACAAAAATAGAACCAGTATCCATTTTTTTTTTTATTTAGACACATTCTTAAACTTGTTAAAGAATCCTTTAATTTTTTTAGTGCTATATAGATGGAGGAAGATGATTTTTACACATGATTGTCGTGTGAGATGATTACGGAATGTAAACAGATAATATTCGTCATCTCTATCTCGGCATATACATCACTGCTAGGCTAGAAAGTACTTTACAATAGGCAGGCAATTGACTTACTAAACGCTGGTCAATTAGGTTGGTAGAGGGTTTAATATCGAATTTTCCTTCTCGTACATTGATATAATCTGCTTACCATATCCCTTAATCATCCTTTACGATACCCATAGGCAAAAGAAGTTATACTGAATTGTATTCTTACTCCCTCACTATATATTATTTAAGCTTCAGTGTGCTCCTAAAGTTTAACTAAACTTATTATGTCTTATATAATCAAGGAGACAACCATGACATGGCTGTAATGTACTCATAGAGATATTAGATTCCTGCTTCTTTAGTACTTGTTCTTTTTACTTCCACATTAGGACTTTTGATTATTGTAACTACGGCTACGGCGACCTTTGCTAAGCAGCTGCTTACCGTGAAGAAGGAAGGATGTGAATTCGTGCAATGAGGTTCGGTGATGCTAAAGGCATCACCAAAACCGCATACAAACACCCTCAGAAAGTTGGCTGTCGGTTTTCTGCGAAAGTGTTGTATTACCCTATGGCTGTAGACAGACGACCGTCGACAGTGTGGTCCTACCACATTTATAGCTAGAAAATAATTCTCCAAATACCAGTAATGATCGCTACGATTACTCAAAAGGGCTAGCAAAAGATCAGCTGACCAGTGTTTGTAAATAAAATCGTTAGAATTGAATATACTCATGAACTTACATTTACTACACTATGTTACATAAAACCCGATTCTCATCATCGCAACGTCAAATGGTTCGCCGCATATTTAGTTAACCCTCACACCGCGTTGTTAACCTGACGCAAAACCTTGAAATCGCTCTATGGTGGCCAACATTGTTGGCTGTTATTTCGTTAGCCGAATATTTTTAACAGATTTTAACTAATTGTAATTATAGTAGATAGCATATCTATAAGCATAAGCATGTCTACTATAATTAAGTAGTTCTAGGTACAAGTAAGGAATCTTGAAGTGTAATTTTTCAAATTCGGCCAAAAGGATGTTTGTCTTTTTTAGTAATTTTATCTTTGAAATAGTGCTTTTACCACGTTTTAACAGTCGTCGGCTCAGCTCATAAACGTCCCACTGATGGGCTTAAGCCTTCTCCCCAATAGGATGAAAATTGACCTACTATTCCATGCTGGTCAGACATATTGGTATAGATAGGGTTTTATTTCGAGTATTGCTTCTGTTGTATAAATGTTATACATATGAATATTATATCCCTCAGTCGTTTTTACGACACCGAATGGTGAATTGTATTCTTACTCCGTCATCACACGGAATACGTTTCAACAGTTCATAAAACTAATTTTAATAATATTTCAAAAAATAGCATAAGACATACGAGTCTACTTACGAAGCACCTCTGGTTCGTAGTAGTGGTGTACTTTTTACCTATATATATAGAAAAATTACTTGAATGTCTTGAAATCGATGCTTGTTCTGGGTCGTTGATGACTAACACCTAAAGCCTACCACATATAGACGACAGCAATGCCCTTGTGGGACCACTGCGGGTGATAATAGATGGTCATACTGTAAGTTTAATGTCACCAACCGTCTATTTCTCTATAAGCCTACCCACGTCCACTGTAGAAAATAGCGCTGCTTAAGAGGGGATATTGCCATAACCACCAGGCTTCCATTAATTGTTATGGGTTTTCCAGTAGACTATTGCTACTGACTATACTCACGATGATCCCTCTGACGGGTTTGACGAACCACAAATAAAAGTAAGGGGTGCTGAAACATTGCAAACTTAACCGGTCACACATGGAGGATTATAATATCACCCATGTGATTAAAAATGACACTTTTATATATTAAGGTTATGTTAGTGTTGGTACAATTATAAGCGGGAGCGATTCTGCAAACAATATTGTAACCACCTAAATAGTCAATGTAAATGACAATTGTCAATTCTGAATCTTGTAAATGTCAAAGTGCAATGAATTCGCTCTCCATGTGATAAATCTTAGTCTTAAAACGTTTGCTGCAGGAAAACACACAAGCGTATTTTTGATAACACACGCGTGTGCGGCGATTACACGCCAGGCGTGTATACGGCCGCACGCGTGTGTTATGCCGCATCGTAATGTACCTGTATGCGATATATGACAACAGTCGAAGCGTTAAGCGAACTGGTAACAATTCTCCTACATTTTCAATCAAAATATTAATTTCACCCTTAAAATTATGGACGTTTATATCAATATATTAGGGCTATACAGAACTAGGTAATTTAGTATAATATTTTCTAAGCAAGTCTTTATTATATAGCACCTTCTTTATAAGTTGGCGAAATTCGTTTACTCATTTTGTTAATGATAATATGGTTTCCATCTCGACTACCATGACATCATAGATGCTTCTTCGTCATCAATCAGCAGCTAGGTGCATCTGTACAGTGGACATGAGTCATCATCTGATAGACTTGATGACAGAATTAACTCAATGATGTTGCTGGTCAGACTGTTTGGCCACAGCGTTTGTTTTTTCTTGTAGTGATTGAGTTGTAGTGACTGCTTTATTTTTTTTCATACTCGCAGAAAGGAAATTGTTGGTGTCTGTTATATTGCCAATCAGTATTCCTAGTGCTATAGTCCTATTACCTGCGTGGTAACGATTAATATTACAATATGTCACCGTTCGTTCTTTCCCGTGGTAACCATACGAACTGAATAAAAATCAGCAAGGGAATAATAGGCTACAAAAAACTACTGGAGAACTTATAATACCAACTGATCGACAACCTACCTGCCAAGCGCAGGGATTGTAGCATTATTACCCTTAGGGAGGCTTATACCTAACAGTGAACGTCGATAAGATGCTAGATAAATAGATTTCATTATCCATACTTCACAAAAATCACACATCCATACTAATATTATAAATGCGAAAGTAAGGATGTTTGTTTGTTTGTTTGTTTGTTTGTAACGCTTTCACGCTTAAACCACCGAACCGATTTCAAAAATTCTTTCACCAATGGAAGGCTAGTAACATAGGCTATATTTTATCCCGGTATTCCCACAGGAACGGGAACTACGCCGCGCGTAAAGCGACTGAAACCGAAGCGAAGCGAGGGCGGGTTGCTAGAACTTTGTATAATAAACCTTCAATGTTTACAATTTATTACAATACCTATCTATACCAATAAATAAAATTGGAGTGTCTGTATGTAATGTCAAAATAATAGGCTTTTTTCATGCTCACACGGTTATTTGCACGACATCTATGCCTAAAATAGCAATTAAAAAATTTTTGTCTGTCTGTCTGTTTGTTTGTTTCGGGTAAACTTCAAAACGTCTGGACCGATTTCAAAAATTCTTTCACCAATGGAAAGCTATAATATCAGGGCGTAAACTAGGCTATATTTTATCCCGGTATTTTTTGGGAAAATTGCGGGTAAAACGACTATAACCTATAACCGAAGCGAAGCGAGGGCGGGTTGCTAGTAGTTTATATAACCGCTTGCCGTTCATAACTTTCATAACACTCCCTCACGGACGGTTCAAGAATAGCCCGAGACAACGTGTGGTACACGTGTACAATGGATGTTGTACCACTCGTGTCGAATACTGGTAGCTACTTTACTACATCACTACATCATTGTACGCCTACTACGTCAATCTAGAATATTCTACAGCTTAAAGCCGATTCCTTACAGGCTAAAATATTTTATATCCAATCACTAGAAAGATTAACACGTGTTCTAGATTTAGGTCGGATTATTTATAGCAGTATCTTAGAATAATAACCTATAGAAGGTAAGTTCACGCACAAAAAGTGAGGCATTTCAATTGGAGCCTAATGGAGCTTACGCCGGAACCGTTCCGTAATGTACAAGTCATTGTACTGCACGAACGTACGCAACTCTTAAAAAATAAATGGGTAATTATGACGGTGGGTGCATCCAAATAGTGTCACAACACATTTGAAATACTTAAAAAGGTTTTTAACATTACTTTTAAAAATATTTCGACGATTTATGTTAATAAAAACAAAATTTGATTTCATAATTTGTAGTGGTCTGCGTGTGTACGTGTGTAATCGTCTGCGCGCCATTAGTATTTTTAGATTCAAATTTTGAAAATTCGAAGTATGAACACTATCCTTCTATATGTTATTATTCTAAGAGCAGTATCGATCATTACAGCTCATATACGTCCCTCCCACTACCAGTCTCGAGCCTCCTCCATATTAGCAGGGAAATTAACCTACCACAACACGCTGGCCAGGCGAAGCTGGTATAGAGTTTTATTTCGAGATTTCCCATTTCTTGCATAGTTATTATATGGACAATATATCCCTCGTCGTCTTTTACGACACCGATGGGTAAATGAAGAGGTGATGATGATACACGTAAATCAATTTTGCTCGGGACTTATATGAGCTGTAATGATGTTGGTGATGACACTGTTGATTACGAGTCTCTACCAAATGAAGAAAATTAACCAACTATACCACGCTGGTTAGACTGGGTTGTCATACGGTATCATTATAGAGTTTTACTTTTTTCAACTAAAGTTATGTGCTTACATCTCTTAATTGATATTTACGATTTTCCGATTTATACGACCCACGCGAAAGGTAAGGATGGGTGACTTTTGTATTCTTACTCCGTGACCACATGGATAATAAATATATTCACTACTAAAATACTGCAAGTAAGTATATAAGATTAACATATCAATCTTTCACTACACCAATATTAATCCGTCAATCGTACAAAACTTCGTAACAATAAATAAAAGTACGCTTGCCAAGTAAAACTCTAGGAAATGTTGATAATAAAAAGTATCACTATGAAAATATTCAACAGAAATTTTTGACTAAATAGTATCTGTTAAAACCAAGTATTTAGACGAATAACCAATATACGTGTAGAAACATATTTCACCAATGAAAAATTATTTCCATATGTGGGACTCGAAATCATTTCCACTCCATCTGTCCATCTGTCCAGGACCAGCGTAGGCTAACGTATGACAATCAAATTGCCACTCGTATTTTGAATCTCTTTACCTATTCCTACAAATACTTATATTTCTCACCAATTCCTGGAAGCCTCCCGTTTTGACGTAAAAAAACATGGTCACACTAGATATGCATGAAAGTTTATACCATAATAATAATATATGTAGATGGTCATAACGTAGATGGCCAAAACGGTCAACCATTAACATACCAAAAAAAAAGAATTAACTAGGTGTTGGAACTCTTTACTTATGAACTGGCTGTAAAATTCTTCAACAGTGTCCTTAACGCCGTGACATCGCGTGCCAAAGCATCGCTTCATAAATAATGGTGGCAGAATTATTGTTACACATATCTTATACATATAGTTTAAAAGAATTTAGTTTCATTATGCGCGGTGGCTCTTAATTAAAACAAATTGGCCAGTTACAACCCACTTGGAATAATTTAATCTATAAAACTGCAGTTTCAACTCTTGAACAAAGTATAAACTCGTCAACTTTCATTAAAATACAAATCTCTGGAATACCTATAAATGTTTTAAGACATCACCGCTAAATCAACTTTTCAGGCAATCAGTCAGCATATTTAAATCAAAATCAATAGTGAACCTTAATTCAATTCGCGTCATATGTATCTGAATTTTCGTATATCCATTTGAGTAAACTTTTTTACTGGCTTTCTACTCCAGTAACTGTCGGCTTTTAATTCTTCCTCTTCCCGCTTCCCCACACTTTTTCACGAATCAAAGGCAAGTGAGAGTCGCAGGTGACAGTGTATTCGTAACCCGCCGCCACGCGGTTTAGACGTATTTACTATGCCGGCGAATGGGGCGGCGTAGGCGCAACTACCTGCGCCTCATGCCGCCCTAGCCGAGGCCGCGGGTGACGTGACCGGGGATTAGTCCGTCACCCGCCGAGAGGCCGACCGCGTGAGGAAAGACCGACGTCCTCCCCGAGGGGGGGGACGTCGGTCGATGGGAGGGTACCCCAAGTAGGTGGTATTCCGTCGGGCCGACCACTGATGACAAGTTAACCCTGCTCCGGTGGTCGGCCCAACGACGAAGGCGATGTGGTTTTCGGGTGGGTTGCGGGAGTTGCGTGCTTAAGCCCCTCTGTCGCCCCGGACGGAGTGGTGCGGAGGCGCGCCGACCGCAGGCCACCCACAAAAAAAAAAAAGACGTATTTATTATGACGATTAAAAAAATTAAACAAAAATGTTTAACAAAGTGCCTAACAGTACATTATCTAGTAACACGCATTTTACAAATATCGTGTTGTAAGATTAACATCTACATAATGTTGGCAGTAGTGATTCATTCGTATACCCCATGGATTAATGGAGCTCGTTCGCACGCCATCCTTATTATTGTTGAAGTACTGCTGTTAGTTTTTACCTTAGTTTTATACGCAATAAAATTAAGAGATAAAATTTTCTACCGCCATAATTTAATTACGTATATCTTTTAGGTGACTGATCACCTAGACCAAAGTGATATATTAATTTATTATAATACGTAGGCCAGACAGTTTGGCATAATATTTTATTTAGTTTTCTACTTACATGTTAAGTGTTTACGACTCCTTTTTTAGGATCAGACTATGATTCATCAGACTACGATCACAAATCGGATCTGCCGTACACTTATTTTTCTATCGCCCTTTCGTTGGGCCGCAATTGCCAGTCCCTGTCTTCAGTGATTGTAGTGTACTTACGGCTGTAAGTCCTAAAAATGAAGGCGTTTCAAACTATTTTCTATAACCATCACCATACGGACGCCATTATTAAATGGAAGAACTTTCCATACTCTTGAGATTATCTAGAAAAATTACGGAATAAAGATAAATCTGTAAATGATACTAACTCGATCAAAAATATGCCACTCTTTTTCACCAATATATCATCATCATCATTTATATCATACACATTCCAATGTTAGGCTCGAGCCTCCTCCACAAGGTGGCCTATACCACATCAAACGTTGGTATAAGGTTTTATTACTTTTCGTTCTTTTCCATGGCTAAGCAGCATAGCAGTAGTTAGAAGCATATTCAATCCCTTAGTCGTATTTTACAATACCCACGAGCAAGATAGCTGAATTTTATTCTTACTCCGTCACCACACGGAAACCACCAGTATAAAAAATAATTACTAACTACTTCACGGATTTTGACGCGTTTGTATTTAGTTTTTAATTGCCCGACGTTTCGAACACTTTACAGTGTTCATGGTCACGGGCGAAAGAATAAACTGAAACGCCGGGCAATCAAAAATGACATACAAACTCGATAAAATCCGTAAAGTAGTTTTATTTACAACCAGCTTATGCCCGCGACTTCGTCCGCGTGGAACAGTTACTTTGGGCTAATGTTAACTTTATCCCGCGACTTTGTTTACGTAGAAGGTGAAAAATTTTTAAATACATAATTCAATTCTGTCACACATGATTTTTGCGAAACCTGTTTATAAAGTGCACACAGCGGAAGCTCTCAAAAGGAAAAAAGAATCCGATTCTGAAACATTTTTATTATTGCTCTACTCCTATTGGTTTTAGCTTGTCGATAAATGGGCTATGTAACACTGAAAGAATTTTTCAAATCGGTCCAGTAGTTCATGAGATTAGTGCGTTCAAACATACAAACTCTTCCGCTTTATATATTAAGTATAGATGTGTGTGGGTGTGTGAAGACGCGAATACTCGCGTAAACATCAAAAATTATTATCCTGTCTAAAACAGAGATAATTCCTCACAGTTAATTTAACAAAGACTTAAAATAGTTTAATATATGAATTCATGTCGAAATTAAAAGTCGGAAATGAAAATAGATTCAGTGAAGGTGCTTTAAAAACCATTAATTAGCCGGCGTTTGTCATGATAGCTTATCTATATAGGTCGCGGTTACCTCAGCCCATCCGAAATCGCTTCCATCGATCAACTCGGTAAACAACCTATTTTGATAACTGTAATCTATTTACCTCAAAATACTTATTTCATCGTTTCTTTTTTGACTTAAAATTTTAATTTGGTTATAACTATCAATATCCAAGGTTTAGGACCAGTGTGTGTTACCAGTAATGACTTACGGCACTAAAACGTGGTTCCTAAATGTAGGCCTCATAACAAGGCTCAAAGTCGTTCAGCGTGCTATGGAGCAGGCTATGTTTGGGATTTCTCTAGTTATTTTTGACGGGGGTACGAGCGGGGGGCGGTGTGGTCTCATTGAGGGAGCTCACCGCCTGGCGCGTCGACGCCCGCCGAGACGTCATTGCCCGTTGGGCAGTTCGTCTAGATAGGCCTCGGTTCGGTGTGAGGACTGTCGTGGCCTTCCGGCCGGTGCTGATCAATATCTTCTTCATCATTTCAACCCGAGTAATTTCCATTGCTGGGCTTCAGTCTCTTTTGCAACAAAAGGAAAACTTGATCTATTAAACCATATAGGTCATGGATTGGTAAAGGGTCGTACTTCTAGATTTTCATTCATTATCATTTTGGCTCATATACGTTCCAGTGTTGGGGTTGAGCCTCCTCCACAATAGGAGAGAAATTAATCTACTATACCACGCTGGTTAGACGAGTTGGTATAGGGTTTTATTTCGAGTGTTCTTTCTCTTGCACAGATGTTATATGCATATTATACCCCTTAGTCGTCTTTTACGACATCCACGAGTAAGATGAATTGGAATAAGGGAATGATGAATTGTATTCTTACTCCGTCACCTCACGGAAAATTAGCTATGTTTCGCCACAATGAGATCGACGAAGTTGCTGTCAGAAGGTAGTATTTCATATTATCCAACTATCGACATAAATTAAATAAAAAACCCGATATTTATTTGACACTATACCCTGCTAAACATCTCGTAAATTAAATTTATTCTGCCATTATAACCTCAACGTATTTATTTTGGAATAAAACATAACATAAAATTGTATCGTAAAGAATCGCGTAAATCATTGCGAGGCAAACAAACAATGACTTGAAAATAATATATAACGATATACAGGCTGATTTTAGATATGAAATTTTATTATTATTATTATTTTTTTTTTGGGTGGGTTGCGGTCGGCGCGCTCCTCGCACTACTCCGTCCGGGGCGACAGAGGGGCGTATAGCACGCAACACCCGCAACCCACCCAAACACCACGTCGCCTTCGTCGTTGGGCCGACCACCGGAGCAGGGTTACTTGTCATCAGTGGTCGGCCCGATGGAATACTCCCTACGTGGGGTACCCTCCCATTGACCGACGTCCCCCCCTCGGGGAGGACGTCAGTCTTTCCTCACGCGGTCGGCCTCTCGGCGGCTGACGGACTAATCCACGGTCACGTCACCCGCGACCTCGGCTAGGGCGGCATGAGGCGCAAGTATTCGCGCCTACGCCGCCCCAGTCGCCGGCGGCGGATCGCCTGATCGAGGTTGCGCTCCTCACGCAGGCGATCCGCCGCCTCCTTCTGCGAGATCACTGCCTCGCAGAAGGCTGCGACCGCGTCCCAATTCCTGACGCTGTCGACCATCGCCCTAGCGATAGTCGGCAGCGTCAGGTCGGCACCGATGATTGCAACGAGTTCATGGCGCTGCGTGGCCCAAGCGGCGCAGGCCTCGAGCGTATGCCGCGCCGTGTCCTCGTCGCAATGAAATTTTATTTTAAAATTATTTCACACAATTCTCAATCACAATATTAACGTACATATTTTCAAATGAAAACATACAAGACGTCCAAAATGTCTCAATTCCTTTTACTTTTAGATGCGATTAGAATCACATCGTCACGGCTTATATGCGTCCTACTGTTGGGTTCGAGCCTCAATTTCACTACCTAAATTGATCTCTTATACCACCCCGGTTAGAAAACTTGGTATAGCGCTTAATTTCGAGGTGTACATCTCTACAATTAAAGTAGGTACTCCAGTAAATTACAAAAAATTGTATTCACAATATTATTAGCAAAACTACTTAAAATTTGTAATTATGAAAAGAATTAAAATTTTCCTGTGATGTTTTTTACCATATATATCATCATCATCATCGTCATCTCAGCCCATACACGTCGTACTCAGCCCACTATCCCACGCTGCTCAGACGTGCTAGTTTTGTTTCGAGCTTTCCTTCTCTTGCATAGATATTTTATGCATATTATATCCCTTAAACAGGACTGTTTTACGACACCCACGGGCAAGAGGGGGGGTGGTGAATTGTATTCTTACTCCGTCACTATATAGATAATTCCATATATGTACGTTTGATAATTGGGAAATTAAATTTATTTCGAGTTTTCGTTCAGGTGATTATCCTCAAAAATCAACCTGTATATTATTAGCTAGTCACAAATAATACGAGTCTTGATACTTTGCCAAAAAGATCAAAGACGTGACCTTGCTGCATGTGCGTTATGATAAACACGCAAGTATTTTGTGATATATACTGAAATATTATTTGGCGGATGTTGTTACGGGCTGTCAATCAAACATGCCTTTTAATCACCTGGAAAATGTTGACAAGAATAAAGTTTCTTCTAATTTTCGTTGTAAACATGAAGTACGTTATCATTTTGTTTTCGGAAGTATTTCAAAATATAACCGTGAGGATCATGGCTTGAGGAAGTTACACAATGATAGTAAATATTAATGTTAACATACTTTTTGCACCATTTTTTGGTTTCAAGTTCTTATTAAAAATAAAACTTAAAAGAGCATATTGATAGACTATTTATGAACGAAAGGTGTCCCTTTCTTATTTGACAGGTTAGTGTCTGAACATAACTTTTATTGTGACTACAGATACTACCAACCCTTACATTGCTTGTGGGTGTCGTAAAAGACGACTAAAGAGTTTTATAGATCTGGACCACCTCCATCTGATACCGCCTGGTCAACAATTGCATCCCTAAGGAGGTTTGACGGCAGACAGTCTGTCATAAAACACGCTACTACTTAAAAAAACTTACTACTACTTAATGAATAAATCGTATCATCATAGCTCATATACATGCCACTGCTGGGCTCAAGCCTCCTCCACAATAAGAGGGCAAACTGACCTTACTATATCATACTGACTGACTGAGCCTTCTCTTGCATAAATGTTATATGTTTATTAAATCCCTTAGTCGACTTTTATGACATCCACCGGCAAGGGACTGGTGAATTGTATTCTTACTTCGTCACCACAAGGAATAATCGTATCATAATAATGTAAAACAAAGTTGCACTTCACAAACTTAAAATGATAAGCCAAAGTTCATCTTCCATTAATAAGAACAACAAATGGCTGCTAAATCAACCGACACTAAACACGGAAGGATTGTAATCCCGAAGTCTGAAGACAATTAAATAAATCCCAAAATCAGTGGAACAAAGGCGATGTTCCCGACGTGGCCAACTTGTACGACAAAGCTTCTTTGTTTCCAGTTAATATACGAGTACGAGTCGCTTTGTGCCGCGGCAAAATTTTGACTTATTGTCGAGAGGCCTACACGTGATGAAATGCATATAACTTTACTTCTACATCCACATTGTTCCACATTTTAACTTCACGTTTTTATCCCTGAATTAGAGTATTCCTTCTCTTATTTTATATGAATAAAATTTCCCTTAGTCGTCTTTTACGACATCCATGGGCAGGATAGAAAGTGGTGAATCCTATTCTTACTTCGTCACCCCATGGGCAGATATCAGCCACAAGCAGCATAATGGATTTTATTATTCTAGTACATAGATAGAGAAATTATAGATGTGAATGAGAACACATTATATTATCATTTTTGCCATAAATATGACAGTTCGTCCGGGATAGTACATTGAAGTCGCAGATAATCGAAGTCTGAGTAGTAGCAATTTGGTACAGCACTCCATTCGGTGAGCGTGATAGCTGCAACCCATAACGTCTCTCCTTCCTTCTTATTTTATTATCTCTAATCCTCTAATTATGGTAGGCAGCCGTACTTGTTCCACGGGCTCCATATCTATCCTCCCACCGGCGTTTCAATCATCGTCAATTCGGTCACCGTCAGCATCCGGGCCCACGTGAAATACTTGGGCTTGGTGCTCGACGGGCCTTGGTGGTTCCGGGGCAAAGAACTCGCTACCGCTGGTCGGCTCAATGGCGAAGGAGGGATTATGGTGCGTTATGGGGTCGCGCGCCGTCCTTTAGTTGCCCCGGACGGAATGGACGGCGTGTGCGCTGGGCATAGTCCACCCCAAAAAAAAGGCAACCGTACTACTGGTATTACTAAAATCCAAGTCCGGCAATTACCACTTACCATCGTCCACCTATAGCTAATAAAAAGCATCTTCAAGTGCTAACAAAAATAAATTCCTTTATGCAGCATTAAACTAACCTTGAAATTGCTAAATAAAATTCACCTTTATAAATTTGAATAGAACCTTGAAATGATCGACGTTAAACGTAAAAGAAAATACAAATACATTTTTAATCCTATTAAATTGTTTGTTCGGAATGTTTTTCTTTAATTGTTAATAGTGTAGAATTGCATAAAGGTTTTGTATTAAAAGCAAATATTATATTACACTTCAAAAACCATAAGAGCGTAAACAAAATGCATTCCCAGGCACACAGCTGCAAACCAAATGTCTGAAAAGATGATAAAATATGTATTCATCATGTTAATTGAAGCATAGTATCTTTTATTTGTTTAAAATGTTTTAAAAAATACGTATTGTTTAATTTTTTATCGGAATACTAAAAAGGTTTTAATTAAAAAGAGATAAAAACATTTAGGAAATAGCACCAGCAGCCCGTATTGCACTTATGATTCTCGAGTGGTGACCACGTATCCGACCACGCAGCGTAGGACCCCCTCACTAGCTCACTAGGTAGACTGAAGACTTGGCAAAAGTTGCCGGGCATTATTGTATGCAGGCGGCACAAGATCGCACTTTATGGCCAAACATGAGGAAAGTCTACGTCTAGCAGTGAACGGCATTAGGCTCAATGATGATGATGATGATTCCGCTTATGCTTATATATATGATTTGAAATCATCAATCATCTTATTCGTCTTTTACGACACCCATGGGCAAGAAAGGGAGTGGTGAATTGTATTCTTACTCCGTCACCAAATTCATTATTTGTCGAATCGAAATTAGACACTAAATGAAATAAAGATCGAAGCCTAGAGCTCTGATGATCACTAGAATTACCTTCACCACTAATAGAAAGGCGAATTCCTTTTAAATTGCATCTAATGTATGCGTCATTTATGTTTATCACAATGAATCTACAGAGTAAATTAATTTTTGAAAGTTTATCAACTAACCGATCTATTATGATATGATCTCGCATTCATCTCACGACGTTATGATTGATTGTAGTAATTTTTTCTTATAGCCAAGTACTTTATATACGTTTTACTCTGTTATTCTATTGTTATTACGTCCAATTTTTTAAGGTATGTCATGAGTGTTTTAAGAGAGTGTTTATTTTCTTTGACACTCAATTTTCCACCATTGTAATTTCTGTAAAACAGGAATCACAATAATCATAAGGGTAAATCTTGGTTCTAGGAAAATTTTTAACTGTTTTACCTTCAATAACAAATTTCTCTACAAAAAATAAACAGGAAATTAATATATTCCTGTCTTATCTAAACTGAAAGCCAAAGTAAAATCAGTTCATATTGAAGGAATCCATTAAACCTTTCATTTAGGGACATACAGTAAATGCCACTTTTCTTAGTAATGATTGTTTTTTTACGCTTTATTACTCAACATTGCCAGCATAAGGAATTGTCTGTTCCATTTTTATCAAATTAAACCTTTTCACAGCTCATGTACGTCCCACTACTGGGCTCGAACCTCCTCCACAATGGGAGTGATATCGACCTACTATACCACGCTGGTCAGGCGGATTAGCATTGGGTTTTATTTCGAGTTTTCGTTCTCTTGCATAGATATTATCTACATATTACAATCCCATAGTCGTTTTTTACGACAGCCATGGGGAGGAAGGGGGGCGATGAATTGTATTCTTACTCCGTCACCGCACGAAACGACAAAACTATTAAACTATTACAAGAAATAAAACTATTTTTACGGATTTTATCGCATTTTAATTTTGTTTTAACTATGCAGACGTTTCGAATATTTGTCGACTAATATATTTCATGTTTAAAATATCGACATTATTTACGCAGATTTTTAGACCTACAAAATTGAAAACAATATTAAAATGCGATGAAAACCGTAAAAATAATTTTATTTCGTAATAATTGCGTTAAGAGCAGAAATCATTTTTTTACTGTACTACAAGATATAATATTACATCATAATTATAATACTTACACTGAGTAACGTTTTAATACCTTAAGAGTCAAATACAAAAAGCTTTCAATTAGAATTTTATACAAATGTTACTTTGTTATTAGCTTAAAGTAAAAGTAGGGTAATGAAGTTGTGCAATATATACACTAGAGGTAAATTACTTTACGCATCGAACCGTGTAAGGAATTGATCTCACGCTACTGTGCACTTATAAAAAAAAACAATTCGAGCTGCAAGAACCCTTACAAACAATAACTTCACAATTCTATTGCAATAAAAATAATGTTGCAATAATTTGCCCGTGTGATGACGAAATGAGAATACAATTCACCAGCCCCTTTCTTACTCGTGGGTGTCGTAAAAGACGACATAGGGATATAATATGGATATAACATCTATGCAAGGAACGGAAAACTCAAAATAAAACCCGGTACCAACGCGTCTGACCAGCGTGGTATAAGTAGGTCAATTTCCCTCACATTGTAGAGAAGGCTCGAGCCCGAACTCGAACAGTGGGACATATATACGCTGTGATGATGATGATGATTCCAATAATTCACGTTTCTTTAATTTTAATTTGGTAAGTCATCATTAGCAACCCGTGGTACACTGCTGACGATAGGCCCTCTTCATGAAGGGATAGTGCCATAAACGCTACGCCTGGCACGCGACATGGTAATTGTAGCTGGTGTTATTTCCTCAGAATGGTGCTGATACTCATGACGACTCACGACTCCCACAAGAAAACGAAAAGGTAGTGATAATTTTTATTTTTATCCCGTGATGGCCACCATTAAAAACAGCATTTATGTTAATAATTGGTCTATATATTTTTTTTAATGGGCTATGCTATGGAAAACGCACACGCGCTCCATTCTGTCCGGGGCGACGAAAGGACGGCGCGCGGGCCCATAACCCACCCGTACCCACGTAGCCTTCGTCGTTGAGCCGACCACCGGAGCTGGGTGACTTGTCGTCAGTGGTCGGCCCGACAATAATTGGTCTACACTAAGTTATTTTAAATTATTTATCGAGCTTGTACTTATTTTCACGACAACAAATATCTGACCAGCGTGGTGGATTAATTTTACTCCTATTGTGGAGTAGGCCCAGCAGTGGGACGTGAGTGATTTCTGATGATCCGATTATATTTGAATCTCGAATGAAACATAACTTGATCATACCTCCCGTTTTTCGAAAAAGACCGTAAATGATATTTTTTTTTTTATACTGATAGGAATGTATTCATGTTTTTTTTTAAGTGAAAATGTGTATAAACAGGTTTGGATGGGGGGGGGGGGTAAATTCATGTAGATAGTCATTGACATGTTCACGTGACGTGTTTAAATATAAGAAAAAACATAAAACACGAGAAACAAAACATAACCACAATTTGCTCATAAATAAACTTTTTATGTGCATCTTACTTACGCATCAAACTAAGTCTCACTTCACCATATGCCGGGCAACTGGTGCTTGGTTTTTTTAATTGAAATATTTTATGATATCTGTTCTTTTAATTATAACCTATAATTTATATACTGAGAAGTGACACGTGCTCTGCCTTGGAAATTCAGTAATATTACTACGCTAACATTAATTAAAAACAGTGTACACATATGTTACGTACATTTTGTTTCGAAATATTCCCGTCTTGATATTTTTTTATTTTTATCTTTGGTAACGGAGCGATCAGTTTAAATCAAATTACATTCGCAAGTCTTATACAATATTTTTTTATAACTTCATCATCATCATTATCTCAGTCCATATAAATCCCACTGTTGGGCTCGGGCCTCCTCCCCAGTGGCGAGGACATTGACCTACTATAACGCGCTGGTCAAATGTGTTGGCACACGATTTATTTTGAGATATTCTTCTCTTGGGTAGATATTATCTACATCTCATATCCCTTAGTCGTCTTATACAATGCCCAAGTAAGAAGGGGTGGTGAACTGCATTCTTACGACGTCACCACGCTAAAAAAGATCATAAATAATAGAACAATATTATACTTTTCATACAAAGTAACTTATTCATAGTCCTTCTTGGTCAGTAAGTCAATTAGCTGGGGCGCTGACAATATAACTTGCGTCCGTGCGGTAACGGGGTATTAATATAATTCACCACTCCCTTTCTTGCGTGGGTATCCGTCTTTTAGCCCTATACCAATCCGCTTAACAGCGTGATATAGTAGGTCAATTGTCTAATAATAGGACGTGTACAAACTGAGAGATAATAACTAATTTACATAAAATACCAGTAAAATTATTCAATAATGACATTATGAATGAAATCTAAGAGCGCCACATGACATTTTCACATTCCCGCCAAAACTCCGGCGCCTTAATATGACAAAAGAAACGTGACGCAATAATAACCTAATATGCAATTATATCTACAATATCATTATAAAACAGCGCAATCTAAATTCTAAACCGCTATTTAAATTACGAAATCATCAACCATCATCGTAAATAAACCTCATTATATCATCTTGTAACTAATAACTGCATACAACCAGTAATTTGAAATTTTCTATTTCCAATTTTAAATTACTATAGTTTGTTCTCTATCTGTCGAAAGCGACCAATAGCGTGGCTGCATTTCGAAATGGAAGATGCCATTGAGATAGATAGGTCGCGTTACCGTTATTTGTATTCAAACATTGGTCATTACTAGTCGTCACGATAAAATGTTTATTACTAATAATGTTGCTTATGGCCTTAATTTGTATAAATACGGGCTAGTGTATATCGTTAGATTAATTACAGTAATTACATACCTATTTCCTACTAGTTACAATATATACGACAACACCACTTCGATTCTAGGTTACGATAAGAATATTTAAAGGATTTCCGAAGGAAAAATAATATATTTTTTCAATGTATTGTATTAAATCCTCTTTTTTCCTTCTGGTGGCGAAGTCGAATCTATTCACCATTTCTTGTCCGTGGGTATCATAAAAGACGACTAAGGGATATAATATACATTTAACAACTGCAAGAGCAGGAAAGCTCTAACTAAAACCTATACGTTTGACCAGCATGGTACAATAGGGCAATTTCCCTCCTATTCTGGACGAGGCTCGAGCCCAGCAGAGGGACGTATATGAGCTGTTACGAGATGATGACGGTGACGACGAGATGACAACGAATAGCCACTTGAAAGTTCAGGACATAGAACATAAAAATTATTTTGTACAAAGATATCGATTTTTAATCAATTAAATCGAAAATATTTTTTTATTTCTAACATCATAAACTACGGCTTTATTCCTATAAAAGCAAGTGCGAGTAAATTATATTAATTACTTAGGCAGCGCCACCTAACGATGTTTACTTCACCACGCATACAGTGCAATAAAAGACGAGTAACATAATATGATAAGCAGGAACTCTATAAAAAAGATGGAAGAAAATCTAAAAATCCTACACAAAATCGTCTCTTATTTATATACTGATACCATTATCGTGGTTAAATTTCTGTCCTATTTCGGAGGGGCTCCAGCCCAACGGTGGCGATGTTGATATTCTTTCCGTGAATTACAGTGAGTACTTGCCTATAATGCTAATTTTAAAATTATTTGTTATTTCAGGGTTACCGCGGTCGCAAACCTCTGGGCGGTACAGCGGGAGTGGCAGGTGTGGTGGCCGTCCCCGGCGTGCAAGCCACATCTCCAAGCCCGGCGCCGCAGGCGCCTGCCGCGCCTAGCCCATCACCAGCTACCACGCCAGCAATGAAGCAGGAGCACCCTAGTCAACCAATGGTGAGTACCCATTACATTCATGAACACATCTCTTCGTGTCCCATCGTGTCTTCTCATTAATTTTTCTTGAAATGTATTTTAAATCTAAACCGAGTTCCAAGCGTTCATAAACTTTATGATATGGTCATAAAATAGTCTCATCAAGCTTTAATTTCCCATGGAAATCTTAAAAATCAGCGCGTGATCTCAACCACGAAGAGGAGTACTCCTGGAATATTTATAAAACTACGATCATGGCCAATCGCGCCGAATATCTTTCTATCTATCTTTCTTAGAAAACTTGTCTAGCAGTTGACAACAATATGGTTGGAAGTAGCAACAGATTTATGAGGAGGCTAACAAATTTCCACGCAAGAGCTCTGAAGAAATAGGCTTCGAATTTTCGAAGTTATCTGTGTATAAACATATAAATTGTCCCTTATCGCTTTAACAGTGAAAGAAAAGACAGAAAACCTGTATTAACCTATATTTCGTAAATAACATGTACAAAAAAAATCCAAAGTAAATCAAATCCACGATCAAGTTAAGTCGTTGTTCACGGCTGTCATGAACATATGTTAAAGTCGACGTGAAGAATCAATATCCAAAAATGCCGCTTCTCCTTCACATTACAGATGGCACTGTCTGATTCGTTTACAAATATAAACCCAAAACTAAGCTATGAAAGAATATTAATAATCAAAATAATTAAAGCATATTCCTTCTTCATTTGCTTGGTAATTTAACATCAAATGACCATGTGCTGTGACGAACTTATTCAGTATAATATACGTAATCACCTTGACCACAACAATTATCATAAATGAACAATATTATTCAGTTAAATAAGTAAAAATATATAACACAATAAGACTCTCGTACACGTGATTTAAGTTAATTATAATGTTTACGGCCAACCGGTTGAGTTGTAGATGTTAAAATAAACAACCAGTCCACAGTTTTATCCGACAAATTAACATATTTGATAATAAATTTAGCGGAAGCATTAAATATTATGCACACATTATTACACGAAAATTTAACACCAAATTAATAAGAATTTAATATATTATATTAAAGTCTGACAATACTGTTTATTTACTACCGTTTAAGTTTACGTTAATCAAAATAATATTAATTGGATTAATACGTTATTTTATAGCGACTTTATTCAGCTAAAAAAACGTCACTTTTAGCTATCTCATTAGTCAACGCGGCAGCTAATGTAATCTTCCGTGTAGTGATGGAGTAAGCTCACCACCTCCTTTCTTGGACGACTAAGAGATTATAATATGCAGATGCCATCTATGCAAGAAAAATGAAACTCGAAATAAAAATCTATACAAACCCGTCTGACTAGCGTGTAGGTGTAGTAATAATTTTCCCTCCCAATATGGGGGAGGCTCGAGCCCAGTAGTGGGACGTATATGAGCTGTGATGATCATGATGTTCACTAGTGGTCTTTTACCATATCTACGAGCAAGATTGGGTAGTGAATTGTATTGTTACTTCGTCACCACGCGGAAAATTTTAATCTTTAGCTTCTTATTAACTTAGTTTCCCATTTAACAAATTTAATTAAATTAATTATTTGTAGTTCAACATAAAATGTTGAAGCGCAATAAGAAACGAGGCAAAGTAACGAACAATAACAAAACACAGAAAACTTTACGTTCCGTTTGTCTCGACGAAACTTTTTAATTAAAAACTTAAATTGATTGATTTTTTCTCTCTGCTAATTTTGTGAAAGTATGTCGTATTTGTTTTTATAATGAAACTCGATCTTTTTTATTCTTCATCGGTCAGCTATGATAGTTTAAATGTTTTTTTATATATTCCGTGTGGTGACGGAGTAGGAATACACTCAACATACGTTCACCTTCTTGCCCATGGAAGTCGTAAAAGACGACTAAGGGATATAATATACATATAACATTACTCCAAAACTCGAAATAAAACCCTATACCTCGGATTCTGGGATTATCTTGATGATAACTCGGACTGGCAATGAGCTGCTCCTCATTCAGGAATTTCCTTATTATTTTAATGATAGAAATTACGCACATGTTTATTTTGTTTTATGTTGGTCCAGCCATAATCTTCTTATTATATTTGTGATTATTATTATATTTCTGGATTGTACTATATATTTCGTTTGGTATCACGCTGGAACTATTAATTGGGACGCGGTCGCGACAGTAGTCTCGCGGAAGGAGGCGGCGGATCGCCTGCGCGAGGAGCGCAGCTTCGATGAGACGATCCGCCGCCGGCGACTGGGGCAGCGTAGGTGCGAATACCTGCGCCTCATGCCGCCGCGTGACCGCGTGAGGAAAGACCGACATCCTCCCCGAGGGGGGGACGTCGGTCGATTGGAGGGTACCCCAAATAGGGGGTATTTCGTCGGGCCGATCACTGACGTCAAGTCACCCTGCTCCGGTGGTCGGCCCAACGACGAAGGCGACGTGCATCGTGGGTGGGTTGTGGGTGTGCGTGCTTACGCCCCTCTGTCGCCCGGAGTGGTACGAGGAGCATGCCAACCGCAACCCAAACCCCAAAAAAAAATGGCACTATTAATAAGCATGTTGTAAGATGTAATTTTATTTAAGTGAAATTAGAAAATTAAAAAAATAGACATTCCCGTTGAGTTTCTTGCTGGATCTTCTCAGTGCGGTAGCGTTTTGATCCGGTGGTAATTTTAAGGAAAATGTAAAAAAAATGACAATATGTAAGTGCCCCCACGGGGTTTATACATAATAAAAGATTTGAATTTGAATACCAGCATGTCTGACCAACATGATAAAGTAGGTCAATAGGATTCCCTTCCCCATTAGAAGGAAATCCTATTAGGGCGAGGCTCGAGCCTAGCAATGTACAATAAATAAAAAGTTGGTGTTTTGTTATTTTTTTAGAATGTCACATTGTCACACATGTCCACAGTGTTTCATTCCTCCTTCAGTCATAGACCAAATGTCCTCAAACTTACAATAAAGGCCTCCCGTATGCCGAGTCCTCCCGTGACCATGAACGCTGATAAGTGTTCGAAACGTCAATACGAACCCGATAAAATTTGTAAAAATAGTTTTATTCTCAACTACCAACCTGCCCTCGCTTCGCTTCGGTTTCAGTCGTCTTACCCGCATAATTCCCGTTCCCGTGGAAATACCAGGATAAAATATAGCCTATGTTACCCCCTGAAATTATAGTTTTCCATTGGTGAAAGAATTTTTGAAGACGGTCCAGTAGTTTCGGAGCCTATTCAATACAAACATACAAACAAATCTTTCCTCTTTATTAGTAGACTAGCAATCCGCCCTCGCTTCGCTTCGGTTATAGGTTATAGTCGTTTTACCCGCGTAGTTCCCGTTCCCATGGGAATACCGGGATAAAATATAGCCTAGTTTACGCCCTGATATTATAGCTTTCCATTGGTGAAAGAATTTTTGAAATCGGTCCAGCCGTTTTGAAGATTACCCGGAACAAACAGACAGACAGACAGACAAAAATTTTTTAATTGCTATTTTAGGCATAAGTGTCGTACAAATAACCGTGTGAGCATGAATAAAGCCTATTATTTTGACATTACAAACAGACACTCCAATTTTATTTATTGCTATAGATATATATAGATGCGTAAACATCAGAATTCATTATACAATAAATTAAGTATTTTTTTTAACTACCAAAATATTCACCAGAAATAATTTATATGGTAAAACAACGTTTTCCGTGTCACCTAGTATATACTATATATTAATTATAGACATGTAGACACTAATATTATAAAGAGAAAAAAAAATATTTTTGTGTGTGTGTGTGTGTGTGTGTGTGTGTGTATGTATGTTTGTAATGAATAAACTCAAAAACCACTGTGCTGATTTCAAAAATTCTTTCACCATTGGAAAGCTACATTCACCCTGAGTAATATAAGGCTATATTTTATCCCAGTATCCCCACTGGAACGGGAACTACGCGGGTAAAGCGACTGAAACCGAAGCGAAGCGAGGGCGGTTTGCTAGTCTTATATATATAATATTACGTATACAAAAGCATTGGATATATTAGGGCTACAAAACAAAATAAACAGTTGTTTATTACGATTTTTGATGGTAAATGCTTCGGACATTATAACCAACATTTTAAAAGTACTAAAAATGTTAATATTCAGTGAAGTTATGCAAATAGGGATATACCTTGCTTGTAAGTTAATTCCGACCGTCAAATAAATAATATCTTAAAATACCACTTCATTTTCTACGAAAAATACACTAACAAAATAAACTCTGAGAAGGAAAATTCAATTGTTGAATTTGTTAGGTGAGTGCGCTCGACTCGGAACTTATTTAATTTGTTTTGCCCTTTTTTACTTTCGTATTGCAGATATAAAACATTTTTAGAAGACTTTAATAATATTATAATTAACTTTGTTTTTTGAATTATGCAAAGGATTCAGAAATTTGGTTTATTAAGTTTGATTTACTAACATAATAATTGTTTCCTTCTATATTTATATTATTACCCCCTCTCTTACCCGTGGGTGTCGTAGGGGACGAATAAGGGATGTTATATTCTGATAGCATCGATGCAAGAAAAGGAAAACTCAAATTGCTAAACCCTATTCCAAACTGTCTTTCTGATGAGTTATATAGTAGATCAATTTACCTCTCTCTCTCTCTTCCCTACATAGTGGTTGAGGGGAGTGATGGTTGCTCTAGTAGTTAACTCGTGATCGGGTGCCGCTTGTGTATCTGGTCCAGCCATAGTCGTTTGAATTATATTACTTACTAGCAACCCGCCCTTGCTTCGCTTCGGTTTCAGTCGCCTTACCCGCGGCGTAGTTCCTGTTCCCGTGAGAATACCGGAATAAAGTATAGCCTATGTTGCTCCCTGATATTATAGCTTTCCATTGGTGAAAGAATTTTTGAAATCGGTTCGGTGGTTTAAGCGTGAAAGCGTAACAAACAAACAAACAAAATCCTCATTTTCGCATTTATAATATTAAGTAAAAATATAGTGGTTCGAAGGGCATCACTCTGGAGCTAGTACTTACAAGACATAATTTTATACTAAGTTAGAAAATAAAAATATAAAATTAATAGCAAGCCCGCTGGGTTTCTTAGCGGATCTTCTCTGTACCGGTAGCGTTCCGATGCGGTGGTAGTTTAGTTTATTGGATAATCTGATTTAATTTTGTGGAAATTGACAATATGTGTGTCCTCTCGGGGTTTATACGTAATAAATTATTTGAATTAGCGAACATAGGTGTAAGCATCCTCCAAAAAATTTGATTAATAGGAGAGAGTAGCCTTTGACTTACAATATGATCTATATTACTGAGAAGAGAACTCGTATTACAAAAAAACTATCATCTAAATATATAATAAATATCAAGTAAACTAATAACGTTATCGAAAACAACCGCAGTAACAAATTTATTGTCTTGTGAATTATCGCATACCGTAGAACAAAACTCGCTACAACTATGACGATTATTACAGAATTCCATTACGAAGGCATTCCGATACAATGCTTCGAATACAAGTTGATTTAACTAAAATATGCGTAAGTATAGATTTTAGTGATTTCGTGAAACATAACAACATTTATGGAATTACTATTTGTTATTAAATATCCCTTGTAACGCCGCGATTAGACAAAAGCTTACATACATACAGTTTTATCTCCTTAGTAATTTCTCTTCAGTTTAATCTGAGTATCTAAATAGCCTAAATCAATAATTTCTTAAAATGATAACTTTATGTATATGTCTATACATTCAGTATGCCGAAAACTGCTAAAACGATATCCAATAAACAGATTATAGAAGCAATAAATCGATTTAGTTAGGTTTCATTTATATAAATCTGGTTTTGTCAATAATTTTAGGGAATGAAATAAAAATATACTTTAATATGAAAGTAAATTTATTCGCTGAAACTAAGCAGTCCTTTAACACTAGAAGTGCGGACGTCCCAAATTTGACCCATTTCAATGTTCTTCCTGCTCTAGTTAATATTTTAATATGCGTATAATCTTAAGTTTTTATGACTTTTCATAAAATATATATGATTATTATTTATACGAGATTTAAATCACGTAAATGCTATATATATATATATATATATATATATATTTTTGTCCAAATTTACCTCTAAGCGCGGTTGTGTTAATTTTGACCCAGTCATGGATGTCGCAGTTTAACTTTATCTTTCTTCTAAATTAATCAAAATGTCGTTGATTGGTCAATGTAGTAGGTACTAACGCGCTGGATTAAACATTCGCAGCGAAACGGTGGAGGGTGTAGGGAGTATTACATTACACTGTATTAGTAAGCGGGCAGCCATGGCGAAAGCGTAACGTGTGTCGGCGGGATACCCTTTCGGGTACCCTCCCTATCTCCAATGCCTCTCCCGGGAGGTCGCTCACCCTCGCGCAGTCAGCCTCCCTCTCCTCCTCTCTCAGCGAGTGACAGACTAATCCCTGGTCCAGTCACGCGCGGCCTCAGCTAGGGCGGCATCAGGCACGGGTTTTCTCCCCTACGCCGCCCGAGTCGTCGGCGGTAGACCTTGTCGCCGTAGAGGAGTTCCTCTCGCGCACGCTCCGCTTGCCCCCTTCCGTAAGATGACTACCTCACAGAAGGCTGCAACCGCGTCCCAGTTCTTGACGCTGTCGAGCATCTCCCTAGCGATGATCGGCACCGATGATTGCGACGAGTTCACGGCGTTACTCTGCCCATGCAGCACATACCTTGAGTGTGTGCTGCGCCGTAACCTCATCACAATCACAGTGGTGTCAGGACGAAATGCTCTCCCTCCCCACGACCGTGTAGGTACAGGTATTTGGTAAAGCAACCCTGTCAATACCTGCACGAGTCGGAAGGAAAGCACCCCGTGCCGCTCACCCAACCACTCCATCAGCACCAGCCGGAAGACCTCGACGGTCCCAGCACAGTACCGAGGCCTGCGGGACTACCTAACGGGCAATGACGTCACGGCGGGCAAAGTGTGGGGTTGATGTTGTCGATCAAATGGCTCGTAAATACTCTGACAAGTCATCTAGGCGTTGGCCAGTTCACACTTTTTATAATGTTAGACTTAGCAGCAATAATTTCTTGGATATTGTATCGTGATCTAAATGGGAAAAAATCGAAAGAAGGGAGTTCATCTTCCAGTTCGGAAAAGAGCTAGCTGAGCCACAAGCAAATAGCAGGAAAACGTCTAATACTCGTATCAATATACCAAACGAAATACGTGGACGTCAAGACAAACGCACTCGTTGTCAGGTAAAATCTTCTTGTGTCGGTAACAAGTCGTGTATAAAATGCCAAGCTTGTAAAAAAACGGTTTGCAAGAAGTGCACATCGAAAGTGTTTTCCATTTGCTCATGATGCGATTCCGAAGAATAATAATTACCATTTTTATAATTTTATTTAATTTTAACTTTAATCATTTGTGATTGTGATTTTAAGCCAAAGTACACCAAAAATATGTGTAATATGTAATAAAAACATTGTATCATAATTACAAGTTTTATTTGTACACATATCTTCACAGTACTGTAGCAAAAATAAAATGGCCAAATTTGACCCATCCGCGCTTCTAGGGGGGTCAGGATATTCCGCGCTTCTAGTGTTAATAAAGACAGCTCTAGATTTGTAAAATCATACAATATGTAACGTCGTACTAGGGAGGGGCTCTGTAAGCAACTGTAACAAGGATAGGGTAGGACTCAAAAATCATGAAATCAGCGAGACGTACTTTATGAATGAACCCAAGTATGTACATGTAGCTATTAAATACGCTTCAAAGCACCCGCGGCGTATGTAGCAATAAACAAGAATAATCTCGTTATAGAATCTCATCAAGGCGACATAACAAACTTTTAATTACAAACGACGTAACATACGGTGGCATGTTAATAAAATATTACCTAACTTTACTAAAAGGCAGCCCCCTTACAAATTAAAATCTTACAAACTTCGTTGGGAATGTTACGTCATAATTTGTTCTCAACGTGTTTACTTCACAACGCTTTACATGCGAACTTTTATAATTTAATAATGTGATGTACTTATAACCGAAGGGGAAACTTGTAAGTCACTTTTTTAATTAAATGCCGCCTATATTAAAAAGTCAGTATAATGAGTTTAAAAGAAATACTTTGTTAAAAGTCTTTCAAATTCTCGGAGAGTTACTTTTACTCTATTGATAGACAGTAAGGAATAGATAGATAGATATGTGTGATTGTTTATTCCTTCATAATATACCGTGTGGAGGCGAAATAAGAATTCAATTGTGATCACCTCCTTTCTTTCTCATGAAAATCGATTAAGATATAATAAGCAAATATCATTATTTCGCGAGAGATAGAACTGGTAATAAAACACCATTATACTCTACTTGGCTATTGAGGTATTAGACTATTCTTTTATCTATCCCACACTTAATAGTGAGGCATATAGAATAAGGCCAAGTAAAAGTATAAGAACATCCAAACAACAGATTTTAATATTTCACATGTCATTGAATTCCTTTCAGCTTCGGAAAATTTTTTTTTTTTTGGGGGTGGGTTGCGGTCGCCACACTCCTCGCACCACTCCGTCCGGGGCGACAGAGGGGCGTAAGCACACACACCCGCAACCCACCCGCGCGGCACGTCGCCTTCATCATTGGGTCGACCACCGGAGCAGGGTGACCTGATGTCAGGGTTCGACCCGACGGAACACCCCCTATTTGGGGTACCTTCCCATCGACCGACGTTCCCCCCTCGGGGAAGACGTCGGTCTTTCCTCACGCAGTCGGCCTCTCGGCGGGTGACGGACTAATTCCCCGGTCACGTCACCCGCGGCCTCGGCTAGGCATGAGGCGCAGGTAATCGCGCCTACGCCGCCCCAGTCGCCGGCGGCGGCTCGCCTCATTGAGGGTGCGCTCCTCGCGCGCGCGCGATGCGCCGCCTCCTTCCGCGAGACTACTGCCTCATAGAAGGCTGCGACCGCGTTCCAGTTCCTGACGCTGTCGAGCATCGCCCTGGCGATGGTCGGCACCGATGATTGCGACGAGTTCACGACGCTGCGCTGCCCAAACAGCACAGACTCGAGCGTATGCTGTGCCGTGTCCTCGTCTCAATCACAGTAGTGGCAGGACGGTGTACTCTCCCTCCTAACGACCGTGTACAAGTATTTGGCGAAGCATCCATGCCCTTTCAACACCTGCACCAGTCGGAAGGAGAGCACCCCGTGCCGCCGTTTCAACCACTGCATCAGCACTGGCCGGAAGGCCTCCACGGTCCGCACCCCGAACCGAGGCCTCTCCAGCCGGACTGCCCAACGGGCAATGACGGCTCGGCGGGCGTCGACGCGCCAGGCGGTGAGCTCCTTCAATGAGACCACGCCGCCCTCCGCTCGCACCCCCGATATCCGCCGATACAAACTGGGCTGCATTTCCGCCTCCAGGTCCCACGGGGGAGTTCCGGCCAACAGCCACGCTGCCTCCGTCGCCACCGTGCGGTATCCGCGTATGGTCCTAACCGCCATTGCTCTCTGTGGTCGCCACAGAAGAGCCCTGAGTCGGACGGTCAGGGACCCCGCCCACACCGGTGCGCCGTACAGGGCCATCGACCGGATGACCCCCGCGTACAGCCGTCGACACGTAGTGCTCGGCCCGACCACGATAGAGCGGACGCCGCGCCGACGAGCCGTGGAGCGAGCCTGCGGAAATGCTCCCGGAACCACCAATGCCTCATATGGGCCCGGATGCTGATTTCAACCGAACGGACGGTGATCGAGACGTCGATGGGAGGGCCTATGCGGGGCCCGTGGAACAAAAGGGCCTCCGTCTTGTCCAGGGCCACCCTCAACCCCAACGCTTCGATCCGCCTGACGACTCCTTGGGTGCCTAGAGTCGCCAGGCTTACCGGCTCTTCTAGCGTCCCACCGCGGTCTGTGATGAGCGTGTCGTCGGCGTAACAAATCACGCCCAGTCCGGGCGGGAGGCTTCCCCTCAACGCCCAGTCGTAGCTGATGTTCCACAGGGTGGGTCCAAGGACCGACCCCTGTGGGACACCGCACGTCATGGGCGTTCGCACAACGTCCTCTACTCGGTTGGTGTAGAGGACGCCGCACCCCTCCAAATAGTCTGCCACTAGCCGCCTCAGATAAGCTGGCACCCCGTGATACCGGCGCGCCTCCCTGATGCAGCTGAATGGCAGACTATTGAATGCGTTGGCGATGTCCAGGGACACCACCAACAGCACTCCCCGAAAAAAAAAAAAATATATATAAGAAAATTTTCCGAGTGTTGGCGGATTAAGAAAGCAATTCACTACCCGCTCTCTTGCCCATGGGTGTCGTAAATACCACCTAAGGTATTAAATATGCATATAACATCTATGCAAGAAAAAGAAAACTTGAAACTCTATACCAACACATCTGATCAGCGTACTATATAAATACCTCCCTATTGTGGAGAAGGCTCGATCCCACCAGGGGACATATATGACCTGAAATGATAAAGCCTCGAAAGTAACACAAGAGACATCGAGTATAAAAGTACACAAAAGCAGCTGATATGGCCATTAAATGCAAATATGTAAAAAAAAAATCTTTCGTGTAGGTAAATTGATAATGATGTCGCGAAAAAGTGACTTTTTGAAACGATATCTCTCATCATTATTTATACTTATTTTTATATCACATACTTATTTTGAAAAGACGGGCAATTTGTTTATTAGATAACGCTATACCCGCATTATTCTTAACTTATCACGGGTTATCTCCCCCTTATTTTACTATAACCGTTTTGAAAACAGCATAAGGAATTTCCATGAAAATGGGTACCAACAAACTCCGATCACCAGCCCGCCTGCCGAGCGTCGCATTAGCCGCCCTCGTAGAGAGGCTTATGCCCAACATTTCGAAAGACCGCTGAAAGGATAGTAATTTGATTCGAAGTAGCGGTTGCAATTTACAGTTATTTTATAAAGAAAAATCAAGTTTCGCAGATTTGATGTTTCATTATAAAATACAGATTTACTTATATTTAACTAGCTGACCCAGTTCTGTTTAAATAAGCTACCGGGTCCAATTGTGAATCTAAACCATTCTCGAATCTCCTTGAATATGCACAAAAAATTCATCGACATCGGTTCAGCTGTTTAGGACGAGTTCAGTGACATAGACACGTACACAAGAAATTTATATATAAAGAAGATAAGATCTTTTCAGTTGTCATTGTCAATTTTTTTTCTGATTAGCTATTACAGAATTTGTCGGACCACTAATAACTGAAACCGAAAGACTGGATATTAAAAGCTTATTATTAAATTGATTGTAAGTATAAAAAAAAAATGAAATCTCAAAACATATAAAAGATAAGTTCAAAAACTAAAACTGGACTTTAGTAGTCAGATTTTAGTTTATCCTTCTAAATATTATGAAAGAAGAAAATCAATCTGTCATCTAACTACAAGTTAGACTAACTTGCATGGTAGTCTCAAAAATATGTTATAAGCGTCCATGTTTATGTATGGTCATAAACATAATATAAACAGTTCCCTACGTGTACCGACCTCGGTCACCGTATGATTACGTTAAAGCAATTCACAATATTCATTGTAGTAAACATTGGGCGAGGACTGACCAACCTCGACCTACATAACACAATATTAACTAATTATCTAAAATAGTACAACTATTCTAATATACCACGACAACAATGTTTCCTTTGTTATTTATGTACTTAAAATTTATTATTAAATGAAATCTTTGGTTTTGAAGGACTGACTTAGGAAAGTGATTAAGGTTTTCCACGTTTTATTCCAGGCCCCAATGCCGTTCTACGCGGGTGATCCCAACAGATTTCCAACAGCATGGCAAACTGATCCGTCGCAAGGTAAGGCTAATATCATATTTAATAATTAAAGTAGTCAAGGCGATTTAAAGCGTCAAGGTAAAATAATACGTTTTATATATGTACAATTGTACATGTATTTTAAATTTTCATTTCTCAGGTTGGCAGAATCAATTTATCCAACAACTACCCACACAAGCAGGACAGACGACTTTAGACTACCAAGGCAATCACACAGCATATGCTACATCGCCACATTATCAAGCTAATACCACTTACACTGTCCAAAATGTTGCGACCACCTTCGACGTTACGAACAACACGGCATACTATCAAACAGGTGTGCAATCAGTACCAGCGCAACGCCCGCCTTCAAATCGCGGCGCTTATACACCGGTTCCTTCACCTAGAGCTCCTCATTATGCCACAGAATATCAACAGCAATACGCTCAACAAGCATCAACGCCTGGAGTAACATCTGGTAACGATTCGCGACCATCATCCGCTGCTTCATACCAAACCTCAGTGCCAACAACAGCCGCACCGGCGTACACAGTCAGTCAAGCAAATTATGAACGCACAGATTATTCAGCTGAACATCAAGAAGAATATAGCAATGCTGAAAGCGGGGCGGGAGATTCTAATAACGAAAGCGATAGGCAAGAACAAAGTACGCCCAATGGACAACATTCGGGAAACGCCGAGCCTGGATACCTGCAGGGGAGCAACGGTCCGCGAGCTTCACTAGATTGTAGCGGGTATTCGGGCGGCTATAGCAGCGGGCAATACAGGGAGAGTAGTACAGTTCAATCTCAGAGTCAGAACGACTGGCAGCAACACCAGTGGCAACAAAACCAAAGATTACAAAACCAACAAATGCAAAATCAACAGCAGTTGCAAAATCAACAGCAGTTGCAAAATCAACAACAACATATGCAGAACCAGCAGTTGCAAAATCAGCAGCAGCAGTTACAAAATCAGCAACAGCAACTACAAATGCAAAGTCAACAAATGCAGAATCAGCAGATGCAAAGACAGGAGGAGTCCGAACAGCAGATGTTCTCTCAATCAGACAGGGTGAATTTGAATTCGAGACTGAAAACAATGATATTAAACAAGCAAAACCATACTCGGGATGGTACCAATACGCCACCGGACAAAGGAGATCCGGGAGAAGGTCCACCGCGAGCTACCGATGACAGGAAACCTGGCACCTCTACCAATGACGATAGGAATACTACCGGTCATTTTTTATCGTATAGCCACCATCTCCGAGATAATTACCGTTTAGGCGAACAGGCGTATCCTGTCCCTGGTAATTATTCACAAAATGCCCTTGCTTTCGGCGCGGGTGATTTCGGAGGTGGTGGCCACCACGTATGGGAGGGGGGAACGGAAGTTCCGAGAGTATATGATAAACAAGCTTCGTTAAAGAAAACTGCAAAAGTTCCTCAAAAATTACCGCCCTATGCGGATGTAAGAGGACAGTACGGTACATATTCAAATGTACCATACGAAGCGCAAAAGTATGCAGAAATTTATTGTAGCGATAGTTTAAGTTATAACCAACAAGATAGTAAGGATTTTCAATCTAAAATGCTTATTGGGCCAGTGTCGGAAATGAATCAACAAAATTGCAACCCGCCGATGGATACAAACGCACAAAGGAGAGCTTACGATAGGGAAGCATACGATGCTAAATTTAGACATTCTTCTGCACCTTTAATACCAAAATTAGAGGCACCTGATACGTATCAATATCAAAAAGATGATGGGCTAATGAAAGCCGAGTCGCAAAGATTAAGTAATCAAGCGATATACTCAAAACCAAATGAATTAACTGGTCATTCGTACAGAGAATATCCTAATGGAGCGACAAGACCTCAGCAAAATACAGTTTTACCACCGATATCAACTATAAAGCAAGAGAATTTCATTCAAAAACCACAAGGTTACCAAAATTTCCAAGGATATCCCTACGAACCAATACGCAGGCAAGAGGTAGTCGAAAATTACTCTCAAATGCCTCGTATGCAAGAAAACTTAGGCTTTCAGAAATATAACCGTAATTTTGAGGCAAAAAGCAAAGAAAACGAAAAAATAATTAACAAAACCATGCCTGTTGAACTAAAGCCTCCTTATTATATAGAGCAAATAAAGTCTGAACATTCACCACCAGGTCATAAGATTTACAAAAATATGGCCTATAATCCAACACCAAGAAATGAACCGTATCTATTTTCGGGTGATGGTGGACCAGCTACCATTAAGAATGAAATTGGTTACTCGTGCTGTCGTCAGGGTTCCACTAAAAAACCTCCGCCTGAACATCTGAGAGATGGTGCATGTCCAGGTTTACAAACCAAAGATGAAGTACTAGAAGAAGACTCGGACACAAATGAGAAAGACTCCAAAACTCCTTCCAAACCAAGTACTCCAGTGTCCGAAATTACTAAACCTAAACAAAATCAATTCAACTACTCCAAAGAATATCTCGATAATTTGGAAAGGTTGCGAAATAATTCAAGAACTGAAGTGCCAGATTGTAACTGTTTTCCAGCAGACAAAAATCCACCTGAACCTGGCAGTTATTATACACATTTAGGTAAGTATTTTTTATAAAAGCGCTTTGAATTAATTTTATTTAACCTTCAAAATAAATTAATTCCGTATTAAACAGGTGCAGCATCAACATTAACAGAATTAAGAAAAGAATTGGAAGCACGAACTGGTCTTTCAGGAAAAGAATTGAGGATAGAAAAGATCTGTTACACTGGAAAGGAAGGAAAAACAGCACAAGGCTGCCCAATGGCTAAGTGGGTGAGTGTATGGATCCCAAATTTTAGTAACTAACCATTTACGATATGCCAAACAAATATGGAATTATGTATATCTAAACGAAATATGCCACAATTGTCTATGCTAAGTCGAGCTAGATTTGTATTTCTTGGGTAGGAAAAAGAATGACGAAAGATTTTTCTTTACTGCGGTTATCAATTTAGCAAACCATTAAAATATTTGCACTTTTGCAGGTAATTCGTCGTTCTAATTACACAGAAAAAGTTCTAGTGGTGGTAAAATGCCGCAACGGTCATAAATGTGCAACATCTTGGATAGTGGTGTGCCTTGTCGCTTGGGAGGGGATACCACAGTCCGAAGCGGATCTTGACTACACACTGCTGTCACATAAACTCAATAGATATGGTCTTCCAACCACAAGAAGGTGTGCCACAAATGAAAACAGAACGTGTGCTTGTCAAGGTAAGTATTATCGCTCCATACATGCAATTGATATTACCATGCTGCTAACAGTTTCTACCTTCAACCATAAATGGACTGGCTGGTTCAGCTTACACTTGGAGAAAATCGACGCCTGATTTATAGCAATTTGCTACGGTACTTCGTTCGGTGAGCGCCGGAGCCGGAGGAACAAACCCCCTACTCTCTGTGCATATTTCTGTCCCTCGAAATGTACAGGAGCACCTACGACAGTCTTGGCTCTCCTAGTAATGTCGGTATTTACCACTATCAGGCGGGCTACTCATCTACCGCCACAGGCAATAAAAACCTATAATATAATATATTCGGCCATCAAAATAAAGTACAATTAGGATGACAGGTCAAGAATAGAATCGATCACCGCCTCATTCTTTACTGTGCCAGTGGAAAAAATGGTTAAAAAATTACTCGGAGAAGAAGGCACCAGCGCTCTTCTGGGAAACTTACAATACCAATGTGATCGCTAGCATGCCTACTAAATGTGGCGATTATAGCATTAACCCTACTTGTCTTATGTTCCTATAGTAGTAACAGTATAATCATCATCATTTAAGGTTTCGCCGTCTATTTCTGGAGGTAGGATGCAAATGACAGGATGATGCCGTAATTGCGACGCTTGGCGGGTTGGAGGTTGCAGTGAAATTAGAAGATCGCTGTCCGCTCTTCTAATTTGTTGCCATTTTGTTTGTTGTTTGCACGCGGAAAAGATAGAAGAGGAGGATATTAAGTAAAATAAGCTATTTTACGAAAACAAGTTAAGTCGCTCTGCAATCCTAATAAATTCGTGAAACATAGGCCATCATCGAGCCAAGAGTAAGTTTTTGATTTTAAAATTTTGTATGTCTAAAACTCGCCAAAAATGTGAAGAAAATCTAACAATTTGCGTCGCAACTGAGTCTCATTGAGTGGTGATTATTGGTGAATATAAAAATACTCCCCCTTCTTTTTCACGCCAACGTGGTCTACGTTCAAGTATCCACGGACGCCTGGACTATTTTGGGAATTACTAATTTAAGTTAATTGTACCCTATTTCAATTTTCAGGGTTAGACCCCGAAATTTGCGGAGCATCCTACAGCTTCGGTTGTTCCTGGTCCATGTATTACAACGGATGCAAATACGCCCGTTCAAAAACCGTTCGCAAGTTCCGACTGTCCGTAAAGACGGAGGAGAGCGAAATAGAAGAACGCATCCACGTGTTGGCGACTCTCTTGAGTCCACTGTACATGAATCTAGCACCGAAGGCGTTTGAAAACCAGTGTCAATTTGAGAAGGAAGCCTCTGATTGCCGTCTCGGTTTTAAGCCGGGCCGACCCTTTTCTGGTTAGTATACTTTGAAATTTTTATTTTGTAGTTTTTAATCAAATGTATCCGACTTAACTAGCGTTATTGTTGTAATTAAAACTGTTTGAATAACATTTATTTTTGTAGTGTTGTCCAATTGAACAATAATGGACAGCGCCATCTATAGGCATATAGAATAAAGAGCAGCATGCATCTTCATATAAAAATCCTTATTAATTTACAAATTATTTAATCAAAGAAAAAATGATGTCCGAACTCCTAACATACTCTTCGTGTGATGACAGAGTAAGAATACAATGCACCCCACTCTTTCTTGCCTGTGCATGTCGTATAAGCGACTAAGGGATATCATTTGGATATAATATCTATGCAAGAGAATGAAAACTCAAAATAAAACATTATACCTACCAACTCGTCTTACGTGCGTGTGAATGTGGTGTAGTAGGTCAATTTCCCTCCCATTTTGAAGGAGGTTGAGGCCCAGCAGTAGAACGTATATATTCCGAGATACTATAGTGATAGGAGCACATTGTCGACAGTCTTATGTGTACAGTCGCAGGCTGGTCCGCCCGGGGTAATAGCACCCTCTCACAGAATAACAACATCTGAGTAATGGCAATTTGTTACCGCATTTCATTCAGTGAGCGAGAGACACGGAAGCCCAATTTGCCGAGGGTGCTTGCATATGGTGGTTTTGGTGATGCCTTTAACCTCATTGCACGCATTTATACTACCTTCATTTTTTCACCGTAGACAACGGCCTAGCAAAGGTCTAGGAGCGGCAGCATTACTTACATCAGGTGTTCTGTTTGCTCGTTTGCCACAGGTTATAACAGCAATAATAAAAACAATTATAATCATGACTAATTTCCACTTTATAATCTTGATTACATCTATAATTGTGACTATATTGCATTTACATTCATGATTACTTTTCATTTACAATCATGACTATTTTGCGTTTCAGGTGTGACTGCATGCATTGACTTCTGTGCGCACGCTCACAGAGACCTCCACAATATGAACAATGGTTGTACCGCAGTAGTAACATTAGCGAAACATCGCTCATTGAACAAACCTTCCGACGAACAACTCCATGTATTACCACTATACGTGTTGGATACCACAGATGAATTCGGCTCAAAGGATGGCCAGGAGGAAAAAGTGAAGAATGGAGCCCTTGAGATCCTGGACAAGTGAGTGGTGATGTACATTTTTTGCCATTTGTAATTTAAAAAATGTCGTGTGATTATAATGATTTTTTTCGGCTCATGCAAGTTGTCCTGTCGGTTATACGCCTCATCTGCAATGCGAGACAAAATGACCTTCACTTTCCATGAAGAGACGGAGTAACGGTATAATTCACCATATCTGCCTTACCCACGTACATCAATACCAATAAATAAAATTGGAGTGTCTGTTTGTAATGTCAAAATAATAGGCTTTTTTCATGCTCACATGGTTATTTGCACGACACCTATGCCTAAAATAGCGATTAAAAAATTTTTGTCTGTCTGTTTGTTCCGGGTAATCTTCAAAACGGCTGGACCGATTTCAAAAATTCTTTCACCAATGGAAAGCTATAATATCAGGGCGTAAACTAGGCTATATTTTATCCCGGTATTCCCACGGAAACGGGAACTACGCGGGTAAAACGACTATAACCGAAGCGAAGCGAGGGCGGGTTGCTAGTTGTAAGTGAAAACGATAACCAGATATTGTCGCTCTAATAAAAAAAATCTTGTAATAAAACCCTATCACCCAGCCTAGCCAGGGCGGAATGTTCAGTTGTATACTTGCCAAAATGGGGTGCTCAGTAATGGCCAATGTATGGGCAGAAGAAGAATAGTAATTTTATCTTAGTAAATAGTTCTTTGTGTGTTGATGTGTTTAGAATAAAATTTATCGTCACCTCTTACTTTTTCTTTTCTTACTTTCTTTCTTCTTTCGTTCTTACTTTCAAATGGGAGTTGTAAGAACTGGCTGAGGGATAACCAGAGTATTGGGCAGTACTGTTCATCTCTGCCATCATTAACTCGCCTGCCAAACGGAGCAAGTAGTGGACGTCAACTCATTAACACATGTTCTAAAACATTCTGCAAGCAATTAATAATAGTAATCCATACTAATATTATAAATGCGAAAGTAAGGATGTTTGTTTGTTTGTTTGTAACGCTTTCACGCTTAAACCACCGAACCGATTTCAAAAATTCTTTCACCAATGGAAAGCTATAATATCAGGGAGTAACATAGGCTATATTTTATCCCGGTATTCCCACAGGAACGGGAACTACGCCGCGGGGAAAGCAACTGAAACCGAAGCGAAGCGAGGGCAGGTTGCTAGTTTATAATATTTGCAGAATATATTTTATTTGTACTCAAAGTGAATAATTGTATTTTATCTTTGCAGATACCCAATGGAAGTACGGGTTCGTTCGGTACCACTTCAACCATGCCGTCGTCATGGTAAAAAGCGAAAAGATGAGAATACCGAAAATAATGATTCTAATTCAACGAACAACCCCTCCCAAAGTCCTGGCAACAATCAGAAGAAAGCTCAACAGTCTCCAGCACCGAGAACACCGCAACCTGCTGATGCAAGAAATAACGCCAGTCCTCGAAGCCAAAACAGTGCATCGCCAAGAGCTCTTACTCCGGCCCTAAATCAATCTACTCCCTCACCTTTCAACAACACCGCTCATTACAACTCGGCATTCGTAAATCCAAATATGCAACATCAAAATCCTGGATTGATGAACCCAAATCTTGGCAATCCAGCATTATTAGATATGGCAACTATGATAGACAATTTCACTGACGCTCAATTACAGAGTAACCAAATATCCAGTACTGTTCTTGATTCCCCATATAATCCATATGATCAGAGCTACAATTTGCATCACCAAAATGCATTATATAACCCAAATCATGTATCTCCTATAGTCGAAGGCAATGCGTGTCAAAATCCAAATCCTAATCCAAACCAAAATCAACTACCGAGCTTTGCGGCAGGTCTGCAAAAGAGAGAGCATCAATTTTCAAATCAAATAACACCACAAAACCAGTGGCCGGAATTCGCTAATGCAGAAATGTTTAGCAGCGTCGTGAAAGAAGACCCTGATTCAACTACTGCACATTTAAACATACCTCCAAATAATTATAGTCCAGATTCAAGCAGAAGCGATACGAATTCTAATTCAGAACAAATATTGCCAAAAAATAATACAGAATCAGAAAAGTCTAATTTAATTGGTGATATAACAAATAAACTCCCAGAATTCGAAATGCCGTGCTCACCACGATTGAATGAGATTTCACAAAATCCTCAAAGCACACCCGCATCTCCAGCGCCTTCTCAAATCCCGGAACTAAAGTCTCCATCTAATGAAATGTTAAATACAGACAGCCGTAAAAGTGCTTGGAAGTCGCCAGACTCTAAAAATTGGGATCCAAAACTTAAAGAACAGTCAATAACCGACAATGAAAATGTACTCTTTAGAGTACCGAAAGCAAGACCACCATCGAGGTCTCAACTTATTAACCCAACTGAGGGAGTAGAGAATTCAACATTTCTGAAGCCTTATCCTCCTTCAGACAGGCCTCATCTAAACCAAAGTTACGAGCACAGAAATTCTTACGATATTAGAGCTAATATTAACGTCCCTCAGACATCACAAAGCAATTACACAATAAATCATGATGAACAAAACATAACAGCTGCTAAACCGGTTCCCGAATTCGTAGCAAACAATTTTCATCCCGTAAATCAGAACGCTTATAGTAATCAAACGTCAATACAAGGCTATGGCAACTATCCGCAAGTTGCCAATACATACTCATTTCCGTCTAATCCGTACGGTCACTTTAATCCTTATGAAAATACGTATAACGATTATAATAGTTTAGCATACTACAACGCTGAGAAATATAAAAGAGAAGAACTCTTGAGAAACCCTCACTGTTATAATTCTTATGGATATCAATACAATCCCAACTTCCCTCCAAATTTCTATCAAAATCCGAGTCCAAACTGGTGCCAATCTTCACCGAATTGGTGTATATATCCGCCCCCATTTTCCCTCCCGTATCCACCAGAACCACCCAAAGCTGAACCTATAGGAGAAGTGACTGAATTTTCAGATAATTTAGAATGTTTCAAAGACAGTCAGATGGGAGGCGTCGCTATTGCACTCGGCCATGGAAGCGTTTTATTTGAATGCGCAAAGCACGAGATGCACTCCACAACTGCTGTCAAAAGTCCAAACAGAGTGAATCCAACTCGAATATCCCTCGTATTTTATCAACATCGCAACTTAAATCGACCTAAACATGGACTTGAAGAATGGGAAGAGAAGATGAGATTAAAGAAATTAGGACTCAATCCACCAACACCTAATACCCCCGGGGCAAATTCAAATGCCACATCACCCGCAACGACACCAGGTCCCGAAAGACAAGCCAGCGCGGCCGATAAATGGAAAGGTGGTAGCGGGAGTGACGCAATACCTGGAGGGTTCAGCTCTCTAGCTGCTCTTGTGGAAGCTACGGCCGCTGCTAGACGTTCGGGGCAGTTGATGCTTCGAACAGACACTCATACAACAATGTCTTGGACGACTCTATTCCCTATGCACCCCTGTACCGTGACGGGCCCGTACCAAGAGTCGAGCACCTGACGTAAACTTCCAGCGTCAACCGCACGACGCCGGAGTGATAATCCCCCTCTAGCTATGTAAGCTCTATGTTGCCTTTCCATTTTAGGTCTAATCTACGATTTAGGACCACGTGCTTTCCAGTATATTTAGTAGTTCCTTGAATTATTCTAAGTAGTCATGGCCCGACACTGGCCGCTATATGAAAAATCCAGCGATTCCTTTTATGCATTTAAAATTGGAATTGAATACCATTTTTTTTTTTACTGAAGTATTTTTTTGAAAAATGTATACACCGAGTGAGTTTTTTTTTAATCAAGTATTTTTTAAAAAAGTTATACACCGAGTGAGTTTTTAATCAAAGATGTAAGTTTAAGTTTTAATTTTAAATAGTATTTATCGCATTTCAGCTAGTCTTACGTTACGTTAGTATCGATTGTGTATTGTCCCGAGTGACCGTTATCGTGTAGATTTTTTTTTGTATATTCTTGTCTTATTTTAAGTTGACGAGCGTCAACCCGACCATTGAACGGTTAGTTTTAATTTAAACAAACTATCGATGTATAAAATAGTGATGTTATTGAATGTTTTGTCTGAATATTTTGTCGATGTTTTTTTTTTCTCTAATTAAGCGCATATTCGAAAGTTTTGTGCGACAATGTTGATCTCATAAACTACTAACACATTTATGTAACGTACAGAACAAAAGTACAAACACGACGAACGGTTCGCCGTGACCGGCAATCGTGTTTATTCATACATTTGTACCTTTGTCTGTCTATTAGTTGTTTTATTTTTAATATTAATTACCATTCCTGTCATTCTGGACGATTATTTTTTGGCTTATATTTATATTAAAAAAAAATCGTAAATCATTGGAAATCATGTTGGTATATGCTATGTGTATTACAACAAAATACAAGTGCTTTTCTATTTAGGTTGTAAGAAGTGTGTAATTTTTAACTTTTTAGAATATTTAACTTATTTATATTGGTATTACGTATCGTATGATTTTTTTGTAATAATTTTAGTGTTGTAGACATTAATATTTAATATATTTGCTTTACGGCGCGATCATTAAATTATTACAGTTTGTTTAAAAGCATATTTCAATCACGCCTCCTTTATTTTTCATAACGAGTGCCTGTAGGTTCGTTTGGCTTATACCAAACCATCGATTGATATTAAAATGTGAATCTGATTTTTATTTCTATATAATAAATATTGTGCGAAGTTATTTTTTTAGAATTGCGGTATAAAATTTATACGAACTTCTTAATTACGAATAAAATTTTATGAATTAAATAAACATACAATAAAATAAAAAAAATGATGAATAATAAATTTACTTATAGAATAGAATATTTGCCAGAGTAACAATTTTTCAGGCGCTTGGAAAGATTATAAAGTAGGCCATATTATTGAAAATGAATGAAAACATAACTGACGAATAGTTATTAATATATAATTAGTATGTAAGAAAAAAGAAGTTTGTTTTAAAGATTAAACTATTGATATAGTTTATATTTTTTACGTGTACGTATTTATTGAATGGTAAATTTATTGGGACGAACGTGAAAAATTATTTATAAGTAAAAAAGTTTTGGATATAAACAAAACTTATAAAAACTAAGCAATAATAGCCATCGGGGTCTATGTACATTGTAACTTAGGAGCGAAAAAAAATAATTAAAATTAACGAATGGTGCGATATTGTCGACGGACTTATGGTAACGTTTGGTAAACTTAATGAAATATGCCTAAATATTGTATTTGGATATTGTTTCTGTAGCATTGGTAAATTGCCCTTAATTCTTGCCATAATTTAAAAAAAAAATACCAAATGCATTGTTGAAGACATATCAGAGAATAAAACTGCAGTATTTTTAAATAATTTACACAAAAAATTTTTGCGGAATTTGTTAAAATTCAAAAAATTGAATTACGAAAAAGGCATATTACAATTTTTAAATTTAAAGCAATTTCATTTGTAAGGTAATTGTATCATGTAGGTTACATTGTAAACCTGTGATATACATTAACTCACGAGTGTATGCTTGTATGTCTGTTACAGTATGCTTGTTTGTATACATTACATACAAAAATCATATAACGGAATCATTACAAAACCAAAAAAGACCAGTATTGTCAGTATGTAACCAAAAACAAAATATGTGTTTTTTTTTTATTTCGTACTCTTAAACGATTAAAGTGAAAATGGGTTATTGCCAATGTTTTTTAATAATGTTAATTTACGCGCGTTATGCGCAATCAAGTTGTACGAACTTATTGTGTAACAATATTTTTATTGTATTCTGCCAAAACAAAAAAAAAGAGTAATCGAATGTGTCATGTAAATAGAACTACCATTATTTATTAATACAATTAATTTAAAAAAATATTATTTAATCTTTTATTTGACATTTACTTCTCCATGGTTTCATCGTTGTGGGGCTTTTTTTTGTTCACGCTGTGGAAATGCATTTACGCACTGTCCCCCGCCAGCGACGGACGGGGGGGGGGCGTGTGGGACTCACCGACCACATCCGCGGCCGGAATACCCGCTAAAACCACAGCGGCCCCTTCCGCGCTTTTACGGGGTGCCGGAGAGGTCGTCTGATGACATTCAATCCCCGACACCCCAACGCATGGCCGTCTGGCCACGTCCTGTCATTACTGTTCAGGGCCGGTGGGAGTAGGTGTGCATATTGTCGCCTCCTCCTCCCGGGTCGCCGGCGACGAAGCGAGTCAGCAGACGCAAGCGCCTCGCGTTCCCGCTCCGCCACTTCCTTCCTTGATATGACGACCTCACAAAATGAGGCCATCGACGACCAGCACCTGTCGCTGCCAAGCATCTTTGCGATAACGGTCGGCAGTGACAGGTCCGCTCCAAATCGTTGTGGGGCTGCTGGACCCGAGCCCCCTGCATAATATAAGGGCAATAGACATACTTTAGCTATAGTAGGTCACCTTACTTTATTCGTGTGGTGACAGAGTAAAAATACAATTCACTACCCCCTATCTTGCCCGTAGGGGGGCCCGAGGGGTAGTGAATTGTATTCTTACTCCGGCACCACACGGAAAATAATATTGATGACTACCAACCCGCCCTCGCTTCGCTTCGGTTATAGGTTATAGTCGTTTTACCCGCGTAGTTCCCGTTCCCGTGGGAATACCGGGATAAAATATAGCCTAGTTTACGCCCTGATATTATAGCTTTCCATTGGTGAAAGAATTTTTGAAATCGGTCCAGCCGTTTTGATGATTACCCGGAACAAACAGACAGACAGACAAATATTTTTAATTGCTATTTTAGGCATAGGTGTCGTGCAAATAACCGTGTGAGCATGAAAAAAGCCTATTATTTTGACATTACAAACAGACACTCCAATTTTATTTATTGGTATAGATGAAAGGATATTAAAACTTGCTTGTACTTACATTGATTTTTGCTGGCGGCTACGATCACTACCGACTCTTATATTGCCCGTGGATGTCTTAAAATACTACTATGAATTTTACATCGAACTAGGCCAACTGCTTCGGATATGATGAGAATCAAATTGCTAAGATAGATTGACTTGAGACGGGCAGCCTGCCTATATTACTAAATCTTTGCAAGATACGATAAGTGTACACATATATTGCTACTTAGGGTCAGCTAAGTAACTAGAATAAGAGCAAGATAATTATGATAATCTTGATTATAGACAACCAACAATAGACGTGTGTTGACAGAATAAGAATACAACTGACCACTCCCTGTCTTGCCCGTGGATATCGTAAAAGACGACTAAGGGATATCCCTTATAATTTTATATTATACTAGCTTTTGCCCGCGACTTCGTCCGCGTAGACTACAGAATAAATCACCCTATGCACCATATCTTCTGTTTTTTTAACGAAATTGAATGATACGTGGCTTAGATTTTAAGATGGACCCCCAAACTACCAAAATTGTGAAAATTGTATCGAAATCCATTCAGTGGTTTTTGTGTTATGCCATAACATACAGATTGAAAGACACCAAAATTCTAAAACCATTGTAAAGGGGTAAGGCTATTTTTTGAGCTTATACCAAACTTATAGTACCTCTTTATAAACTACATTAGCGGTTCTGCCCTCAGGTGCTAAGATGACCAGACTGCTAGGAGAGCTCACTCTCGAGCAAGCCACGTAAAACTGACCGTGCGAGAAGCAGTCTACCCTAAGATCAATTCCTGCTGTTTTTAGTGACTGACCCTGAGACTTATTAATCGTCATTGCGAAACAGACCTTAAGAGGGAACTGCAGCCTTTTAAACTCGAATGGGTACTCCGATGGTATAAGTGGTATCCGTGGTATATACACCTATTCACCTCGAGCACAGCCAGTAATTACAATGGCCTCTACTAAGTTTTTATGTAAGGCTTTCACACGCAACCTGGTCCCATTGCACAACTTAGGCGGATTGAGGTTTCGGAGTAGCATTACTGGAGCACCCACTTTGAGGATAAGTGTGTGAACCGGTAGACCAGGTGGGTTGAGTGCATTTAAGAACTCCACAGGATAGTGTATAGCATCATCCGTATGCACTACAGTGTCCACAGACTTGTACTTGTATTCTACACCTTCGAATGACTTTAACAAAGTGTCATTAATAACTGAAGCCTGATCGTTCTTAGGTGTCAAAATCGCACGTTCACACAGCCACTCCATGGATTTGTTGTGTAGGTTGTGAACATCTGGATATATTCGGGCTATTAGGTCATCAACGGTCGGTACAAGTGAGGCAAGATCTGATGGAATTGTAATCTTGCCATCAGTTTCTGGATATTCTCCATTTCCTATTTTAAGAAGAAGATCGGAGAATTGTCCAGCGCAAACATCACTCTTCAGGTGCACCCGCATATTTTTTTTAAGGTGAAGCTTTTTGATTAGGGGCCAAAGACTTGATGCCTTAATGCAAGCTTAACTTCGTCAGCTCGAGTTCCCCTCGGCACTACCGGCAGAGTCTGACGGAAGTCTCCAGCTAACAACACGGTGACTCTACCCATCATGTCATCGTTCCCTCTAATATCTTTTAGTGTTCTGTTTAGCGCTTCAAAACCCCCCTTATGCGCCATTGTGCTCTCGTCCCAAACTATGAGTTTACAATCACGCAGCACTTGGGCCGCATTACTCTGTTTTGAGATATTGCACCGTGGAGTTTCCACATGGATAAGGTTTAGTGGCAGCTTGAAAGCAGCGTGAGCTGTCTTGCCTCCCTCCAACAGTGTTGCTGCGATTCCTGACGATGCGACAGCTAAGGCAATGCTACGATTACTCCTAACTTTTGCCAATAGCAAATTGATAAGGAATGTTTTACCAGTGCCACCAGGAGCATCCAGGAAAAAAATTTGCCCTATTCCTTTTTCAATATTGCCAAGGATCTTCTGGTAAACTTAAAGCTGTTCATCCGTCAGTAACTCCTCATTGCATGACACCACCTCTCCTAGGGCGCATAGATCATAATTGGTCTCCCTCAGATATTCTCTATTGTCCAAAGTTGCTGCAGATCTTTTTGGCTGAGGTAATCCGTACTGTGCCAAGTTTTGTCCTGCTTGAGCTAATACTGCATCCTCAATCAAAATCAAACATCTGTTGTACACCTCGTCAGTGAGGTGTACAACAGATACACAATCTTGCAACTCTCTTTCCAGTTGCCGTTTAATGTCTTCTGAGAGACTCTCTTTGTATTTCTCCCAAAGGCTTAAAGGATCAGAGAGTTGACAGAAAACTAACATTATTGTAAATAGCTCTCGCAATTTGAGAGGAGAATCGCATAATGCAGCTTCCTCTAAAGTGGTGTCCCAATGCTTGTCGTCTTCCAGCAGACCAAGTGCCTTACACGCAGATTGAAATGTTGGATGGAGGATACCATTCACAGTCTTTAAGTCCTCAAAGGATGTCGGTCCTCTAACCTCATGGAGCAAAAGGCGTACGTGGTAGCACTCGGTGTTGTTTGGATGAATCGTATAGACCCTGCCCAGAGCGTGCACTTTTTTCACTCCGGGCCAGCCCTCAACATCTTTCCCTTTTTTCCTCCTTGAAAATTTTTTGCTGTTCCAGACATAGTAAGAAGGGACTTCGGAGTACTGCAGAGTTTTAGCGAAATTGTCTGTTTTGCAGATTTCAAAAAAGCCTAGGAGCGTTGTCTGTGGTGGATTATTTATCTTTTCTGACAAATTATTTGAGGTGAAGTATATTCGTTGACCGTTTTCAAGATGAACAGCGAGGTGTACGACAGGAGGGAACCTTTCATGAATGGGGAAGCTTAAGATCCTCCAAACTGCTTCGGAACTGCTTATGTACCGGCCGCTTTCGTAGATTTTTACCTCATCTTTCTCATTCTCTAGAGTAAAGGCCGCTTGATCACTGCCCTTGTTCACGTACTTACAAATATATTTGATAGATTTAACAGAATTGCAGTACTCCACATTAATATGAGCATTGAAAGTACGTGACAGGACAGGATTGTAAGGCACCACCCAGCGGTTGTCCAACTCTATTTCATTAATTTTTATTGTGTTACCACCGTCAGCTGGAGACCTCCTCCTATATTGCGGATATCCATCGTCTCCTGTCTGGGTGTCCTTGAGAAACGGTCGAGGGTACCTCTTACTGCAACTGCCATCTTTCATGCAGGGCGAGTTGTAATTTAAACTTCCGCAAGGACCATGTATCATACTGGCCTTCACAATATCGTAGAGGGTAGGGTCTTACTCAGGGTCAGGTATTTCTGCACTAATAACATTGTCGATCTTATCTGGGGTGATACGCTGCTCTAGCCATAGCAAGATGTGAATGTGAGGAAGACCCCGTTTTTGCCATTCTACCGAGTATATAAAGCAACGCATCCCCCCAAATAGATTGCCTTTGGTAAGAAGAGCCATCATCTTTTTCACCTTTAGGTGGAATACCCTAGCTATAATATCGTGGCGATCGTGTGACTTTTGGGCAGGTAAAAGTATATCTGTGATGTCTTTCCATCGGGGGTTACACGTAAATGTGATAAAAAGATCAGGACGACCGTACTGACGCACGTATGTCATAGCGTCTTGTGTACGCTCGTGCATATAGCGTGGTCCCCCGGTAAAAGATGACGGGAGCACCACCTTCTAACCTAGCTGCTGAACATCAACATCCTGCCTTCCTATGGCATCCCGCAAGTGTATATAACTGTCAGCCCTCAGCTGCGCCTGGTTGTTCCTGATATAGGTCAACCTTTCCGTCTCTATTTTGGCGTACATGTCCACTAAAAACTGACTAAAAAGGGAACGGAAATACACCAAGTGATTATCTTCTCCTTGTCTAATCATTATACGAAAAGAATAGAACCTTGCAGCTGAAATTGTATTTTTAAGTATTAATTTGGTCTCAGGATCACGCTGAGGTAAAGAAATGGAGTACCCATCCTCGCCACGGCAAAACAAAAGCGGATACTGCATGGCGTCATACGAACGGTGAATCTCGCTAATGCGCTGCAATGAATTATCGTGGCTCTCAAGGATAATGTCTCGTTTCTCAAATTGCTGACCAACTATTACTAATGTCACCTCATTTGACGTAGGAGCATTAAAACGACCCCTGTGACTCTCCGGCGGTTTCTTCTCAGCATTAATGACTACTTTAAATGGTTTAGACGTTTCAGGCACCTTGTCCAGGGCGATCTTCAAGTCTCTTACATAAGTATTAAACGTATGTAGCATTCTCTGCAGTTGCTTGACTAAGCCGGGTTTTACTTCGGGAAAGATACTGCACCTCAATTGTACTTCCCTGTCATCTTCGCCAAAAAATATATTTGTAAAAATTGTGGTTCCTTTTGAGGAGCTGGCAGCAAGCTTCCCACCAAATGGTATACCTGGCCCTGAACTTTAAAAGTTGGCATAAAACCGTCTTTTATTATCTGTTTCGCTCCGAAAGAAGTCATTTGAAAACAACTATTATATTTACGAATACGGTTCATGAAATGGTCGTGTTCTGGATGTATATCCATTATCAAACTGTAGAGAGGCTCAGGTAGCTCATAAGGTAGTTCATAAGGCGGGAGCTACACCTTACCAGCACTGCAGCACATGCCGGGTGGCTCCTCCTTCCACTTGAGAGCATTACACCAATGGCACTTGTTGTTCATGGCACCCAAGGATACAGTACTGTCCGTCTCATACTCTATATCAAGATCATAGGCCATGCCGGAGTGAGCCTTGGTTTTCCAGGAGCGTCCTTTCCTTTGTACTCGTCTTCCAGGATTATTTTGCTCATAAAGAGACTGTTCCGCCCTGTGTACCTCAGGGTGAGTTTTCTGGTATCTGGCCACGGCAGCACGGTGAACTGCTGGGTTTGTTTGCGCATATTTTTTTGAAGCGTTTTGAATTTGTTTTTTCCGAGTAGCGTCGGTGCATCTGGCACGACGTTTCTTGGAGCATTTAGTAGGAAAGATAAGAGATTGAAACTGAGATACGCCATGATCTGGTTCTAATATGGGCGGTGAATTAGTAGGCACTTCATTTCTTCTCGTAGTAATCTTCTTTTCAACGACGGGGAGAAGTGAAGAAGGGGAGGCGGTCTCGGCCATTGTCGCAGTCACTTCACTACGGACGTAAACATCGAAATGGCCACGTGACAGATCATGTGTAAAGCGTAGTCGTCCCACAGGGTTACCTGTAGTACCAAAACTCATATACAGTTCACCGTTTCGGTAAACTTCAAAGACCCATGGAAAGAGTTGCCCTGCCGCTTCCAGCTCACATAAACTACCATAAGTAAAATGGCGTGACATGTCAATGCGGTATTCAGCGGCACTGAAGTAATTGTCCCCGTTACTGTCATGTGACATAATGGCAAACGATTCCCAGTTGTCCACCACATAGTCTACGATTTGCTCGCGCACCTCCCTGGCCATCACCTGTGTATCATACAATATATAGGAGATGGCCCGAAACAGACAGGCTCCGTCTCCAATTATAGGAAACACGGTGTGAGGGATCATATCCCCATCAATTTGCAATGTTTCAACAGTCATTGTGATAGATAATAAACAAAATCTACTCAAATAACGAACAAAAACTATGTACTTAAGTTATGCACTTACAAATTTAAGCTAATTAAATAGTATTATAAACAAAATGAAAGTAAAAAAAATCAAAAAATATATTGTAAAATGATTAGAAAAGAAAAGCAATTGGAAATTTTTTTTTTAAAGATTAACAAAGAACTTTGTGAAAAATAAGAATACTTTGAAAATTAATTTGAAAAAAAAAATTAAATATATAGTATTATAAAGTTAATGAAAGAAAAAAAAATAGAAAAATATTCGAAAATGATTAAGAAAAAACAATTTGAAAAAGAATAGTTTTTTTTTAAATATTAGCAAAACAATTTGCAAAAGATAAGAATATTTTGAAAAGCAAAGTTATGCACTAAGGAATCAAGGCAATTAAAATAGTAGTATCATAAACTTAATAAAAGTAAAAAAAAATGGGAAACAATATTTGGAAATGATTAGAAAAGCAATTTGGAAAAGAATAGATTTTTTCGGAAAAGATTAGCAAAACAATTTTTAAAAGATAAGAAAGAATATTTTGAAAAGCAAAGAATTGTGCTGAAAAGCACAGTTTTTAAAAGATAGTGTTGCACTGAAAAGTACAGTTTACTTGTATGGTATAATCTATCGCAGCGTTTGCGCTGGACGTGTTATTAAGACCAAGGTTGCAATTATAATGTGTGGGGCCGTTTTTTTTTTTTTTTTTTTTTTTTTTTTTTTGTGTGACTTAGTTGTTAGCCTCAGATGGCTGTGACAACTTTACCCGGACTGGTGGGTGAGCGCTGAGGCCTCTCAACCCGTAAAGGACTCTCAACCCGTGTGGGGCCGTGCCGCCTCGCGCTGCTTATATACCCTCCGAGCTCCAGGGAGATTGGCGTGCGCGACTTTTTCATTATTGCTGAAGCTACTTAAGGAAACCACGAAAAAATAATAAATATCCGAATATTAGTTTTAATATACGGTGAAAAAACTTGTTCAAATACGAATAAAATGCAAAATTGTGTTTTTCACATATATAATTATTATTATAGTCAAACATTTCGTTGAAGTCAAACACTTTCATCGACTAATACGATAATTTTGTTTAACAATAGCATCAACCTTGTGTGATAGATACGTATTCAATCAAGTTTTTTTTTTAGTGTAGGCACCTGCCAAAAGTAACGAAAGCAAAACTTAGTTTTATGACTTAAAAGCAACGATTTTCCTCCTATTTCGAGGTGATTTCGAAAAATCAAAAAAAAACGAAAAAAAAAAAAAAATAACTGAAGCCTGATCAAAATTACCTACTTACATGTCAAGTATTTAATAATTAAAGTAACGGTGATAGGCAACTTCAAAGCGAAAATATAAATCCATTTTATTACCGTTCCCTTGGGAATTTCGAAAAATCCCGTCTTATTCCTTGCCTACTTCATAATGGGGAAATAATTTTATACACTTATTATACTTAACAATAGCTACGAAAGAAAAAACAAACAATATAACTTTTAAGCAAGGATTTTCATCATATGCCGAGGGATTTTCAAAAAACCCTAAAAATGGTTTTTAGTTATCGTAATAACCTACTTTTAAGCTGAATTTCAAGTCTCTAATAAATAAAGTTACGGAAATAGGGCAACTTTAAAGCGAAAATATAAGTAAATCTTTTTTTATTCCCGTTCCTGTGGGAATTTCGAAATATGCTGAAAATTGTTTTTTGTTTTCATAATCACCTACTTATATGCCAAATTTTAAGTTTATAATACATATGGTTACGGAGATAGGGTAAATTTAAAGCGACAAAATATAAATAAATCCTTTTTATTCCTGTTCCCGAGGGAATTTCGAAAAATCCTAAAAACGGTTTTTAGTGATTGCAATCACATATTTATATGCCAAATTTCAAGTCTCTAATAAATATAATAACGGAGATAGGGCAACTTTTATAGCGAAAATATAAATCCTTATTATTCCCGTTCCCGTGCTAATTTCGGAAAATCCCGTCTTATTCCTTGCCTACGTCATAAAGACAATATCTGTGCAAAATTTCAGCTTCCTAGGTCCAAGGGTTTGGGCTGGGCGTTGATGAATCAGTCAGGACTTTGAATTTTATATATTATAAGAAGATTAATACATCAATAACATCTATGGAAGAGAAGAAAAACTAAATAAAACTCTATTCCAACCTGTCTGATCAACATGTTATTGTAGGTTAATTTCCCTCCTATTGTGCAAGAGGCTCAAGCCCAACAGTGGACATGAGCTGAAATGATGATGATGATGAAACTAATAGATATCCATCCATCAACATATCTACATTCTCTGGTGGATATAAATATCCCCAATCGGGATAATGGCACGTTCAGGACGAACTGGGTTTTTAATAACTCTGAAAGGTGTGGCTAATCTTTAGGAACGTACCCATACTACGTGACCCGTTTAAGGGTGGAGCGGGGTCTTAAAAATACAACGGTTAGTCACAGGAGCTTTGTCTCAGGTTTTTGTCACGATTTTACTGAGAAAAATCTCCTATTTTTTTTACCTATATTCTAATAATTTTTCATAATATATAATTCATTAGTAATTTAAGTATACATGCAGTCTTATGCAATAAAGACGAGTATGGACCAAAATTGTTTTGGTGGAGTGGTCACTAAGGGGAGGAAGAGGTCGAAAAATCTAAAAAAATAGGTCACAGTATGGGTTCCCTTATATATATATATATATTTCTTGTGTACGTGTGTATGTCACAGAACTTCTCCTAAACAGATGGACGATTGACGAAAATTTTTGTCTATGCTCAAGGGGATTCGAGAATAGTTTAGATTCACAATTGGACCCGGTAGGTGGCGCTGCTGTCGATTTCAAGGAGAATTCCTTTTATTTTATTAGAACAGAGTAGCGTCTGTTGGGTCTACTAGTATAAGTATGTAATTCTTCTGTACGTGTGTTTGTCACCTAACTCCTAAGCAGTGATTTGGATGATATTTTGAGTGTGTACCTATTTCAATGGGTTTCTGGAAGGTTTGAAAATATAATTAAATCTGTCAGGTGACGGTGCTCTCGGTATGTCACCAAATTATATTTTTGATTGACGATATTACATAATTTTGAGCACTACTAGATAGATATAATAGAAAATTACAAATCGCCCATAGGTATTTTTTGATTTTATGAATAATTTTAGATTCAGTCTCTATGCGAAAAGAGAAACAAATTTTGTGATTAAATAAATAATTAGAAGTTACATCTAATTCAACCAATATTGTATTGTTTGTGACTCCCCTTAATCAAGGAGTCTAGCACAATTCATATTCCGCAACTTCAATTAATTATCAAATTTTACGACAGGCCCAGTGGTTTCGATATACGCTTTTCACCCCCTCAGTTATCAGTTACATTGCTAAAAACGCTTAAACCATGATTTATTTCTTATCAAGTGCTTTAATACAAAATTTCATGGTTCTATTTTCGACATTGACGAATTTGCATACAAACTTTCATGTCATATTGCAGCCCTTTCAATCCATTTTTCACGGTAAGAAGCAGCCTATGCACCGTCCCGAGCTTTAGTCTGTGTACCAAATTTTATCAAAATCCATTTAGTGATTTAAACGTGAGAACGTAACAGTCAGACATAGTTACTTTCGCACATATTCGTCATTAATATCATCATCATCTTGCTCTTATCCCAATTACTTGGGGTCGACGCAATATGTCATCTGTTTTGACATATTGCAAAAAGTTTCGGCAATGACTTTTATGACCGGCCGCCTGCCTGACGTCAACCCTCCTTGGGAATGTAATCGTTGACCCAAATGGTACCAGATGGAGTTGGTCCGGGTCAATCTAGGGCTTTTAGTCGTCTTTTACGACACCCACGAGCAAAGCAAGGGTTTTTAGTATTCGAAGCCGCTACCACACAGCACATATTCGTCATTAACAATAATTTAATAAGTATAAAGGGGTCAATGAACTGACTATAGACCAATATTATTTTTTATCCTTGTTTACCATGTGGTGACGAAACAAGAAATATATTCATGACTACTGCGTTTTCACTGGATGTCTACTAATGAATATAGAGAAATGTGATGTTCATATTTCTACAAGGAAAACTCGAAATAAAAACCTACATTCCATGTGGTGACGAAGTAAGAATACAATTTACCGCCCGTGGATATCGTAAAAGACGATTAAGGGGTATAATATGCATACAGCATCTATGCAACAAAAGGGAAACTAGAAACAAAACTCTATGCCAGCACGTCTGACCAACATATAATAGGTCAGTTTCCCTCCCATAGTGGACGATGCTTGACTCTAGCACGGAAACTGGGCTGCGATAATAATAATAATTTATATATCAACCCCTTTTTCTTTTTGGGTGGTCTATGGTCAGCACACGTGCCGTCCGTCCCATCCGGGGTGCTGAAAGGTCGGAGCGCCGCCCCATAACCCACCGTATTCCCTCTCCTTTGCCATCGGGCTGACCACCGGTACCGAGTTTCTTATCGTCCGTGGCCAACCCAGCGGGATAACCTTTCGAGTACCCTCCTAGCAAGTCAATTTACCTCTCTTTGTGAAAGCGTCCTACGCGCTTTAGAAATTATAATTCACTAAAACTTGGTTATTTTAATAAACATTTATACTCTCGAAAGTTTACACTAAGTCTTCAGCAACCCTAAAGACATCACGCACAAAAGATAATGAAATGGTAACATTTTGTTCTTAGTCTCTTACTACACAGATCAATCATACCTTCTTTTCGCCTCCCTTTCACCTCCCCCCTGTAGCTATCGTTAAAGATAAGTAAGAGATATTATAATATACAGTTAAAGTTTAAATTCAAGAGAGGCAAAATTCAAAATAAAACAACGCCAAAACGTCTGTCAAACATGGTGGATAGCGTATCTAAGTTTCCTTATTAACATAGAGCAGGCTCGAGCGCAGCAATGAAGCATCAGCTGAATGAATGATAATGAAAAAAAACTTATACGTTAAAAATAAAAATACAATATACATTTGAAAATATTTATTGAGAATAATGTTGTTCTAAATAATTGTTTTGATGTCATCAATCAAAATTTTTACATCATTACGTAGCCATTGGGTAAAATGTTATAATAAGAAACCGGTATATTATCATAGAATATTGTATTATATGTAAGTAAAAATACAGGTCAATGTGACGCATACGATGTTTACTACTAGGGATGTGACTAACAGGGAAAATAATCGATTTTTTGTTTTTAAAATAAATCGATTATAAAATAATCGATTTTTTTCTCCCAACAGGACTATGATGACCTATTTTTTTAAGAAATGTGAGCTTTATTTTCTAATATAGTATGAAACACTACACGCAGTGTCGTGATGACTTTTTTTTAGGAAATCTGGCACTGAAATAATCGATTCATATTAATTTAAAAATAATCGATTTTTTATTATTTTCATAATCGATTGTAAAAATCGATTATTACAAAAATAATAATAATAATCGATTAAAAATCGATTATTATAAAAATCTATTATTTTTACACATCCCTATTTACTACGCAAAACATATTCAATATAAAATGACGTAATGTGCTACAAGCTCTTTGAATCATATAATAAAGCTAATTTCAAGTATTATCTAACTTAAAGGTGTCTACTAGGTATAACTTTCATACTATGTTCGTACTAAGAACGTTGCATGGAAACGCGACACGAACAATAAAACGGAACGTAACGCTACCGATAAAATATACTTGCCGATTTGTTGACGGTCCATGTATGGCACGCGACGTTCTTGATCAATAACAGAACGGCCTAGTGGGCATATCACCAGCGACCTCGAAATACCTCATGCCGCCCTAGCCGAGGCCGCGGGTGACGTGATCGGGGAATTAGTCCGTCACCCGCTGAGAGGCCGACCGCGTAAGGAAAGACCGACGTCCTCCCCGAGGGGGGGACGTCGGTCGATGGGAGGGTACTGAGGAGTACCTCAGGGGGTATTCCGTCGGGCCGACCACTGATGACAAGTAACCCTGCTCCGGTGGTCGGCCCAACGACGAAGGCAACGTGCATCGTGGGTGGGTTGCGGGTGTGCGTGCTTACGCCCCTCTGTCGCCCCGGACAGAGTGGTGCGAGGAGCGCGCCGATCGCAACCCACCCCCAAAAAAAAAAAGCGACCTCGAAATTTTAAAAGGAACATTATGGCAGCATTAAATATATTACAATGATGATACAATACCATAATTTTACGTGACCGGACCGTGGATTTAGTCCGGCACCCGCGGAGAGGTTAGCCTCGCGACGGCGAATGGCGTCACGGTAAGGGGACGTCGATGGGAGAGGGTACTCCCTCGGGGTATTCTGTCGGGTCGACCACTGAAATCAATGAACTCTGCACCGGTGATCGGCCCAACGACGAAGGCGACGTGCTATATGGGTGGGTTACGGGGCCGCGCGCCGCTCCTCTGTTACCCCGGACGGAGGCTGGCGGTGGGAGCGCTGACCGTAGCCCACCCCAAAAAAAAAAAACGATAACATAATTTTAATTATGTTATTATAATACCTCAATAATATCATAATGCCTTTGTCATCATCATCGTCACAGCTCATATAAGTCCTACTACTGAGCTCGAGCCAGTTCCACAAGAGAAAGGCATTTGAGCTACTATACGCTAGTCAGAGGGGTTGTTATAGATTGCCTTAGATGTTACCTAAAATTTAGGAGGTATTGGTGAAAATAGGTATACTCTTTGTTTTGCCAGATACATTCCTAACATGTTCATAGTATGAAACGGTGTGGACAGACAGCTTTATTCATTATATCTTATACTAGCTGACCCGGCGAATTTGGTACCGCCATATTTTTTTCGTTAATATATTTTCTAATTTTCTGAAGATGTATCTAATAGAAGGCCCATTGTGGCTTTGACAGAAAAGATTCAATCTTCTTGGTCGTGGCATTGTTAATAATGATTCAAAGAGAATACAAATTACTCATTATTGATTTCTGACAAAATTATGATTACCAAATTTTCAACCAAATTTTGTTATTACATTATCAAATGCGTTTTTGTTATACCACGTTTCATAGCGACTTGTATTCTCTTTGACGTTTTATGTCACGTCTCACGGGAACGCGATCAAACGGGATAAAATGTCCTATCCTATAAGTAATATCCTATGTCAGTCTCCTGGTTCTGAGCTACCTCCCCACCAATTTTCAGCCAAATCGGTACAATCGTTCTTGAGTTATAAATAGTGTAACTAACACGACTTTCTTTTATATATATAGATTTTAATATCAAAAATTTACAAAAGTATTACAAATATGAAATAAGACAATTTTTACGGTTTTTATCGTGTTCTTATTATATACTTACCACAAGAGTTCCCCCGTGATGACCCTGAATGTTGGAATGTATTGTAAACGACGGGATAATAAAAAATATATTAAAAAACTATAAAACTCGTGAAAATTGTTTTATTTTGCTATGTATTTTAATTATAATTATACTATATATACTTTCTTAATTCTAATTATTACAATTTTTGTCTTATAATTTTAGGCTGATTTTTTACATCGTTTTTAAAATGGTAGGAATTATCAGTCTCCTAGCAAACCATGGTGATAAATACTTAAGTCGGTCGTTCTGTGATAGTATTGATTTTTATTAATATCTCACAACCTTATCTGTAAAAGGGTAGGTCAGAAGTGATAATTCACATTTCACCAACAATTTTTATCCCTGGAGGTCGCATGTAATAGGTATCTTGTGACCGTAGTAGCATTTTCTGAGAATATATATTTACATTAAAAAACAAGATGATAATCCCAACGGATTGCCAAGACACATGCCAAGCGTGTCCATTCGGGGACTACTCCTTCGTGGTCTGTATTCTTGGACGTCGATAAGATGGAACTTTATTTTGCACCCACATATCAATTTTAGAACGACGCCTTCAAATCAAGTTACGATATTGGCATGCAATCGCTATATTTGCTATGCCAACAGAGATTTCACGATAACGACATCTAAATTTGTTATTCATTTAAAGACAAATAGAAAACTGTCAAAATATTAACATAGCTAATCCACTTTCATTCAATTTAGCATCGATTCCACCTAAATATCGTAACGTGGCCGCGTTATATGTTTGGGTATTGATAACTTAAAACTAATCTGCTCATTTAGCTCTTTTACATATCAACAAATATCTGATCGTATATAATTTTTTTCTTTTTATTTAGATTTTTAATAAATCTAAGTCTTCGTTGTACTCTGTCCTATGAATATTTCAAAATTTGGCATCTACCACTATCAGTTAAAGCATTTTTATTTTAGTCTTACAATTCAATTTTGTATAATGATCAAGATAAGCTTATTTTATTATCGTAGCAGGTAGTGTCGTAAAGGTATCATTCAATTCTTGCAGTCGTTCATTCTTGAATGAACGCAAATAAATCAAATATATATATGCAAAATGAAATTGTAGCTTTGACATGTTCTCTCACACGCGAACAAAAAAGTATAGTTCATTATATGATGCCACCATTACATTAATATCAATTTTAGAGGTAGTGGTATAAGTACTTAATAATATTATTTTAAGGTTGAAACAAAACGTTCATGAAACTTTGTTTTGAAAAATTTATGACAGCCGCTGGACCATCTCTTACAATAGTATATTTGCTAGTGCAATGTTGTAAAATAATATTACTTTATGATAACGACGACTAAGAATTTTTCAAAATGTCACTTCACATCGTTCATTCAATGTGAATGCAATGTAAAGTTATAGCTATCTCTTTCTCTCAAATGAAAATAAGAGGTAGCTACAAATGTAGGTATTAGTTATGCGGTTCATTCTATAACATCATTATGGCATTAACACAATATTACTGTTTAGACATTATAGAAGGAGATTGAGTAATAGTATTTGAAGATTAAAACGAATCGTTCCTGAAACATTTGCTTTTTAAGAGTCGGTGGTAGACCAAGATTGATTATTTAAACATCAGCCCTTAGACTTATATTTATACATTAGTGAATATAACCAAATACTATATAAGTTATTTATAGATGTTCATGGTGCATAGCTACGATGATGTTGGCGAGGGCACCTCTCGCCTCACACTTGGGGAAGCTCTCCAGCACTTGCACAGCGCGTGCGATGTGTTCCCTCTGCAGCTGCTTCGTTTTTTCGATACCCGATCCCTCCAACACTGCTTTGTATAACTGTGAATTATTGTAATTATTATTGCAATTATTTAAAAGCGCCTTATATTTCACAGACTATAATCTAATCTGTTCCGTGTGATGACGGAATAAGAATACAACTCAACACCCCTTTTCTTGTCCAAGGGTGCCGTAAAAGTCGTCATAGAGATATATTATGCAGAAAACATTGACACATGGAAAGGAAACCTCGAATTGAAACCCTATACCAACACGTCTGACCGGGTTAAATTAAATCCCAAATGGAGAAGGCCCGATTCCAACAGTGGGGCGTATATGGGCCGAGATGATGATGATGAATATGGATTTTATAACCGATTCTAAATACAGCTATGATCGATGGATTGTTCTTTTTAAGCGTCCATTAAGACTTTAATACTCCCCTAGTTGAGGCCGCGGGTGACTGGACCGGGGAATAGTCCGTCACCCGCAGGGAGACAGACTGCGCGAGGGCCATTGTCGTCCTAGGATACCCGAAAGGGTATTTATTTATTTATTAAACTTCATGCAACAATCCAATGGCGGACTTAATGCCAAAGGCATTCTCTACCAGTCAACCATAGGTGATGCAGAGACGAAAAAAAAGGTAGGTGCATATTCCGAGATAGCTATATTATTGTAAAATGAAAAAGAAAATATATTTTACATAGATAAATAGGTATATACGAAAATATATAATACATACCAAAGATACATACATACCCAAATACAAAGATAGATATGATATATATTAAGATATATAAATATATACATACACAGTATATATACATAATTATAAGGACATTATATCAGTTGTGATGATTCTGCCAACTCGTTTAAGAGATGGTATCCCGTCGGGCTGACCACAGACGAAAAGAAACTCGGTATCGGTGGTCAACCCAATGGCCACAGGGAGGGAGTATGGTGGGTTATGGGATCGCGCTCCGTCCTTTCGAAACCAGGGACGAAACGGACGGCGTATGCGCTGACCATAGCTCACCCAAAAATAAAAGCTTTAGGTATATACTCACTGCGTGATAGTCGACATCTTGTACGCTCTTTCGTCCCGCTTCGATGTACTCGTAGAGCTCAGGTCTCGCTTCCAACGTGAAGGCAAGTGGCGCCCCCACAAGGGAGAAGCTCGCCGGCTCAGGTCCTGTAAACGCCTCCAAATCCAAGAATGCCTGCCACGCTAATGCTAAGTGGCAACCGAACAGGTAACCCTGTAATATAATATTTCATCATTTTAATTCAACGGATTTGCTATGTGGCTCCAGAGTAAAAATACAACTCCAACGCTCCCCCCCCCCCCACAGCCGGCGCCCCCCTTCCCCCTTCCTTTCTTGTGGGTATGGTAAAAAACGACTAAGGGATAATAATATCGGGTGACGTGACCGGGGATTAGTCCGTCACCCGCCGAGAGGCCGACCGCGTGAGGAAAGACCGACGTCCTCTCCGAGGGGGGGACGTCGGTCGATGAGAGGGTACCCCACGTAGGGGTATTCCGTCGGGCTGACCACTGATGACAAGTAACCCTGCTCCGGTGGTCGGCCGAACGACGAAGGCGACGTGGTTTTCGGGTGGGCTGCGGGTGTTGCGTGCTTACGCCCCTCTGTCGCCCCGGACGGAGTGGTGCGAGGAGCGCGCCGACCGCGGCCCACCCCAAAAAAAAGGGATAATAATATGCAAATACATAATATATATACGAAGGGCACTTCAACATAATTTGCCATGCCAACAAGTATGACCGGCGTGGTAATATAGTTTTCTTCATGCCTTTCATTATGGAGAAACAGTGGGTAACCCATGTCCAACGGACAATTAGCTTACTTTTATGGTAACAAGTTAAGCATACATTGTATGACCTATTGCTTCTACTTAAAACTTGTACAAGTGATAACTAGTATCCATCATCGTCATCATCATTTCGGCTCATATACGTCTCACTGCTGGGCTCGAGCCTCCTCCACAATAGGAGAGAAAATGATTTTAGTATACCATGCTAGTCAGACAGGGGTTTTATTTCGAGATTTCCTTCTCTTGCATAGATATTATATTAGCATTATATTCCTTAGTCGTCTTTTACGACATCCACGAGCAAGATAGGGAGTGGTGATTTGTATTCTTACTCCGTCACCACACGAAAAGTATTAAGTCATAGCTATTTTACCACTTTTGGAGAGGCCTATATCCAACAATGGACATTAAAAGACGACGATGAATAACTAGATAGATATTTAATAAACTAATTCGATGACAGTACTCAGAATTTTTTTACGATTCCAACAGCATCTTAACCCGTCACTGCATAGTTAAGATTGAGACCTATTTTATTCTCTCGTCTATTAAAATTAAAAAAATCATCATCCCGTCAAAGTCCCACTGTGGGACTCGAGCCTCCTCCACAATAGAAAAAAAAATTGACGTACTATACCGCGCTGATCAGACGTGTTGGCATTGAATATTATGTAGTTTTCCTTCTCTTGCATAGATATTAACTGCATATTTATATCCCTTAGCCGTCTTTAACTACATCCACGAATAACAGAGTGAGTGGTCAACTACATAGCGTCTTAACATTAACTGCTGATAATGCCTGGCGTGTGACAAAATCGGAGTTGACTCAGCTTCTTCTTGGTCATTATCACTTGGGATCGCTCGACAGTCGTCACTTCGTCAGTCGCTGGGCGCTGCCGCAAGGGGTAATGTGTGTATTTGAGTGACACATGTTGGCGTATTAAACGGGATGACGATCGTATTAAGCGTTAAGAAATGTATGAAAACATGTCTCAAGTTGCTGGGACTGACGCAAAAAGACATATTATGCGGGCAATCGTATTAAACATGATCGTATTAAACGCGTTCTACTGTATATTGTTATTCAGTCACTATACGGTAAAAGAAAAATCATAACAGCTCATATACGTCCCACTGTTGAGCTCGAACCTCCTCCACAATGGGAAATATAACCCTATACCAACCCGTCTGACCAGTGTGGTTATAGTAGGTCAATTTTCCTCCTATTGTGGAGGAGGCTGGAGCCCAACAATTGGACATATATGAATTGTAATGATGATTCTGATAGGCTTGATGTTGTTAATATAATGTTAATTACCTGTGTTTGTAACTGAGCATTGTGTCCCGCTAACTTTAGTGTTGCTGAACAACTCTTGCCGAGGAGTGCTCCTGCTGCGAGGATGTGACGGGCGGCCCACTCGCGACCCGCGCTACCGACCACACCTGTCATCGGTAACGGCTCCAAGATGCATTCCCATTCTGATATAATAGGAAAAAATATTCATTTTTTTTTGTGATACGGAGGACTTTACGAACATACCATATAATTAATGAACATAAATTAGGTCTAGACTCAGAACAATAATTTTTGGACCGAACAAAGTGTTGTGTGGGATCTGAACCCCAACACTGGTACCGTAGGTCGGTGTCTTAACCACTACGCCCTCTGAGCAATTAGTGAGTCATTTAAACAGGTAGATTATGATAATCGTCGTAAATATAAACAAGCTTCGAGTTTTTGGATACATACTACGCCGGGATACAGTATGTATTATTTCGCAGTATGATGCACTCTAAGATTCTATATTTTTGTTCTTTAAACCTTATATACCTCCCACTGCAGGGATGAGGTCTTCTCTACAAAGGAAAAGAAAATTAACCGCGCTAGTCAAATGGTTTGATCTATTAGTTGTCATTATGAGGCCCACGGCACTCTGTGTGGTGAGGGAGTAAGAATACAATTCCCCACATCCTTTCTTGCTCGTGGGTGTTGTAAAAGACGATTAAGGTAAGGTGATCTGCATAAAACGATTATAACAGCTATGTAAGAGAAGGGAAACTAGTGTAGTCCTAGTGGTAGGACCACACTGTCGACAGTTATCTGTCTACAGCCGCGGGCGGGTCCGTCCGAGGTAGTACCACGCTCTCGCAGAAAATCGACGTCTTAGTAGTAGCAATTTGTTACTGCGCTTCGTTCGGTGAGCGAGAGAGCCGGAAGCCCAACTTTCTGAGCCTGTTTGCGTGTGGAGGGTTTTGGTGGTGCCTTTGGCATCACCGAGCCTCAATGCATGCATTCACACTCCCTTCACTTTCTTCGCGGTAGGCAGCGGCCTTGTAAAGGTCCATGAGCGACAGCAACACTTACCATCAGGTGTACTGTTTGCTCGTTTGCCAATGCTTGCAATAAAAAAAAAACCTCGAAATTAAACCCAACCAACCCGCTTAACCAGCGTAGCATAGTGCGCCAATTTCTCTTCCGTTATGGGGAGGCTCTAGCCCAGCAGTGAGACGTATATGAGCTGTGATGATGATGATGATGGTCAGCATACACGCAGTCCATTCCCTCACATTCACTAAGTCGGCCACTGGTATCCAATCCTTAACGTCCGTGGTCAGCCTAACAACATGCTGCCTTGACCATGATTTGGATGAAATGTAACCGGGCCATAGCTTATCAAAAAATAACAAAGGAGTCACGAAACGGTCCTAAATCTTATGCTACCGGTATTGGGTGAACTTTTAATAATGTGACTACCGCAGGCATATAACGACCTGGAAATAAAAGTTCACATGATCACGTAACACGGAAACTGGATTCCTCATTCACTGGGACTCAGAAACTGTGTGACAATTTATACGGATAATAAATAAATCAACAATTATAATTATTTACGTTGACAGAATTTTATACACGGTGATTAATTTTTTTTCCCGTGTGATGACGGAGTACAATTCACCACTATCTTGCCCGTGAATGCCATAAAAGACAACTAATACACATATAACATCTATGCAAGAGAAGGAAAACTCTAAACAAAACCCTATACCATCTTGTCTGACCTGCTGGTCAAGGTCAATTTTCCTCCTATTGTGGAGGAGGCTCGAGCACAACAGTGGGATATCAATGAGCTGAAATGATGATGGTGATGGTGATTTAAATTAGTAAGCAAAATATTAATATCTTATGGTGAAACCTTTTACCGTATTTTTTTAATAAGTTATAAAATTGTTAAGTAACTCATTCTACTGAACAATTTTTACTTGCTTCAAAATGAAAGGACAATGGGCATTGCGGCCCATGAACGGCCATCAATGAAACTAGTGTCATTTGAAAGGGGAGATCTTTGACAACAAATATTGTTCAAGGAGTACTATGAAATACCGTTTGGGAAAAAAATATAGTTAAAATACTATTATTAAAATACAATTTTTTTTTTCATTATTATTTATGTATCCTAATATTCAATACTTTTTCTATTAGAGGTCTAAGAACCTTTGTTAAAATCGGTCTCGCCATGTTTCATGCGTCAACCAATCAGCGACGAGCGCCGCTCGCACTCGGCGACTCGGCGATTACCGTTATGCTCGAGCGCACAGCGCAGTCCATCGTTGACATTTGTTTCGTTGAGTACTGTGCGATTATTATTGTTTGACAATTTCTTTTGACTCTGGCTTGCATATCGGACTTGTTAATATCTATCTTGGTGACTTGTGCTCGTTTTTTTGGACTTTTTTAAGCAGATTCCTATAACAATGGCAGATAATCGCCAAGTGTGTATTTTATGTAATCGATCCGTGATAAACAGAAGAAGATACGAAATAACCCGTGCTCGGTTTGAAGAACATCCCGCTGTAGGCCAATATATCTTTGAAGCTCTTACCTCTGAACATCAGGTAAGTACATCAAACGAAATCATTATTTCTTAGTTGTCACGTCAACAATATAGTACTGTTTAACTTGAGGTGGTCACAGTGTTTTAACTCTCGCGCATTGAGATTACATTTCGCTGTAAGTAGTAAGTAAACTGTTACCGACGCGGCGACGTTGTCGTTCCGTTTGATCCACGGGGCGAGAACGGGATAAAAGTATCGGTATTTACGTATGAGTAAGCGAGATAATTAATACTGCTTAGGCAATCGAGTAAAATATTTTTCTTTATATTTCGCTTTGTTTGAAACAGCGTTCAATGAAAATAACTAAGCGTTTTAACTAATTGTAATACTCTCATTTTCAGATACAATACAATGGTCAGGAGTACATTTGTCGACCATGCTGGCAACGGGCAGAAAGAGCTGCGCAGCCAAGAGAAGACCGTCCACACGAATGTGTATTACATATTGAAGAATATTCAAGACTCCCTAATACAGCAACGCGTTGTATGTATGAAAACTGCAGACGAACGGATCTCCGAAGGATTCCCGATAACATTAAAGTGACATTCTTGATTCATTTTAATTTTTATATTCCAAATAGTGCAAGAGTTTGCGATCATCATTTGGTATCCAATGATTGGGATCAAATAATTGACAGCCCTAACTTGCTCCACGACTTCAATGCCACACATTTTGTGCATATCATGAGCCTCATGAAAATCGCGGTGCTTCGAGGATCTATACTAGATTTTGATAATATAGATGACATGGACCCAAATGAAGTATACATCCGATTAGGCGTTAGTCGAGACCAATTTATGAATATTTTGGAACAAACTCCTTCATTGTCGAACGTATCAACACACCCGAAAACATCTTTGGCATGCTACTTAATGAAACTGCGAAGCGGTGAAGCAAATGAAAGGCTGGCGACGCTTTTTAATATGAGCCGTAGAACCCTAGAACGACATTTAACGTTCGCCAGAGACTCTCTTTTACTGGACTTCGTTCCCCGGCATCTTGGTTATGATCATCTCAATAGAATTGATGTAGCTAACCGAAACCTACAAGTTCCAAATGCAATTTTTGGAAATGCAAATGCCTTAAACAGAAAGGCAATTGTGATAGCAGACGCCACTTATATATATATACAAAAGTCCGCAAACTATTTATTCCAAAAGCGATCATATAGTCTACACAAATACACGAATTTGTTGAAACCGTTTTTAATAGTGTGCTGCGATGGCCACATTTTAGATGCCTTTGGGCCATATTCAGCCATAGAATCAGATGCACAAATAATGAAAAATATGATTGACGACGAAGGAAATCCTTTCCATTGGTTTTTTGAACATGGAGATGTGTTCATCTTAGACCGTGGGTTTCGCGACGTAATCGACGACTTACATGCCTATGGTTATGAAGCTCACTTACCGAAAACAAAAAATCGAGACGAAGATCAATTGACGACAGAACAAGCGAATAAGTCTAGGTTGGTTACTATGTGCCGCTGGGTTGTTGAAGTTATAAATGGTTGGTTCAAACGCGATTTTAAACTATTCCGATAAGACTTTTTCAATCGTGCTTTGCCTCGTATGATGACAGATTTTAGAATAGGTGCTGCATTATTGAATGCTTGCAGAGAACCATTGTCAGATAACGTTCACGCTGAAACATTTATAGAAGTTATAAACCAAAGAGTGAACCAACCAAATAACCTAGCAGAGTATGTCCTAGCCAACAACCTTAATCGTAGACGGGCTAGTCGATAGCATTACAGGAAACCAACCTAACATAAGTGATTTTCCTTTGCTGACTGAGGACGATTTAACCATTTTTGCACTTGGTACATACCAAGTGAAGCTAGCCCGCAGCTATTATGCGGAGCATGTGCGACAAGGTCTCTATAATATAGAAACGTATAGGGACCCCGATGTTACAGGCCTAGGCAGGTGCGGCATCACAGCAACAAATGTTTGGCTGCTAAGATGTCGAATACAATCTAGACATACTAGGTCAAAAATATATTATTCGTACATTATAGTAGATAGAGAGAAAAGCGGCAGAGAAGCCATAGAAAACTACTATTGCAGTTGTCTAAGCGGTAAGCGCACTCTTGGTTGCTATGCCCACATTATGTGTGTAGTGTGGTATTTAGGGTGGGCGAGAAACCAAGAGGAATATATCCGTTTACCAGCTCATTTTTTAAACGATATTATTGTAGACGACAATTGAATCCCATCATTTTCTTTTTTTAAAGGAATACTAGCATTATATACGAGCATTGTATATGTGTCTGTCAATAAATCGATGTATTTAATAACCAATTAACCTTTAGGTTTATTTAATCCATCATTATCTTATACTTAGACATGCATTACGTTTTATCATTTACGTACTTTCGGTTTAATTAATTCGATTTTTTTATATGATCAACGCTTTATAACTTTTTATCTAAACAAGTTGCCGAAATAATTTTTTGCAGTCTTAATATATACATAATTGTCGACTAAAAAATATATAGGACAGATGTGGCCGCCGATGGGACAAGCGCCATACATTTTTGCCCATTGTCTTTTGCAAGTTAAACTACAAATATTTTTTCTTTCTTGCAATTGATTTTAAAAGCTTCAAAATAAAACCTTTTGGCACACCAAAAAATTGTATTTTTCACTTTTTACAAAAAAAGTTTATTATTCATTTATTTAGCAGCTGACTTTTTTCAATCGTTAATTTTCATATTTTATTTGTTTAAATAATTTATATTCATAACTAGCGAATATTTCACCAGCGAGGCCACTTACTAAGTTGCTTAAATGTGTTAGTTAAACGTGGAAGTGATCCCGCACAACGTGCGTTCCAACAATTTACTAAATGCCGTTTAAATTTTTATTAACATACATTATGTGAGAGTTAAACCTTTAGATTTACTGCTTCATTGGTAGTAGTTAATGTTGCTACGTTTGTCTGAAAAGAACTCCTTTCCTATTACACGGCAACTAGAATTGTCATGACGAAATGTGGGTGTATTACTCTTCTGTGCTTATTGCTTCAAGACAAATGCGTGTTATTTCTGCCTTTGTCTCAGCCATCAATATCTTTGTGGAGTCAATTTTCAAGCAAACGCTTCATAAACAAAATTAATAATTTTGAGTAACCCGGTCCTCTCTCTTGTTATGGTGATGAAGTAAGAATACGTGGTGTTTCAGATATTATATCACATTTATTTGAAATTATAAAGAAACCGACACCGATATGAAATTGGGAATAAAAATTCTAGAAATATTTTCTTATACCATCTTATCGTCCGCGTTTCATTCAAATATAATAAGAGAATAGGTGGCTGACTCGATTATGATACTGATACTTGACTTCGAACCTATAACAACATTAGCTCCACTAAATTACTCGTGACCCTGATTTGCTACGGGTACGGAGATAAGGCACGTAACGTCACAATACATTCATAAGTGAAATTCAAAAAAGAAATCTGACAAAATGTTGTCATAGCGAATACCATTACACATTGATACGACGCAAATTTTGTGGTATAGATAATTGGACACGAAGAACAAAGCAATCGAAGGCTCAAAGCAACTCTCCTCCCTTCCTGTCCTCACTCCATCCCCTCTAATCCTGCACCTCTCACTGTTACGCCAGGCAACTAACTGTGCCTCTGGCATTACTGAAAAACCTTAGCCAATTACTCTTAACATCAGTTCCAGCCCTCAAAGGCAATAAGAAAGCGTGTTTCTTTAATTTTCTATTACTGTTTATGGCATATGAGCAAACAGCACATCTGATGATAAGCGATACTTTTGCCAGGCTGCTGAGTACCGTTAAAAAAGTTAAGAGAGTGTGAATGCGTGCAATAAGGTTCGGTGATTCTATAGGCACCACCAAAACCCACCACACGCAAACACCCTCAGAAATTTAGGCGGCCGGCTCTCTCGCTCACGAACGAAATACAGTAACAAATTGCTACTACTCAGACGTCGATTTTCTGCGAGAGTGTAGTACTACCCCGACTATAGACTGAAGACTGTCGATAGTGGGTCCTACCATTGTAATTCAATGTCTATTGTCAGCATATCCTAGTGGTCGTCTTTTACGACATCCAAGAAAGGGTTATTTTAAGAAGTGACAATCACTTCTTAAAATAAAAACACTAGCAACACACAAACGTTTAGCTATTTTAACATAAAAATTATCAATAAACGGAACAGAAACCGAAAGTGGTACAATCGTATTTGAAAACGTCATTGAACATTCAATGTCTCCATTAAACGTCTATCTGATCACGCGTCGTATTCAGGGCACAATCGTGGTAGTCACTATTCTTTGTGTTATACGACATTGTGTGCATATTAATAGAGATTCTGTACTGCTAGGAATGTGATACTTTAACGCTTTGTGCTAGACATTTGATTCGAATGGGCAATTACAAATGGTTTTACCTATAATTTGGTGCATAGAATCTATTTATCGTTCATTCTTATATTCTTAGTTTATACTGTGCGGCTACATATACTAACAATTCTTAGAAAGCTCGCGGATGTTGTAAAAGACGACTAGTAATATTTCATCGACTTGGGCCAACTCAAACTGAACACCATATCAAAAATTACATTCTCAAGGAAGATTGACGTCAGACAGGCAGCCGATTATAAACTTATTGGCCAAACTTTTACAAAATGTACTATGATAGACTAGTATATATTGAGTCGACAATAAATCATTGGCATAAGAGCAGGGTGTTGATGATTGCCATGCTGACCAAATGCGGAGGCAACGTCTGGGGAGGAGGAAGAGACGTTACGCGCGCCTCTTCTCCCAGGCATGATTAACCGAAAACGTAAATATTAAGCTAACCGCCGGGACGTTAGAGTCGTATGCCCAAAAGGCAAACCTCTGGCGTCCCACAAAAGGCGAAGACGCGGGGCCGCTGTGGTTTTTAGTAGGTATTCTGACGTAGTAAACTACCACGTACCACGTCAGCCAGTCCTACATACCCCCTTGTCGTCACTAACAATGGGTATGCGTAAATACATACCCATTTCACAGCGCAAAAAAAAAGGATGTTGATAATAATGATAATGACTACAGTCGCTCTCATTAAAAAAAAATATAACAGCATCGTTGTTTCTAAATAGATAAGACTCCTTACCATCACGTTGCTCTTCTTTTATAGTACATATTGCGAAAAGTTTTGACAATAGCTTTACGACAAGCCGCCTGCCTGACGTCAGCTGCCTCCTTGGTAATATAATTGTTAACCTAACGGCATCAAACTAAGTTGGCTCTGGTCACACCCACGAGTAAATTAGGAGTTAGTGGCATTTGTTGGCGCCACCGCACAGCAAGGTAAGGCTATATAGACCTTTTTGGTATGCCTACGTTTTCATAGTATTTGTATTATTGAAAAGTATCTCGCATTAATTATAATCCTTTATGCCTCGAAACGTTTAACAAACATGATCAACGGTATGCCTTTCATTACAGTTATTACGCCCAGAATAATAATTTACGTATCGCATAAAAAATTGTCCTGCTCAGAATTTACCCAAGTTATTCGGCAACCTCGATGGTACGCCTTCTGTGCATTCAAATCATAGTTGTACTTTAAGTTAACTAGATACTGTATAGATGTGGTAATAGATATAAATCGGCCAAGTGCGAGTCGGACTCGCGCACGAAGGGTTCCGTACCATTGACTAGTTAAACAAGTGCCTCCCTATTGCCATTGTCAATATTGAACAAAAAAATCAAGTTTGTTGTGTGGAAGCCCCCCTTAAATATTTATTTTATTTTATTTTTAGTATTTGTTGTATTAGCGACAATAGAAATACATCATTTGTGAAAATTTCAACTGTCTTGCTTTCACCGTTCTTGAGATACAGCCTGGTGACAGACGGACGGACGGACAGCGAAGTCTCAGTAATAGGCTTGTCGCAATCATCGTTGCCCGAAACTGGGACGCGGTCGCAGCCTTCTGCGAGGCAGTGATCTTGCAGAGGGAGGCGGCGGGTCGCGCGCGAGGAGCGCAGCCTCGACGAAGCGACCCGCCGCCGGCGACTGGGGCGGCGCAGGCGCGACTACCTGCGCGTCATGCCGCCCTAGCCGAGGCCGCGGGTGACGTGACCGGGGAGTTAGTCCGTCACCCGCCGAGAGGCCGACCGCCTGAGGAAAGACCGACGTCCTCCCCGAGGGGGGAACGTCGGTCGATGGGAGGGTACCCCAAGACGTGGTGTTCGGGTGGGTTGCGGGTGTGCGTGCTTACGCCCCTCTATCGCGAGGACGGAGTGGTGCAAGGAGTGCGCCGACCGCAGCCCACCACAAAAAAATAAAAAGTCTCAGTAATAGGGTCCCGTTTTTACCCTTTGGGTACGGAACCCTAAAAATTCATAAGGACAACTCTCATTATCTCAATTCATATATGTCCCACTGTTGGGCTCAAACCTCGACCACAATATTGACTTGGTATTGGTATACTACGAGCCGAGTTGGTATAGAGGTTTATTTCAAGTTTTTCTTCTCTTGAATGAATGCTATTTGCATATTATATCCCTTAGTTGTATTTTACAACATCAGGCACAAGAGGAATAATGATAATACTTCTTAATAAATAAAAATAATATGCATAAAAAAATACTTAATTTTTGTATACTTCCGATCATCATCATCATTATGGCAGCCCACATATGTCCCACTATTGGGCTCGGGCCTCCTCCACAATTAAATAATTGACCTACTATAATACCACGCTGGTCAGACAAGTTGGTATAGGGTTTTATTTCGAGTTTTCCGTCTTTTGCATTGGTATTATATGCATATCATAACCCTTAGACGTCTTTTACCCACGGGCAAGAGCGGGGTAGTGAATTGTATTAAATAAAAATAATATTCATAGAAAATTACTTAAGCATATAATACTTTTAATAATTCAAATAAATTTAAATATCGTTTACAATAACTACACGTATGATAGTTGAACATAACTATGATATTGTACTGTGTCATTTGGTCACAATAGTAAAATCCGCCACAAAGTAAAAGCGCAGTAATGACCCCTTCAAACATACACTTTCACAGAATACTTGAACTTGCGTTGGCGGAACTACTCGCTCCAAAACTTGTATATTATATATATATATATATATATATATATATATATATATATATATATATATATATATATATATATATATTATACAAATATGTACGTTCGTTTTAAATTGTTAAGCAGTATGAGTGGTCGTAATATATTGGCAAAATCCTGAGTAATACGTTTTGCGTTTCTTCTGCCAGCCCATATCTATGGTGGATATGGCCTTGGAGAAGAATTATCATCATCACAGTCCATATACCTCCCACTCCTGAGCTTGGGCCGCCGCCACTATGGGAGCGCTAATAACACGCTGGTTTGAGGTGTTTTATTTTGAGTTTTATTATTTTTCATATATGTATAGGTAAATATTATAATTCCTTAGTTATCTTTTAGAATACCCACGGGCAAGAAAGGGGTGTTGAATTGTTGTATTTCGTCATCACAAAGATAGAGCCCTCATATAGTCTATATGGGGTCTACTTATCTTAGTATAATAAACGTATGACTTGCTTCACTACAAATTATATAAACCCCATTATTAGATCGAAGCAAGACATTATATAGAGTACTAAAATTATCGTCATTTTGCAATTGCATTGCATTGCCGGAGCAATATGTACTTCTCCTCCATCGTACATATTGCAAGGTTATTAGCAAAAGTCTTATTATCGGCCGCCTGCCTGATATTAACCTTGCTTGGAAATATTGTTGTTAACTATCAGATGCAGCTGGCCCAGGTCAATATAAATCTCTTAGATGTTTTTTACGGCAGTATTCGTAATTGCTACCAAAGAGCATTTATTTACTTCTCTACTTGAAAAGTAAATCCTTACTAATATTATAAATGCGAAAGTAAATTTGTTTGTTTGTTTGTTACGCTTTCACGCTTAAACCACTGAACCGATTTCAAAAATTCTCTCACCAATGGAAAGCTATAATATCAGGGAGTAACATTGGTTATATTTTATGCCGTTATGCCCACGGGAACGGGAACTACGCGGGTAAGGCGACTGAAACCGAAGCGAAGCGAGGGCGGGTTGCTAGTAAATAAATAAATTGAAATATCACGATTAAGGATTAACCCACTTATTAACTCCAAAAATCCACTCAAAAAACCCACAAAGCCACATTATCAAGCCCATTCAACATCCATATCATATTGGCTCGTTCTTTTCAACACTCAAACATTTACATTGAGTAAATAGTTACACCTAAATTTGTTCACGTTTAAGTATATTTACTAAAGCTAATTAATGAACGCAAATATTCATTGTTTGTTAATAACTGTCCTATTTATGTAGTAGATATCCGTGTGGTGACGGAGTAAGAATACAATTTACCACTCCCTATCTTGCCCGTGGATGTCGTACAAGACGACTAAGGGATATAATATGCACATAAGATCTGTGCAAGAGAAGGAAAACTCGAAATGAAACCCTATACCAACATGTCTGACCAGCATAGTATAGTAGGTCAAATTCCCTCCCATCGTGGAGGCCCGAGCCCAACAGTGGGACATATGTGGGCTGCGATGATGATTATGTAGTAGATACTAGTAATAAGTGTAATCCGTGGAGTGATGGAGTAAGAATACAATTCACCACACCCTCTTTTACCCGTGGTTATCGTAAAAGACGACTAAGGGATATAATATGCATATAAAATCTATGCGAGAGAAGGAAAACTCGATATAAAACCCTATAATAACCCGTCTTGTCAACGTGCTATAATAGGTCAATATCCCTCCCACAATGAAGAAGGCCCGAGCCCAACAGTGGGACGTAAATGGGCTGTGATAATGAATGAGATACGGCGATTAAGAAAAAGTATTTAATATTCGAGAATTTCCTCGTAAAAAACGACTCGGGAAGCTCGAAATTTGGTTATCATGACCGGTCAGATATACGTTCGACCCCTATTAACACTAAGGATTATGTGATTGCTTATTCCTTTGCGAACAAAATGCATGTAAAAAATTATCGATACAGACAATGAATGAACACATATTCATGGTCACGGGATCAGGGTCAGTCCTCCCGTGACCAAAAACCGTGAAAAAATGTTCGAAACGTCGGGTAAATAAAAATTAAAAATAAACGCGATTAAATCCATAATAATACTATTTCATTTCAAATGTATAATATTTTTTATTTCAATTGTGCACGCGACTAGTGTTAGTATCCAAAGTCGTAATAGCATATGGTTGTATTTCGAGTCCTACTCTTGCAAAGATTTAATATGACGGACACCTTAGTTTTTTACTATGAAAAGAGAAGAAGTTGTGTAATGTATTCCTATTTCGGTACCACTCACAAGGTCTAATGACTATTGGCTGGTAAGTCGTAATTTAGTCACAATTACATTTCATGATAACACACTTTTTTTTTTTTTGGTGTGGGCTGCGGTCGGCGCGCCTCCGCACCACTCCGTCCGGGGCGACAGAGGGGCTTAAGCACGCAACTCCCGCAACCCACCCGAACACCACGTCGCCTTCGTCGTTGGGCCGACCACTGGAGCAGGGTTACTTGTCATCAATGGTCGGCCCGACGGAATACCCCCTACCCGGGGTACTCTCCCATCGACCGACGTCCCCCCTCGGGGAGGACGTCGGTCTTTCCTCACGCGGTCGGCCTCTCGGCGGGTGACTGACTAATCCCCGGTCACGTCACCCGCGGCCTCGGTTAGGGCGGCATTGCACGCAGGTACTCCCGCCTGCGCCGCCCCAGTCGCCGGCGGCGGGTCGCATCATCGAGGCTGTGCTCCTCGCGCTCGCGACCCGCCGCCTCCTTCTGCGAGATAACTGCCTCGCAGAAGGCTGCGACCGCGTCCCAATTCCTGATGCTGCCGAGCATCTCCCTAGCGATGGTCGGCAGCGTCAGGTCTGCACCGATGATTGCGACGAGTTCACGACGCGGCTCTGCCCAAGCGGCACAGACCTCGAGCGTGTGCTGCGCCGTGTCCTTGTCGCAATCGCAGTGGTGGCAGGACGGAGTTCTCTCCCTCCTAGCGACCCTGTACAGGTACTTGCCGAAGCATCCATGCCCCGTCAAGACCTGTACGAGTCGGAAGGAGAGCACCCCGTGCCGCCTTTCTAATCACTGCATCAGCACCGGCCGGAAGGCCTCCACGGTCCAAACACCGTATCGAGGCCTCTCCAGCTGGTCTGCCCAACGGGCGATGACGTCCCGGCGGGCGTCGACGCGCCAGGCGGTGAGCTCCTTCAAGGAAACAACACCGCCCACCCCGCGCACCCCCGACACCCGATGATAACACACTAATATTAATAACTAGCAACCCGCCCTCGCTTCGCTTCGGTTATAGGTTATAGTCGTTTTACCCGCGTAGTTCCCGTTCCCGTGGGAATACCGGGATAAAATATGGCCTAGTTTACGCCCTGATATTATAGCTTTCCATTGGTGAAAGAATTTTTGAAATCGGTCCAGCCGTTTTGAAGATTACCCGGAACAAACAGACAGACAGACAAAAATTTTTTAATTGCTAATTTAGGCATAGGTGTCGTGCAAATAACCGTGTGAGCATGAAAAAAGCCTATTATTTTGACATTACAAACAGACACTCCAATTTTATTTATTGGTATAGATGAATAACCACCCTCATTCTTATCCATTAGTATCGTGAATAATGATTAAGGGACATGCAGATAACAGCTATAAACTTTATTTCGTCGTCCGACCAGCGTGGCATATTAACTCAATTTCATGTCCATTGTGCAAAAGTCAAACGCCACTGTTTGGCTTATATGAACAAGTATGATAATCTATACCAATAAATAAAATTGAAGTGTCTGTTTGTAATGTCAAAATAATAGACTTTTTTCATGCTCACACGGTTATTTGCACGACACCTATGCCTAAAATACAAATTAAAAAATTTTTGTCTGTCTGTTTGTTCCGGGTAATCTTCAAAATGGCTGGACCGATTTGAAAAATTCTTTCACCAATGGAAAGCTATAATATCAGCGCGTAAACTAGGTTATATTTTATCCCGATATTCCCACGGGAACAGGAACTACGCGGGTAAAACGACTAAAACCGAAGCGAAGCGAGGGCAGATTGCTAGTAATAAATATAAATAAATAATTTTGATGTTACCTGAAGCAGGTTGTCGTTCCTCGTCGGGTAATGGTCGCGATGGTAATGGGTTGTTCTGCTCATCCCTTTCACCTAGGAACTCCGCTTCAGCTAGATCACGGACTGCTGATGACATTAGTTCAACGAGTTCTTGATTTCTGTTGGATTAAAAATATTTCAAGCTTTTTTGTAAGTTTTTTTTGTCATTTTTTTTGTAAGCTGTTACTGATCCTTCCAGGGGTAAAAACAGAGTATCATACTGTACCCATTCCAGTCTATTTCCCATGCCAGAATAATAGATAGATGCACTATATGTTATCGCCCAAAGAAAAGTAGCAACTTGGACTGTGCTAGAAATGACGCAACATTCGTAGCCGCCGACCGTCATGTTTGAATGGTTTAATAGCGAAAAATGGGTGTAAATAGAGGAATCTAGACTATACACAGCATTCGGTTGTAATATACACATTGTATTTAAACAAAGGTAAGCCAGTAGTGTAATAGTCGGTCAGCTATTCATCTCGCCTCATATACGTCCCACTGCTGGACTCGAGAGTTCTCCACAATAGGAAGGAAATTGACCTTACTATACCATGCTGGTCAGATAGGTTGGTATAGGATTTAGTTTCGAGTTTCCCTTCTCTTGCATAGGTGTTATATGCGTATTGTTTACCTTATTTGTCTCTTACGACATCCACGGGCAAGATAAGAAGTGATAAATGATGATATGTATTTTTTTATTTTTTTTATTCCATCACCACACGGAATATATATATATATATATATATATATATAAATCTTTGAAAGTGGTAGAACCACAGCCGAGGGCCGGTCCGACCAGAATAGAACCACACTCTTACAGTAAATCGATGTCCTAGTAATAGCAATTTGTGACAGCGCTTCGTTCGGTAGGCGAGAGTGCCGAAAGCCCAACTAATTTTGATGTCTTTAGCATCATCGAACCCCACTGCACATATTCACACTCCTTTCACTTGCTTCACGGTAGGCAGCGGCGTAGTAAATGTCCATGAGCGGTAGTGTCACTTCACACCAGGTGTGCTATTTGTTCGCCTGCTACCCACAACAATATAAAATAGCGAGCGTAGGCAAATGTAAGTAGTACTTATCGCGTGATTATGATAGGCAAGTCCTCTCGCTTATTATAATCACGAATCTATCGAAGATGTTACACCACCTAGGTCAATATGTTAAATGAGGTATACAGGTTTACCGTGACATGAATCAGCTGCACGAATGGTTTAGTGGTTATAAACAGCGCCATAGCATGTTTGAGGAATTGACCGTTTTCTTTTTCGTGTTATAGACACTTTCCTTTTTATTTATCTTCTCCTTCGTTTATGTAAAGTACCTATCGTAAATGTTAAGTAATATGAAGGTAGTGACAATTCTTAACTACAAAACCTAATTAACGCAGAGGTGTCGTGAAAGCCGACTAAGATTTCACTGAACTAGAACAATTCCTGTTAATGTCGTCTGGTTAACAATTTTATTGTCTTCCCAACTATACAGTGGATTTAACCAAAGCATATACAACATGTTTCAAGCTTCTACCTCCAATCCACCTATGACGACTGCTACGACAACCTGTGCTAGGTTAAATTAGGTAGATTGTATTGTAACATCCATCATCATCAGCTGTAACTTCCATTGTTGGATATAGGTCTCCAAAATGAGATATCGCCAAAACCGCCGCTATCACCAAGCAATTTGATGATCGCAGTCGGTGTTATAAATTTCCCAAGAGACGTATACTAATTGGCATTACATGGGCCATATATTATCAGACAAAATATACTCCAACTTGAACATTTATTTAAATATCGTAAATATGTTTTCCCTATGGTAAGAATAAAATTCACCGCCTCCTTTTTTCCCGTGGCTGTAGACAACTAAAGGAGTATATGTCACCACTACAAGAGAAGGAAAACTCAGCATAAAACCTTATCCCAACACATGTTGATCAGTGTAGTATCATTCATTATTACGGCTCACATACGTCCTACTGCTGGGCTCGAGCGTCCTCCATAATAGGAGGGAATTTGATCTTACTATACCAGGCAGATCGGACAGGTTGGTATAGGGTTCTGTTTCGAGTTTTCCATCTCTTGCATAGATCATATGCGTAATATATCCCTTAGTCGTATTTTACAACACCCACGGGTATGAGGGGGTGTCATCATCATCATCGTAGCCCAAATACATCCCACTGTTGGGCTCGAGCCTCCTTCATAATAGGAGAGAAATTGACCTTACACGCTGGTCGGACAGGTTGGTCTATACCAAAACCAAAACTCGAAAAATAACCCTATGGTTATTTTTCGAGTTTTCCATCTGTTGCATAGATGTAATATATATCTTAATCGTCTTTTACGACATCCATGGTTATGAGAGGGTGTGGTGAATTGTATTCTTACTTCGTCACCACACGGAAGTATAATAGGTCAAATTTCCTCTCACAGTAGAACCATTATTGACAATGAGGATTATCATCAGCTTTAGTCCATGATGATAATATACCATCCAATATCTTCAATAAACTTCATATCGAAAGAAATAACTTTCACCGTTGTGTACTATTCTTATATAACTACGTTCAGTTATTACGTTACTGCTTCGGTAACATCAAACCAGTCTATACATTACTATTAACGAAGTTGGATAATTTATTTGTATATTAATTTGCTATTTAGTCTACATCGTCATCGTCACAGCTCATATAAGTCCCACTACTGGGCGTGAGCTTATTCCACATTAATAGGGAAATTGACCTACCACGTTCAAGCGGGTTGGTATAGGGTTTTACCCACGGGAAAGAGTGGCTGGTGAATTGTATTCTTAGTCCGTCACCACACGGATAATGCTATTTAGTGGCTACCAATCCTTAAATGACTCATCATCATCATCGCAGCTCATATACGTCCCACTACTGGCCTAGAGTCTCCTTCACAGTGGGAAATTGACCTACTGGTTAGACTTTCCATGTTTTTTTTTATTGCAAACGATGACAAACGAGCAAACCGTACACCTGATGCTGCTGCTCATGGACCTTTGCAAGGCCGGTGCCTACCGCGAAGAAAGTGAAGGGGATGTGAATGTGTGCAATGAGATTCGATGTCCGAGTACGTCGATTTTCTGCGAGTGTCGTATTACCCTGAATGGACCGGCCCGTAGCTGTAGATAGACAACTGTCAACAGTGTGGTCCTACCACTACTGAACTGTACTCTTCTTTCATAATAGATATTGCAGAAGTTATTGGCAATCGTTTTATAACCGGTCGCCTGCCTGGCGTCAACTCTTCTTAGGAATGTAATTATTTATGAGACGACAACAGATGGAGCTGGACCTGGTTTATATAAAGCTCTTAGTCTTCTTTTACGACATCCACGAGGAATGTAAGGGCTGGTAGTATTCATAACTACCACCACACAGTATCGATTAATTAAACAAATATGAAATAGTCTTAATATTATTAATAAATATGACTTGACGTGACCGAAAAAGGATACAATTCACCTCTCCCTACCTTTCCCGTGGATGTCATAAAAGACGACTAAGCGATATAATACGCTTATAACATCAATGCAAGATAGGGAAAACTCGAAATGAAACTCTTTTGTTACCAACCTGTCTAACCAGCATGGTATAATAATGTTAATTTTCCTCTCATGGGGGAGGAGGCTCGAGCTCAGCAGTGGGACGTATATGAGCCGAGATGATGATGATGACTGGTAAATAACATTACTTTTATATTTTTTTTACGTCAAACACTTGCAGGAAGACGTAAAAATAAGAACTTATATTAACATTTCTTAAGAAAAAACAAGGACATGTTAAAATCGTGTAAATAATAATAATTATATAATTTGAATTAGCATCAGGTTACAGTCTCGGGCGCATTTGTTTTCCTTTTATATTATACGCTTTTCAGCGAAGCGTATCAGTTTTAAAAGATCGCGTCTAATATTCAAGCAGGAATGGAGGTTACAAGATTTATCCATATCGATCTTAGTAATTTAAAATTGAGTTATTGGCATTTTGCGTGTTGTAACGGAGTAAGAATACTGTCCCCCCTTCCCCCTCTTCTACCCGTGGATGTCGTAAAAGACGATTAAAGGATTAATAGTACATTTAACACCTATGTAAGAGTAAATTCGAAATAAAACCCTATATCAACCCATCTGACCAGCGTGGTATAGTAGATAAATTTCCCTCCTATTGTGAAGGAGGTTTAAGCCTTTCAGTGGGTATTATAAACTGAAATGATCATGATAAATTCAAAATGGCTTTCAATGAAAATAAGCGAAAATACATTGAACACGCCCGTATAATTTGATCCGTTTGCAAAAACGGGACGTTTTTGTTTTAGGTGGGGATAATGGGACAGATGTGATTCTGTGTGGTGACGGAGTAAAAATACAATTCACCACTCCCTATTTTGCCAATGGATGTAGTAAAAAACGACTAAGGGATATAATAAGCATATAACACCTGTGCAAGAGAAGGAAAATTCGAAAGAAAACCCTATTCCAACATGACCAGCGTAGAATAGTAGGCAATTCCTCTCCCATTATGGAGACCTGAGCCCAACAGTGGGACATATATATGTTGAGATGATGATTGGGACAGGTAGCCTAAAAATTGGTCTGACTGTCAAGAACGTGTCGTATACAGGTATACGGGTCACGTGCGTCGTAAATAAGCACATAATACTTTCTCGCTGTACGTGAAACCGTTACTATAAAGGTGTGCTGTATTTTATATTGTGCCCATTTCTGATTAATATATGTATGGATGTGTTGTCTCGGTTCGTAAGAATCGATACATTCGGTTCATAAGAATCGATATAAAAATACAAAACATTTTTATGTCGGTTATAAACTATCCAACTAATACGCCCCAAACTAGAGATGGTTTTATACCACCTCATCATCATTTGCCTGCCCTCATCCTATGGTAAGTGAGGTCGGCACCAGATGTTTTTACCTTCTATAACCTTCTATCAACCGTCATATCGTCACTCACTACTTTCATATGCATATCCTCATCCACATAATCCATCCATCTCTTTTTAGGTCTCCCACGCATCTTACGTCCATCTACAAACATATTGACAATCCTCCTCGTCACATGCCTTTCATTCGTACTCATCACGTGTCCATACCAAGCCAATCTCGCGATCCTAATCTTCTCTACCACTGGTGCCACTTATACCACCTAAACAATGCATTAAGATCCGTTAGGAAGCGATCCTTTTATAGGAAGGAATTATTTTTGTTATTTCTACAAATTTTAAGGGATTTATTTTTGTTATTTGTACGAAATAGTTTGTAAATAATATGTTAATTGTACAGAATAACGTTGGGTCAGTGGTGCTTAATAGGTACAATAAAAGAAATCAGACATTACAACTTTTTTTTATATAAGTTGAAGTCTTATTTACGGCATCAAATATAATATAGGTCTAGGTTATATAATATATATAATTTTAATTCAAAAACTACATAGCAGTTTCATATGAAAGAACATTCCAACATACAAACTTTCATATTTATCATTCATAATCAAGTTTAAAGATTTTCGATTTGGAGAATATACTCCTAATTTTTCCGTTTGGTGACGGAGTAAGAATAGAATTCATCCCATATATTGCCTATTGGTGTCATAAAAGACTAATAAGGAATATAATATGCATACTTTTATGCAAAAGAAGGAATCCTCGAAGTAATACCCTATACTGACGTCTGACCAGCGCTGTATAAAGGCCACTTTCCCTCTTATTGTGAAGGTGCCTCAAGCCTAGCAGTGGGTCGTATATAGGGTTGCAAATATCGAAACCAAGAACATCAAAGTATCGATACATCGATGTTTTTTTAGAGATCAATTTCATGCAAGCATATTTTTTACATGAAGCATCAACATTTGCGTGTTATGTGATGAGCTTTTTCTAGTTATTTACAAACGGAGTACCTAAACTGTAACGCAGGCTCTGCTAAAAATACCATACATTATAATACATGCAGGCAAAACATCGATGTCAAAATATCATATAAAATAATAATAATATAATAACATCGATACATCGATGTTTTACTGAAACATCGATGGCAAGCATCGTTGTTTCAAAAACATCCATGTATCGTATGCATCCCTAGTCGTATATGAACTGAAATGATGCTGATGACGCAATTTGAACCACAAAATGGTCATGTTTGCCAAAGTTCTTAAATAAAAATTAACTATATTTACTTTTAGAGTAATTAATAATAGTTTACATAATAAGTCACTAAGCGGTTTATTATTGTAGTAACTAATGTTAATCTAAGCATTACATCGTTCTTCATAAATGCGCAAAATGTGTTGCGGTTTAAATATTTCAACATTCCTAACGTGTTTTAGATATCCCCTCCTACCTCCCCTCCTACTAACGCATGTTGAAATAATCCCTCCCCTGGTTGATTGTGATGTATGAATATGCATGCGACCTTTCACCTAGATGTGTAAGATGTCACCTCGCATTAGTGTCAATGTCGACAGATTTTAAGAGCAAATATTTATTATTATCTTGAAGTAATACATTTAAGTATTATTTTAGACTAGCATCTGCTGGCAGGTTCGCCTGCATTAAAAGCAGCTTTTCTAATGAAATTTTAACCAAATCCGTTCAACGGATTAACCTTGATTGAGGCAAAAAAGTTAAGTAAAATATACCAAGGGAACTCATTATAGGGATAAAAAAGTTCTATATATTAGAGTGAAATGGTCCACCTATGTGCTCACAGAAATATTAATACTTGCATCGGCATTGCAAAGAAGTTTACGTAAAAGTTAAAAGGCCGTGCTAAATGTAATCCTAAAATATCGTTCTCTTTAGCGGCGATCGGCACTCATTCAGTGAAAAAACAATGTTGTCAAAACTGACTAAGCTATAAAGACGACCACAAAACGATTATAAATATGCAAGTCTCTGGCGGTTATATAATTTACGTATAGGCGAGCCCATTCGCAAGGAGGGTTGACGTCAGGAAAAACGGCCAGTTTTATAATTATTACGAAATTTTTACAATAGGTATATAGATACTATGAAAGAAAAGCACATAAACTCTATCCCAAGTTATTGGGGTAAAAGCAGGTCAATGTTGATGATGGTACGAATAAGTAGACTAGGTCGAGTTCAATTCAGTACTTTCTTCTTGTCGTATAAGGGGTGAAATGCATATAACAATTGTGCATGAGTAAAAAAATTATTATTATTATAATTATCCGTGTGATGACAGTGTATGAATACCCTTTCTTATCTGTGGGGTGTCGTAAAAAACGACTACAGGATATATATAATATATAACATCTATGTAAGAGAAGGACAACTCGAAATAAAACCCTGTATCAACACGACTAATCAGCGTGGTATGGTAGGTCAATTTCCCTTCCATTGTGGAGTAGGCTCGAGCCCAGCAGTGGGACAAACAGGAGCTGTGATGATGATGAAAAAAAATCAACGTAATGACCTTTACCAACCATCCGACCAGCGTGTTATAGTAGGTCAATTTCACTCCCATTGAAAAGAAAACTCGAGCCCAATAGTGAAACGTATGTGGGCCGAGAAGAAGTAAGATAAGAAGAGTAAGATCCTTACCTCAAATTGGCCAGTTCTGAACAAGAGTTGGCGAGCAAATAGTCTCCACTGAGCAGTGCTATCTTATTGCCGAACATCATGTCGTTCGGTTCAGCTGCGATGGGCTGACGAGAATTCATGTTTACCAAACCCTTATGCACCAAATGAGAAGTGCGGATCATCTCGGTCACCTCGGCAAGGGCGCGTTGGCTGATAGGAGAAAACATAACATTACTATTTACATAACGCCATTTAAAAAGTTGTATGTGAAATGCAACGCACTACGTAAAGGATGTTACTGCTAAAAAAAACTATTACAACACACGTCAGAGATTATAGATATTTGATTTATGTTCCAACTACATTTGTATTTTAATCGAAGAATAAAGTTTATTGAAATTATGAATGTCTTTTTAAAAATAATATGAGGAATTCATCATCATCACCATCTTGCTCTTATCCCAATTACTTGGGGTCGACGCAATATGTCATCTGTTTTGACATATTGCAAAAAGTTTCGGCAATGACCGGCCGCCTGCCTGGCGTCAACCCTCCTTGGGAATGTAATCGTTAACCCAAATGGTACCAGATGGAGTTGGTCCGGGTCAATCTAGGGCTCTTAGTCGTCTTTTACGACACCCACGAGCATAGCAAGGGTTGGTAGTATTCGAAGCCGCTACCACACAGCAGGAATTACTATAAGTAAAAAAGACAAAAGGAACTTAAAGTTTTATGTTTTCTAAACTGTAAGTGATCGCATCGCACACATCAAGCTTTAAAGAGAAGGAAATTTCCTAAAAATCTTGAGTCGAGAAGTTTCAGAATTAAAGCCTCCATAATCATACATAAATGACAAATTAAATTGCATTCAGTAACTTTTGTGCCACATTTTCATTATCTACATAAGAAGGCCTCAAAAAAATATATGTGGAAGGACGACAGTTTTCTGTCTACAGCCACGGGCCGTTCCGTCGCAGGTAGTATCACATTTCGATGCAGAAAATCGATGTCAGAATTGTAACAATTTGTTACTGCACTTCGTTCGCTGAGCGAGAGCCGTAGCCGAACTTTCTGAGGGTGTTTGCGTGTAATGGGTTTTGGTGATGCCTTTAGAATCACCGAACCGCAGGCATTCACACTCCCTTCACTTTTTTCACGGTAAGCAGCGACCTGTCAAAAGTTCATGAGAGGCAGTATTACCTACCATCAGGTGTTCCATTTGCTCGTTTGCCACCAACCACCAAAAAAAATCAATTTTTATACTGATTATTTTAACTTCATTTAACTTTGTAAATAATCATAAATCAAATACAAACGCAATATAATCCGTAAAAGTAATTTTATTTACAACTAGCAACTCGCCCTCGCTTCGCTTCGGTTTCAGTCACTTAAACCCGCGTAGTTTCTGTTCCCGTGGGAATACCGGGATAAAATGTAGCCTATATTACTCCCTGATATTATAGCTTTCCATTGGTGAAAGAATTTTTTAAATCGGTTCGGTGGTTTAAGCGTGAAAGCGTTACAAACAAACAAACATCCTTACTTTCGCATTTATAATATTAGTATGGATGTGTAGTGCTCGCGTAAACATCATTTTGAAAATTCCAAAACGTATTCTTAATATAATTGGACTCGTTACAGTGTTCACGTTGTAGCATACTTATTTTTGAATATGTAAATTAATACTTTATTCATCTATCCAGCCTACTTTATGCCTTTATTCATCAATTCTTATATCAACCTACTGTACATAGGTTCTAACAAGGAGAGATAATATCATAGAGAGGTGGATTGGTGATTGCAGTAGGTGCTAGAAATATCCCAAAAGTGCTACAGTTTACTTCCCTGGTGCTTCCCTAAACGGGTTTTGTAACTCCCACGGGCAAATACACATTGTTCTTATAACTCATCATCACAGTAGGTAAATATTTTACACTCTATAACAATTATCTCAGAAACGGCCTTCACGGCATTTTCAATGAAAACGACGTTCTAATTAATAATATTCTTTCATTTATAGGCCTGGAGCACAGACATTAATAAGCATTAATACGAGTATGTCTGTGGCTTTGAGTATAAATACAAAATTATTTTTAGGAAATTTCTTCCTCTATAAGGATCTTTTCGCTAATTTACTGTTTTCAAATTATAAACAAAAATCTGAAACTGCATTTTCTGTTCATCAAAATTTTCCTTTGCGAGAGATATAATATCTTCTTCAGAACTTTATTTCACATCTAATGAGTAAGAATACTTTTCACCACCCCCATCTTGCCTGAGGGTATCGTAAAAGATGATTAAGGGAATATCATGCATAGAATATCCATGCAAGAGATGAAAAACTCCAAAACAAATCCCTATACTAACCCGTCTAACAGCGTGACTTAGTAGGTCAATTTGGGCAAGCAGTGGGACGTATATAAACTAAAATGATGAAAATAATGAACATCTATGCAAGAGAATGAAAACTCGAAATAAAACCCTATTACCTTTTTTTTTGGGTGGGCTGCGGTCGGCGCATTCCTCGCACCACTCCGTCCGGGGCGACAGAGGGGCGTAAGCACGCACACCCGCAACCCACCCGAACACCACGTCGCCTTCATCGTTGGGCCGATCACCGGAACAGGGTTACTTGTCATCAGTGGTCGGCCCGACGGATCCTATTACCTACCAACACGTTGGACCAGCGTAGTGTAATAGTTCAATTTCGCATCTATTTTGGAAGGGACTCGAGCCCTATAGTGTGACTTATGACGAGTGGGACCGAGACGAATATTTATGTACAAGTCGACAACGCATAGTAATCTAAAAATGCCGTATGTCAGGATTGAATCTCCACACAGGATAGTATTTTGCGCGCCCCATCAATGACTGTATCTGGATGTTATTTGTGCCCGTTAATTACATATCTATAAAGTCCTCTCACAAAAATTTATTTTTCGTGCACCTCGCGTTACGAAAGTAGAATTTAATTAGTGTGAATATAGACGTGTTTGTGATGAAAGCCTGTAGGTTTAAAAGACAATGGGTCAACACGCGGGTCTTATAACGTAACATGTAAACTGACTAAGAGAACAGTACAAACTTGGTAAAAGGTTTTGGTTCCGGGTTAGTCACTAGCTCCTTAAATAAGGCGTGCCAACAAATAATATATCGTAGTCTCTCTATATAAAATCGTATTCTGGTATTATACCTAAGTGAATACTGCAACATCTTGGACCAAGATGCCACTTATAATCAGATATTGTGATGCATTAGTTCTTTTTACATATAAAAAAGTAATAATAAGCAAAAGGCAATAAGGCAATTAAAGGCAATTACATCCGTGAAATTGCATTATTAGGAATGTAAATGTAATCAGCAACAACTCAACCAAAACCAATCTACTTACCTAATTTGTAAATACTTATCGTCATATCAGCCTATAGACGTCCCACTGTTGGGATGCTCGGATCTTCCACTATAGGAAGGAAATTGACCTACTATACCACGCTGGTTAATCATGTAGGCATATAGGGTTTTCTTTCGAGTTTTCTTTCTCTTACATAGATGTTATACGCATATTATATCTGTTAGTCGTCTTATTACCCACGGGCAAGATGAATGGGGGTGGTGAGTTGTATTCTTATTCTGTCTCCACACGAAAAATTATAACTTTCGTTAAAAAAGAAAGGGCTAAACGCTTTGTTTTAAAGATAGAGAGTTATAGAAATGTAAAAAGCTCTGTGAAAAAAAATCTTACAATATTTTTCATTTTCAGTAGAAATACACACACAAGGCACACGGGAGAACTTATGTATAAAATGCTAATATTTTAATAATAATAATAGGTGCCCTAAGGACTTTATTACAAAACAGACTCCGTCGGGTCCTTCATCATTATTACAGCTCATACAATCACTGCTAGGGTATAGCCTCCTTCACAGTGGAAGGCAAATTGACCTTCTATAAGCTGGTTCGACGGGTTGGTATAGCTTAAATGAATTAAAACACAGGTCGCGTAAACACAAATATATCTTACATAGCCGTTCCCGTTAACTTTGGTAATGTTGAGTTTAAAACTGCTTTTAGAGAATTCAACATGCAATTGCAGGCTATTTAGTTATTCATTATGCATTAATTCTCGCATTCTCGCACAATTTTCTGTGTGGTGACAGAGATAAAATACAATTCGTATAAGTCGACTAATGGATTAAATATGCATATAACAACTATGCAAGAGAAGGAAAACTCGAAACAAAACCCTATACCAACGCTTCTGACCAGTGTGGTATAGTAGGTTAATTTCTCTCCCATAGTGGAGGAAGCCCGAGCCCAATAATGGCACATGTATAAGCTGAAATGAAGGCCAATTACTTTATCTGCCAAATTAAGGAAGTTAGAACGGGCCCGTGTAGTGACGGGTTGTCAATGTGACACCAGCCGGTACTTTCAGGATTGGCTGAGGCTTCACCAGAATAATTGGCAGCAAAATACTTCTGGAAAACTTATTGTACACCGACTACAATAGCCAACTTGTCTGCCAAGCGTGGTAATTATGACACGGTCCTCCTTGAGGAGGCTTGCGTTTAAAAGTAGACGGCAACAGGCAGATATATGGTGAACCAAGGGCGGATTCAGTCAAGGTGTCTAGAGAATCACCGATATCTAATTTACCTGTCATGGATAGGTTACCGAACTTATACTTCAAGGATCGTAGAGTCATGAACCTTTGCCTCTATCGCTGGTTAGAACATCTATTTATCCAACTTCTGTCAATATATTGCCCTTGATTTCAAAAATGACTATTAAAAAAACAATGTTTTCGAATTTTCTTGCATTGTCATCCACTTCTATGCTGTGGATCAAATTTTATAAATACGAAAACACCTTATATAAATAATATATAGAGAATTTAGTAACTGCATAAAATACCTCTATATAAGGTTGCAGAAATATTTTATACATTGCGGAACTCATCAAACTCACAGCTGATAATCTATAAGGGTTTTATCCACTGATAGTTAAGAGGCAATGACCACAATAAGGATATAATAGGTTGTAAGTTCACTTTCCAACCTTCGATTGAACGTTGCCCTTTCCGTAATTTGTTTTTGTGGCATTTGTAAAAGGCGAAATCGACTTATGAAATACAGCGATACGATACTTGCTTTATTGCTTAAAAACTGGTTTTAGTTTTGTTTTATTTTTTTCTCGTCTTCACACTTTTCGCCGAAGACCTGTTTGGCAGACCAACATACATTATTTTGAATGCACTGATCGCATATTAATTAAGATACTGACCTACCATGCCAGTGTCGCAGGTTCAATTCCCACGCAGGACAATACATTGTGTGATCCATAAATCGTTTTCCTGAGTCTAGGTGTAATTTGTATCCGTTAATTATGTTTGTAATGCAATACAGGGATTATTTCCTTAGTGAAGCCGTCTTTTAAAAAATATCCCACCAATGGCGAGGCGAGTTTTGCATAGGCTACCAAGCAGTATATTAAACTTCGAAAGTTGAATACTTTTGTAACTTAATGAAACTTACATGACTTAGGGTTCAAAATAATAGCTTTACGATCAGTTACATTTCTAGCATAAATAGTAAACGGGTAGTATTAATTAATCATAAGGATTTCCAATTATTTTTACAAGATTAGGTGTAGTTAGCCTGACCATACGTCCCCTTCTGAAGGGGACAGTCCCGTTTTCAGGTTATCTGTGCTGTTTTCAGGTTTTCTGTGCCGTTACTTCCGGTCGTAGACAAATATCCCAGTTTTAGAAACAGAGCAAAAATGATAATTTGTTATGATAAAGACGTGTCAAGCACAACATGGGCCACCATTCATGGAGACGTTAATGGCCAATAGTGGATGTCGATGTGATGAAGGACGGATGAAATCCTAGCCAACCATCCAGGGCTTGAAAATACGACTGCGGACTAAGCATTCTCAACCCTTGATCCTAGTTCGCTGTTTGTTTCATTTGTGTTTGTTTTTGTCTTTACTTATTCTTACCTGTGCAGAACGCCGGCAGATTTATCCTGTTCCATATCAGGTATCTCTGGGCTGTGACCGGCGGCCTTGGAAACCAGGAGAACAATGAGACCCCACGCTTGCATGTTATTCTTGCCATTGTAGATTAGATTTCTGCACATAAAATATATTATATATTAGCCAGTCAAGCGGGCCTTATTCTATAAAAGTCTAAAATATAAAACTATAATAAGTGAATGAATAACATTAACAGACCCATTAAAATCTGTCCAGCCGAGTATTTCAGATACAACGAATATATATGTATTTTATTGTTATTTTTTTAGGGGTGGGCCATGGTCATCGCACCGGGGCGACAGAGGGGCGGCGCGCGGCCCCATGACCCACCCGTGGCTTTCTTTTTTGGAGTGGACTACGGTCAGCGCATCGGCCGCCTGGCTCCGTCCGGGGTGACAGAGGGAGCGCGGCCCCGTAACCCACCCATATAGCACGTCGCCTTCGTCGTTGGGCCGACCACCGGTGCAGTTCCTTGATTTCAGTGATCGACAAATATATATGTATAATGGTAACTCGTTCTTTAGAGCTGCGATGTTATAAGAATACAATTCAACAACGCTTTCTGTCTCGTAAGTGTTATACATACGACTAAGAAATATAAATAATAAGCTCTGTAAAAGATTACTGTTAAATGAAATGAACTGGATACATATACCAACCTGTCTACCGTCCGTCAGCAATCTATACTTAACATATTTTATTAATTGTAAAAAAACAACAACAAAAGTACCGAGATAGGAATACCTTGCGTCACCGTGCCTTTTTTGCCGTGGGAGTCAATAATAGCCTAAAGGATCACTATGGGTGTGTTAATTATCATACGAACGAAGATCAGAGATACCTACAGTATATTTAATCTTTATTACGAATACTTGAGTATAACTTTCATTGATTTCGTTTAATATAATTGATGTTTATGAAAAAAATATGCTAACCACACTCATATTTATTTATTTTATTTATTTATTAAACTTCATGCAACAATGCAATGGCGGACTTAATGCCAAAGGCATTCTCTACCAGTCAACCATAGGTGATGCAGAGACGAAAAAAAGGTAGGTGCATGTTCCGAGATAGCTATATTATTGTAAAATGAAAAAGAAAATATATTTTACCTAGATAAATAGGTATATACGAAAATATATAATACATAACAAAGATACATACATACCCAAATACAAAGATAGATATGATATATATTAAGATATATAAATATATACATACACAGTATATATACATAATTATAAGGACATTATATCAGTTGTGATGATTCTGCCAACTCGTTTAAGAGATGGAGTCGAACGCTCTTCTTAAATGTTTGACGACTAGTTGCCATCCTGATACCGAAAGGTAGTGAGTTCCAGAGGAGAACCGCCTGGACAACGAAAGAGGAATGCACACGATCAGAGTGATGAGATGGACAAAGTAAGAGCAAGTTTTTGGAGGAGCGAAGGTTTCTGTCATGATTAGTAGAGAGGTATTGAAAGAAACAAGACAAGTAATTAGGAGAGTTGAGGATAGAATATAGAAAAGTAAGGGCACGCAAACTACGGCGTTGTCGAATAGTTAGAAAATTTAACTTACATTAAGTTTTAATTTTTAATTTACATTAAGTTTAACGCTAAAATAATGCGCAAATTTTATTAAACCTTGTTAAGACGCCGTCAACGATTACCGAGACAGTAAGAATTATGGAAAACGAAATAAAACGTGACTACAACAAAATATCCATTAACCACAATTACCAACTAGTATTATTATAAAACTTTCTTTTTTAAAATAGCTTTTCTAAATCTTCGTTTGCTTGTAATTTGTATGTCTTATAATGACTACGCTATGTAAATTCAAACATTAAACATTGTTAGAATGTGTATTTGGTCATAAAATAACACATAAGATTTCTACGTGAATTTTTTTTTGCAATTTATTCAACTTTACTCGCATGTAAGTTAGTTGTGCTTAATCAGAAAACTATCTTATATCTCAGCTCATATACATAACACTAATGAGCTCGAGGCTGATCCACAATTAGAGGGAAATTAACTATACCACGCTGGTCAGGCGTGTTGATATAGAATGTTATTTCGAGTTTTTCTTCTCTTGCATAGATGTTATATGCTTATTGTATCCCTTATTCGTCTTTTACGACATCTACAGGCACGATATAAGGAGTGGTGAATTGTATTCTTATTCCGTCATCACACGGACATTTTAAATAAGCATGGATAAATTGCAAAATTTAGCACCACGGCTTTTATGCATGTGTTAAACAATTTTTATTCATATATCGAATTAATTAGTAAAATTTAATCATCTATCTATCTCATACGTACAGACGCCTGTTTTCTAGAGGAGTAGACATTACCAGTGGTCGGCTCAATGGCGAATAGGAGGGAATACGTGAGTTACGGACCCGCGCGTCGCACCGAATGGAATGGATGGGGTGTGTCCTGACCATGGCCCACCAAAAAAAGAGGGTAGCCAAAGACTAAGTACGTCTACGCAGATATATGCCGTCTACCTTCAAATGATTGCGTTAAAACATTACGGAATCTATACATCTATTAAAATTGAAGTGTCTGTTTGTAATGTCAAAATACCCTTTTCATGCTCACACGGTTATTTGCATGACACCTATGCCTAAAATACAGTTTAAAATTTTTATGCCTGTCAGTCTGTTTGTTTGAGGTTATCTTTAAAACGGCTGGACCGAATTTTAATGGTATAATATATTACTACTAGGTAGCTGTCTATATAAGGAGTGACTTAGGCTATATTTAATGGTATTTCACTACCAGGTCTATATAAGGAGTAACTTAGACTATATGTTATCTCGGTATTCCCATGGGAACGGGAACTATGCGGGTAAGGCGACTGAAACCGAAGCGAAGCGAGGGCGGGTTGCTAGTGTAACATAATTCAGTAATAATAATTTAAAAAAATTATTAAAAAACATCCCTTGAAGTATATAACATTTCTAGTAAAAACATATTTTGATTAGACTCCAAGTTGAACCTAACCGTGTTACTTAGGTGTTTATCAGCTACGACTCCATTATCACCTATCATAGGCAGGATATTGCCATAATTCTTTATAGTTAGCAACATGATTTTACGCTCTTCTGTGTTAGAAACTGTCTCATCGAATGTAATTAAGATGTCCATCGCACTTTGGTCTATAGTTAGGTACGTTCAACATTGATTCATTAAAATTTCAAAATTGGTCGTCATTGTATAGGACTTAGGAGACAACTTGAGATCCACCAGAACAACATTTTTGAATTACCTCTAAGGTAAACTGAGCGCCCAGGCCGAGGCCGAGGCCATGGGTGACTGGACTGGGGAATAGTACGTAACCCACAGGAAACCTAACCGCGTGAGGGTGAACTCTGCGGGTGACTCTGGCCACTGACGCCAGGAAACTCGGCACCATAAGCCACCTAAATGGCAAAGGGGAGAGAATACGCAATGACGCAAAAAAAAACAAATAAGAAACTTAACTCTAAAAACAAAGAATTAACTAAACTAAAACATCTCTTTACTCCCATAACATAGCTATTATAGCTATAAGATGGACGATGATGAAATGCTAAGCTTTTTTTTTTTTTTTCGGCAGGCTATAGTGTAAACTCATACCGTCCGGGGCATCCGAGGCGATGGAAGAGTCGCAGCACGGCTCTACAACCTGCCACATTCCCTCCCATGGCCATTGTGTCGTTCAATGCTACGGAATCATTAAAGTCCATAGCGCCACGGGACATGCTAGCCTAAGTCAGTATCTACTAATCATTATTCCACCTCCAAATAATTATTTCACTAATTATTATGCATCTACACAATATATTCCACTTGATCACATAGTATAAGATCTAACCACACCTTTTCTTAGTGTGAACGCCGTAAGAAATAACTAAGACACGTAAGCAGATAACGTCCTTGCAAGAATGGTAGACTCGAAATAAAGCTATACCGTACGCACAGCTATGTATAATATGGCAATTTCTCTTAAATTGTGACAAGAAAATATTATTGTAGTTTGACCAAGTAATATTTATTAAAGTAATATTATTTTATTTGGACATACTTAGCTGTTTTCAGCAAAGGATGATTACTGCCAACCAATTTGCGTAGGTGAAGAGCAACGTTAGCAATTTCATCGCTCAACACCCATCGAAGACTGAGGAAGGATGTTGGATATCCTACTATCTTCTCAGCCTCACTTACAGCTCTATTCCAATCCGGCTTCGAATTATGTTGTGCAATACTTGCTCGTTGCGTGCTGCATGTGCTCACTTCCCTCATACTACAAGGTCCCCATAGTTTCGAAACTAAGGCACTAGATGACTGAACTTTCACCAAATCGCATCTAACAACACCATATAAGCGACTCAAACTCATTTTATTAAATAAATATAGACAATTACAAGTGCTAGCAAGTACGAAAATCGAATTACGAAAGCGCGAAAGTGATTATTTATTTAAGACTAAATCGAAATTACAATATTTTATGATAGATGCGATAAAATATTTAATGTTTAACACAATTAATTTACGAAACCCCTCCTAATCTCAATTTGTTTGGCACTTTGACTATACGTGTTCAGATATTGCGTAAAATAATTTAAATTCGTAAATAAATTCGAAGTTAATCACAACCGTCTAATACTTTCGCGCGTAAATGATTTACTGGACCGAAGAATGAACGAATAGGTATGCGAAATATCCTCGACTTGCAGTGCTGCCAACAATAATTTTGTAGTGCCTTTTATTTTATTAAGAGATTATTAAGAGCTTATTAGGAACACGTATGAATATAGAATTAATATGTGGTCAATTTTATCTGTTTCAGTACGAGTATATATTAAAACAATGTTTCTTATGCCATAAGAAAAAAGCATTCCTTGTTGTAGCAATATACCAATAAATCGATTAATTATTACGAATGCTGAATAATTTATAGGTACCACTAATTAAAATAAATATATTTATATTTAGTTATATTATCACTTAACTATTGTATTAGAAAACCAAACACCTCAAAATTGTACTCATTTAACAGAATAAAGAAATGAGATGACCGATTGCTCAATATGTATTTTGATATAAGAAATCACTCTTGAGTGCATTACCTACTCAGTAAAGTTCATATTTAATAATTCTGTAAGCTTGTTTTTCAAACATTATAACGTAACATGAATTAAATGGATTTGACGTCAACTGAACATTTACAACCACCGTTTTTAGGTAAATTGCCAAAATACATTCTGAAACTCTGATTCTGAAAAAAATATAAATAATGCAAACCCAGTGCGAATATAAAACAGATCAGTGATTTTTTATTTCATGATTTCATGACTTTATAGATTTGTGCAAAAAAAATCCCAACTTGCCATGAGTTCATAGATTGAAGTAAAAATTTATAGATTATTAGAACACAACAAAAGCATTATACAAATTTAAACTCTTCATCATTACGGTCTTTCATTTTCAAGTTATTTTTAGAAATTTATATCTAACATAGCGCGAAGATAATCAGCGCCGTTTCAGCTGGCAACACAGCACGTGTCCAGCAAGCGTAGTATTCACATTTCACCTACCAGTCAGTACTAGAGTTGAATTGTAAATCTGTGATAAAATCTTAAGTAGACAGTAGTATTATAATACAGGAATAATATACTACAGGACTTAATGTCGATAGATAATTTAATACTTTCTGCTTGCTTGTCACTATTTCTGCAATGTATTTGAGATTTTGGTAATAGCGCCATCTACTGGATTAAGAAAGAGAAATCTTAATCAATAACAATAATTCAAGTATAATATACCTCTACTAGGTGTCAGAAAAATCTAATTTTTTGAAATCGGTATTTACATATAGCGATAAACCAAAATCAAATGATCTAAATTAAATTTCTGATGGTAAATATATAGATAGACAAATATAACACACATTATGCCATATTCTAAAAACACAAAAATGCAATCATAAACTTATACTAATTGTCACTATTTCTACAATATTTTACAAGGTTTTCTTGTAATAGCGCCATTTAGCAAATTACACGAATATGACTAGAAATGAAAAATCTTAATCAATAGCAATGATGGAAGTATATTATAAATTTACAAGGTGGCGGCAAGGTGTACTTTTTTGAAATTATATACTATTTCCATAGGTACAGAAAACGTTTATAGTATGACATGAATTAAATTTAAAATGTAATTTCTAATGTTATAGATAGAGACGCATAACACATTATGCCATATTCTAATAGGAACTAAATGATTTAAATAATATATGTACCATATAATCCCCGCATTTTTATTATTGTCAATCATATTACGTCTGTCTGAGCTCATCAGAATCTTTACAACTTTAAGGAAAATGGATATTTTATTGGTTGTAGTGTTCGACCGAAATTTCGGTTTTGGCCAAGTTTCGACCAATAAACGGAATTCGGTTTAGTTTCGGTTTCGGCTGATAATCGAGCCGAAACCGAAATTAAATTCATGAGTTCAATTGAGTTCTCGCACTGCGCTAGGACATGCTCAGTGCACGAGGCGCGAGAGACGAAGTATCATTTTGCCGCGCTCATAGCGATCTCACAATTTTAATTCTTTCATTTGTGTCTGCGCGTCGCAAAATTCGCAGTTTGTGGTAATCATTTCAAAACAGGTAGGTATATTTTATTTGACTTTTTATGTGATGTAGTTCATAAATTATCGAGAAAATTTTGGTTATTGCATTTTTTTAGAAACAAGGTAAACACATTTAGTGGCTTCTCATCTAGATTTATTTTAAATTGAAATATTTTTTCTTATAGTTAAGTTTTGTAAGTTTCATTTTATGTATATATTAATAAAGACTGAAACTAACTGATTATGATAGTCTGTTTATGTTTCTTCTCACAAAAATATTGACCTTATAATTTACACAGAAGTTTCGGTTTCGCCCGAAATTGAGACTGAAGCCAAAATTCGGTTTCGGTTTCGAGTTTGACCGTAAAAAGTAGTTTCGGTTGAACACTAATTGGTTGCAAATGTTGGGTTGGAAGGCCTTGACCACAGAACAAAATTAATCTGAAATTATAATTTAAAATACTTCGATCGGTGATCGGGCGACGTCGCGGAGGATCGACGTCCCGGGACCCCTCCCGACGTCGATCGCCTTCACGCGGTCAATCTCTCTGCTGGTGACGAACTAATCTCCGGTCCAGTCACCCGCGGTTGGACACACACCTACGGTTTCCTGATCAGGTTCTTATTAGGAGTTCAGATATTTACGATTTTAGTTTCAGGCAGTATTTTGATGGCGTTGGGGAGTCAAGGCGTTGGAAAGAGAGGGTACCCCAAAGGGTATCCCACCGGACTGGCCACGGATGACAAGGAACTTGGTACGGTTGGTCGGTCCAAAGGCGAAGGAGAGGAAATACGGTGGGTTATGAGGCCAGGCGCCGCCCTTTCGTCACCACCAGCGAGCGGCGGATGAGTTCAGACTCATGGTCTATGGACTATGGTCAGCCATAGTCCAACCAAAAAAAAAGATAGTGCGTCCAATCTACATAAGACAAGCGGCAGGAACGTGAAAAAATAATCGATATTTATTTTAATCGTTTTTTTTTCCTGTTATTGATTTTTAAGAATCGATTATTAAAATATTAAAAATCAAGTTTAATTAAATCGATTTTTTAATTATTTAATAAAAACGATATTTCCTTTTTTATTGTTTAACCTTAGTTTTCTATTGTATTTTAGTTTCGAGACCAAAGGAAAAAGTCATTTTATTTGTTATAATTATTATTTCATTTTATTTTTGTTCTAGTCAAATGTTAAGTGATATATTTGTGGCAATAAGTTGTATTACTTATTTTATTGTCTAAACTTAAGGAAAGCCTTCTTTTGTGATTTCTTTTTGACGTGACAACGTCTTATAAATTGGTTTGCCGGGTGACACTTCAAGAAACTGCGTTACGCTCCGCTCACGTTATGCGCTCACAATGAGAGCGAGTGAGAGGCACGCGTCCCTTCCACTCGGGCATGGTTAGCCCGCCTAAGAGCGAGAGAGACAGACATAAAAATTGTATATTTGTATATTAATACGTATGTATGTGTAAAGGTAAAAATAAAATTTTGTTAATATGAAATTCAGTGCGAGATTCTTTGTATAAATTAATGTTTTAAATATAATTCTTTGTATATATAAATGTTTTAAATTGTTACTATTATTTCATCCTTCTTCCTACTATACGAATGAATATTCACATTAAAATTATTTTACCACTCAAAGTCGTTGTCACGTAAAACTTTCGCCCGTATACCGACTTTACAGGCAACCAATATTTTTTATAACCAAAAGAAAGGGTTACTTCTTGTGATTATTGTTTAATTTTTATTTGTTCTAGTAAAATAGTAGATGATGCCAGACATCAGTATCAATAAAGCGCTTATAGTACTTTTATTGCTCAACGTTAACATTTAAATGAAAACTTGTTTTGTATTTGTAAGTAATGTTAAGAAAACCATACAGATACCCTACAGATCTCCTCTATCAAGAGTTCCCGGTACTACGGCTTAGACAGACATTCATTTTAAAAGCCACGCTCCTCGCGCATAAATGTTTGAAAGGTCACCCTGACCACCAGAGGACTACCGAGAGGAGGATATACAGGATGCCTTGTCCGCGAGCAGATTCGCTTCTAGCAAGGCGATGCCCAACATTCCTACATCCTCATATTTACAATGTAGTCCTCCAGCACTGTAACCTTAAAAATCTTTCTTACTTTGCCTGCAAAAAGAGTGTAAGGGTATGGTTACTGTCATACGTCTCAACTGAAGCGATTATCGATGCTACAAAATAACAATACAGACGCACACAGTCACACTCAGAAAACACGCACTCACATCCATTCACATGCACAACACTCCACATACACACACACACACACACACACACATACACACGCAGCCGCACAAATAATTATTATTCCACTTATATTAGCCAATTTATTATTTTTATATTAGCCAATTTATTATCTGTAACTAATTTCTTTCTTTTTTGACTTTTATAACGCTTTTGTTCCTTAGATAAATTTCAATAATCTTTTACAAATCGTATACTCACTGCTTTGGCTCCCGAGATACAGGCTTTAAGCCTAGTTCGGGAACTATTGTAAACAAAATGATGTAAACTGTAATCTTTGTTCAAATAAACTATTATTATTATTTCAGTTCTGAGACTAATAGGTAGTCATTTCTTTATTTTGTATTAATAGTTTTGTTTTATATATGTGTCAATAAAACGTTAAATAGTACTAAAAATGAGTAGCAATATTTATATTCAGTTAACTCATTAAATTGAAAAAAAAAAAAAATTTTTTTTTCTTATCGAATCTTCTTAAGTATTATTTTTTTTTGTTTCGGCTACAAAGCTATTTTTGCCAGTGTCGAGTTATAGTTATTTTTTTTAAATTATCAGTGTTTTTTGTATTAGTCATTGTCTGTTAGTAAGTAAAATTGTCGTCTTTAATAGTGTTATGCCACAACGGTAGCTTCTGAGATTTTTGGTGTTAATGAAAACGTATGTAAAGCACTTTTATATCATATTCGCAACATTCCAGCAGCTACTCCGCCACAAATTAGATAAAATGACATCATAATTATTTAATATAACACTTTAAAATACTAAGATATTGAATGTAATACAAGAGCACCACATGAAACTTTCAAATTGCTACCAAAAGTAAAAAAGGCGGTTTGTTTTTCAGTTTTAAAACGAACACATTGTTCAATTGTTGTTTCAGTTATTATATTATTCAATTGTATTATTATGTACAAATAAATCCAACCTTACGAATAGTTTGAAAAAAAGAATTAAAAAATAATCGATTAATTTACAAAACGATTTATTTTAAAGGAAAATCGATTATGTATTAATCAATTTTCCCCTCCAAGTCACATCCCTAAGAAGGGGATGTGACCCATTTCATTTCAGTTAATAAACATTACTCTTTGCGGCATTCTGAGTTTTTTTCAGAACTATTACGTTTTTCCACCGAACGCTTTTTCAGTTCATTTGATTGTCCTGCTTATCATTGTTCTCCATGTTTCCACTCTCCTATTCTTACATTATATCGTATCAGTATCGATACTTACTGGTATCGATTCTTTTTTTTTTAATTTCTATATTTAAATAGTTTTTTAAATTTCTAATAACCGTAACAAGTATTGAAATTCTTTATTGATAAGTAAAAAACTATAAGAATTTATGAAAAAGAAGTATATTTTTGGAGTGCTTCTCAAAAATATTAATTTATCAAATGTTTGCCTGCTAGGCGATTTCTGGAAGCAGTGATGATTGCGCCGGATTTCGAAAACAGACTTTCCTTTAAAATATCGCCAAATACTCAGATATGTACTCTGCTGTATAGTTTGATTGCAGTCCCTAGTACATTTGAATCTTCTATTTCTCTCTTTTTGATCAACTCTATCATAAATTAAAAATTTATTTAAATTTACACGAGTATTTTACATACATCCTTAAGGAAAGCGCTAAAACTGAATAAGATAGTAAAAGTGTGTCAAAAAAAATTAAGTAAAACTTTCACTTTGTCTCATTTGAGATTAAGTAAATAGAATTCATCATCATCATTCCAGCCCATACATGTCCCACTGTTGAGCTCAAGCCTCCTCCACAATAGGAGGGAATCCGACCATTGTGGAGGAAGAGCTCGACTATACCATGCTGGTCAGACAGGTTGGTATAGTGTTTCATTTCGAGTTTTCCTTCTCTTGCATAGATATTATATGTGTATTACATCCTTTAGTCGTCTTTTACAATATCCACGGGCAAGATAGGGAGTGATGAATTGTATTCTTACTCCGTCACCACACGGATAAGAAATAGAATTATTTCAATATAATTTCAATATTTTTAATGAGGTGGTAGTGGTGGATATTTAGACAAGGTCCATTCGTGGTATTTTTAGAACTCTTACCTATTTAATGCTTGCTACCGAACACTTTCAGTTTGACACCTATACAAACTCGTACGCCTTATCTCTAACCTCAATAAAATAAAATTCGAAAAGCAAATTGAAGCAGTATGAAAATAAACTTTATATTCTTCTGCTTAATCCCTGCTTCACCTTTACAAATTTTACGGAAACCTGAACAGGACAACATAATTAACTGACAAATATAATAAACTGTAATATAGAAGGATTCTAATTTTCTACAACTTTATTTGAATGATATTTATAAATTTTCGTTTTGAAAAGGTCGGCAACACTGGTTCTCGATAAAATTTTTTTTGTTTCTGATATCATTCATTTAGTCTGATTAGTCACTCGCGTTTAGCCGGTTATCGTAGTCGTCTGAAGAGCAGTCACTACAGTGCCGGAATATTTTCAGTGTTCCAATTAATTAAATATCTCTTGAATTACACAACTGTTGTTTTTGATGACAATTGTGTATTAAAGTGATAAAAATCACGTTGTGTCGTAGACTGAAAAGGTTAACTGCATCTTTATAAAGTATTTGAGGTAAGAAACAGCGTTTTTGTTACATTCTTTTCCTACATTTTTTACGACTATGTCTAGAGTGAAACCACGTGTAATTTGCACTGCGTACGTCGTTTATAAATTGTAGTAGCAGTCAATAAGATTTCAATGTCATTTAATGCGCAATAACGATTCATCTCCCGAGTCTGATATAATTTCCTGTAACCGGCAAGCAACAGATTCTATTCTTTATACCTGCACAGATGTATGTGCAATATTTTTACTACATCCTGCTTTGTTGTCTGTGATTTTAATAATTGTGAAGTTAAAATAAATTTATTGAAGAGTTCTAATTAAACCTGTAATAGTATTAACACTGAGGATACTAATCATATTTTCGAGAAAACTAATTTTAGAGTGGCGTTTTTTAGAAAATCGTATCTATTTTAAATCAATCTTAAGTGTACATACACACTTTTATTATATGAAGCGTTTTTTTAGATATAAAGTATATTTTAGATAATTTCCTTCATTACGAGAGTAGGAGAAAATGCTAATCGTAAATATTACGGTAATTTATTGCTATGTTATAAATAATAGTATGAGGGACTTGTCCAATTCTTTCCAGAAAATGTAGCCTTATACATAGTTATTTTTTATGTTTTTATTTCACATGTAATTAGATTTTACTCTGAAGTTCTTCTTTTATACAGTAAGCCCATTTGTCCTGTTCAATTAATTCTAATCCTAGAATCCTCATGTACGAATTGCAACAATAGATTGGGGATGGATAGAAAGTACCCGCCTGGAAAACTTATAATTCCAACTATGAATACCAACAATGGCCTCTAATGATTAGGACTGTCTAGCTGGAAATGTTAATAGTTGTGCAGATGGTATAGTTAAACTAAGCAAATTTGCTAGGTACACAGTATATTTAGTTCAAAATTGTGAATATTTTTTTAACAAGGTACCCTGCACTAACAATAGATCTTTGTATTAAGACAAAAAAATAGCATGATAAAATTTTATCTCAACTGGTGACTAAAAGGAAACGTCTCCTGCTCAAAAATCATACCAACACAAAGGTTAAATCATTAAACTATACATGCAGTCAAGTCAGATACTGAGTTATGGACGCTATACATGTTAGGTTATGCATGATGATTTTGCCTGTGCATGCATAACCGACAGGCAAGCCCTAGCGTGTATGGGATTAAACTGTACAGTTATCGATGCATGTACATGCAACCGAGCGAATATGAAAATTGATATTTTATGCCGCTCGGTTATGCTCCCGCTCGAGCATAACCGAGCGTGTGTGGCGTCCGGCGAGCTTGCCTGTACAGTTTTCATACATTAGTAAATCATTGTTGACGTGGGAGAATTACTTTCTTTTCAATAACCAGGGTTTAGACCATTCAGTGCCATCTCTTTTTCTTGTTCTGTTCTGCAGAACAAATGTTAAGCCAAATACAGCTATTACATCATCGTCGTTCATTGTAGTTTGTTATTGGTGTCCTACACACATCGTCATGTACTACGTAGACGTAGCTCCAAACAATCCTTGTCTCTTAATTTAAAAATTATTATATCCTAATATTTTTCTACCATTGTCGTAGTAAACTATTTGTATGGTGCAAGTTTTTATATAAGGGTATTTCAGTAGTATTTTAGCGATTCCATATCTTGGCAAAAATTGGCTGTTATTAACATATTTACTTCATACTAACAGACCTTTTGTTCATCTGCCCATTGCTGTTAAGAAATAGGTTCTATCTATTAGGCTATATAAATATTAATATTTTACAGCTATTATTATAAGGCATAATAAATGGTTATTTGTTTTAAATTATAACTATTTTCATGCAATTGTAATTGATTTTTAATTGCCTGATTTTTTAACACTTGCCAGCATTCGTAGTCATGGTAAAACCGAATGGAGGACCATAACAATACCTTTTATTTCAAATGTGTAATACTCGGGCAAACATCAGATATTATTATGGTTATTTGTTGTTATTTATATTATTACGATTCTACTAATTAATTGGTTATCTTTTTCAATAATCATGTTTCACATACAACCTACTGCACATGGTGGCATGAATGTGATTCTCACTCAGGATTATCCCATGGACAATTCTCTGTTTAATCTATTTTTCCGAGTCTAGGGGTGTGTGTGTGTGTGTATTTGTAAAATCACATAAAATACTAGGATTCCTTCATTCAAGATCTTGCCTTTAGAAAAATAAGATAAGGCTTCTTCTCCTGTTGAACTGATTTCCTTTCTCTTGTATAGATGTTATATTCATATTTTATCCCTTAGTCATCTTCTACAATATCTATGGGCAAGAGTGGGAGTGGTGAATTGTATTCTTACTCTGTCATCATACGGTAAAACTGAATAGATGAGGAAATGTTTTTAGTTACCTTCGATCATCATCCTGTTCTTATTTCAATTAACAGGCGTGAACGCAATACGAATTCATCTTCTATAGAACATGTCGCAAAAGATATTGGCAATAGTTTTATAACCGCCCGCTTGCCTGACATCAATCCTCTTTGGGAATCTAGTTTTTGACCAGATTGCATCAGATGGAGTTGGCCTTGGCGGATGTAAAGCTCTTGGTCGTCTTTTACAATACTATCAAGCAATCGTAAGAGTTGGTCGTATTCGTAGCCACCTTACCAAGTTTAGTTATCTATAATGTGGCAATTAAAGCAATATAGTTCAAAAGAACTATGCATCTTATGCTTAACCTTAATTTTTATATTTACTTAATGTTATCTACGTTTGTTTCATTGAAGTGCTGAAAAGAAAATCCTTGTGTTTAATTAAGTCTTATAATTAAGCTTATACTTATATGAACATAATAACCAGATATGTACCTACGCAATTTAGATAAAATTTAAGTGTAAATCTGCTTTATATTACTAATAAAAAGTTGAAGGGTTTGTTTGCTTCTTTATCCTATTACAAGTTTTGAAATAAATAAAACAATGACCGCACAGATGGCCTAGTGTTTAAGATCTACAGTGTCAGTGTTGTGGGTTCGAATCCCACGCCAGACAACACTTTGTGTTTGACCACAAATTGTTCTTCTGAGTCTGGATTTAATTTGTCTATTTTAAATATAGGTATGCACTTAGAATAATAACGTATAGAAGGTAAGTTCGTGCACAAAAAGTGAAGCATTTCAATTGGAGCCTAATGGAGCTTACACCGGAACCGTTCCGTAATGTACAAGATTACTGTACATAGGTGCACCTATGTACGCAACTCTTAAAAAATAAATAGTTAATTATGACGGTTTGTGCTTTCAAATGGTGTCATAACACATTTGAAACACTTAAAAAGGTTTTTAGCATTACTTTTAATAGTATTTCGACGATTAGGTTAATAAAAAGAAAATTTGATTTCATAATTTGTACGTGTGTAATCATCTGCGCGCATGTAGTATTTTTCGATTCATGTTTCGAACGTTGGAAGTACCGACACTATCCTTCTATACGTTATTATTCTAAGGGTATGCATTTGTTTTTATTTTTTAACGTACGTCAGAATGAAGGTATGCATATGGAATTTTGATAACAGCGCCTGGCATAGAAAAAAGAAAAATTGAAAATTGCAGCTATAACTTAAATTGGGGGCGTCCATAAATTACGTGAGGTGTTTTTTTAAGTTTTCTGTACCTCCCTCCCCCCCCTGGTGGGATGTTGTGAGATTTTATTCAACCCCCTCCCCCATCCCCCAATCACACGTGAGATTTTTCAAAATGTGGGTTTCTTACGTAAACGCGTTGAATTGTTATTGTAAAAAGAATAAAGAAAATTGCTTCGTCCTTTTATTTACGACTAATTAAGACTAGTAATCAATATTACTGAGAGTTTAATTATAAGTGTAATAAAAATTTAACAATAGAATACTTAAATCGTAACTACTGTGATTAAAAAAAGAATATCTACTCTAATTCAGTCCATGGAGAATCATGCTATTCAGATTACAAATTTAAAACCTCAGTTGCACATCTATCTTATTTTATAGTGAATTATCTATGGTATAACGTCGAAGTATGGATGAAATTATTTTCTTTCGAATGAATTAGTGAGTGATCTTAATCTTAAGATTAAATCTTAAGCATGTACAATCTGGATTAAATGGACCAAAATAGTATATTTTTGTTTCAATCAGAAAAAAAATTGCGTGATATTTGCCGAGACCCCCCTCTCTCCAACGTAAGATTAGATGAGATTTGACTCGACCCCCTCCCCCCCCCTTAAACATCTCACGTATTTTATGAACGCCCCCAATGGTCCCAGTTGCACCCTTATATTAATTACGTATAAGTACCGTGCCGTTCAATTGTTGGTTGACCTAGTTTCCAATCTTATAATAACATAAGGTTATCACTTTTCCATGACAAGGAAAACATTATCAATCCAAGTAAAAGTTTCCGTAATTTACACTGACTTTCCCGATCCATCATTGTCACTTAGTATATTAAAATCAGTGATTCAAAATTATCTTGTTAGGTTTGTTCTGTCTTTTTTCTGTTTACCTATAAAGTGCTGTGTGGTAGCGGCTTCGAATACTACCAACCCTTGCTTTGCTCGTGGGTGTCGTAAAAGACGACTAAGAGCCCTAGATTGACCCGGACCAACTCCATCTGGTACCATTTGGGTCAACGATTACATTCCCAAGGAGGGTTGACGTCAGGCAGGCGGCCGGTCATAAAAGTCATTGCCGAAACTTTTTGCAATATGTCAAAACAGATGACATATTGCGTCGACCCCAAGTAATTGGGATAAGAGCAAGATGATGATGATGACCTATAAAGTCAGGATAATGACTGGAGGTTGGATGAAGCCAAGGTTGGCCGAAGAGCCGAGCTATGCTATTTAATATTAATAAAAAGAGACGAATTTTATTTTTCATTTAGTATTTGTGAAACATTTCTTTTTTATACTACATATATCCCCTATTGGGCACAAGCCTCCTCTATAAAAAGGTAAAAATACATGCTATGCCGAGCTAAGTTATTTACAGCGTCGACTCTTGGAGTAGAGTGAGAGGATCCATCACGCTAGGCGTCAGATAATGAGGGACTTCTAAAAATCAGTTTTTTTTATATTGTCTGTTTTTATCAAAAGCTAAATTCAACTAATCAAAGCTGCTAGATTAGCCTTTTTTTTTGGGGTGGGCTGCGGTCTGCGCACTTCTCGCACCACTCCGTCCGGGGTGACAGAGGGGCGTAAGCACGCACACCCGCAACCCACCCGAACACCACGTCGCCTTCGTCGTTGGGCCGATCACCGGAGCATGGTTACTTGTCATCGGTGGTCAGCCCGACGGAATACCCCCTATTTGGGGTACCCTCTCATCGACCGACGTCCCCCCCTCGGGGAGGACGTCGGTCTTTCCTCACGCGGTTGGCCTCTCGGCGGGTGACGGACTAACTCCCCGGTCACGTCACCCGCGGCTTCGGCTAGGGCGACATGACGCGCAGGTTGTCGCGCATACGCCGCCCCAGCCCAGTCGCCGGCGGCGGGTCGCTTCTTCGAGGCTGCGCTCCTCGCGTGCGCGACCCGCCGCCTCCTGCAAGATCACTGCCTCGCAGAAGGCTGCAATCGTCCCAGTTCCTGACGCTGTCGAGCATCGCCCTAGCGATGGTCGGCATCGATGATTGCGACGAGTTCACGATGCTGCTCTGCCCAGGCGGCACAAACCTGGAGCGTATGCTGCGCTGTGTCCTCGTCGCAATCGCAGTGGTGGCAGGACGGTGTGCTCTCCCTCCTAGCGACCGTGTACAGGTACTTGCCGAAGCATCCATGCTCCGTCAAGACCTGCACCAGTTGGAAGGAAAGCACCCCCTGCCGCCGTTTTAGCCACTGCATCAGCACCGGCCGGAAGGCCTCTACGGTCTAGACACCGTATAGAGGCCTCTCCAGCCGGACTGCCCAACGGGCAATGACGTTTCGGCGGGCGTTGACGCGCCAAGCGGTGAGCTCCCTCAAAGAGACCACATCGCCCCCCGCTCGCACCCCCGACACCCGCCGATACAAATCGGCGAGCATTTTCGCCTCCATGTCCCACGGGGGAGTCCCGGCCAACAGGCACGCCGCCTCCGTCACCACCGTCACCACCGTGCGGTACCCGCGAATGGCCCTGATCTCCATGGCCCTCTGTGGTCGCCACAAAGTAGCCCTGAGTCGGGCGGTCAGGGACCTCGCCCACACCGGTGCGCCGAACAGGGCCATCGACCGGATGACCCCCGTGTACAGCCGCCTGCTAGATTAGCCTCGAACCTTATCCATAAACCGTATTGCTAAAATGAAAGCCAAAGTACAATGATATAAACCGAAAGTGTAGGTAGGCCAGCAGGAGCTATCTAATTAGGTTGACATAAGATTTAATATCTAATTTAACTTCTCTTGCATTATCTGTTTGCATCAAATTTTCTCTCCCATAGCACAGTTATGCGCTTATGTTCTAGTTGCCGTTCATTTATAGTGAAATGCAACGTAGTATATTATTTCATTAAATACATTTCTAAAATTTTTTTACATTAATATTTGCTGATTATAAAATGTAGCCAAATTACCTAATTATACGCTTTTACCATAGGAATTAGAAGAAGAATTATGAGATTGTTTACAACTTCGCGTCATTAATCTACATTAATTTGGGTATAACCCGCCCGCATATCCTATCAATACAATCAATGAACCCGTATGTCAATAGTTATTTAACTAATTGTTGGGTCGGGTGACATAAAACATGGGATTGCTGTCCAGTTTCTTATAGTGTTCTCAAGAAGATTTCTTTAATAGTAAACTTCTCGAAGCAGTCTTAGATTAGCTAAGGAAGCACTGCATAATAGGGCAGGAGTTGACATCAAGTGCAATCGCCAATCTACTGCAAACATGCGATTATAGCATTATCCTCCCCTGGGAAGTCCCATGTCAAACAGTGAGAAACTATAGACTTATGAATGATTGAGAGACATGTTTGTGTTTTCCAAATAGTTGTCTATCAGGGATCAGAGTCCGTTTTGTATATTGTTTTAGGCGAATAAAACAATACACTTGAATAAGAAAAATGCCTGTCGTTTGTTGAAAAAAAGAAAAGCTCAAATATCTTAAAATAGCAGCTGTTTTACATTATTAAATTTACCGCTAAGTAACGATCAGCCTAACCGGCTTACCGGTACATATATATTTAATTATGTATAATAACTAATGTCAATGACCTGTATTTCTAGGACAAGGCTAATGTTTTTTATTTGAAGCTCATAGACTACACGATATGTTATCGCGGGGTGAACGTCATGAGTTTATAAACTATATACGTAAATGCATGCTTTTATCGAAAAGGTGTAAGTATTTAAAGACTACGAATTTTCACTTATTATCATCCTGACGTATTGGACAAGTAGAAGTAATTAATACTCGGATCGCTTTGCGTCTAAAAACTAGTAAGAAAAAACGAAGAACCTAATTAATTTCTTTGACTAGGAATAAAATTGTTTAATAATTAATATGCCATTTGGTTTAATTTTAAATTAACATAACTGCTAACTTGCCCTGATTGGACCTCTGTGAACTTGGCAGCCGACTTTTAGAAAAAAATTTTTTGTTATTCTCATAGGATTCCACATCGTTTGTACCCGTATGTACCACTTTTTTGTTATTCTCATAGGATTCCACATCGTTTGTACCCGTATGTACCACTTTGATTTTCGTTTGTACCTCAAACCAAAAAAAGTTACAGCGTTTTCAAAATTTGACCCGCAGCCGACTTTAGAAAATTAAAAATTTAGAAAAGGGGTCTGATTCGGGATCGTTTGTACCCGTTTGTACCACCTTCATTTTTCATTTTTCTCAAAACCCCAAAAAATTACAGAAGTTTGAAAATTTCCAAAAACCAATTTCCACAATTTTTAGATTATCGAAAATCTGCAAACGCAGATCAACGCTGAATCGTTTTTACCCGCAGAAATCACTTGTCTTTTCGTTTGTACCTCAAACCAAAAAATTTTGGGCGGTTTTCTAATTTTTGAAAAATAAAATCCATGTAATTTCTGTAATTTTTGAGATATCTCAATTCTACAAACGGGGTTCGATAAGGGACGGCGTCGTGAGGTTTGTACCGCTTTAAGTTTCGTTTGTACCTCAAACCCAAAAGCAATGCGAGCGTTTTAAAAATTAAAAAAAAAAAATTCAGATTTTCGAAAATCTGAAAACGTAAATCGACGCTGAATCGTTTGTACCCGCAGAAATCACTTGTCTTTTCGTTTGTACCTCAAACCAAAAAAATTTGGGAGGTTTTCTAATTTTTGAAAAATAAAATCCATGTAATTTTTGAGATATCTCAATTCTGCAAACGGGGTTCGATAAGGGACGGCGTCGTGAGGTTTGTACCGCTTTATGTTTCGTTTGTACCTCAAACCAAAAAATTTTGGGAGGTTTCTAATTTTTCAAAAATAAAATCCATGTAATTTCTGTAATTTTTGAGATATCTCAATTCTGCAAACGGGGTTCGGATAAGGGACGGCGTCGTGAGGTTTGTACCGCTTTAAGTTACGTTTGTATCTCAAACCAAAAAATTTTGGGAGGTTTTCTAATTTTTCAAAAATAAAATCCATGTAATTTCTGTAATTTTTGAGATATCTCAATTCTGCAAACGGGGTTCGATAAGGGACGGCGTCGTGAGGTTTGTACCGCTTTAAGTTTCGTTTGTGCATCAAACCCAAGAAAATGCGAGCGTTTTAAAAATTAAAAAAAAAAAAAAACAATTTTCAGATTTTCGAAAATCTGAAAACGTGAATCGACGCTGAATCGTTTGTACCTGCAGAAATCACTTGTCTTTTCGTTTGTACCTCAAACCAAAAATTTTGGGCGGTTTTCTAATTTTTCAAAAATAAAATCCATGTAATTTCTGTAATTTTTGAGATATCTCAATGGGGATGTTGACAAATTTTTGAAATTCATTTTATTTTATAGATAGACCCTATATAAACATGAAAATATTGACTTCATGAAAAAATATAGCATATTTCAATATTAAAATATGCAAATAAAAACATTTTTCAAAATTGCCGCTAAAACGTTCCAAATTGTCCCGTGACTATGATCTACGTCACGCTCCGGGCTCCGCTAAACAAAGTCCGCGTCTATCAAAGTTAATAGATTTTCACTAAGTTCTTACGATTAAGTTTATATAAAAGCAGTAAAATGAATATGTCATTTCACAAATGCCGTGCAGTGCCGATGTGCGATAGTACATCAATCAGTACACACAAAAAAACTGTTTAAAATCATGCGAAAAGTTGCAAAAATAAGGAGTAAATGGTTAACACTCGCAAGAAGACATCCAACATCAATGACCAACAAACACCAGTCTTTTTTATGAAGATCATTTTGATGTAAGTCCTAATAAACTACAAATTATTTTAGGTCACTTAATAAAAATTAAGTGCTTATTATCGTTTGTTTATTGGGCTACTTTTAAGTAACTAATTAGTAATAAATCAAATTTCAGCTTTAAAATGACATGGAAAATGATGTAGAATATACTACAATGGGTGTAGTATCTCGAATAAGGATAAGATCTGGTTGTTTGCTTACTAAATTCGCTTACCAACCAAGGAGAGCTAGTAGCTACTTCTACTGATATCTGTCAACCAGCCGTTGCAAAAAGGCAAAGACTCGCATTGATAAAAGAAATTGAAGAAGAGATAAGAACTGCTGCACTTCAATATAAATACAATTTCAACATTGAACTATCCAAGGCAAGGTGAGGGTTGGTACTTATTGACATCGTAAAATAGTATAAATTTACAAGTACCACTTGTCCGTCACTGTATCATTGTTACCCTATGAACCAAGTTTTATCATATCCGGTACCTATGTATGTACCTGGTATAGAACCTGGAGATGGATGTAGGCAATTTTGTTTAATATACCACATAAGTCAGACAACGGGTCTAATTTAATATCTGAATGTTCTAGTTAATAACCCTGTTCTCTCATATATTATCTGTTGTATCTGATTCATGCATACTAAACAGGCTTAGATTATGTATAACTTCTTTAAAAAGAATTAAATAAAAAGTATACTTAAAGACTTAATTATCTCTTTTTTAGAGCTACTCCAAGAACAAGAAATTAAAATATCAAAGTTGATAAAGCAGCACAAATATACATCATAGCTAAAATGGAAGTAAAACTACTCAGACTGAAATCAAATCACATATGAAGTAAACCTTTCCTATCTGTATCAATTTCTCTACTAAAAATTCTTAATATTAAAATTTTCAGATTCAATTCCATTTATAAAACCACAACCATTTTGCTCAAGTGTAACATGAATTAATTTGGTAGAACATATAGCATGAATGAGATAGAAAAAGATCAGTTCTATATTGCTGTACTAAAAAAAATTGTTTTGATTAAAATTATAAATGAACACAGTAGTAGGTATTCCTAACATGCAGTGTTTGAAGAAAATTCAAGATGTATCTTAATTCTTGTGTGGTGACAGAGTAAGAATACAATTCACCATTCCCTCTTGCCCATAAGTATCTTAAAAGCTGACTAAGGATGCTTTATGCTGACACACATACTATGCAAGAAAAGGCAAATTCAAAAACCCTATACAACCCACCTAACAAGAGTGGTATAGTAGATCAATATCCCTCCCAATGTGAAAGAGGCTCAAGCGCAGTAGTGGGATGCATATGGGCTATGATGATGATGCATTACCTAGACAATTTTTGAAAATTTGGCAGTATGTAAGTGCCACCTAAGGGGGTTTATACAAAATAAATGTTATTTGAAAATAAAAGAAATATAAATAATCAGTGTTTTTATTTATTATATTTTACTCACTACATATCTGTTGTTTTAATAAAGGTTACATATTCTATATAAACGATTTACATATTCTTCCTCAAAGTCCACTAATATAATAGTAACTTATGTATCTTGGATTTCTCACGGTTATCTTCTAAGGGAAGACACCCGGTCCTTTGGTAGGCTTACATGGGGATATGTATGCAACACGCAAAGGCATCTACCGATGACACTCCACGTTAGCACATAACATTTGTGGAGTGCCAATAGTAGGTGTAAAACTATTGTATAATGATGGTATCTAAAACCTGGTTATGGGGTTGTGAGGTTTGGTGGACTATTTTATTTAAAACTATTGATTTTAAACATTGTCTGCTCTCAATCCCTTGCATAGTATTGAACGGTGGCAGACGGTGACTTGCCAAAATAGTCCAGTTATGTGCTTGATGAACTTTTCACTACATTGTTTGCTATAGTTCTACTCTAACTGGTACATAGAGGCCTTCTAGCTCATTAGAAATGTTTTGCAAATGCCTTTATAATCCAATTTCTGACGTGTTTTGTAGCTTGTACAATAAATTTGTCAAAAACCTGACAACGTAGAAGCATGACCTCTTCCTAAATCTGTAGTGGTACTGAAGTTTAGTGTTGTTCCCACCTTGGACAGTTCAGATTTTTCCAGTAGCATTGTACCTGCATACAAGACAGCTGTTCACTTGCTTGATGCCGCCACATTAAAAAGCCACTGCATGTCTGCACACACCCGTGTACGCAGCATAAACGTGGCATTGAGCACTAATAACAACATAATTTTTTTTGGCCACATTGACAGTAACTAATAATATGGTTTAGCACGAACGTTATATTCAGGGCAAACACGACACTTCACCATACAAATATTTGATTCTCCTCTCAACTGTACGTACACTATGGCATCATCTCCATAAGATTTTCTTGAAGATCTGCAAAAAGACAAAATAGGAGCGTAAATATACTACTAAACTTTGTTCATAACCTAACTTCTTATTTGTTTGGTAAATATGTATGAAAGGTGTTCCTTACATGATAAATAGTATGCGAAATAAGTAGTGTCTCTATCACTTATATATAATTAAGTGTATCAATGTAAAATTATAAATACTTACAAAGATAGTTTCACATTTTTAAGTTCCGCTACACAAGTCCTTGTTTCTAACAAAATAACTTTCCACCATCAAAGAGTCAATCTTTGGTAAGTTACAACTACTTCCTTTTATTAATCCAGACTCCATTGTGATAAAAATTGTAAAATATTGTTGTTGTTGTAACAAATTATCGTAAGAAATTGTTCACGAAGTTATTTTTAATATTGTTAATGACAGTAAAGGCAGCTTGCACCCGGAGTGTGACGTCATCCTCTATGATTGGTGTTCACAGTCACGTGACATCGGGTAATATTTATTTATTATAAATTTTAAATAATTTAATCTTATTTGAATCATTGAGGTCTTAGAATAATGTTTTAGGTTTTTAAAAACCCTCTTTAATCTAAAATACATAACTTTACAATATTTGTAACTTTTGTCAACATCCCTATTCTGCAAACGGGGTTCGATAAGGGAAGGCGTCGTGAGGTTTGTACCGCTTTAAGTTTCGTTTGTACCTCAAACCCAAAAGCAATGCGAGCGTTTTAAAAATTAAAAAAAAAAACAAACAATTTTCAGATTCTCGAAAATCTAAAAACGTGAATCGACGCTGAATCGTTTGTATGTTTGTGTTTTGTGTTTTGGCCGGGACTCCCCCGTGGGACCTGGAGGCGGAGATGCTCGCCGGACTATATCGGCGGGTGACGGGGGTGCGAGCGGAGGGCGGTGTGGTCTCGTTAAGGGATCTCACCGCATGGTGCGTCGACGCCCGCCGAGACGTCATTGCCCGTTGGGCAGTCCGGCTGGAGAGGCCTCAGTTCGGGGTGCAAACCGTGGAGGCCTTCCGGCCGGTGCTGATGCAGTGGTTGGAGAGGCGGCACGGGGTGCTCTCCTTCCGACTGGTGCAGGTTTTGACGGGACATGGGTGCTTCGCCAAATACCTGCACAAGGTCGTTAGGAGGGAGAGTACACCGTCCTGCCACCACTGCGATTGCGACGAGGACACGGCGCGCCATACGCTTGAGGCCTACGGGGCTTGGGCAGTGCAGCGCTGTGAACTCGTCGCAATCATCGGTACGGACCTGACGCTGCCGGCTATCGCTAGGGCGATGATCGACAGCGTCGGGAATTGGGACGCGGTCGCAGCCTTCTGCGAGACAGTGATCTCGCGGAAGGAGGCGGCGGATCGCCTGCGTGAGGAGCGCAGCCTTGATGAGGAGATCAGCCGCCGGCGACTGGGGCGGCGCAGGCGCAACTATCTGCGCCTCATGCCGCCCTAGCCGAGGCTGCGGGTGACGTGACCGGGGATTAGTCAGTCACCCGCCGAGAGGCCGACCGCGTGAGGAAAGACCGACGTCCTCCTCGAGGGGGGACGTCAGTCGATGGGAGGGTACCCCAATAGGGGGTATTCCATCGGGCCGACCACTGGCGACAAGTTAACGCTGCTCCAGTGGTCGGCCCAACGACGAAGGCGACGTGGTTTTTGGGTGGGTCGCGGGAGTTGCGTGCTTAAGCCCCTCTGTCGCCCCGGACGGAGTGATGCGGAGGCGCGCCGACCGCGACCCACCCACAAAAAAAAAAAATTAAAAACCAAAAAATTTTGGAGGGTTTTCTAATTTTTCAAAAATAAAATCCATGTAATTTCTGTAATTTTTGAGAAATCTCAATTCTGCAAACGGGGTTCGATAAGGGACGGCGTCGTGAGGTTTGTACCGCTTTAAGTTTCGTTTGTACCTCAAACCCAAAAAAAATTCGAGCGTTTTAAAAATAAAAAAAAAGACAATTTTCAGATTTTCGAAAATCTGAAAACGTGAATCGACGCTGAATCGTTTGTACCCGCAGAAATCACTTGTCTTTTCGTTTGTACCTCAAACCAAAAAATTTTGGGAGGTTTTCTAATTTTTCAAAAATAAAATCCATGTCATTTCTGTAATTTTTGAGATATCTCAATTCTGCAAACGGGGTTCAATAAGGGATGGCGTCGTGAGGTTTGTACCGCTTTGAGTTTTGTTTGTGCCCCAAATCGAAATCATTTGCGAGCGTTTTAAAATCATTTATCTTTTACTATACGTCATTTTCAAACTGATTTGCACCATAACAATCTACATTTGTTATATACCTAGTCTTGCCATAAATACTGTAACAAAGAAAAACTTTTTTCTTTTGCTAATAAAATTTAATAGTTTTACAGTGTGTTAGTTTAGTACATAAATATAAAACAATTTAAATTATAAAAAGCTTATTCGAATTGGTCTTCATTGGCTGCAATACAGTCCTTTAATCGTTGAGGGGCCAGTGGTCAAAAGAAGCACGCACTCTGTTCATGCCTTCCGTCTTGGACCGTTTAGAAGTATAGACGTGTACACATTATTGATATCTTTTAATCTTTATTAATTTAAAATTCATTAATTTAATACTACATAAAAGTCGCAAAAGTACTAGGAGTGCATAACTTTACGGTATAAGAAGCTACGTTGTGCTAACACATTAGCGATACGTCAAGTATATGGCACAATCTACAAGTGACAGCGGTTGAGAAACTCTTCTACCTGTTTTGTTTGAATTGTTAGCCTAATTCAAGAAAATCGACTGCTGACTGGAGTCGTCTTTTTCTACTATATAGGTAACAACTAAAAATATTGTTTATTATGCCTCTACGACGTACACCACCCGCGTAATACACCCGCGGAAGATGAGAATAAGGGTGTTCCTCCTACAACTCGAGTTTTCTCCCTTTCTGGATCGTCCCCTGATCTCTCGGTCATTCGTGGTGACGGCAACACCTCTCGTCTAAAGCGTAAGCGTGGTGATTGTGATTGTATGTCACGATTAGATGAAATACATTCCTTATTGAGTGCATCTACTATGCAATCTGTGACTAAGTTTGCCAACCTGCAGTCCACGATTACCGAAATTTTGGCGCAAAATACGGAGATAAAAAATTCCATTGATTTTATATCCAAGGAGTACGACGATATGAGGGTGAAATTTACAGAGTTGGAGGCTAGTCGAGAACTAGATCGCCATTATATACGAGAGCTAGAAGACAAAGTAGAAAATATGGAACGACAATTATACAGCACGAAAATAGAAATTAGAAATGTCCCTCAGAAGCAGCAGGAGAGTAAAAGTGATCTTGTCTGAATTGTCTCTAACATTGCCATTGTCATTGGTCAACCATTACAGGAAAATGAGATAAAAGATATCTTCCGTATAAAGCAAAAAGACAATCATTATGTAATAAATGTTGATTTCTTAAGTGCTATCACTAAAGATAACATTATTAGAAAAGCACGTCATTTTAATAATGTTAATAAGCAACATAAACTTAGTAAGACTCATTTAAAGATCGACGGACCCAGCAAACCTATCTACATACATGAAAAACTTACACCTAAATCTCAGAGAACGTACTACCTGTCTCGTTCGTTTGCTGAAAAGAACAATTATAAATTTTGCTGGATTTCCTTTGGCAGAGTTCTTATTAGAAAATCGGATGGTGAACGACATATTGTAATTAAGTCTGAAGCAGACTTGCAGAAACTTCTTCAGGATAAATGACTAAAATTAGATCTAATTCATGCCACTAAGTCAGATAAAATAATCCATTTTATGTCATTAGTTAATTATATTTTAAGATTTTACACATTCAGCATACACTCTATTACAAATACACTGTCTTATTTAATTTCTGACAATCAAAAAGACACAATTTCACACACAAAACTTAATATATCTTTAACACATTCAATACAAACTTTATATTGGTGCATTCAACGAGGTTTTTCGATAATCACTTTATCTATTGTCGATATAAATAATACTTTAGGCGGAAGGCATAAAATCACTTGGAACCCTCCAGCTACACCAAAGAAATTAAACACTAAAATTCGATAGTATTACAGATCTACAAACTGATTTAGATAATATATCTGTGGCCGATTCAACCAGCTGTATGATTGAAGACTGCTCTAAAATCGCTACGTCTCATAAAAGTGCCCTATCTCTTTTTTGTCAAAATATACGGAGCATTAAAAAGAATTTTGACGGCCTGACGTTGCTCTTAAATAGAAGTAATGTGATTTGGGATATAATTATACTAACTGAATGCTGGTTACTGAACCCAACACACATACCTGTGATTCCGGGTTATAATTCAATGGCCACTAAACGTAACAAAACACAGAATGAAGGCCTTGTGGTTTATTCCCGAACACATGAAATAAATTCTATAAGCGAACCCTTGATACATGACGCAAACTGTCTCCTCTTAAAAATCAATAACCATACTATTATCATTGCTATTTACCGTCCCCCGGGCAATCAAAATGTGACTAGTTTTCTAGAATCACTCGGTAACCTTTTGGGAACCCTCTCATCGTTTCGAAACATTATCTTGACTGGTGACATAAATATTGATATTTCTGTAAATGGCTCTGATACTCGTTCTACAGAATATTTAACTCTACTCGCCTATCACGGTATGCTCCCGGCTCATGTACTACCTACTCGTTTAAACAGTTGCCTTGATCACGTTATAGTCAAAACTAAAAATCTCAGCTTCTGTTATGTGGCCAATATATCACTTACTGATCAAGATACAGTACTATTTTTTTATCACACCACTAACTATATAAACATCGCTTCCCGAACCCATAAAAAACATCGTGTATTTAACTACCAGAAAATTGAGGCTGATCTTATTAAAATGAACGTACTGCCAGTATATAATTCTGTTGATGTAGATGACGCCACAAACTACTTCATTAACACATTGAATAACATTATAGTTAGCAACTCAACTTTTATCGTTTCATCTAACCGCAAAAGACTGAAAAAGCCATGGATGACATCAGGTCTTCTCCGATGTCTAAGAAACCGCGACCAATTACACCTAAAACTTAAGAAAACACCCCTAAATATGACTCTTATAACAACATTTAAAAGGTATAGGAACTATTGTACTAAGTTGATAAAAAACGCTAAAATTAATTATGATAAGGCCCAAATAAACAATGCACAAAACAACACAAAAAAAACTCTGGCAAGCAATCAAAGCAATAACACATACAACCAAGGAAAAGACATGTCCAGTCAATCTTCTTTCACCGTTAAATCCAAAACAGTCTGTAAACGAGGCTAATGACTCCTTTGTAAATATTGGTCGTTCCTTAGCTGAAAGATTTCCTGCATCTTCCAACACATTTCAGAGAAAGCTAGATCCAAATACTATCACTCACACGTTTGTTCTACTGGAAACCGATACGACTGAAATCGAGAGTCTAATAATGAACCTTAGAAGTGACTGCGCTGTTGGAGCTGATGAAATCTCAGGTTCGTTCATTAAGAGGTTTAAAGATCTTTTGATACATCCTATTACATTCATTTGTAATTTGGCTTTTCATACTGGTCGCTTGCCCAACGCTTTCAAATTAGCTATCGTGCATCCGATTTACAAGAGTGGGGATAAAGACCTGCTGAAAAATTACAGGCCTATTTCAGTATTACCAACACTGTCTAAAATTCTGGAAAGACTGATGAATAACAGGTTAAATAAATATCTTGAAAAATTTCAATTGCTTGCTCCAACACAATATGGTTTTCGATTAGGTTTATCTACGAGCAATGCAGTTCTTCAACTAACTAATCTAGTTGTCGCCAAGCTGGACCAGAAACAAAAAGTTGTGGGGATATTTTTGGACTTGGCAAGGGCATTCGATACTGTTTCTATCCCAATACTTGTTGATAAGCTGGAGCGTCTTGGTATTAGAGGCACACAGTTGTCTCTTTTCAGGAGCTATCTTACCGGAAGACGCCAATGTCTTCGAATTGGTGAATGGACTAGTGACGAGCTTCCAATTACGTGCGGTGTACCGCAGGGCAGTATCATTGGTCCTACTTTGTTCATCATCTATATAAATGAACTGTGCCGTTTGCAACTTCCCTATGGTACAATCTTTGCCTATGCTGACGATACTGCTTTGCTATTCCATAGTAACTCATGGGAGTCAGTCCTTGAGCACGCTCAGCATGGTTTTAATGTTGTAAATAACTGGTTAGCCTCGAACCTGTTAATCTTAAATGTTGATAAGACGACGTACATCACCTTTCGTCATCAACTGTTGGTAGCTGCCCGCCTTCCTTGAAATATTTAACCGCGCACTCGTGCCCTACATTAGCTAATGTGACATGTAATTGTCCTATACTTAAATGGTCGAACTGCACTAAATACCTAGGGGTTCACATTGATAATGTTTTGTCATATCATCCTCACATTGATGCTCTCACTACTAGATTACGGAAAATGATGTATGTTTTTTCTAACCTTCGTCATATTGGAAATGAGAAAGTGATCCGTACAGTCTACCTGGCCCTATGCCAATCACTTACCCAATACTGCATAGTTGCGTGGGGTGGATGCACCAAAATCCATTTCCTAAAATTGGAACGAGCCCAAAGAGCACTACTAAAGGTTGGATGGAAACTTCCCTTCCGCTTTCCCACCTCTGAGCTTTATAATAGATGTGGTGTTCTATCTGTTCGGGCTTTGTTCATTCGTAATGTAATTATAACTACTCATGAGCAAACATACTTCAACCCTCTCAAAGATGTAAATATTAGGCGCAAACATGCCATTTATCCCCCTGTATCGGTCACCACTAGCCTTGCTCAATGTAATTATTATTTTTTAAGTAGCTTTCTATATAACAGAATTAATAAAATCATTTATATATTATTCAAAGAGTAAGCGCGAATGCACAAAGGTTATTACGAACTGGTTGTTCCAGTTGAGCTATGAAAAAACAGAAAATTTTATTAAAGTAATAATATAATCACAATCGCAATCACTCACCACTTACACCACATGCTCACTCGATCCACACACAGTCACGCTGTTCACGCCTACACTACACATGCATTCACCTATTTATATCGAAGTACCCACTTGCTCGCATGCACAACACAATTAAAAATAAATACCCACAAAGATTAATATTATTTTAAATTGTTGTGTTACAGTATCAACTATGTTACAATTCCATTTAAGATTCTAAGAGAGGGGCTGGAGATTTGTAATACAGGCCTCGAGCCTAGTACAGACTCCAGCTCTCATTAAGTAACAATTAATTTGTTAACTTGTTATTTTTTATATGTATATCTAATAGTCTAATGTAACAACACATTGTACTTTGTGAGAGCAATAAATATATAATATTATTATTATTATTATGTGAAAATTCTTCACTGCCAATCGTATGGATTGTTTTCGGGACTCTAAATTATCATGGCGTTTAGTGCAATCGTACTCTCTAAAACTGTCCATAAATCATAATCCAGCGGAATAAAATTGGACTAGACGACGGCTAGTCTTCAGCTCTAATGAAGTCCGAAACGTTCGTTTCCAACCAAGACTGCGTAGACCGAGCTTTATGACCCGGCGCCGAGTCTTGCTGGAAGGACAGTATTTATGGTTTATCAGTTACAGTATTTATGACAGTATTTATGGCCAGACTAAGTATTTTATATATTATCAATGTTCTTTGACGTAATATAACATATGTATTCTTTGTTTTTGGAGGAGTTTCCTTGCTTTTCTTGGTTTTCTGTTGGAATTCAAGTCGTCATGGACTTCCCATTTTCCAGTGATCCTTCGGATAAACGGATAATAATGGCCAATGTCATTTCCGTTTTCCTTTGACCCACCGGTATATATATTATTGCTGCTACTAGTTTGTAATAAACCCCATTTGCAGAATTGAGATATCTCAAAAATTACAGAAATTACATGGATTTTATTTTTGAAAAATTAGAAAACCTCCCAAAATTTTTTGGTTTGAGGTACAAACGAAAAAACAAGTGATTTCTGCGGGTACAAACTATTCAGCGTCGATTCACGTTTTCAGATTTTCGAAAATCTGAAAATTATTTTTGTTTTTTTTTTAAATATTTTAAAACGCTCGCATTTTTTTTGGGTTTGAGGTACAAACGAAACTTAAAGCGGTACAAACCTCACGACGCCGTCCCTTATCGAACCCCGTTTGCAGAATTGAGATATCTCAAAAATTACAGAAATTACATGGATTTTATTTTTTAAAAATTAGAAAACCCAAAATTTTTTGGTTTGAGGTACAAACGAAAAGACAAGTGATTTCTGCGTGTACAAACGATTTAGCGTTGATCTGCGTTTGCAGATTTTCGAAAATCTAAAAATTGTGGAAAATGGTTTTATGAAATTTTCAAACTTCTGTAACTTTTTTGGGTTTTGAGAAAAATAAAAAATGAAGGTGGTACAAACGGGTACAAACGATCCCGAATCAGACCCCTTTCCTAAATTTTTAATTTTCCAAAGTCGGCTGCGGGTCAAATTTTGAAAACGCTGTAACTTTTTTGGTTTGAGGTACAAACGAAAATCAAAGTGGTACATACGGGTACAAACGATGTGGAATCCTATGAGAATAACAAAAAAATTATTTCTAAAAGTCGGCTGCCAAGTTCACAGAGGTCCTATTGGATAAAAATTTATACGATCCTGATAAGTTTAATACAACTTTTATTTCACGGAAGAATTGTCTTGTGCTCGTATTTGAGATTCTGAAGACTGATTTCGTCGATATCTGAATGAGTAATCAACATTTTAGCACGTGTTTCTGCTGATTCCAGAACTGATAGATGTCATTTAGAAGTATCAGTCCGGGCTTACAGAGTTAGCGCCTGCAGTAAAATACTGCCACGCACTTTTTAATCAAAGCTTCTTTGTTTGTCAATTGGCCAGTTACCCATTTAATTTAAAAACAAGATGATTAATTTTTGTATACAATGTAAAATTTTATTGGTTTATATATGTTTTGTTATCCAGGTATGGAGTGGGAAGGGCCGCCCAAGCAAGGATTGTACGACCCACAGAACGAGCACGAGGCCTGCGGCGTTGGTTTTGTTGTTGCTATCGACGGGAAACGTACTCATAAAGTAAGTTAAAAATCTAAATTAACACGAACATTCAAAATTCAATATCCCTATTATTTATTCTAGACCTGCAATACTGAACCTTATTTTATGGTAGGCTATGGTCTGGACACACCCGGCCCAATCTGTCTGGGATGGCGTGCGGCCCCATAAGTTACCGTATTCCCTCCCCATTGCCACTGAGCCGACGACTAGTACCAATTTCTTAACATTCGTGGCTGGTCCGGCGAGGATTCTGAACCCTGAATTTAGTCCTTTAGTTGTTATTTATTTTTCATTGCCTATAGTGGTAAACTACCAAGCAGCGTATATCTGATGGTAAATTTCAACTGTTGCTCTTGGATCTCTGCAATATCAGGTGGATAGTCAAACCGCTGCCTACTGTGAGAAAAGTGCAATTCTTAACCTAGTCTAAAGAAGGAAGTAGCGCTTAGGAAACTGCGAATTAGGTTCATTTCAGCCTATACGTACCTGGAAGAAATGATTGCTAAAAACGTACATTTGAGGAAATTGTTGTTTCCGATTGAAATGGATAAAAATTTAAATATTTTAATCATTTATTGTCACGGGGCTAAGTCATTTGGCACAAATGAATAAATATTCTTTACTCTATAAAAGAAGTACAGTCATAAACAAGTATAGATATAATTCTTAAGACTTTCATAATTTTTAAATAATTGTCGAAATAGAATGAGATATCTAGATAGACATGCCAAGAGTTCCACTCTTGGCATGTCTATCTAAATATCTCATTATTATAGGTCAATTAAGCTTTATTTTTAAATACTGTATTTATTAATAATGCTGTGTGGTAGCGGCTTCGAATACTACCAACCCTTGCTTTGCTCGTGGGTGTCGTAAAAGACGACTAAGAGCCCTAGATTGACCCGGACCAACTCCATCTGGTACCATTTGGGTCAACGATTACATTCCCAAGGAGGGTTGACGTCAGGCAGGCGGCCGATCATAAAAGTATTTGCCGAAATTTTTTGCAATATGTCAAAACAGATGACATATTGCGTCGACCCCAAGTAATTGGGATAAGAGCAAGATGATGATGACTGTATTTATTAATATCAGCCAGCAAGAAATAATTTATCTTATCCTATTTGACAATGACATTTGAATGATTTGGAGATCTTTTTTGAAATTGTTCTTAGACTTTAATATCTAGATGACTTTAATGGCCAATGTAAAGTATCGAAACAAGTAGATGTAGCAATGATCTCTAGGTTTATTACAAACTAGCAACCCGCCCTCGTTTCGCTTCGGTTATAGGTTATAGTCGTTTTCCCCGCGTAGTGCCCGTGGATAAAATATAGCCTAGTTTACGCCCTGATATTATAGCTTTCCATTGGTGAAAGAATTTTTGAAATCGGTCCAGCCGTTTTGAAGATTACCCAGAACAAACAGACAGACAGACAAAAATTTTTTAATTGCTATTTTAGGCATAGGTGTCGTGCAAATAACCGTGTGAGCATGAAAAAAGCCTATAATTTTGACATTACAAACAGACACTCCAATTTTATTTATTGGTATAGATAGGGTATTCCGTCGGGCCCACCACTGAAGACAAGGAACTGTGCGGCGGTGATCGGCGCAACGACTAAGGCGACGTGCTATCGGGTAGGTTACGGGGCCGCTCGCCGCCGCTCTATCGCCCCGGACGGAGCCGGGCCGCGGCGCGTGCGCTGATCGTAACCCACCTAAAAAAAATAAAATAAAAAAGGTTTATCACAAATATTTGCGTCAAAGTATTCGTATCGTTATCGAGACCAGTCTCAAATCAGTTTGGATAACGTTACGAACATTTGGACGCAAATATTTGTTCTAAGCCCACTGAATGTAAATTTGAAGACGCAGGTAAACGATAACGGTCAAAATTCAGAATTAATATATTAAGTCTAGAAGTGGTTTTCCCTGTGGTGACGGAGTAAGAATACAATTCACCACTCCCTGTCTTGCCCGTGGATGTCGTACAAGGCGACTAAGGAATATGATACGCATATAATATCTATGCAAGAACGGACAACCTGCCTGACCAGCATGGTATAATAACGTCAATTACTCCTCCTATTGAGGAGGAGGCTCGAGCCTAGTAGTGGAACGTATATGAGCCGAGATAGATAGAAGTGGTATCCATGTAGTTCGTTGAGGAGATTGAACGAAATTAATCTCTGGCTTTATGCTTTTTGAGTGGATTGTCAGTACATTGTGTAAAAAGAAATGGTTGGAAGGAATGGAAATCACGAGAAGTTTTATGACAAGACAACTTCTCGTTTTGACTGGATATGAATATACAGGGTGTATCAGGTTATGGGGCAACTGGTCAAACGGGAGGTAGGTAATTGTGGTAGGAACCCATAAAAAAAATTTGTAGGAGAAATATCGATTCGTTAATGAATTAGAGACATGTAAAGTTTTCAATTTTGTCATTGTTATTTCGTTTAAATCTGATTGAAATGTATAAAGTCAGTGATACTTAATCTGCAACATATTCGTACTTTGTTAAATGTCCAATAGAAATTGAAAAATCAATAATTACGTTCGCATAAGCAAAACGAACTTCGTTTTAAATCAGCTGATCGGTCGATTACCGTCGCCGAGTCACGTTTGTACCTACGGCACCATTGAAGCGTTTGCGCAATTCTAGGTATGTATGAATGAAATTATACTGTCGAAGCTTTACATGCCTACATGTATCCTGTCTATCCATGCCTACATAATACGTAACATTTAAGGCGTAGACTGTTAGACACATATTTTTGAATTCACTATAACTTTTATGTTATATTGTTTTTTGTGTAATATACATTCTAATTACGATCTATGGCCGGTATACTACAACATACTCGAACAGTTGCCCCATAACCTAATACACCCTGTATATGTTATCATCTCTAAAACTTCCGTAAGAGTTATAAAAACCGGCTTTAAGATTACGATGAGAATTCCCGCTGCTATCTCCCGGGAAGTTTATACCACCAGCAGCGATTGGCCAACCAGCATGCCAAGCGTGCAGATTATGACATTATCAACCCTTGGGGTAAATATATCCAACAGACTTCGATAGGGTATCCATCCATCAGCCTATCGACCGACCATCATTTAACCTGTGTCTAACTGTCCAGATAGACATGATTATCTTTTCACAAAATATTTTCCTCTGAAAATTCGTGGAAAGTTTTATAGTTAATCTTTAAAACAAACCTTACTGAGATAATAGATTATTCCGTTCCATTTGCGCTCTTGTAATTTTAAGCTACTATTGATATACCCTATGTATGGAAGAATAAGAACGCGTCTAGACGACGATTTGATGATTCGAAATCGTAAATCTAATGTTTCCTGTATAGCTAAGACACACCGTTATTCTCATATGTATTACTTACTTATGCAATTTAATGATCAACAGATCGTCCGCGATGCCGAGACGCTCGCTAAACGTATGGAGCACCGCGGTGCCTGCGCCTGCGATAATGACACTGGCGACGGTGCTGGAGTGCTGACTGCCATACCTCATCAGTTCTACTGCGCTCAGCTCAGGTACTGTAAAATTATATTATTTTTACACTTTTGGATATACAGGACTCTTCCAATCTTCGCTTTAATTTTGGTCCTCGCCATCTTGGCCTACTGTATCCAGTATCGCGCTGCATTTTTTATAGGTCGACAGTCCATTTAGGAGCACACCATCTTACACATTGGTGAACCGGTAATAAATCGGCACGCCAAATAACATCTTTTTTTTTTTTTGTGGGTGGGCTGCGGTCGGCGCGCCTCCGCACCACTCCGTCCGGGGCGACAGAGGGGCTTAAGCACGCAACTCCCGCAACCCACCCGAAAACCACCTCGCCTTCGTCGTTGGGCCGACCACCGGAGCAGGTTTACTTGTCGTCAGTGGTCGGCCCGACGGAATACCCCCTACGTGGGGTACCCTCCCATCGACCGACATCCCCCCCTCGGGGAGGACGTCGGTCTTTCCTCACGCGGTCGGCCTCTCGGCGGGTGACGGACTAATCCCCGGTCACGTCACCCGCGGCCTCGGCTAGGGCGGCATGAGGCGCAAATAACATCTATGCAAAAGAAATAAAAAAAAAACAATTGTAAATCTGAATCACCATCTGTGGAGATTTATAATTTTAGTATAGATTAAATACATAGTTTAAGGCAAATCATTGCATTGTATTCGCTGCAAATATCTTACTAACTGGTCTCGTAATAAACATCGTTACAGAGGAAAACTGCTTCACAATATCGAATAAAAACAACACGAATGCGCGCAGGCACATTTCGAATTAATGAATGAACACAATATAAATAATGTTCGTAATACGTAAATAATGAATAACGTAAATAAAAAACAATATAATAATGGGAACACGAAACTTACAAAAAATAATCTGTAACCATACTATTTGGCGCTGTGCCATTTTGAAACAATCGAGTCTATCGCCTTACACTTGGCATTGTGCCATGTCGTCATTAGAAAATTGATATGACAAGACAAACTGGAGCACTTATTCCAGTGTAAGAAGGACGTCGAGTCTGATTTTAGCTTGTTGCAAACGTTTTCTGTGCACTCATTTATAATCACATATTTTTTAGACAAGTAAGTTATAATAAACTATAGTAGCAGACTAAAAAGTTAGAAAATCTTAGTGACTGATTTCTGGGGCCTAGCACGTAGGATAATTTAATGTATAACACTCGAAAGCTGCCTCTACAGTGGAAGGGTGATTAAGCTACTACATATATCATTGCTAATCAGACGGATGTATAGGATTTTATTTCGAGTATTCCTTTGCTTGTAGTGATTTCGATCGCTCGAATCTAAATAACCCATTGGCAAAAGGACAAGCTCGTAACCGTAATTTTCTTACTCTGACCATACGAATTTTTGATTTTAAAGATACAGGAACTTAAAAATTTTAGATATTGTGATTTGTGATGATAATCACGGAAGGAATTTAAATGTGCAAGACAATATCCGCTAAAACAAAAGGCTACAATGTCATCTTTATGTTTACATTATTACATTACATAAACACTAGTTACGACGAAAACATTAGATTTACGATTTTGAAACAAAACAACGAACATTCCCACGCGTTCTCATTGCCTCAATACATATTTCAATAGTAATCGAAATCACAGGGCCACTTCTTAAAATCATAAACGTGGGAGTGCCCACTTTGCCAGCGACCGCCCGAGCCGAGGTCCGTACCCCACAGGGGGTGCCCTCGGGATGGGTCGCTTAACTTTAAGCGGGTTGAGAGCCCTCAGCGCTCACCCACCAGTCCGGGTAAAGTTGTCACAGCCATCTGAGGCTAACAACTAAGTCACACAAAAAAAAAAAAAAAATCACAGGGCCACAAATGGAGCTGTATAATCCATAGTCTAAGTAAGGTTTTGATCCATGATAGGTACCTTCATTTCCGTTTGATTACGGAGTAAGAATACAATACTCTTTTTCCTGTGGGTAATCGTAAGAAAAGTCTAAGGCATTAAAGCATCGCGACGGCGCTCGGCGTCCCAGTAGCGGACGTGGACGAGAGAGAGTACATCCTGTAGGGGGGTATTCCGTCGGGTCGACCACTGAAGCCAAGGTGCAGCTGCAGCGGTGGTCGACCCAACGACGAAGGCGACGTGCTGTACGGGTGTGCGTGCTTACGCCCCTCTGTCGCCCCGGATGGAGTAGTGCGAGGAGTGCAGCGACCGTAACCCACCCCCCAAAAAAAGGCATTAAAGCAGATAACATCATTGTAAGAAAAAGAAAATTGACAATAAAACATAGAGCTTTAACTCGTCTGAGTAGCATGGTAGTAGATCAATTTCCCTCCCATTATGGATGAGGTTCTATCTAGCCCAGCAGTGTATAAATTGAGTTGATCTCAGAAAATGCCCAATAAAATCTTTATTGCGAATTTACCTTATTTTGCCAATGCAACATGTTGTTTCTTTTGCATTTTCCTTTAACCATCTGTTTCAAAAACCACAAGCTATATTAAAGTACTGTTATAATATTTACTTCTTATAGGTACACAATTTCGCTTCGACATCGTTAAGTTAATAAATTAACGAATTTTGAAAAACATTAAAATGTATATACAGTTGCAGATTTACATATACATATCGTCAAAAACATTTCGGCCCTCATTCATTTGGTAATATTGATGTTTTTTTTTTCTTTTTTGGGGTGGGTTACGGTCGGCGCACTCCTCGGTGCAGAGTTCTTTGACTTCTGTGGTCGACCCGACGGAATACCCCGAGGGAGTACCCCCTCCCATCGACGTCCCCAGGCTAACCTCTCCGTGGATGCCGGACTAAATCTCCGGTCCGGTCACCCGCAGACTCTGCTAGGGCGGCACCAGGCGCAGGTACTTGCGCCTGCGCCGCCCCAGTCGTCAGCGGAGGACCGTGTCCGCGTGGAGTCGTTCCTCCCGCACACGGTCAGCAATATTGACGGATAGCAATAACTAAGGACTCCCCGTATTGTGAAATAAAATATTCATTTAGGGAAAATGTACCCTTAATATGCACACACGCAAACACACAGTAGTTCATGAAAATGATGACAGCGAATAGACAGCGATTATTAAATACATATTTGGTTTTTGAAGATTTCTTTGGTTTTTGTTCATAATCTATAACTCAATAAATAGTAGATTTTTAAGACTTTTATTTTAAAACACGAATTCTGAGAGTTGTTTTTCGTTTTACGTAGTTTTTATTTATTTTTACACGATTATGTCTGAAACCTATCTTCAGTGTAAATCGAGGGATAGGTGTATTCTTAATCTGTCACCAAGCTGAATTCACATTGTTCACACCCTAATAATTCATTAACTATTGTATTGCGGGCCCCTAAAGCACCATATCAATGACCAATTTATACCAGTCATTCAAAAGTAGATAACAGCCGACATAGAGGTACATAACTACTGGTATTACGCGTTAATGTAACTGCGCAGTTGTTTCATAAGGATACTTTTACACTGACTGCAGACTTTGACAATAATCGTATTCGAAGTTTAACTAACACCAAATGAATGAACAAAAATCTACAAAATTATATACTTTTAATGTAAAACTAGTAAACTCTGTAATCGTCGAGTCCTCGCAGGAATAACCACTTACATTGTATTGGCGACGAGGCTACCAGTAACGCCCAACTAATTTTAAATCAGATACGACAGATTTTGAAATTATATAAAATGGAATCTTTTACGAACATATAGTCTGTGACAAACATATTTTCTATGTGGTGACAGAGTAAGAATACAATTTAGCACCCCCTCTGTTATCTGTGGGTGTTGTAAATGATGATTAAGGGATTAAAAATACAACATCTATACAAGAGAAAGAAAACTTTAAATAAAACCCTACACACAGTAGTGGCCCATATTTCTAGAGGAAACTCTTGCCCACCAGGGGGACGTACCTATATTAGCCGAGATGAAAAAACAAATATAGTAATTATTACTAAGGTTTAAACAGCCTCTTCAAATTTATTACAGTACCTTCTATTTTCAACCGGAATAAATACACTTGATTTTTTTTGTATTCAACTATAAGAATGATACATGAAGAATATGTAGCGTAACAATATTACACTAATTTTGTATCTAATAATACTTTCTGCTTACGGTAGCTATGTAAAGCGAGTCTCGCCCTTTTCTCAAAAGTGGTTGAGGGGAGTGACGACTGCTCTAGTAGTTATTTTGTGATCGGGTGCCGTTTATAGTATCTGTTCCAGACGTCACATTGGACCTAATACTCATTAAACACGTTTTATATAATTGTAAATAAATAATAATCATCCTCTTGGCTCATATACGTCCGGACGTATATGAAGTATATCGAATCCAACACTGCACTGTTGGATTCGAGCCCCCTTCAGAAAACGAGGACAATTGGCCTACTATACCTTGCTGGTCAGACAGGTTAGTATAGGGTTTTGTTTCGAATTTCCCTTCTCTTGCTATAGATATTATACGCATACCATATCCCTTAATCGTCTTTCACGACATCCACGGGCAAATTAAAGAGTGGTGAATTGTATTCTTATTCTGTCACCACACGGACAAAAAATAATAATATTTTACTCATAATAAAGCCAACAGTTTGTGCCAACTGTTTACGATTACAGAGCGTATACATAATACCACAGTTTGTGCCAACTGTTTACGATTACAGAGCGTATACATAATACCATCTTAATTTACCATGAAGTTACGCAATTACACTGATTATTCTATTTGTTCTGATAACTTGACCTTCGGTTCTTTGAAGAATATACGATAGGTAGAAACATTAAATGACGAGCGATAAAATTAGTAGTACCTATGGTAGGCACAATTCATAGGCATTATAATGATTGGCTTTGCAATTTCAACATGAGGAGAGATTAGAAGACATAGAAAGATTTCTTGTAAATAGAGTTCAGAGTCAAAAATTTCATCTTCATCATCATCTCATTTCAGTTCAAATACGTGCCACTGTCGGGCTCGAGCCTGCTCCACTATTTCTATTGAAAGGAAATTGACCTTACCATGCTGGTCAGACAGACAACAAACATAAAAAAAGCATATATACGGTCGAATTGAAAAACCTCCTTTTTTGAAGTCGGTTAAAAGTTTAAGAATATTTTTTACAACTTATATATTATAAATTTATACCTATTTTCATAAAATATTTCTGTATCGATTTGCTTTGAAATAACAAAAAAGTGCATACACAAAATTGTATAAGTACTTGAGCCTTCAGATTATTTCAATAGTAGGCTGTTCTACACTGCATCCTCGGATACATAATTGCCGTTCGGGCGCTTTTCTTCATAAAAATTGACAGAGTTGCCAAAAGTTTTTAGATTTGAATTTTGTTTTCGCCCAAATTTTATCGGGTATAACATAGAATGAAGTTATCAAATGTATAATAATATAGTTATATAACATGTCTTTATCATGAAAACACTGCATGAGAAACACTCGCTGTATACGTGATTATAATAGCAATAATATTCTACATTTTTACTTTTACCTAATGTAAAATATTCCGTGTGGTGGAAGAATAAAAATTCACCGCTGCCTATCTTGGCCGTGGATGTTGTAAAAGACGACTGAAGGATATAATATGCATACAACATCTATCTATGCAAGAGAAGGCAAACTTGTATTAACAAAACCCTATACCAACCTGTCTGAACAGCATGGTATAATAAGGTCGATGTCCCTCCTTTTGTGAAGGAGGCTCGAGCTTAGCAGTGGGATGAATATGAACCGAGATGAATCTACACTAATATTATAAAGAGGAAAGATTTGTTTGAATTGAATAGGCTCCGAAACTATTGGACCGATTTAGAAAAAATTCTTTCTCCAATGGAAAGCCATAGTATCAGGGAGTAACATAGGCTATATTTTATCCCGATATTCCCACGGGATTGGGAACTACGCTCGCTACGCTATCGCTAAGGCGATTGAAAACGAAGCGAAGCCAGGGCGGGTTGCTAGTGATGAATAAAAGGAGTAAAATAAGATATTATCTACGCCATAACATATCTATACCAATAAATAAAATTGGAGTGTCTGTTTGTAATGTCAAAATAATAGGGTTTTTTCATGCTCACACGGTTATTTTTGCACGACACCTATGCCTAAAATAGCAATTAAAAAATTTTGTCTGTCTGTTTGTTCCGGGTAATCTTCAAAACGGCTGGACCGATTTCAAAAATTCTTTCACCAATGGAAAGCTATAATATCAGGGCGTAAACTAGGCTATATTTTATCCCGGTATTCCCACGGGAACGGGAACTACGCGGGTAAAACGACTATAACCGAAGCGAAGCGAGGGCGGGTTGCTAGTATTGAATAAGTAATTTAATGTCAAACCATAAGTAATGTGATAGATTGCGCATCTGGGGTTTGCCTCAACGACCACCACATATCAATAAAATATGTAATAAATGTTATCGAATAAGTATTTATGACAATCAATTACGATCATATTTAATTAATATGGTGATTGGTTGTAAAAAGATTTAGCGATTAAAAAGTACTCAAGATTAAAGCTTCTTTGTCAAATCTATGTATTTGTCAACTTAGCTGCTTACTTCCAAATCTTCTTACACAGAATGAATACATAAAAATATTATGATAATTTAGGATCGATCCTTTTTTTCTGCGCTCATGCGACTTTCCCATTCGATATTTAAGTGAATAAATTTAAAATGAAATCGTTAAATGCATTTAAAATGAAATTGTTGAATGAATTCAAAGCGAAATGGTATAAATAAAATAGTCAATGCTCCATTGTTCAGTTAATGTTCTCCAATTCAGTTTCCGCACCAAAAAATAGGAACACGAGTGAATATCTCGATATCGCGTCTATGTACAAAGTGAATATTTGATTACTTGCTATTTCAATAAAGAAACATTTTGCAGACAGCCAGTGTAAACGTGAACTCGTGAATTCTGGCATAAGGTGTATTTGTTTTTAAGGCACTGTATATGATCATCGTCATCATTCAGCCTTTCGTCGTCCATTGTTGAATATCGGTCTCCCTCCACTAATGAAGGAATAGCGCCTCAATCGCCACGCTTGACAGACAGATTGATGATATCACTGAGGTGTTCTATGTTATGCAGAAGAGTGATGCTGCCCACTCTCCTTGTGAGATCCTTTTTTTTTTACGGCGCGCTGGCCCATAACCCACCCGTACCCACGTCACCTCGTTGTTGGGCCGACCACCGGAGCAGATGTGACTTGTCGTCAGTGGTCGGCCCGACGGAATATCCTTTCGGGTAACCTCTCACCTCTCGACGTCGGTCGCCATCGTGCGGTCAGCCTCTCTGCGGGTGACGGACAATTCCCCGGTCCGATCACCCGCGGCCTCGGCTAGGGTGGCATTAGGCGCAGATACTCGCGCCTGCGCCGCCCGAGTCGCCGGCGGCGCAACGTGTCGCCGAATAGGAGCTCTACTCGCACACGATCCGCCGCCTCCTTCCGTGAGATTACGGCCTCACAGACGGCGGCGACCGCGACCCAGTTCCTGACACTGTCGAGCATCTCCCTGGCGATGGTCGGCAGCGCCAGGTCGGCACCGATAATCGCGACGAGTTCACGGCGCGAGTCAAAGTCACACTCCTCGAGTGTGTGCTGCGCCGCGTCCTCGTCGCAACTGCAGTGGTGGCAGGACGGTGTGCTCTCCCTCCTGACAATCTTGTGCAGGTACTTTTTGTGAAACCCTTAGCCGATTTTTACGTTTCCCATGGACAAGAAAGGGGTGGCGATAATTTTATTTTTATCTCGTCGCCACATAGATGTAGGCTACAGTAATATGATGAATTTGAATTAAAGATATTACGTTTTACCCAACTGAAGATTTTCTCGCTTTTAAGCTTATTGCAATTGCTTCTATGTTCTACATTTCCTTGAAATTGTTTTGCTGTTTATACAAGTTTATTAGCTAATAAATTTTGGATGTACAAATTCAAATAAACAGTCAATTACACAAGCTAGTTATAGATAGTTTATACGAGTACAAACTGGTATCAAAATATTACTAATGTATCTTAGGCCTCAAATTTAATATTTACTTTTGCTAGAGCACAATATGGTTTCCTTATAATAACTAGATATGTGGATTAGTTGTTATCATTTCTGAAGGTCGTTACTAATAGTGTCGTTCTTTAGGTAAACTCTGATCAGATAATTCCTCATTAAATATTTGATTATAATATCTCCCGTGTTTATCTATATAAACATGAAATATTTTGTGATCAAATTAGCGATACGGCTACCTGTATTGCTAAAATCTATATTAATGTTTACTTTTTTCATCATATGAGCTCGTATACATCTCAGTGTTGGTCTCAAGCCTTTTCCACAAAAGGAGGGAGATTTGACTTACTAAAGCACGCTGGTCAATCGGGTTGGTATAGGGTTTTATTTCGAATTTACCTTTTCTTGCCTGTGCAACAGATTTTATCTCCATATTAATTAATCCCTTTGTCCTTCTCTTGCATACATGTCATATGCATATTATCCCCCAGTCCAATGTTAGAGGAAAGTCACAAAATTTATAGTCATCTCAATAAGATATTTGATAGATTTATATTAAAAAAAAAAGGTTAATCAATTTAATTACACGGTACATTAATTTCCAATCATCAAGCTCCAAGCTAATTTTGCAGTTGTCTGAATTTGTGATATCTTTATGTTGATACCGACGTTGCTTTGATCACGAGCTTCGAAATAAATTTTATATCAGTTTTTTATGGCAAACACAATTCTGATTTTATTAAGAACAATTGACTCGAGGCTTATAAGGTCGTGTATGTTTCAATCACATATTAATAAGAGTTATTAAATATTTCTGTGGTTTCAGCAGTAAAATTTGAGAATAACATTTCAACATTGACAATATAAATTCTTGCCGTGTGGTAACGGAGAAATTTCCGTACGATGACGTAGTAAGAATACAATTCACCAACCCCTATCCTTCCCGTGGGTGTCGTAAAAGACGATTAAGGGATATATTGTGAATATAACAATTATGCAAGAGAAGGAAAACTCCAAATAAAACCCTATACAAACACGTCTGACCAAAGTGATCTAGCAGCTCAATTTTTCTCCCATTGTGGAGGAGGTTCGAGAAATAGACGTATATGAGTTGTGATGAATTTTATTTCAGAGGTTACGTATTACTTTAATATTCCAATTTATTTCTTGAAGAATACTTGAAAATAATTCTATTTGTTAGTGTATGTATGTATTGCAATGCCGCCCTAGCCGAGGCCGCGGGTGACGTGACCGGGGATTAGTCCGTCACCTGCCGAGAGGCCGGCCGCGTGAGGAAAGACCGACGTCCTCCCCGAGGGGGGGACGTCGGTCGATGGGAGGGTACCCCGGGTAGAGGGTATTTCGTCGGGCTGACCACTGATGACAAGTAACCCTGCTCCAGTGGTCGGCCCAGCGACGAGGGCGACGTGGTGTTCGGGTGGGTTGCGGGAGTTGCGGGCTTGAGCCCCTCTGTCGCCCCGGACGGAGTGGTGCGTAGGCGCGCCGACCGCAGCCCACACAAAAAAAAAAAAAAAAAAGTGTATGTATGTATGAAGTACTTAGCTGTAATTATTAAATACTTATATGAATTCTCTGATTCCATTTAGAGAATGTGACTAGTAAAGGGCCAATAACGGAAGGGATATTGATTTGATTATAAAACAAATACAATAATACTATGACACATATCGGCAGTGTCCCGTTATCTATACCAATAAATAAAATTGGAGTGTCTGTTTGTAATGTTAAAATAATAGACTTTTTCATGCTCACACGGTTATTTGCACGACACCTATGCCGAAAATACAGATTAAAAAATTTTTGTCTGTCTGTCTGTTTGTTCAGGGTAATCTTCTAAACGGCTAGACCGATTTCAAAAATTCTTTCACCATTGGAAAGCTATAATATCAGGGCGTAAACTAGGCTATATTTTATCTCGGTATTCCCACGGGAACGGGAACTATTCAGGTAAGACGACTGAAACCGAAGCGAAGCGTGGGCGGGTTGCTAGTCACAAATATAATTTTCTAATTTAATAAGTTCAATTAAAAATTAATACTAATATTAGCTAAGTTGCAAAATATTCATACACTTTATAATATTAATAATTTGTTACAAACATTATATTATTACGGCTACCAATATTACCACATTGCTTGAGGATACTGTAACGACGACAAATAGCTTTACATCGACCTGGGCCAATTCCATCTGATTTCATCTGATCAACAATTATATTTCTAAGGAGGGTTGAATATATACAATTGAAGAAGTACATCTTATATCGCTCCAACTAATAGATAAAAGCGGTTTTTTTTTTTTTGGTGTGGGCCGCGGTTGGCGCGCTCCCCGCACCACTCCATCCGGGGCGACGGAGAGGCGTAAGCACGCAACACCCGCAACCCACCCGAAAACCACGTCGCCTTCGTCGTTGGGCCGCCCACCGGAGCAGGGTTACTTGACATCAGTGGTCGGTCCGACGGAATACCCTCCTATTGGGGTACCCTCCCATCGACCGACGTCCCCTCATCGGGGAGGACGTCGGTCTTTCCTCACGCGGTCGGCCTCTCGGCGGGTGACGGACTAATACCCGGTCACGTCACTCGCGACCTCGGCTAGGGCGCCATGAGGCGCAGGTAGTTGCGCCTACGCCGCCCCAGTCGCCGGCGGCGGATCTCCTCATCGAGGCTGCGCTCCTCGCGCAGGCGATCCGCCGCCTCCTTCCGCGAGATCACTGTCTCGCAGAAGGCTGCGACCGCGTCCCAATTCCCGACGCTGTCGACCATCGCCCTAGCGATAGCCGGCAGCGTCAGGTCTGCACCGATGATTGCGACGAGTTCACAGCGCTGCACTGCCCAAGTCGCGCAGGCCTCGAGCGTATGGCGCGCCGTGTCCTCGTCGCAATCGCAGTGGTGGCAGGACGGTGTACTCTCCCTCCTAACGACCTTGTGCAGGTATTTGGCGAAGCACCCATGCCCCGTCAAAACCTGCACCAGTCGGAAGGAGAGCACCCCGTGCCGCCTTTCCAACCACTGCATCAGCACCGGCCGGAAGGCTTCCACGATTCGCAACCCGGACCGATGCCTCTCCAGCCGGACTGCCCAACGGGCAATGACGTCTCGGCGGGCGTCGACGCGCCAGGCGGTGAGCTCCCTTCACGAGATCACACCGCCCTCCGCTCGCACCCCCGTCACCCGCCGATATAATCCGGCGAGCATCTCCGCCTCCAGGTCCCACGGGGGAGTCCCGGCCAACAGGCACGCTGCCTCCGTCGCCACCGTGCGGTATCCGCGGATGGCCCTGACCGCCGTAACCCTCTGTGGTCGCCACAGAAGGGCCCTAAGTCGGACGGTCATGGACCCCGCCCACACCGGTGCGCCGTACAGGGCCATCGACCGGATGACCCCCGCGTACAGCCGTCGGCACGCAGCACTCGGTCCGCCCACGTTCGGCATAAGCCACGATAGGGCGGACGCCGCGCCGACGAGCCGTGGAGCGAGCCTGCGGAAATGCTCGTCGAGCACCAGGCCCAGGTACCTCATATGGGCCCGGATGCTGATCTCTACCGAATGAACGGTGATCGAGACGCCGATGGGAGGTCTCATACGGCGCCCATGGAACAAGAGGGCCTCCGTCTTGTCCAGAGCGACCCTCAACCCCAGCGCCTCGATCCGCCTGACGACCTCTTCGGTGCCTGAGGTCGCCAGGCTTACGATAAAAGCGGAATGATGATTACTTTAATAACTGAACTAGGTGGCTAGATACTTTGATTATAATATTTTATTTATCTCTTCGTAATATTTATAATGCCAAGAAAATTTATTGAAAACGCTTTGAATTCTGTATTCCACGTTTCATTTAATGTGATCATTTAGTTTATTAATGTATATATGTAATTGAGAATACACATTATTTTACCTCATACATATAATTAATAACCGCAGACAGTGAGTGCGGTATTAATCTTTAATGTTACATGGAGATACGAAAATTATGGTCAATTCTATGATTGGAAATTAATGTACTTTGTAATTAAATTGATCAACCCTTTTTTTTATATAAATTTATCAAATATCTTATTGAGATGACTATAAATTTTGTGATTTTCCTCTAACATTGGATTTTTATATGCACAAAATAATAACGAGTCGATTGCGTGCATAAAATGTGATTTTAACGTATAATTATGTTTATTTTGTTGAATACAGTATACTTGGTCGTGCTCAGCGACGTTAAAATGAATGACACGACTGTAATAAATCTGTAGTATATTTATGAAAAATAAGTATTATCAATAAAAATAATACTAAATATAGTATTCAATATTAAAATAGTTTGCGTTCAGAAATGGGAGCAGCTGCCCTGAGATTACGTAACAAGATCATCATCCCCGGGACTCGCCCATGCCCTTGAAAACTTGAATACATGTCTCACTGTACAACGTTTGTCTAGGGCATGTGTAGTTGTCTTGGTACTGGCAAGATGGAAGCTTGCTGTCTAAGATGGGAGAATTTTTGAAACGCTTGTCGCCTAAATGCATTTTATGTTGCTGCACGATCTCGGTATACTGTTGAAGAAAGACAATCCTGACGCTGAAGAGAAGCCCCAATCTGTCTGACGCTATATTCGGTTTTCGGGCTTGGCATTTCTTGATCGCTTGCGTAGGGATGCTGTTGTCGGTGATCTTGCTAATTCATTAATGATAGCCAACTCTTTCATGTAGTGTATCATTGCTATTATTAAAAAATTATGTGACATTCATATTTTTTTCACCGTCCTATTTGTCGGGAGAGACGAAAGGGCGGCGCGCGGTCGCATAACCCACCGTATTCGCTCTCCCGCGCCATTGGGATATTAATCCAATCTAGGAGTGTGTTTCACTAGCAGTAGATAAAAACCAAATCGCATAAATTGTAGGAACTATCCGTAGTTGTTAATATATTGACAAGAAATGAGTGATGGTCGAACGTATCATATGAAAGTGCTCGTGAATGCCTTGTTACAATGTAGCCACTAACAGAATTAGAGTTTATTAGTACGAGCCCAGGTCTATTGGCTCTATTGCAAGCAATGTCTTGATGCGTAGTTATTTCAAGGTCTTAGAGATATTTGTGTTGGTATCTGTGATGCATAAAATACAACGCCATTAATCTATTTATAGTTTAAGTTACATAGGGCATTGTGTTCTCTTAATATTATTTAACTGTTGTGTGATTTCAAAGAAATATTTCTATTAAGCGCAATCGTTTAACTTAGCTTTTGTTATTCTTCTGAGTATTACATTGTATTCTTGGTTATGAATTACAGCAATAGAAATGTTTACCTTGGGATACCAAGGAGAGATTCATTAGGGTAGTCGATTTGTCGTAAATTATCTCGACATTTTATCAGCCCATATACGTTCTCCTGTTGGGCTTGGTCCTTCTCCATTGTGAGAGGGAATTTGACCGACTATAGCACGCTGGTCAGACGTGTCGGCATATTGTTTTTTTTTAGGGCGGGCTATAGTCAGCGCACACGTCGTCCGTTCCGTCCGGGATAACGAAGGGGCGGCACGCGGTCTCAATAAAATATTTTTTTCTTTCATTTACTTTTTAGTTTCTCGATGTTTTTGAAGGTTTTCCTTTTTACTTAAGAATAGCATTTTACACAATTCAAAACGATAGATAATACCTACGTTTAACATGTGATTACATCGTGTCATTTTACAATTGATAATCATTATCTTTATTACAATATACGTTAGTGCAACCGTACATAGACGAAACTATGCAGCTGTAATCTATACGACCTTGGTGTAAAATTACCACGTAATAGCCTTAATTACCTACATAGGATTCCGTGTGACGATTGTATGAGAATACAATTTACAACCTCAAAATTATTGCCTATGTGTGATGGAATAAGACTACTAAGGCATATAATCATCATTCATTCATTCATATCAGTTCATATAGTCCCACTGTTGGGCTCAAGGCCCCTCGATAGGAGGGTTTTAACCTGCTATACCGCACTGTCCGTATGGTAACGGACTAAGAATTCAATTCACCATTTTGCCCGTGGATGTCTTAAAAGACGGCTAAGAGATATAATACGCATATAACATCTATGCAAGAGAAGGAGAACTCGAAACTAAAACCTATACCAACATCCCATAGGCACTTTTGACGACTCCTACGGAAAACTAAGGGGTGATGGCATTACATTCAAAAAAACTGGCACCATACGCTCACATACGTTTATTTATCTTTATTTCTACATAGTACGTATTTCAGTTCACACCGGCTTAAGTATGCCACCATCACTTTGTCTCATAGATATAAAAAGACACAGATAAAATTACTGGCTAAGATATGATAGCATAGCCCGCTCATATGGCTTAAGAGAAGTACGTCTACGGCAGGTTAGTGAAGCCTAGCACTCTTTCCCTCGCGCCGGATGGATCGGGAAGAATGTGACTGTACAATAACCTGCCCCCATAAAAATGGAAGTATAGTAGGCGAATTTGTCCAACTGCGGCAAAGGATCGTATCTAAAAGTATGACGTATGGCAGCTCATACCCGCTAATTTTACTTTTATTTAGGTAATCCTCTTATTATTTATGGTATAATTTACATATTGTGTGGGCATTTTTCAAGTGACGCAAATACTGAAAATGTGTTGTTGTATAATAACAATAAATACGTAGTTCTTACGTCATATGTATCTGTAGCATGGAGACAATTAGTGAAAATTACAGAACCTACAGTTTTGTAGGGCTATGTCCTATCAACATGTACAGTTTGTCTTTTGTAACAAATAATAAAATTGAAGTGTCTATTTGTAATGTCAAAATACTGGGCTTTTTCATGCTCACGGTTTTTTGCACCACACCTATGCTGAAAAAGCAGTTTAAAAATATTTTGTCTGTCTGTCTGTTTATTTGAGGTAATCTTCAAAACGGTTATATCGATTTTGATAATATTTGGCTACCAGGTAGCTGTCTATATAAGGAGTAACCTAGGCTATATTTTATCTCGGTACTCCCACGGAAACGAGAACAGTGCGTGTAGGCGACTGAAACCGACGAGAGGCGAGTTACTAGTCTTCTATACCAATAAATAAAATTGGAGTGTCTGTTTGTAATGTCAAAATAATAGGCTTTTTTCATGCTCACACGGTTATTTGCACGACACCTATGCCTAAAATACAGATTAAAAAATTTTTGTCTGTCTGTCTGTTTGTTCTGGGTAATCTTCAAAACGGCTGGACCGATTTCAAAAATTCTTTCACCAATGGAAAGCTATAATATCAGGGAGTAAACTAAGCTATATTTAATCCCGGTATTTCCACGGGAACGGGAACTACTCAGGTAAAACGACTAAAACCGAAGAGACGCGAGGGCGGGTTGCTAGTAATAAATAAATTTACCTTCGTTTTAGTCATCAAATCCGTATTAGATACAAAACTTGAGAAAGGTAATAAATTTCTAAAACATTTTTATTTTGTTTGCTGGTAATTTACAATAACATCGAAATCTCTAGAAGAGCGGGTGTAACCGATTTAGAGCTCCGGTAAGTTAGCCCACCACATTTCGCGTAAGAATTTGGCAATTTGTAGGATTGCTAAAAAATATAAATGATGGGCAATAATGGGCGATCGATGGGCAATCCTCCGATATAGCACGGCAAATTAGCATGTTGAAGTGGTAATGGTTAGGCCATATCGGTCGACGAACCGACAATCACTGGGGAAGAAAGGTTCTCGAGTGACAACCATGTATCTGAACGACGCGCGACGTAGTGGAGGACAGCGTATATACATAAATTCATTTATGACTACTATAATACACACATCGATATAAAAATGTAATAATACAATAAGCTACTGTACGTAATAATTCAATAACCATAATAGCTGATATATCAGCCTCCTAGTCGGGCATACGACATGACTTGTATAGATTAAATTACCGTAAACCTTGATAATCGATAACCACTCCATGCGAGTGTCGAGACACGCGCAGAACTCGTGCTTAGCAGTACTTGATTAGTTAGAAATCTTTGATACGCAGTTCTAATGTCGCTGACCTGTGTTAAGCATTTTCGTCACATGTAAGGCTGCCGTCTGTCAACTAATAGATTTTTAACGATAATGCTCGTCTAGACTAGACTTTAGTTCTTTTTTTTGAATGACAACACCGTGCACTAAGGAATCCGTCTGTTGCGAGGGACTTTACAAACATTAACTGACAAATCTTACATCCATACACAGAACAACAATTTGTAGATCGCACAAAGTGTTGTTCTGCGCGGCATTTGAACCCGTGGCACTACTGGCACTGTAGGTCGATATTTTAACCACTGCGCCATCTGTGCAAACCTTATATCTCATCTTTTCTGGTAGTGATAGAGAAATTGAAAAATCCCATTTGTCGTGAACATAAATGATATTGAATATAAAGTGTCGTCAACCTCAAATATACAGATTTCTGATATAATGCTATTGCTATTCCTATTTGAAAGGGATTTAAAAACAATTTCATATTTTGATAGTATCCAGTTAAGATTCGTAAGGCGTGCGCAATGCAATCCATAATTTAATATCAATTCATGCATCCAGTCCATACACGTCCATTGTTGGACATTGGGCAATAATATCATTTAAAATAATATCATTTATCGTCAAATAATAAAAAAGAACGATAAAAATTACGAATAATAAATAAGACTACTAAGGGATTAAATATCCATATAACATCTATGCAAGAGGAGGAAAACGAAAAAAAAGCCTCAACAACACACAATAACATAATATTACGTGGTGATAATAAATATTTTTTATTTTACTATCATAAAGCTGAAAACTTTGCTTGTTTGAATGCGGTAATCTCGGGTACTACCACATACATTTCTAAAAAATCTTCTTGTTTAAGATAGACTCATCTAGAACATTGTTTAGCTATAAAACATAATGTTGGAACAAATAGGACGGGAGCACGCACACAATTTGATGACAATGGGACATATTACATTAAACATTCTGAGGAGTCGCCGTTGCATGACAACTGCTGAGATAACAAAAATGGAGTGTGGATGTTATTTATGTTGATATTACTATTAATGCCACCGGACAACACAAATTAATTAAGAATAAACTATATTCCCTTAATCCACGTACGAGAAGCTACCACCACCATTAGTAAGTAATAAATCCAGAATTTGTATATGGTAAGGCCACACTGTTGACAGTCTTCTGTCTACAGCCGCGGACCGGTCCATCTAGGTTAGTACCACACTCTGCAGAAAATCGACGTCTGAGCAGTAGCAATTTGTTCTGTGAGGAACTGCAATTCGTTCGTTAAGTGAGGGAGCCGCACTTTTGGCCAACTTCTTGAGGGTGTTTGCTTGTAGTGGTGTGCCTTTAGTATCACCGAACCTCACTGCAAGCTTTCACACTCATTTTATTTACCTCGTGGGATGCCTCCCAAACGGACTAGCAAACGACTATCAGCGGCAGTTTCACTCATCATCAGGTGTGCAGTAAACTCGTTTGACCCGAACGGCAATAAATATAATTTAAAAATGTTTTCGCACTATGTGTCGAAACTATGCAATTTTTTAAGATCACGAATAAATGAAGCTTTTAACTCCCGTAGGATTTGATGCCTAGACCCGCAACATAGTGTTATGCTGTATTTGTAAATATCGTGACATTAAAAAAAAACAAACTTAAAATGTTATTTTACAATAAAACGATTACTAAGTCAAATAAATAATGATAAGTGTCTCACACAATTAGCACATGGTTCCCGCGTGGCTGTTCCACTATCTTTATATGATATTTTTATTGTCTTACAGTCGTATCCATATTGATTGCAATGTCCCTAGTTCTTAAACGCATTGTATTTCAATTTTTTTGCGCCCCGTTTCACTTTGCGTGTGATAAACAAAACAGACTTCAAATCGCAAATAAAATTATATTATCCGTGATGTTCTTCTTCACTATGAATTTTATATAGACTACAATGCTTGTGAAGTTGTTGGACTAGCTGAACGAGATATTGCACAATGATTCCCGATGTTTACGCGAATATTACACATTGCAAAGAATACTATTTTACGGCTTTTACCAGGCATAGTCAGTCACAGTCCTAGTGTCCGACTCTATGCCCGCTCGTGACCATGATCGCTGTAAAGTGTTCGAAACGTCGAACAATCAAAATCAAATACAAACCCGATAAAATCTGTAATATAGTTTTATTTACGAGAGTTGCACAGTTTAAATTTATCATCTCGAAGCTTATTTTATTTTCTGTATGAAATTGTTAAAGATAAATCATATGAAACTAACTTGTCACATGATCGATTTATGTCATAAGGTTAAGAAGTGTATTTTATTCAATAGAGTAGATTGTTCAGTTTGGTAAATGCATCGTCAGATGCAGACTAATGAATTACTAGCTATCGATTCAGTAAATTGTGATAAAATTTTCGCGTTACTTATTGCAATGTCTGATATTTGAGATGTAGAAGCAATGCATCCTAAACATTATGAACTTTAGAGATTTTGGCATTTTGGAAACTTATGCGCCTTGGCAAAATATGATAGAGCTAATCCACAAGTTGAAAGTTCATCAGTATGTTTGATACTTAGTTTCTTAGTTAGCAATACTACTGGACCAAGTATATTCAATATTGAATAGAATTCGTCAACATAACTTGAGTAATTGAAATGCAATGACTAGATTTTTGGTGCGTTTGAGCAGATGATTTTTAGAGTTTCTAAATTGTGAATCGGTAAAACCTACTTAGTTGGGACGTGAGTTAGCGTTATTGTTTAAAAAAAAAAAGTAGTTACATTGAGAATAGAAAGAAAGCTGGATCCGACTTACAGTAAGCTAATGGACTTCAGTACGAAATTTGAAATGACCTATGAAATTGCGTTAATCTGTCAAATGGTACCAATGGTATTTGAATAAATATGTGTATATATCTTTTATATTACCGCACTATGTTCTGTGTGGTGACGAAGTAAGAATATAATTCACAACCCTGTCTCTTAGACGTGGTTGTCGTAAAAGGCTAAGGCATATGCAAGAGAAAGAGAACACGTCAGACCAGCGTGGTATAGTAGGTCAGATTCACTTCTATAATGGAGGAAGCCCAAGAGTGGGACATGCATGGGCTGAGTTGATGATATAGCGGCTATATTTATATTTTCCACATCGTATTATTTAATAGGCTAAACGATATTTCTGTGGTAACTTGAAAATTTATTCTGAAGTTCATTGTATACAAGATAAGGCCCCAGTTGATGCGGCAAAAAATGGAAGTATCAATGCATTATATCTATGATCATATTGCAGTAGTGATGCCGAACTATCGATAGTTGATCTCAAAAATCAGTCAGGATATCGATAAGACTATCGATATTATTGATGGTAATGATAGTATTGATAGTACAAAATGTGGTAATACTATCGCTGATTTGCGATAGTATCAATACTAATTTCATCCATGAAAATTTTACTATTGATAGTATTGGTACTATCGATCGGCATTACTATTGCAGCTCACGGGCAGATTTTATAGCTACTAAACGATTTTGTTCGATGGTGATAAGAGATACACTCCAGACTTCACATGAAAGCCGACGTAGCCGATATAGATAGGCAAATTCGCGATTATCATTTTATCTGACGATGTAATACTAGTATTGTATAGGAAGTTTGTAAAACACTTAATGATAAGATAACATACATGAGTATTACGACCGATTGCCACTCAAAATACTTATTATAAATAATATTTATGTATTTTGCTAAGTAACAAACGATAACATTGCAATGTCGTTGACATAATTGTACGAGAAATATTGTGATATGCTTTTTTAGGAATGGAAAAATTATTAATGTTTAAAAATACATTTCGTCTGTTTAATTATAAAGATGAGAACGCAAATTGTCAACACTTTTTGTTTTTATTTCGTAAGTTTTTATTGTAAGATAATAGAGAGCTAGTACATTCTCTCAAAAAAAAATTCGAAATAAAACCCTATACCAACACGTCTGAGCCGCGTCCATTTTCCCCTCCCATCGTAGTGGAGGCTCGAGCCCAGCAGTGGGACATTTATGAGCTGTGATGATGATGAAATGCTCTTGTGTAGCGAGTCAATTTTCTTTCAAATATGAAGATGATTCGTGTCCAATAGTTGAACATACAGGTGTGAGGTGAGTGAAGAAAAATACATTAGGATCAATGATGGACAAGTTGAAAGGTGTTATTCTAATTTTTAACAAGAAACTCTCGAGGAAACTGTGTGGTGACGAAGTACTAATACAAATCATCACTCCCTATCTGGTCCGTGGATGTCGTAAAAGACGACTAAGGTAATAAATATGCATTTACGTAAGAAGAGGAAAACTCGAAATAAAACCCTATTATTAATATGTCTGATCAGCGTGATATAGTAAGTCAATATCTTTTATATTTTGGAGAAGAAGAAGCTGGAGCTCAATATTGTGACGTATATGAGTTGAAATGATGATGATGAACTCCCGAAGAAAGTTGATATATATCAATTTTGATTAGGAATTATACGTGTTTTTATGCGGATTATTTAAATTGATCTTACACAATAGACTCCAAACTTTTATCAATTACAGACAATGCGATAAAACCCAGACTAGGCATATAATTATTGCACGCAGATAAAGACTAATCATTATTTAATCGGCGTCGATTAATTAAATTTATCCTTTTAGTAATCACGACTTTTTATTGTTTGTTTACAAATTTATAACGCTACTACGTAATTTGACGCTCTTAATGTAATTATTGTTTTCATGATGAAACTAACGGTAAAGTAAATGTAGACTTTTTTTTTAAACCATGTTTATCTCAACTGCCTCATCTAAAATTGGAAGCAAATTGATGCACTCTACAGAGCTTGGACTTAACCAATTCTGAGAGAGTTAGTTTCGTCTTTTTTCTTCCCTGAAATGCCACCTACGTCTTATAATTGTCGCTACTCTTCTTCCTAATTATAAGGGCTCTTTCTAATTCTATTCTCTCAGTCTAAGGGTTTCACTAGAAACTATTCTGGGAAACCTCTAACTTCACATCGTCACCCCCGCTAGCGAAGTGTGGCATTTACGTCACTATCTATATATGTAGGCGAGGCGAGGAGCTGGAGGAAGATGACGATGAATTGTCTCCATACGGTCACGTACCTATTCCTTGCCCCGTACATTCGCCTCGATTAATGTGATAGAGCCTACTTCATTCATTAATCATGAACGCCTACTTATTGTAAATAAATTTCAGAGTCTATAGAGTAAAAAATATATATGTATATTATTAGCAATGTACGTATGATCTAATTTATTTGCAAAGTTTAGAAAACCAACACCCGCACAAATTGCGATTGCTGACGGAATATATGTATTGTTTAGACTTTGACCTGTATTCAATTGAGAATATTAGCGTATAGATAGATGTTCTGCTAATCCAGTCGGTAGACCGTAAAATCGTTTGACGATATCCTATTGTTATAGTAAGTATTACAATAGGGTATCTAATATTTAAATACACATAGTCGATTCCCTAATTTCTGGTTGTTTTTATTTTTATATATAAGTTTAAATCTCCAGTACGTGCATATGTGACGGAATTACTTCACATTTCGAATGATTTTGATATATTTTGTGTCTTCAGGGGTATGCAAGACTAGTTTGATTTAATAATTGATAGCTGGCGCTGCGATCGATTTCATATAATTCTATTCTTTTTTATTTGTACAAAACAGTGCCTGCAAACAGTGTTAGGTCATCTAGTGTTACTATCTTACTACAATGATAATTGTGAAAGTTTGAAGATAATTGGATGTTTGTAATTCAATGACACTTAAATCATTGAACAGATTTCATTGATAATTCTGTACAGACGATAGTTGGCAGCTGGCTTTTAACCCTGGTAATGGGCGACACCTACCACTTACCATCAGATGGGTTGCTTAATGGTCTGCCGTCAAGGTCAATAAAAAAAGTAACAGGCGAAGCCCCACAACCTACAGAAGACTTGAGGTATTTTTTAATTTCGTTATCATCTATGGTAACTCATTGAAAGATACGGCTGTTCCTGTATTACGACGGATTAAGAATACCTTCCCCAACACTTGTTGCCCGTCGGTGTCGTAAAAGACGACTAGGGACATGATATGCAAATAATGTCTATGAAAGAAAATAAAAACTCGACCCAAACTACTACCAATCCTGATGGATTGGTTCTGACGGAAATTAATATACTATACCATGCCGATAGCATGGTATAGTAATTTCTTTCTTATTGTGCAAGAAACTCGAGCGTTTTAGTGAGACGTAGGACTTGAAATAATGACGTTAAGATACGTTTATTAAGATGCAAGATTAAAAACAGTTCAATTTATATGGACCTTATCTCACTAATTCACAATTATTCAGTAGAATTTTTGCCACATTACTCCTGTAGGTTTCTCTTGAACTCTGACCTTTATCATAAAACCAAGGATTCTTGTTTTATCTCTCGTAACTTTTAATTGAATAGCTTATAAAAGGCTTCATTAATCAAGGTTTGCTTGCTTATTTTGTACTTGAGAGATTTTAGTAGACATTGCTGTCGTTAATGATAGTACATATACTTTTTTTACTTCATATCGATGATAATTACAAAAAAAAATATGTATAAAAATAGGTTATTTTGAACAAGATTGTGTATCATACATATATTTGCAATAAAAGGTTTTTGCTTATTCAACTTATTGCTATTCTCGATAACTTTTGTTTGTATTGTCCTCGAGTTTTTACAAATAAATTTCAATGTTGTTTACTTTCCTTTGTTACGCAATTACATGTTTTTATACAATAATAATTCTGATATCGATTATGAAGCGGTTTATCTAGGTCAATAGTAGGTCGTTCAACGCTCACCGATGATAGCCTATAATATATTGATTTGCGTGTACTATATACAATACTTGAAACATTGTAAATAATTGATGATATTTGTTGTTGAGAAGATGTTCTTGTAACATTATTTTTATAGAACCTACATAATATGATTGTAATCGATTCGAAGTCCGGAATAAAGACGCAACACCGAATAAGAACGTTGTTAACGACTACCTTGTTTATAAATATTTTTTTCAAATATAAGTGAAAATTTTAAACAATGACCGACCAAGATGATTAATAGGTTTTAATTGATCTTAGCTAACTCCATTTGAGAAGTCTGGTCAACACTTAAAATAATAACTTATTCTAAGGGACAACAATTCCATTCTTAAGGACGATCGATGTTAGGCGGGCAGCCGTTCATAAAACTTGCCAATAACTTAGCAATCTATATAAATAAATTTTAGTATAAAAACTTTTAGTCTCTTAGTTTATCAGTTTTTGTTTTTAATTTTTTGTTTATATTATTACATGACCTTTAAAACTGTGATTTCTTTTACTGGGTAGGGTACAATCGTAACCTAATTCAATTCACGTACGTAATAGTTTTGCCGTGGGGTGACGGTGGAAGAATATAATTCATCATTCCCTCTCTTGCCCATGGGTGTCGCAAAAGTCGATTAAAGGGTAGATAACGTCTATCTAAGAGAAGGAAAATTTTACATAAAATCCTATACCAACATGTCTGGAGAAGAAAAATCATTGAAAACTCAGTAGTGTTGATCAAGGATTTGATAATTGATTAACATGTGATTATTTTAGTCGAATGTTCTAATAAATTAATATATCTCCTCAGATTAATAATGAAAATAGGAATTTAGATATATGAGTTTCAACTTTTTGATATATTACGGAAACATATTCTTTAGCCAAGCGTGCGGTCTCAACAATCTATTTAAGTTACCTTCTTTGTCTTGAAAATGTCTAGTTATCCTTTAATGATAAAATAATTTGTTAATCAAATAACACGCATCTGTAAATTTTATTACGTTATTATCATAGTAACTAAATTTTTTATTCTTGTTTTTTCTGTCTTCATAACATTGTTTTAATACAATTTATTATACATTGTCTTAAGTCTGTGTTAGATCCAAAAAGTACAATATACTAAAATTCGTTAGTTGTTTCTGTTAAACAAATTTTATAGATAAGGTGGCTTAATGGTCGAATTAGACACATCCTGTGCTGGATGTTATAGGGTCGTTTTCGGAATAGTACAATGCGATTTCTGTGCGGTGGACAAACCGTCCCAACAGATGTTTTGTCTGAGTGTGTAATTTGTTTACATTATATATAGCGCGGTCTCAAATCCTTCGCGGTACCAGACTCAGTACAAAGATACAATATTTTTAAACAGCTAGATTGCCCAATGTCTCACGTCGACTGACTTGAAAGTCGTAAATAAAACTACTTTATCGCGTTTGTAACGCGATAAAATCCGTAAAGTAGTTTTCTGAAATCATGACTTGAAGTAGTCATTTGCATGCAGTCATCCCACGCTAACTGAGGTCCGTACAACAAGTTCTTCCATCATGGGTGCCATGTCTTTTATCTGTCCTCATCACATATCAATACAAAGACAATCTTGCGCTCTCTAATACGTATACTCATTTCTTATTTTATCCATTCTTGTAACATCACACACTCGGCTGACTTGAAGTATCATGGCAATAGTTATCATCATCATTATCTCGACTCATATACGTCCCACTGCTGGGCTGGAGCCTCATCCATTATAGGAGGGAAAAAGAACTATTATACCACGCTGGTCAGACGGGTTGGTATAGGGTTTTATTGCGAGTTTTCTGACGGTATATGCTAATATGCATATTGTATCCCATAGTTATCTTTTACGACATCCATGGGCAAGATAGGGAGTAGTGAATTGTATTCTTACTCCGTCACCACGCGGCAAATCATGGCAATAATATCATGAACTAACGGGCCGTTCTATTATATCTATGACTACAAGGTCACTATCTGTGGAGATCTGAGACGTCACTTAACAGTTTATTGTTAATTGGACATCTTGATTTATATTTTAGTGGTTCTGTTCCGCTAACCGAGAATTTTATACGTGACGAGGTGAATTTATAGTACGCATTGGCGATTATCGATGCCACTTGTCTAAATAAAATGTTTATATTTTATTGTTTTTCTTCTAGTGACGTATATACATTTACATAAACTATAATAAAATGTAAGGGTTCTATTCTAATGTAAAGTTCTCTAATATTTCTGGTGGCACACGGGCAAGCATCTGGTAGTAAGTGGTTACTACCGCCCATGGGCCTTATACTTGAAGCGCAACCTATTGTGAGGCGGGGTTTGGATAACATGACCATACGTCCCGTTTTCAAGCTTTTCTTTTCCCTTATTTCCAGCGGTACAAAAATGTCCCCTTTTTATAACAAGGCATAAATTGTAAATAAAACTACTTAATAAATTTATAACTATTTTCTGTATCGGGTAGATAATTGTAAATGTCTGTAATAACGATTACTTGTTGGACGTGAGACACCTTAGTCCGCCCGTGACCATGAATGCTGCAAAGTGTTCGAAACGTCGGGCAATCATAAATCAAATACTAACGCGATATAATCCGTAAAAGTAGTTTTATTTACAATGTGTAGTGCTCGCGTAAACATCAGATATCATTAAGGCATAAATTATCAATTATTATACAAATAGGTATGTGTTTTATTGTCTTTTTAAAGTTTTAAGTCCATAGCTTTACCTCATCTTCATCATCATCATTACGCCTCATATACGTCCCACTTCTGGGCTCGAGCCTCCTGTCTCCTGAGAGGGAAATTGACCTACTATACCACGCTGACCAGATGAGTTGGTAAAAAGTTTAATTTCGAGACTTCTTTCTCTTGCATAGATGTTGTACGCATATTATAATTCCTTAGTCGTCTCTTACGACATCCATAAGCAAGAGGGGCCTATTTCTGCAAGATTTTCAAGTTTCAAGTGTACTAACTACTACATGTTTTTTTTTTTTTTGTGTGTGTGTACAGCTGTTGGCCGCAGATGGCCTTGACAGCTTGACGCGGACTATGGGTGAGCGCTGAGGGCTCTCAACCCGGAGAAAGGTATGCTAAGCGACATCGCCCAAGGGCTCCCCCTCTGGGGAACGGACCTCGGCTTGGGGCGTCGCTGGAGGCAAAGTGGGCGTACCCACGTTTTTAGTAGTGACTTTTGCGCGGCGCGGTTTCGCACCTCGACGGCGAGGGCGGAACCGTGGATATTTATTTGTTAAGGCCTCGCGGGCCGTGTAGGCTCTTTGTTGAGCGAGTGTGATATTGTCGTCCTCTTCGTCGAGGACGTCGGATGGAGGAGATTTTGGAGAGTCTATAGGAAGCCGCCCCAACCACTAGTTGGTTGGGGTGTGTCATAGCAGAGTCAAAGTAGCTCTGAGAGCACCGTTTCATAAACTGCTTGATGGTCGGCAGTTCGAGGTCGATGTGGAGATCGACGTTTCGTATGAACCACGGTGCTCCCGTAGCTCGGCGCATGAAACGATTTTGTAGTGTCTGTAGCCTGTGGATCCTGTGTGGCTTAACATGCGCGAACACCACGCTGGCATAGGTCATGATAGGCCGTATGCAGGTGGTGTAAAGTCGGACTTTGCTACTCAGGGGCATACGCGACCTAGAGTTGAGTAGACAGTGGAGACGGCCCATCACAAAGGCTGCCCGTGCGCGGACTTGCATTATGTGAGGGACGAAGCTGAGTCGATCGTCAAGGGTCACACCCAAGTATTTGGCCTGCCTGGTCCAAGTGACCGGCTTGTTGAAAATTTTAAGGGGGGGAATGCTATCGATAGAGTAGGAACGGGCAGTTCGTCTAGTGAACATGACCGCCTGACTCTTCTCGGGGTTGATTTCTAATCTCCATTTCCTAAACCAATTGGCTAGGGCGGTAACCGCTGTTTGGAGAGTCTTGGCTACTGTTGTCGGGGATCTACCAGCACAAAAGAGTGCGGTGTCATCAGCGTAAAGCGCTTTATGTACCCGGTTGAATTTGGGCATATCGCTAGTGTATAGCGTGAAGAGAAATGGGGAGGGGACCGACCCCTGAGGGACGCCGGCCTTGATAGGGTGGGAGGTCGACAACGTCCCTTCCACCCTGTAGCGAAAGCTGCGATGACTTAAGTAGTCATGTATAATGAGAATTAGGTAGTGAGGGATCTTGAGGAGATAGAGTTTGTAGATTAGGCCTTCATGCCAAACCTTGTCGAAAGCTTTCGCTACGTCTAGGAATAATACACCCGTATATCTGTTCATGATGAACTGACTACTTGTGTATTCTACCAAACGGTGAACTTGTTGTACGCAGCTGTGTTTAGCTCGGAAGCCAAACTGTGCGTCGGGAACGAGGTTGTTAGCCTCGGCGAATGTACGTAGTCTACTGAGAACTATTCGTTCGTAGATCTTACCTAGACCTCTTAGTAGACTAATCGGGCGGTAACTACTAGGTTCGGTACGGCGCTTGCCGGGTTTGTGGATTCCTATTACCACGGCCTCTTTCCATTGCGCGGGAAAGATGTTATTATTTAGTGCTGCATTGAAGATGCAGCACAACAGAATTATCAAGTGGGCGGGGAATAATTTAATTACTTTATTTGAGATTCCGTCCGAACCTGGGGCTTTCCTGGTTTTGAGACCCCTGACTAACGATTCGACCTCATCGGTGGTCACTGCTGGGATTGGCTGATCGGGGCTGTTCCTAACGAGCGCGAGAGAGTGTTACGACGTTCCACTTCGTCGGCGATGAAGCGGTGATTCGCGGCGTCGGGGTGTAGTGTACTCGGCGTACACTGAAGCTCCAAGCAGTTGGCCAGGCATTCTGACTTTTCATCGTCCATGAATGCCGGAGGCTGGTTGGGTCTGGTGAGAGGAGGGAGAGTGGACACGATGTCTTTTTTGAGTGAGCGGGAAAGCTGCCAAAAGGCTGTGTGAGAGGGTTCTAGCGCCTCGATCATGGCGTCCCATTTGCTCTGTCTCAATTTTTTAATTGCTTGTTTAACCTCCCTCTGGAGTGACCGTAGGCGGGTACGGTTGTCCTCCGTAGGGTAGCGGTCATAAGCGCGTGTCGCTGCGTTTTTCCGTCTCAGCAAGTCACGGACGTCGTCTGGCAGGCGCCATTTACGATCGCTCGTATCTGGTACCGGCCGCGAGCAGTCGTCCATTATCGACTGCACGTGACTTGTGAGCGAGTCGATCGCCTGAGAGGTATCTTCCTTAGACGTAATGTCTTTGGGAATTTGATCAAGGTGGACCGACGAGGTTGACTTGAGATTTTTCTCTAGCCGTGCCCAGTCAGTCGCTATCTTGGTCCTTTCGTTGTTGTGGCCTGAGGGGCCGGGGGTGCGGGAGGCTAATTCCAGAGTCACCGGGCGGTGATCTGAGTCTAACTCGTGTTGAACTTTTATTGAACATAAACGAAGGTTTATGTTTTTGAGAAGAAAGATATCGAGTATGTCCGGCCTGTGCGAAACGTTAAAGGGGAAGTGTGTCGGCTCTATGGGCGCTATGACATCAAATCCCAGTCTGTCAGCGAATAGCTCTAAAGTCTTGCCCCTCTTATTGGAACTTTGACAGCTCCAAGAGGTGTTCTTGGCGTTAAGGTCACCGCCAATGATGACGGCGCCTCCCAATTCTAGCAAGGCTTTTAGATCTTTTTCAACCAACTGTTTCGAATGTTCTCTATTGGGAGAGAGATATGCGGATACAAGGGTGATAGGCTGACGGCCTGAGAGGGCTAGCCTGCAAATTGAAGCTTCAATGTACATCAGAGGGGGCGGATCCACAGGTGTGCAATGCAGCGACCTTTTGTAGTAGATAAGCGTTCCGCCCATTGGTGAGGTTGTCCTATCGTTGCGAACTATATTATAGTTCGCGACTCTAGGGTCCTTGTTAAATGGTTTAAGGAACGTCTCTTGTACTAGCAAGATGTCGAGCTGGTGTTCCCGAAGGAATGTGCCTACTTCATCCCTCTGTTGGGTTAGGCTATTGGCATTGAATGTCCCTATTTTGAGGTGTCTGGGTTTAACTCTGCCTGGAGTGTACCTATCCATTTTATTTGAATTTAAGCGAGCCTAGACGCTCTAACGTGGGGGCAAATTTAATTGCGGTATTGAGGAGGGCGAGGTTGTTTCCCTCGTTCCTTCTTAATTCGGCTGCAATTTCGCGGATTTCCGTGAAATTGATTTGAGCTGCGAAGTTGGCCACCAGGGCTAGATCTGGATCTAGTCCTTGGAGAGCTTTTGGGGGCGCGCTTTTAGCGACGACGATAGGAAGAGGGGCGCCCTGAGGGGGCTTGGGATTACCACCGGTGGGCTGGTTTGGCCCGGTTGTTGGTGGTTTGGGTTGAGATGTTGCGGGTGGGGCAGCGGGCTGCCTGTTGGGCAGGGTTGGGAAAGCCTCCTTGCTGGTTAGCAGGGGGCGAGCCCACGCATTGTGGGTTGGTAAGGGGGCTGGGACGAAGGTCTTGTTACAGTACAAGGCCTTGCCGTTTGTGTTGGGCTGGCGGACTAACCTCCTCGGCGCTCTTGGGCAGCCGCGGTAGTTAGCCGGGTGTCCGTATTCTCCACAGAGAACACACGCTGGTGGCTCTTTGCAGAGTGAGATGTCCTTTGGCCGTTCACACTGAGAGGTGTGATGGTCACCTAGGCACTTAACGCACCTAGGACGGGCAAAGCAGTTTTTGGACGAGTGTCCATACAGTTGGCACTTGTGGCATTGTGCCAGGTTGCCATTTTTGTGTGGGGGCTCAACCGAGACCCCAGATAGACCGCAGATGGTCTTAATTTTAAAAATACCTTTACCCTCTGCGTTATTTGTAAGGCAGACGAGTATCATGTTGAGGGGATAACGACCCCTACCCCGGATCATCCGGTGTACTTCTACAACCGGTAGATCCTGGGTTTTAAGAGATTCTAGAATCTCTTTGGTCTCAATTTCCCTCGGTACTTTGCGTATTACAGCACGCAGAAGTTTGGCTTCAGGGAGGGTGTACGTATGGTAGGGAATCTGTTGATTCCCTAGCATTTTTGATACAGAACGGTGGTCGGCTGATGAGTGAAGGTCCACTCGTATACCTTGGGGGGTGGATTTCGCAGATTTATACGAAATCCTGTTAGTGTTTAGCCATGCGGAGATGGCTAGCCACTTCTCCTTGTCCCTAATATATAGGGGCGGCGGAGCGAGTGATTTTTTGACCGTCGGTGGGGCGACGGTGTTGCTGTCCGTAGGTGGTGGGGCAGCGGTTAGGGCTGCCTGTGAGACGACTGGGGGGGCCGGAGCGGCCGTGGCGATCGTTGCAGGCGGGGCTGCGGCAGATGTTGTTGCCGAGTCAGTCTGCTTGATTTTTGGGGTCTTAGAGGGGGCCTCTTTGGTGTTTTTGGTCCTTTTGCTCCGTTTGCGAGAGCCGACCTCGATGAATGAGCCCTCATTGGGCGAATCTTCCGACTCGGAGGAGGAGGAAGACGAGTTTGAGGAGGAAAAGGCCGACTCTGTTTCCATCGCCGTACCGGCGGCCGGTAGTTCCGGTTCGAGCGGCTGGGCGGTGGATCGAGCGGGTTTCGGTTGCGGAGGGAGGATTGTTATCGCTCCGAAATGTTGAGCGATATATGCTTTAATTTCTGGAATTGCCAGAAGGGCGTCAATCGTAATGGTTTTTTCCGTCATCGTGGGCTAACGGAAAAACAAAAAACGATAATTAAGAGGGAGCGTAAAAACCTAGCGCCCTGGGTGGGGTACCCTGGGTTGTGTGTGGTGCGTGTCCCTCCCAACCGGGTGCAGGTCGGGAGGATAAGTACTTAATTAGTGTGCCCTAAGCTTGTAATCCTTCGCCAATCTTAATGTGCGATAGGTTCCTAGCTGCTCGGGCCGTTAGGCCTTCGCAGAAAAATGTTGAAAAGCCGTAGATTAGGTCCGACTAAGAGATCCCCCAAGGCCGGATGCTCTAACCCCTTCCGATTGTTAGCTCTGCCCTGAAGGGGCTCGGCAGGCAAATCGGGGCCTTGCCTCACCCGGCTTCGTTGACACCGTGAGGTTTCCGCCGGGGACCAAACAATATGGTTTTCTGCCCTGAGGGGGCCAAAATGGGTTGACTTTTTATCTACCAACGGTAGAAATCTGCACTTGACGTCTTGAGAAAGTCGACTCGTGCAGTTGGGATCCGGCAACACCTGCGCCCAAACAGCAGAACTGCCACAGACAACCGTAAACACGGCCACCCGGAGCGGGCCACTGAACGGCCACAGACGCTGAACAAGATGGCGGCGTGACGCGACACGTGGTTCGCTGCGAGAGCGAGCGAGACGGAGCGAGATCGCACGACCGCAGGGGCCGGGTGCGGGGTGAGCGCGGCGAAATGGAGAGCAGCGAGGCGCACGTCCGTGCGCTACGGGTCTCCGACGCGGAATCAAAACATCTACTACTTGTTCTTTTTAGCTTTTAAATTTATATTTTTACCTATTACTTCAAGTTTTGTTGAAAAAATATTGTCGTCACATTAATTTTTCAGCTCTTTGGCTAACCGAATGAAGTACATTAACGAATTGTTACTGCTCGAACGTCTATTTTCTGTAAGTGTGTTATAACACCAGCCCGGCCGGCACGTTTAAGCCTACAGAAATGTGGTGCTATACTAACACTTTCAGCATGCTTAAGATTTCGCTTCTACCAATTGTTATTGCTTTCCGTGTGGTGACAGTAAGAATAGAATTCGCCACCTCCCCTATCTTAACCGCGGCTTAACATTTTATTTTTGAGTTTTTCTTCTCTTGCATAGACTTCATGTGCATGTTATATTCTTATGTTGGCCATTACGACAATGACGGGCCTGATGACGAATTGTATTCTTACTTCATCACTATACGGAAAATGTTGGAGTTGTTCGTCATCATCATCATAGTTTAAGTATTATAGTACAATAAATCACGTTGGTCTAAGAACGGGACTAAGTTCAGCGTCCGGTGCGACACTAAGCACTATTGTAAATATCCCGATTTGGCCGGCACGCTGGCCCAGTGCCAATACATTCCATGGTCTGCCTCACAGCCAGTAGTAGATCACGCCATGTGACAACGCACATGGCGTTACAGACATGATATGGAATTGATGTAGACATACTGTTTTTTTTTTTGATAGGATGTGTGTTGCTTTGCCAGGTTTTAAACATTCTTCCAAGCTATATTTTTGCCAATTAGGATTTTCTACAATCACACATTTTACTACGAAAGATCTTGTTTCTACATGTCTTCGAATGCTACATGTCTTTCCTTTCGGTGAGCTTATCGTGTAAGTAATGAACTTCAAGGTTCCTGATTAAAAAAATTATACCATTGTATGTGAAAAACATTATAAATACAGCGACAATGAATTGTATACTCCGTCACCACACGGGACATTGGCCTTATTTACATTTTTCATATTCTTTTTACCTTCGCAATTATTGTTTAAACGGTTTATTTTAGAAATCATCATTTGCAGATCATATACGTCCCACTGTTGGGCTCGAGCCTCCCTCATAATAGGAGAGAAATTGACCTTACTATACCATGCTGGTGAGACAGGTTGGTATAGGGTTTTATTTCGAGTTTTCCTTCACTTGATGTTATATGCATATTATATCCCTTAGTCGTCTTTTACGACACCCACGGGTAAAAGAGAAGGTGGTGAATTGTATTCTTACTCCGTCACCACACGGCAAATTATTTTATAAAGCTCAAGTATTATTTGTTTCGTGTGTAGCCTAATCTTTAATTAGATTTCTATGGTACATAATTGTCACTTAATGCATATAATTAAATTTTCATTCATATAATCATTATCTACGGCTACTAAACACGAGTATGTTGTTGATAACCCATTCACTTCTGTTATCTGTACATTTTATATTAATGTGTGTGACACTATTTGTCACTATTATACTGGTTAGAAGTTTTATAAATTTATTCTTGTGAGAGGTCATAGACTCTTGATAAGAATAGTTTCTTTTTATAAATAAGGATAAAAACGTATAACTATTTCTGATATTTACGTGAGTATTTTTGTTACATCCATACTAATATTATAAATGCGAAAGTAAGGATGTTTGTTTGTTTGTAACGCTTTCACGCTTAAACCACCGAACCGATTTCAAAAATTCTTTAGCTATAATATCAGGGAGTAACATAGGCTATATTTTATCCAGGTATTCCCACTGGAACGGGAACTACGCCGCGGGTAAAGCGACTGAAACCGAAGCGAAGCGAGGGCGGGTTGCTAGTCGTTAATAAAACTGTTTTCACGGCTTTCGTCGCGTTTGTATTTGTTTTGTTTACTCGACGACGTTCATTGTCAGACGGACGGGAAGGGACGGGAGGACTGTCCTTCCGTAATCATGAACGCTGAAAAGTGTTCGAAACACCGGGGAAGCAATAACCAAATAAAATGCGTAAAATTTATTTATAATTGATAAAAAAAAGCAATAACTTTTTGACACACGCTTTTTTTAAAGACCTTGCATTAAGGTATTAATTAAATAATAACTTGTACTGAACTTTATAAACATACAACTAAAAGACAAGACATCGATTACACCCAGACTCTGAAACATATTTTTTTGATCACACAAAGTGTTATTACCTACTGCGTGCGAAACGAATTCGCGACACTTGATATGGTTGGTCGTTATATTAATCACTTCACCAATATTGATTTATTTCAATTTTGTTTAATGTTAGGTCATTATCGTTTAGCAATTTGTTGCCTTATGAACACTAATTATAAAAATATTGACTCGGTTCGTAGATATCCTAAAACACTACCAAACCAATCTGAGAAGATAAATCCTACTACCATCAAAGATTATTCGCCCATAAAGTTTACTGGCTATTCTTTTTAACATTCACCAAGACATTCACAACACCATTAGGTTACGGTACTTATGCGGTAGGTTTTATTTTACGCGGTTGATTTCTAAAAGGCTAGAAATCCCCAGTCTCCCTCACCCTTGAACTCGCTGACATCTGGCGCAGGTAACCTCGCCTATACCTTTTCAGGTGGTATTATTATTATGAAATTCTGAATGGTTTACGTATCCCAGTAATATTGATGTATTTGAAGTGTGTCGTGGTCTCGTTATTAATTGGTTTGATTCTAATTTATGGTCTCTAAAGTGTAAATAAGTGACGAATTTTCCCATAGAGGAAGTACGCGTTTCAATCAATTAATTGATAAAAAGTTAAAATATTGTATTAAGACCAGGATCTTAATTTTTTTAATATACTTTATTTTGATTCACGAACTAACGCAGAATGTTGTAGGTAACACAAGTTAGATAGAAAAAAAAGATTTATTTTAACAACATTTAAAGTAAGACAAGACATACACAATATGTACAATTGTACATACATGCACCTTGGTGTAGGAAGTATCGTTTCTGGATAACAGAAAATGACTGGCCTTGTTATACTTTCTATTACAAAATAATATTGCATATTACTCTTACTTGGAAATTTGCCCGAGAATAATGTTAGGACCGTTATTATTATGATTCATCTTATACAATACACTGCCAAATATCGATTTTTTCTATTCAATGCACTATATTTGGTGCACTCGTTTTTGATACCATATAAATATAATCTGTATTGCTAATTGAAGAATTGTTTCACACAGGATTTGTATCCTGTACCGGTCATAGTGGCAATGTGATTCTCGAAGTTGTCGATCATTATGCTTATCTTGGACAAATACTGCAGTTAGGTAGATACAATTTCGAAAAAGAGCTCAGCCAACGAATCTAACTCGGTTGGGTAGCGGTCGGGCAACTTAAGAGGATCTTCTCATCCGACATACCTTAGTGTATAAAAACACAAATCTATGACTAGTGTGCGTTACCAGTGATGACTTACGGCACGGAAACGTGGTCGCTAAATTTAGGCCTGATAACCAAGCTCAAAGTCGCTCAGTGTGCTATGGAGCGGGCTATGCTCGGCATTTCTCTGTAAGATAGAATCCAAAATATGGAAATCCGTAGAAAAACGGGTGTACCCAATATAGCACGAAGAATTAGTAGGCTGAATTGGCAATGGGCAGGCTACATCGCTCGACAAATCGACAACCGCTGGGAAAGACGAATGCAATGTAAGACAGCCCCAGGCTGCAGGCGGCACAGGATATCGCACTTTATGGCGAAACATGATTGAAGCCTACATCGGCGATAGGCTGAAATATGATGATGATGGCATAGCTCAATATGCAATTGATTAATTGGCAACAGCTGATAATTTGGAAGTCGTATTTCTTAAAGTGACATGCCCGACTCTTTAAATATTATGAATATAACGAATTGCTCTGCGTATTTTATGTAAATTGTCTTCATGCTGCGTTTGAAGACAAGGGTCGAATACAGGTTTATCTGCAAATCCACTTTGGCCATAAACACTCATGACTGTAATGTTTGATAACCGGTATCTATAATAATGTTTTGTTCGATATTTTTTCTTAACCGTTATGTTTTGCTACCATTAATTAGTATGGAGCAAAATATATTTCTGAAGAGTAAATAAGTTGTTTAATGAGATACTCTATTTATGATAAAAAATGGACTGAAAAGAAAACTATCTTTACTAGTATTATAAATGCGAAAGTAAGTTTGTTTGTTTGTTACGCTTTTACGCTTAAACCACCGATGACCGAACCGATTTCAAAAATTCTTTCACCAATGGAAAGCTATAATATCAGGGAGTAACATACGCTATATTTTATCCCGGTATTCCCACGGAAAAGGGCACTACGCTGGTAAAGCGACTGAAACCGAAGCGAAGCGAGGGCGGTTCGCTAGTATAGGTATTTCATAATATTTTAAATACGAAAATAATGTTGATACACCTTCACGCCTAAATCATTCAAGCGATTTTAAAAATTCTTTCATCAATGTAAAATCTACTTAATCAGCGGCTAACATTATCTCACGTAAATGGTAATTACGGGTGTGACACTGCGGTAATTTGCTGTTATTAATAATATATCCACTCTAAATATGAACATAATAAAATTGTTCCAATTTATAAAAATATACATGCTCGCAATTAATAAAAAATATACAAAAGGCTTCTCTAATCAGGGTGTTAAAATTTTTTCATAGTTAATACTGAACTAATCAATTATTTAATCGGCGTTGTTTATTAACGTAGGTACTATATAAATACATAGCTCTAAACGCTTAAACTTTAAACGAATTGAACTGGCCACTAACTCAATATAGGAAAAGTATTACTAATCGAACGGTGCTATCTGTTGACTGCCAATATCAATAAACATCGGTAGCAATTTCAATTTACATCACAAACTATTGTAATATTATATTATCTATGTGGTATCGATGAGAAGCGGTCTCGTGTAGTCAATATTGCGGTCTGGTGTGACGTCGCGTAAATGCGCGCGCAACCGTCCGTATGACCTTTACATGATAACAGTACATTACCGAAGCCCGGCGTTATAGCTTTTAGATCTTGTATGTATACTAATTTACATATTTATCTATAAAGGAATGTTTCGTAAAAACATATGGCGTATGTAACTACTTACGTGATATTGTTTTCTATCTTTGTCCTTGATTGACGTATTCATTGGCCGTGATGTTATTTAGTTTAAATCGTGTTTTCTATGTTACGTATTTTAATATCGAAAGGGAAGACAGATGCGTATATGTACATACATTTCTTTTTCACTATCTAACTTTTGAATGGAATGTACGAATGGTGTAGTGGAAAAGTATTGAACTGAGTGTCGTTCCTTTGATCTCTTTGCAAGACAGATTTTTGTATGAATCGTAAATGTATTAGGGGGCGTCCATAAATTACCTGAAGTGTTTTTTTAAATTTACTGTAGGTGGTGAGATGTCGTGACATTTTATCCAACCTTGATGGCGGAGGGCTCCATCCCCCAATCTCACGTGAGATTTTTCAAAATGTGGGTTTCTTACGTAAACGCGTTGGATTGTTATTGTAAAAAGAAAAAAAAAAAAAAAAATGCTTTGTGCTTTTATTTACGACTTTTATTACGACAGTTATATGTACAATCTGGATTAAATGGACCAAAATAGTATTTTATTTTTTTGTTTCAATCAGAAAAAAATTGCGTTATATTTGCCGAGACCCCCCTCTCTCCAACGTAAGATTAGATGAGATTTGACTCGACCCCCTCCCCCCCCTTAAACATCTCAAGTATTTTATGAACGCCCCCTTATTTGTTTCCATTGAATATTAAAAAATTAAATATTTGTAAAATCCGAAATCAGTCGATTTTATTAAAGTAGAAATCGTTACATTATCTTTATTTTAGCAGGAAAACTTAATAGAAAGTGGGCGTATTGTTGTCCATTAGTATTTACGCGTTAACAACAACGATTTCTAAATTTTAGGTAACATCTTAGGCAATGCAGATAATACAAATAGTCTGTATCTTCTTCTTTCGCTTATATACGGTTCTCTATTCGACACGGCCCTTTTTAAAACACCACGCTGGTCAGAAAGTTTGGTATACATATATGATTTTATTTGGAGTTTGCTTTTTTCTGCAATGATGAAAGAAATTAATTTATGTGTCAAATTCTGAATATATAATATAAAATAAATATGAAATTAATAATAAATAAAAGTAATGAAATTCTAACCATTCACTACCCCCTTCTAGTCTGTGAGTATCGTAAAAGACGGCTAAGAGATTACAATATGCAAATAAAATCGAATGCAACAGAAGAAAAACGCGAAATAAAACCCTATCGCAATCCGCCTGACTTAAAATAATAACTCATGGAAGCTAACTCTGCGCACAAAATTTGAAGCATTTAAATTGGAGCCCGAAATGGCTCCCTACGCCGGACCGTTCCGTAGTATACAAGGTCACTGCGTACAAGGCAACTCTATTGTATAGTGGTGTGCGTGTGTAAAAGCTTGCAAATGTGTAGTATTTTTGGCTTCACGTTTTTGATCGCTTAAGTACCGATGCTATCTTTCTATACGTTATTATTCTAAGCCGCCTGACCAGCTACGTATAATAAGTCAATTCCCCTCCTATTGTGGAAGAGGCTCGAGCCCAGCAATCGGAAGTATATGAGTTGTGATAATGATGATGATAAGGATGAAGAAATATAATTAGATGGAGTGTATGTGAATTAGTATACCTTTTTTTTTTTTTGTGGGTGGGTCGCGGTCGGCGCGCCTCCGCACCACTCCGTCCGGGGCGACAGAGGGGCTTAAGCACGCAACTCCCACGACCCACCCAAAAACCACGTCGCCTTCGTCGTTGGGCCGACCACTGGAGCAGCGTTAACTTGTCGTCAGTGGTCGGCCCGACGGAATACCCCCTATTGGGGTACCATCCCATCGACCGACGTCCCCCCCTCGGGGAGGACGTCGGTCTTTCCTCACGCGATCGGCCTCTCGGCGGGTGACGGACTAATCCCCGGTCATGTCACCCGCGGCCTCGGCTAGGGCGGCATGAGGCGCAGATAGTTGCGCCTGCGCCGCCCCAGTCGCCGGCGGCGGATCTCCTCATCGAGGCTGCGCTCCTCGCGCAGGCGATCCGCCGATGTGAATTAGTATACCTACGAGTATTTTTGTGTGGGTGTGCGTATGCATGAGTGTGTGAATAGTTAATTTAACAGCGTAGTTCTTAAGCTTTAAATTTGAGCACCACCATACTATTTAAAACTAAATAAATTTATTAACGTGACTGAGATTAATATTGTTTACAAAAATTTGCAAAAGACGTAATAAAACTTGTTATGACTGCTTTTAATTAATACTCTTGTTTTAAAAATATAATGGTAAACACATATATTGGACTTACTAATTATACTTATAATTGCTAAACGTATTAAAATTTTGTGAATAGCGTATTACATACATAAACAATTCTAGCTTTTCGCATTGGTGATGGAGTAAAAATAGATTTCATAACAACTTCCTTTCACGCGATTTAAACAGATTAAATCAGCGCAAGAGAAGCCTTCTTTCCAAAGGATTTTATTTGGTACACTTCAAATAAAATCCTCGGACAAGCGTGGTATAATACGTTAATTTAGAGGATGCCCGTGCCCAACAGAGAAAAGGAATATGAGTGATTTTAATGTGCAAGTCTTAACACAAAATTTTCGCCTCATGATTAATAAAAATACCGACCCTTATGATGACGGAGAAAGATTACAATCATCACTCCTATCTTGACGTGGATGTCGTAAAAGGCGACTAACGTTTATGATATGTATATAACATTTATGCCAGAGAAGGAAAATCTCGAAGACTCTATGAGTCTATACCAACACGCCTGACCAGCATAGTATAAATGGTCAATTTCCCTCCTATTGTGGAGGAGCCTCAAGCCCAGCTATGGGACGTGTATATGCTGAGATGGATGAAGATGAATCTCAATTAAATGAGTTTGCTTGAAGTACATACAAGTTTTAACAATAAACCCTTATTCCGCAGAGATACTCATCAAATTGACCTCCCTGCCTTCGGCCGCTATGCGACTGGAATCTTCTTCCTGGACAAGCTTCATCACCAGGATATAGAGAAGAAGTTTGGAGAGCTCGCCGAAAGTCTTGACTTAAAAGTCTTGTGTTGGCGTACAGTTCCTACCAACAACTCTACCATAGGTAAGAGTAAATTACATTCAAATTTTTTTTTTTTATCTATGACAGTCTAAACCGTTTTGTATCATATTAGGATATTAGGCTTTTCATATTGTATTCATAAAAGTTTTATTTGTGTTTCTCATGCATCATTTTAATTAAAAAAAAAAAGAATACACTATACGCAAAAAATTTATAAGGTATATCAATGTAATGCTTGTTCATGAATATTTTATTAAATATGGTGTATGGTTCTGATTGTAGAGTAAAGCTATTTCTATCTATCCACAACCCTTTTCACAGAAACGATTGAAATATGATTGAGAAATCAAATCTCGAATTCTTCTATACGTATATAGGTACGTAAAGGAACACCTAAACGAATGGATCATCATTTCATCATTTCAGCCCATTGCCGTCCACTGCTGGACGTAGGCCTCCCTCGTATTGCGCCACAATGTGCGGTCCTGTGCCGCCTGCATCCAACGACGCCCAGCAACTTTCACTAGGTCGTCGGTCCACCTAGTGGGGGGGCGTCCTACACTGCGTCGTCCGATGCGTGGTCGCCACTCGAGAACCTTTCTTCCCCAGCGGTTGTCGGTTCGTCGAGCGATGTGGCCTGCCCATTGCCACTTCAGCGTGCTAATTCGTCGTGCTATGTCGGTTACACCCGTTCTTCTGCGGATTTCTGTATTCCGGATTCTATCTCGCAGAGAAATGCCGAGCATAGCCCGTTCCATAGCACGCTGAGCGACTTTGAGCCTTGATATGAGGCCTACATTTAGGGACCACGTTTCCGTGCCGTAAGTCATCACTGGTAACACACACTGGTCGTAGACCTGTGTTTTCAGACACTGAGGTATGTTGGACGAGAAGATCCTCTTAAGTTTCCCGAACGCTGCCCAACCGAGTTGGATTCGTCGGCTGATCTCTTTCTCGAAATTGGATCTACCTAACTGGACTGTTTGTCCTAGGTAAACATAGTGATTGACAACTTCGAGAATCGCATTGCCAACTAGGACCGGTACAGGAATGACATGGGTATTTGACATGACTTTCGTCTTGTCCATGTTCATTCGTAGACCCACTAGTTGGGATACCCTGCTGAGATCATTGAGCATAGTGTCAAGGTCCTCCATGGATTCTGCCATAACGACGATATCGTCTGCGAATCGAAGGTGAGTGATGTATTCGCCGTTAATGTTGATGCCGAGTCCAGTCCAGTCTAAGAGCTTGAAGACATCTTCCAGTGCAGTGGTGAACAGTTTCGGAGAGATGACATCTCCCTGTCTCACGCCTTTCTGCAACTGGATCGGTTTCGTACTCTTATCCCGGATACGGACTGACATTGTGGCGTTCCTATACAAACACTTCAGCACTTCGATATAGCGATGGTCGATTTGGCACCGCTGAAGGGACTGCAGCACCGCCCAAGTTTCGACTGAATCAAAGGCTTTCTCATAGTCCACAAACGCTAAGCACAGGGGCCGATTATACTCCTCGGTCTTTTGTATAATCTGCCGAAGCGTGAGGATATGGTCTATGGTGCTATAGCCTTTTCGGAAGCCGGCTTGTTCGGGCGGCTGGAAGTCATCGAGCTTGCGCGAGAGTCGATTGGTAATGACCCTCGAGAACAACTTATAAACATGGCTCAAGAGTGAGATGGGTCTGTAGTTCTTTAGAAGAGCTTTGTCACCCTTCTTGAAGAACAGCACCACCACACTCCTGGTCCACGACTCTGGAACGTCGCCCCCGAGGATAACGGAATTAAATAGCTTTTGAAGAGCTATTAAGACTGGCTTGCCGCCCGCCTTCAGAAGCTCTGCCGTAATTCCGTCATCTCCCGGTGCCTTACCGCTACGTAGTTGTTTGAGAGCCATTCTGATCTCGTACAAGCTGATGTCCGGGATTTCTTCGGTATAGTGCCGAGTTAGCTTGGATCTGGGATCTTGGACCAAGCCGACAACAGGATTTCGGGATGATTTGTATAACTGTCCATAGAACCTTTCGACCTCTCCCAAGATCTCACTTTGGGATGAAATGACAGTGCCGTCATCGGTCTTCAGCTTAGTCATTTGGCTTTTCCCAATAGACAGATCTTGTGCGAACACTTTCGAGCCACGATTCCGCTCTATCGCTTCTTTAATACGGAACGTATTAAATCGGCGAATATCGCGACGCACAGACCTGGAGATCTGTCTATTTAGCTGCCTATGTTTGGACCAATCGGCTGCAGACTGCACCGTCATCTCTTTTCTCCGCTCCATGAGCTCGAGAGTCTGGTCAGAAAGTTTTTTAGGTCTATTAACGCGGTGAGCCTTGAAAAATTTCGACCCAACCGCGTGGACAGTTTCCACGAACCTGATGTTCATATCGTTCGGAGATTCGCACTCGTCCAGACATTGGAAGCGATTATGTAGTTCGAGTTGAAAGTTTTCGAGGTTCTGGTATTGGACAGATGTAGGTCGGAGTGTAGACTTCATCAAGCGTGACCGCTCGACTTTTGTATGGATATTCAATATGCCTCGTACCATCCGGTGATCGCTCCCAGTTTTAATTCTGCTGATCACTGAGACATCATTGAATATCTGTCGTTTGTCTGACAAGATGAAGTCTATCTCGTTTTTTGTTGAACCATCGGGGCTAATCCAGGTCCATTTCCTTTGTGGCTGCTTCCTGAAGAAGGAATTCATCATAAAGAGGCTTTCCCTCTCCAGAAAATCAGCCAGTTTCTGGCCCCTCTGGTTTCTCTGTCCATATCCATGTTTCCCCACTCTCAACTCATCATCACTCCCTTTGCCTAGTTTCGCGTTAAAGTCTCCCATAACCACCGTGAAGTGGGTTTTGGACGCGTGTATGGCTTTCGAGATGTCCTCGTAAAATGCCTCCACCTCGTCGTAGGAGTATGTCGAGGTCGGTGCGTATACCTGTATAACCTTCAGCGAATACCTCTTGGTAATTCTGAGTATAAGGTACGCTACCCTTGTCGACACACTCTCGATCCTCTCCACGTTGTCTATGAGAGACTTACGAACGATAAACCTATACCACCTTGGGACGGGTGATCGCCCTCCCGGTAGAAGAGCAAGTTTCCAGACTGTAGGATTATCGTGCCCTCGCCCTCTTCGCACTTCTGATAATCCTACAATGTCCCAGCGGATTTTGCTCAATTCCTCTTCCAGCTCCATGACCCTCTCGTCAGTCCCGAGTGTCCGAATGTTGTGTGTTACCAGGGCCAAGGGTCGTTTTTGTTGGTAGCCGGATCGCTGCCGGAGATTCCTCGCACCCCCCGCTCCACCACTACTGGGTCCGCCACCAAAATGAGCCCGTAGGGTACCGGAGCCGCCGTGACTGGGGGCCATTTTTTTGTTGTACGCCATTTTTAAAAAGGGGATATTGCCGTAATCGCCACGCTTGGCAGGCGGGTTGGCGATCGCAGTATGGATGTTTTACGTTTCCCAGGAGAGAGCTGCTGCCCACTCTCCTGGTGAACCCTCAGCCGATTTTTACGACTCCCACGGGCAAGTAAGGGGTGGCGACACATGTATTCTCAAACCGTCGCCACACGGCCAACGAATGGATAGATTTAAATATTTTTTTTGTATCCAATTAGATGGCTTAGACTTAGATATCTAAAAGGCGGTGGCGGTGCCACTTTTTTTTAAAGTAGTAGAATAAATAATATTTTGAGTCTACTAATAGTACTTACTACAAAATATATTCATGAGCAAGCATATCATTACATTAAACATTTTATCTGTGTTTTTGTTATATCGCAAAATAATATTTATACTTAAAATATTTAGCCAAGAATATCCATTTAATCAATGTTTACCTCGCAATGTTTTTAATTAGCAACGTATAGAATTGATTACGAAAATAATAAGCTGAAATCTGATCAAACCGCCCTAAATTTTTAATTCTAGGTTAATTTTATGTTTGCAATAACCTGGTTAACACAAAGCAAGGCAATGCCATATTATTACATCTCCTAATTTTAGTCACGTTCAGAGGGTTTGTCAAATTGTAAAATGATTTGGAAGTGATGAAATATTCCATTTTTTTTTTGGGGGGTGGGTTGCGGTCGACGCGCTCCTCGCACCTCTCCATCCGGGGCGACAGAGGAGCGTAAGCACGCACACCCGCAACCCACCCGCGATGTACGTCGCCTTCGTCGTTGGGCCGACCACCGGAGCAGGGTGACTTGACGTCAGTGGTCGGCCCGATGAAATATTACATAAGATAATTACCGAGTGTACTCTGTCGTAGGAGAATCTCCTTTCCTTCTCCTTCTTATTCTTTCTGTTACGTGAAGCATAGACTAGGACTTTTATGAATTGAGATTTTCTGTAGCACCTTCTCGAAAAAAGACTGATCTGTTTGGACTAACTCATCGATCGACTAGACTATATCAAATATAAGCGCACTTATAGCCACTAAATTATTTAGTTCTGTGTAAATTTACGAGAAATACGAAATTCGACTAAAACAGTGTAGTCGATATATAAATTGTATGTATGTACTGGGTTTTATTTGAGTAATTTAGCTTATTTATGGTGTCCCAGTCGTAAAATTAACTTAGATATCATCAGAAGAACAGACAGCAGGGCTTTCCTGAGAAACGTTTCAACTTGCGATCGCCAACCCGCTTGGCAATAAAATCAAAAAGTGACCATTGACTTGTTAACAAATCTTACAAATTCATGAATTATTATAGAAAACGCGCAGATTTTGACTGACATAATCGAATATCAAAAGCTTTTGTTTATAATATGTTAAATAAAATTAAAAATTTAGGTGACTTTTCTATTTATACAACGTTAATAATTTTAAATGTTTGTTTAGAGAAATTACTAAATACGCTAATGCCGTTATATTGCGGGGAGCATTGATCAAATGTAGTCTTGTTTTTTAATTAAAGTATCATAAAATATAAAATGAAATTAAACTATTTCAAACATTGATTATTTTATACAAGAGTATATTTTGAACATAGCTGTTACGGAGAGCCTTTTTGTTACATACTAGGCCAGTAATAAACTAATTTATTATAATTTATTTTGTAATTCAGTCCTTCGCTGCATTTGCAAAGTCTTGTAAAACATATGATGGCAATTTATTATTATTTCCAAAAGCCAAAGAGCTTTCTGATTATTGAATGAAATGAAATTGTTATTTATATATTATAAACTTCATAACGCATTTTGTAAAAGTGTAATCTTGCACATGCAGCGTTTATATTCAAGTTGTAAACAATAAAAAAAGGCCTTCATTACATCAGAATTAAGATCCAAATATATATTATCAATTATCATCTATATATTTCAATCATTGGTCCTATATTCGTTTCATTCATACAGTATATTCTATTTCGTTCGATGTAAGACAAGTTTCGGCGGTGCGATTTTTGTTTGCGACTATCATTGCAGGTCGTACACGTAGTAAAGTCGGGTCGTATATACGCGGCTGACGCGGTCATGCGATGCTTGACCATACGGTTTGTTCGATTTGACATCAAATACACATAATACGTGTAATGGAATCTTTTGATAGCAGTAGTGCAAATTTCTAGTGTCTTTATATATTTCTAGGACATTGGAATACAATTCGGATGACACAGTAAATTTGTGTTACAGCTCCTTTAAGTTTTTTCTTTTGAGCTATTTTGTAAGATTCTGTTACGCATAATATGATCTTAATATATTTTGTGTCCAAATGTATTTGCATTGCCAATATTCTAACACCCAGTATGTATGTACTAATAGTATAACTTTTTTGCTGTTAAAGTAGTAATTTGCAATGCAAATATGTGGACACGTTTTGTAATTTGTCCTGGTTTGTAACTTTTTAGGCATTAAAAGTACGTTTTAAATTCTAAATGTCTCTAATGTACAATAATTTTAACTTAAGATTCGAGTTGGAAATTAGAATTCACTGGATTTTAAATGACCTATTATTCCATTTTTCTTGAGCCTTAAGTTAAAATCTGAAAGTCATAGTCGATAGAAGATGCTTCTTTTTTTACATCCAATCATTATTCGAATGGTCATAAATGTCACCATTACTTTTCACTTCAAGAAGCTTATTAGGTTTCTTGGTTTAGTTTAATTATAAATATGTTCTATATTATATACAAAAAAAATAACAACTCAATATATTTTTGGATTGCTTGGCTGACATTTATAGATCTCATTATAATCACAATGAAGATATTCTTAAACGATTTAAGTATTTTTGTGAGAAGCAAAGACCCTAATTCATAATATTAATCATATCTTAATTTGTAAAAGTAATTACACTCACACACACACAAAAAATATATCATCAGTTTGCTTCACACGATTGTAATTATTATAATTCCAGTTTAAGCCTGAGAAACTCCCCTTGGTGAAGTTAGTAATGGGCTATTTTGGCTCGCTTTCAGGTCAGGTGGCCCGTAATTCGGAGCCATATATGCGTCAAGTGTTTGTTACGGGCGAAAGCGACGATGAACAACTAACCAGGCAGGTAAGACCAAGAGGGAGCAATACGACAACGGTACCTACCTACAGAGTATGAACTCGCAATAGGGTTAAATAGTTGCGAATTCATTCTCTTTATATATTAGTTACAGGTTTTAGTAGTAAGGAATTCTTACAGGTGTTTTTTCAGATCGTTGCGTGAGCCGCAGCCTGGAGCATCCCTTCGTGTTGAACGTAAATTTTACACTCCCTAATACGTTATATTCCGTATGGGATGCTTGTGCTGGAAAGTCTTCTTAGTTTTAAATGGGCCTCTGTTCTATTTAGGACTAAATTAGATTTGGATAATTTTATCAAGCTCAAATACGTTTTAAAACTTCTTTTCTAACACAGGTATCCCTAGTTGGTGTAGAATTTTCAGGTTCTGGAGTTTATATGCCTTTTTACAGATATTTGTGCTGCGCAAGCGTGCGTCACATGAGCTGGTCGTGCCTGGAGCGAGGTTTTATATCTGCAGTCTTTCGTTGAAGACTATCGTTTACAAAGGACTGTTGACTTCCAATCAACTATGGGTGAGTTATTCTTATCATTCTGTTAGTTTTTAAATAAATCAGTTTTCAAACCTATTTTGAGCAATAGTGGCCTTTCTGATTTCGACGCACTCATCTGTGAACTTGCCCTACAAGCGATTTGCTCGCCTTGTGGGGCAAGCTCAAAGCGAATTATCGACCTCCGTCCTGCATGTGAATCTCCACAGTATCTGATGGTGGTTTTGTAGATTATTAATTTTACAATTAGGTACACGGATAACTAGTCAGCGCAAAATACCCTATCAATTATTCAATGAAGTCTAAGACCACCCTTTGGAGTAGAAGTTTACGTTGTTACGAGATACGTTATAAGGATTAAAGTGAGAGTATTCGCGTTACTTTCATGAAACACGGCTTCCGCCCTCACTGCAAGGACAGAAGCTGATATAGAACTTTGTTGGACATTAGTTTTTTTATGAAGAAAATCGAAAAAACGTTTGTACAAAGTTGAAATTACATATACATATATATTTTATTTAAGATAAAAACTTTGTAGGTAACTAATCTTATTAGCTTTTCGCAGGAGTACTTCAAGGACCTATGCAACCCAGCATTCACGACTTATCTAGCGCTGGTTCACACCAGGTTTTCTACCAACACTTTTCCCAGTTGGGAACGAGCACATCCACTCAGGTAAATGCCTATGAAAAGGCTTGGATTATATATTAAAACAGTTTGTAAGTATTTGTCTGATTGTGAGATTTTAAAATCTTACATATAAGGGCTTATCCCCGATTAGTTGGCCTCGGTGCTACATGCTTTTTCTTTTGTTGTATGGTAGCTGCTACGGACAATACCAAACCTTAAATTATTTGTGGGTGTCGTAAAAGACGACTAAGAAAGAGCTTTAGATCAGCCTGGACGAACTCCATCTGATGCCAACAACAATTACATTCTCAAGGAAGCTTGACGTCAGGCAGACAAGTGGTCATAAAACTATTGTCAGAACTTTTGCAAGATATATAATGAAAGAGGAGTAGGTACATATTGCATAGGTGCTTACCGGACATGGGGTCTTCGGTAAGTACCTGCACAGAATTGGAAGAGAAGAGGTCCCAGGATGTCATGAGTGTGGCGCGCTAATCGACGATGCGCGCGACACACTGGAAATATGCCCCGCCTGGGGGCCTCAGCGCCACGTCCTGTCAACGGAACTGGGACTAACAGACCTGTCGCTGCCGACCATCATCTCCAAGATGCTCGGCAGCGACAGCTGTTGGTCGTCGATGGCCTCCTTCTGTGAGGCTGTCATGACAAGGAAGGAGGCCGCGGAGCGGGCACGCGAGGCACTTGCGTCCGCTGACTCGCTCCGCCGGCGACGACCAGGGAGGAGGAGACGCCGCTATGCGCTCCTCCACCCACCGCTCTGAATGATGACAGGACGTGGCCAGACGGCCAAGCGTTGAGGTGTCGGGGATAGAATGTTGTCAGACGATCTCTCCGGCACCTCGTAAAAGCGTGGAAGGGGCCGCTGTGGTTTTAGTGGGTATTTCGGTCACTTCTGTGGCCGGCGAGTCCCACACACACTCCCCTGTCTGTAACCGGCGGGGGATAGTGCGTAAATGCATTTCCACAGCGTGAAAAAAAAAAAAAAAGGTACATATTGCATGTACTCCAAGTAATTGGGATCAGAGTAAGTTGATGATAATGAGATTAATAAGTTTTTTCTTTATTGCCAACGGTGGTAAACGAGCAAACAGTACATCTGATGGTAAGTGTTGCTGCCGCTCATGGACCTTTGCAAGACCGCTGCCTACCGTGAAGAAAGTGAAGGGAGTGGGAATGCGTGTAATGAGGTTCGGTGGTATTAAAGACGTCGTCACTAACACACACCACACGCAAACACCCTCAGAAAGTTTGGGCTTCCAGATCTCTCGCTCACGGAACGAAGCGCAGTAACAAATTGCTATTACTCGAACGTCGATTTTCTGCGAGAGTGTGGTACTCCGGACGGACGGGCCCGCGGCTGTAGACAGACAACTGTCGACAATGTGGTGCTACCAGTTCTAATATATGGGATAATATTATGGAAATATTTATTATGGTTCTGCCGGTATCCCAAATGATATGATGCTGGGATATTATTCTTCTTACATGGGTGGATGAAGACGATAACGAAGACTGTGACATGTTTGGCTAAGTTACAATCGGTCAGCTCCATTTTCAAACCCAATCATTGATAACATGAAATTAAGTAGAACTATCTTAAATAAATGTAGAATTTTTAGTTGACTATTGCGATACTTACGACCAGTGTGAGAATTTGTGGTATTCGTGATCCCTCCCACACGGCAAATACATAGCTTTTTTTTTACAGGGTACTTGCCCACAATGGAGAGATAAATACATTGCGCGGTAATGTGAATCTGATGAAGGCTCGTGAGGGTGTTATGAAAAGTGATCTGTTTGGAGATGGTAAATTATTTATATATATTAGTAGTCATTATGATAATTTGCTCATGGATTTTTCATCATCATCGTCATTTCCGCTCGGATACGTCCCACTGCTGGGCTCGATTCTCCTTCGTAATAGAAGGGATACTGATATACTATACCACGCTGGTCAGACGGGCTGGTATAGGGTTTATTTCGTCCACTCGGTCGACATCAGCATCCGGGCCCATATGAGGTACTTGGGCCTGGTGCTCGATGGGCGATGGTGGTTCCGGGAGCATTTCCGTAGGCTCGCTCCGCGGCTCGTCGGCACGGCGTCCGCCCTATCGTGGCTTATGCCGAACGTGGGCGGACCGAGCGCTGCGTGCCGACGGCTGTACGCGGGGGTCATCCGGTCGATGGCCCTGTACGGCGCACCGGTGTGGGCGGGGTCCATGACCGCCCGACTTAGGGCCCTTCTGTGGCGACCACAGAGGGTCATGGCGGTCAGGGCCATCCGCGGATACCGCACGGTGGCGACGGAGGCAGCGTGCCTGTTGGCCGGGACTCCCCCGTGGGACCTGGAGGCGGAGATGCTCGCCGGACTATATCGGCGGGTGACGGGGGTGCGAGCGGAGGGCGGTGTGGTCTCGTTAAGGGATCTCACCGCCTGGCGCGTCGACGCCCGCCGAGACGTCATCGCCCGTTGGGCAGTCCGGCTGGAGAGGCCTCGGTTCGGGGTGCGAACCGTGGAGGCCTTCCGGCCGGTGCTGATGCAGTGGTTGGAGAGGCGGCACGGGGTGCTCTCCTTCCGACTGGTGCAGGTTTTGACGGGGCATGGGTGCTTCGCCAAATACCTGCACAAGGTCGTTAGGAGGGAGAGTACACCGTCCTGCCACCACTGCGATTGCGACGAGGACACGGCGCGCCATACGCTCGAGGCCTGCAGGGCTTGGGCAGTGCAGCGCTGTGAACTCGTCGCAATCATCGGTACGGACCTGACGCTGCCGGCTATCGCTAGGGCGATGGTCGACAGCGTCAGGAACTGGGACCCGGTCGCAGCCTTCTGCGAGACAGTGATCTCGCGGAAGGAGGCGGCGGATCGCCTGCGTGAGGAGCGCAGCCTCGATGAGGAGATCCGCCGCCGGCGACTGGGGCGGCGCAGGCGCAACTATCTGCGCCTCATGCCGCCTTAGCCGAGGCCGCGGGTGACGTGACCGGGGATTAGTCCGTCACCCGCCGAGAAGCCGACCGCGTGAGGAAAGACCGACGTCCTCCCCGAGGGGGGGACGTCGGTCGATGGGAGGGTACCCCAATAGGGGGTATTCCGTCGGGCTGACCACTGACGACAAGTTAACGCTGCTCCAGTGGTCGGCCCAACGACGAAGGCGACGTGGTTTTCGGGTGGGACGCGGGAGTTGCGTGCTTAAGCCCCTCTGTCGCCCCGGACGGAGTGGTGCGGAGGCGCGCCGACCGCGGCCCACCCACAAAAAAAAAAAAAAAAAATAGGGTTTATTTCGAATTTTCATTCTCTTGCATAGACGTTATATGCATGTTATATCCCTTAATCGTCTTTTATGGCATCCACGAGTAAGAAAGGGATTGGTGAATTGTGTTCTTACTCTGTCATCACACGGCAAACGGATTTTTAAAACAGGAATATTAGAGTTAGTTACAATGATCGAAAAGAGAGAAAATTAGAAATACAGTGCAACCTTGTTATAACGAAACTCAAGGGGATTTTTTTTGGGGGGGTTGGGTTATGGTCGGCGCTCTCCTCGCACCACTCCGTCCGGGGCGACAGAGGGGCGTAAGCACTCACACCCGTAACCCACCCGTGACACTTCGCCTTCGTCGTTGGGCCGAAGGGGATTAGAAATTATTCGTTATACCAAGTAATTCGTTAAATTGAGTTCCATTACTTAGCTTAGGGGTTAGGCAGGTCTCGGATTTGTTTTAACAAGGTAAGACTTGACATAAACTTTACGTACCCAGGTACAGACTCGTACGTTATGCTTACGTTGCTTGTTCCTACGATGTACTTGTCGTAACTACATCTGGCGGGAGCTGAATTGATACGCTTTATGTAAATATTATATTTGACAGTATCGTTAAATAGGGGTAAATTATACCCTCTATTTAAATTTTGTAATGATTGAAAGTTCGCTATATAGAGGTTTCTGACAAAAGTATTCGTAATAGAAGGGGCTATTTTACATTAACTTTTATGGAGAGTTCCAGGGAATTTCAAAAACTTCGTTAAATCGAGGCATTCGTTATATTGAGGTTCGTTATATTAAGGTTACACAGTAGAATGTTTAGGTCTTTGTTCAAGACTTGTTAAAAATGAAGTGTTTATGTTAATTAGAAATAAAATATTCTAAAATGATGAGTTTCTTTACAAATATTTGTAATTCCAATCTATTTTTCGTTCACCAACACATTTATATAATGATATTGTAAAGAATGCATATACAAATACAGAAATGCATATTTTTACCAAAACTTGTATGCATTTCGTTCACAAACCGACTGTAAATAAATAATCCATTGACTACCAATATAAAAATCCCCAGTAAGGAGATCAAAAAAAAATTAAGCGTGTTTTTTATTTCAGACCTGAAGAAACTGTATCCAGTCGTGGAGCCGAATCTCTCCGATTCCGGTTCTGCAGACTGCGTACTCGAATTTCTGCTGCACTGTGGACAGCGTTCCCTGCCGGAGGCTGTCATGACCATGGTGCCCGAGGCGTGGCAGAATGATGTCACCATGCCTAAGGAAAAGAAAGATTATTACCAGTGGGCCTCATCTGCTATGGAACCATGGGACGGACCCGCATTGGTGTCATTTACAGATGGCCGGTATATCGGTAAGTTTAAATTTACAGTATTTTTTTTTTTTGGGGGTGGGCTGCGGTCGGCGCGCTCCTCGCACCACTCCGTCCGGGGCGACAGAGAGGCGTAAGCACGCAACCCACCCGAAAACCACGACGCCTTCGTCGTTGGGCCGACCACCGGAGCAGGGTTACTTGACATCAGTGGTCGGAAATTTACAGTATAATGATTAAAGTAAAGAGTTTTCGGACTGTCTTTCATGTGTTACTCATGGCACGGTAATATATTTGTATGTTTTATAATATTTGCTTGAATATGATAAACAATAGCATACCTTGATGAAACTATAGTAAGATAAGTCATAATATAAGTAAAATATAATCATATCTTACTAGATAATTCATCTTCATATCCAAGATTAATATTAGGTTAGCTAATATTTTTGGTCGCCATTACACCACAATTGATTTTGTGAAGTTAATAAAACCCTCCACTACCCTAATAGAGCGTTCAGCGCTCACCCAACATGCTGAGTAAAGTTGTCTGTTGTCACAGTCATATGTAGCTAACAACTATAGTCATACAAAAAGAAAACAACTTTGTATTCGTTAAATTAATAGTCTATACCACGAAAATTCTCATCATAATTGTTCTAATCCATTTTAGGTGCCATTCTGGATAGAAACGGTCTGCGGCCATCTCGGTTCTACGTGACGAATGAGAACATTCTCGTTATGGCTTCTGAAGTTGGAGTGTACGATGTGGACCCTGAAAAAGTCATACATAAGGTGAGACTGTAGTTATTTTTTTATTACCGCGTCATTATGTCCGAAGAGTCTTTTGTCACATGTTAATTTTCTGACGGAAAACATGGTACTATATCTATACCAATAAATAAAATTGGAGTGTCTGTTTGTAATGTCAAAATAATAGACGTTTTTCATGCTCACGCGGTTATTTGCACGACCCCTATGCCTAAAATACAGATTAAAAATTTTTTGTCTGTCTGTCTGTTTGTTCCGGGTAATCTTCAAAACGGCTGGACCGATTTCAAAAATTCTTTCACCAATGGAAAGCTATAATATCAGGGCGTAAACTAGGCTATATTTTATCCCGGTATTCCCACGGGAACGGCAACTACGCGGGTAAAACGACTAAAACCGAAGCGAAGCGAGGGCGGGTTGCCAGTATAATGTATATAATTCGATATAGATTTTGAAGCAGACATTTTATAGTCATTAGTGGTGTGGTAATCCTAATGTTCAATTTGCTATATGTATAACAGCAACACATATCCCTCTATTTATTAATTTTGATATATTTTCGAACGCGCATAGAAAATGAATTTACGCATTGACGCTATAATGACAGCGGGGTTATGCAGGGTTCGCCGCCGGCCAGCCAACGGAATACCTACTATAAACCATTAGCAACCTCCACTTGCCCATTATTTGTGAAGCGTGAGAGGCCATTTGACGCTGATGCCTTAACCCGGTCCACTGCCCGCTCCCTGGTCATTATTCTACTGCTTTCTCAAACTAAATAGTAATATAAAATAATGCCACCCGTGTAAAAATCGAAAAGAGATGGAGGGAAATAACCTTTTTTTTTTGAGCTGTGCAATGATTTGTCCGAACTTTGCTACCAGCGGTGATAACTGCGGGGGTACTAACTTACCCTTAATCGGGAAGGTAAGGAGTGGGGCATTTTCTTAACGCGGGTTAAGAATATGTCCACTTTATTAGTACACTTTAAGATTTTATGTTATTTACAGAGTCGTCTGAAGCCCGGACGTATGTTGTTGGTGGACACCGAGGAAAAGAAAATAATACAGGATGTTGAGCTCAAGCTGAAGATAGCTCGCAGTCGACCACACTCACAGTGGCTGCAGGACAAGGTGAAAATATAATTCATTCACGACTTTTATAAATGTTTTATAAAGGAAATGAAAGCAATTTTACTGTTCTTTCGTAACAGCACTTTTCTCTAGGAAATATTTGCTTTTTCTGTATCATTGACATGTGTTCAAAATTTGAAGTCGATGAATTGAATAATTAACGCGTGAAAGCATAAAAATGAACTTGTAACCAAATTATCACTCGCATTCTCATCTTTATGAGGAATACTTAACACACCTATCTACCAGATTTTTTATAAATTATTCCAATTTAATACTCTTAAGTTTTCAGCTAGACATAGATGATGACAATTTTACAAGTAGTTTATCAACGTTTGGTATACTTGGCTAAATAGCCATATTTACATTTGTAAACATCATCTATTGCTCGCAAATGAGTATTTACTTTTGTAAATACGCATTTGCGAGCGATAAATGATTACCACACTATTTAAAAATGCAAATGTAAAAAAAAAAATAACTACTTATGTATTTCCACTTCGAAATTATCTTTAAATTTTCATTTGTGCTACAATGGTATACCAATAATTTCATCTATATATATTTTATATAGCTCATTAAGCACCTACAAATACATATTTTATTCATATGATTTACATTTACATAATACATATAAACATTTATTTCTCTTTTCTATGCATTCCGTTGGGACACATATAATATGTCAGATGGTGAGTTAGCATGGGGAGTGAAGCATTTTATAAATTGCTTTAGCGATAAACTCGCGACTTTTATGTTGCTATTTTTCGATAAGATGATAATCGCTTTGAAATTTAGTTAAGGTCAAAATTAATAGTCAAATTAGTTAAACTATAACAAAATACTATGTGTCTTACATTCTAAGCATTGTGGAATCTTATAATATTTTTAGTATATAAATATGAATACTTAAAAAAATCTATAAAGTGGGTTTATGGACGATAATTTGACGTGATGTTGTCATAAGAAAACATTAATGAAAAATTGCATACTTTTATGAATTTGAATTATTGTCACTGAATTATCATAATTCTGTATAATACAAATAAAGAATTAATGGAAAATTACTGATTTTTCGATAAATTAACATTTGTTTGCACTTGTTAATTCAAATAATTTTTGAAGAGAGATAGACGCGTCACAAGCCGAACGCTTAGGCCGATCGTGCCTCTCTATCGCTTGTTTCGCGCTCTCGCTTGCACACTGGCCTCAGGAGGAACGTGACAATTTTTCGTACGTGCAGCCTTCATCGATGAATAGACGTTATCGCGTCAATATTTTATACATGTATAACCATCAAATTGGATTTTGAATATGATAGGTTATCGTTGTTAAATTATCCATAAAAATCGTGACAAAATGATTGATTATTAATTTTGATCATTGTTTTAGTCTTAAGAAGACTAAATATTTTGGCTGTTATATTTCGCATGTACATAACTGTGCCCTTTTAAGGAGTTTATTATAATAAGTGGAACATGAGACACAAAGGCTACGTCTTTAAGTCAAATTGTACACTTATAATAACTGAACTTTAACCGTTTTGAATTTTAATTAAACGCTTACATGGTGACTATGCGAGATGTTACTTTTGTTTGGCTTCTAGAGTACTCGGTAGTTAGGCTAATCAGATTTTAATAGATTTTATATATAACAAATCTATTTTTTTTTATCTCTATTTGTATATTAACTAAATAGTTGTTAGAGTAAATATAAATGATAGAAATGATCAACCACCGTATAGATTATTTCTTTTTATATTTAGTTCACAAATGCGTTTTGACGCTTAATCGAAACGCCATAAGACAATTTATTATTAGAATAGATTACGAGCACATTTTTTTAAAGATTGTCTTTGAAATTGTTTAGTCCCTCCAGTGATAACGCCTTCACTCGATTTTTCATTACATAACGCCTCCAATTTTGCAGTTAAATAATGCATCCCTTCCACTGTCATGACGATTTTCGGCGAAAAATTTACCGTTCTTGAAATTTTCAAGCTTAAACTTGCATTTATTAATAGCCTCCTCATTATAAATATTTTAAAGCATTCTGTCAACCGCGTTCATAGAACCTGGCTCGCAAACTAATATTTTCATTCGAGAATAACTTTACGATCACCTACTACTAAATGACATTTAAAATGGTTCTCTGTCATATGTATCCAACGGTTCCTCGCGACTTACGATGTCGTCTGTCCACCTGCTGAGGGGCTGTCTTACATTTCATTTGTCCCCTTTATGATCGTCTTTTTTTGTTTTATTCACAATTACTCTATACAGGGTGTATCAGGTTATGGGGCAACTGGTGAAAAGGTAGCTAGGCAATGGTGGTGGGAATCCATGAAAAAAATTTGAACGAAAAATATCTATTCGTTAAGGAATTAGAGACATGTAAAGTTTTCAATTTTGTCGTCGCTTTTTCGAGTAAATCTGATTGAAATGTATAAAGTCAATGATACTTAATACGCTACATATTCATACTTTGTTAAATGTTCATTAGAAATTGAATAAATCAATGATTACATTCACATAAGCAAAACAAACTTCGCTTTAACACAGCTGATCGGCCTATGACCGTTGACCGCTCGCCGCTCGTAGGTACAAACCTACACTGACATTGAAACGTTTGCGCAATTCTAGGTATGAATTAATGAATTTATACTGTCGAAGCTTTACATGCCTACATGTATTCTGTCTGTACATGCCTACATAATACGTAACATTTAAGGCATAGACTCTTAGACACATTTTTTTGAAATCACTATAACTTTTATGTTATATTGTTTTTTGTGTAATGTACATTCTAATTACGATCTATGACCGTTAAACTACAACATACTCGAACAGTTGCCCCATAACCTGATACATCATGTATATGTAATGAGACATTCGGGGCAATACAATTACATAATATAATAATTTCTGATGTTTACGCGAATATTGCCCATTAGAAATAAAACTATTTTGACAGACTTCATTGCGTTTGTGTTTGATTTTTTGATTGCCCGAAGTTGCAAACGCGTTCCTTGTCACGGGTAAACTGTCCGCAATCAATCAAATACAAACGCGATAAAATTCGTCAAACTAGTTTTATTTATAATTACATAATAGTTTCTCATTTTAAAAGCATACTGTATAATTCTAGATAACAATGGAAGACATCCACAAATCAGTAACGTCCCATCATAGTGCACCGACTGTAGTTGCAATTGGAACAAATGGGGACATTTCTGATGGATTAACCATTACCGGACTCGCTGATAAACGGCTTGGACTATTTGGTTATACCATGGAATCTATCAATATTCTACTTCTACCCATGATCCAGAACAAGTAAGTTGATTATCTTCTATTATTGCTTCTCTAGAATATTATTTTGCCAGTGCACTATGTAATTATCATCATTATATGGGCTGAGATAATTCTTATAAGTCCCACTGCTAGGCTCCTGCGTTCTCCATAATAGGAGGGCAATTAACCTGGCTATGCCACGTTCGTCAGATGTGTTGGTAAAGGGTTTCATTTCGAGTTCTCTTGCATATATGTTACATACATACTATATCCCTTAGTCGTCTTTTACGACTCCCATGGACAAGATACGGGGGTGGCGAATTGTGGTTGTGTAAATAAAATCCAATGGTCACTACCCCTTTCACTGCCATGGGTATCATAAAAATTGTTTATGGGATATAAGTAGATGATAATAATAATGCAAGTGAAGGAATACTTGAAATTATACTATTTCCATTTCTTTATTTTCTCGATGACAGTTCTAATTTGATAGTTGTAGTGTTGTGACCAAATAAGTAATGATATCGATCGCATATATGTTTTGAACAAAGACAGATTCAACAAAAACATTCAAATATATTTTTTCAAGCTGGGAACACTCAATGACCCACCGCCATTTTGTATTTGTTTTAATCTGTCACTCGCAACAAGACGGTCGTGCTATATGGTCACTACATTTCTGTTCGCTGAGTTTTTTCACATTATCCATACGTTACGTTGTGTATTTTGTGTTCCTCCGTGTTGATTGCTGCCCAGCTGTCAAATATCAAAATGCCTAAAGGATCTGTTCTGAAAAGTCAGGCGAGAGAACTGGTGATCAAGGTTCGTAATTACTTTGAAGCAGAATATCAAAATGGTGGCCCGCTATTACCACTGTCGCAAGTGCGAGAGCGTGTTGCGGCCGCATTAGGAATTAGTGGACCTACTGTTTCAAAAATTACTACCGAAGCTTACGGTACAAGCGGCATGCAAGCAAATAAGCTCCGTACGCCGAAGAAGAAACGCCAACCACGTCGTGTCACATCGGTTGACAACTTCGACGCTGACGCTATTCGTCGTCATATATATGACTATTACTTTCGCAAAGAAATTCCAACACTTAAAAAACTTGTTGTTTCTTTACGTGAACGTGGTTTGTTCTATGGCCAAAAATCGTCATTAAGCTTAGTTTTGAAAGAAATTGGATTTTCTTATAAAAAATCGGACAAACGTAAAATATTGATGGAGTGTCACGACGTTGCTATGGCTCGCTGCGAATTTTTGAGCGAAGCCAAAAAGATATCAAATTGGTCAAATATTATTTTCACTGACGAGACTTGTTTAAATGCAAACCACACAGTATCGAAGAACTGGACTGACGACACCGCCGCTTCCACTAGTTCAGTGCCAATGGGAAAAGGTGAATGCCTTATCATATGCCATGCAGGGTCTACGAAACGATTCGTGTCAGATGCTTTACTGGCCTTTAAATCCAAGAAAACAGTGGACTACCACGAAGAAATGAACGCGGAGATTTACGAAGGATGGTTCAAAGAAATGGTGCAATCTCTGGAAGAACCGTCGATAATTATTATGGACAACGCTACATATCACTCTAGACAAATTGATAAAATGCCGACGCAGGCCAATAAAAAACAAGTGGCTCAAACGTCATGGCGAAAATGTGGATGATACTTTATCAAAAGTTCAGAGGGTGTCACTATCAGTTGTCTGTCCGTCAACTGATTAGTGCCACTACGGGCGCGCGATCCCGGACTGCTCCAGCTGCTGCTGTCGTCCCTCATTCCAATATCCCATGACAGTAGCGTCCTTAACCCTTTATCTTCCTTATTAATCCATCATGTACCGTCATTTTCCACATAAACGAGAATTCCCGAGGAAGGTTGGCGTCAGGTGGGCGGCCGGCCATAAAATTAATAGCCGTATCTTTTTTACAGCATGGTTTTTGAGGTAAAAACATGTTGTGCCGACCCCACTTACTGTGGGACGAGGGCAGGCGAATGATGATGACTTTATTAAAAGTACAATTAGTGAGCATTTTAAAATCTAAAAAAAGCCTCCCTAATAGATATATAACCGACGAAATAACTGCCGAATGTGGTCATTGGGTTCTTCGACTGCCGCCGTATCATTGCCAGTACAATGCTATAGAACTAATATGGGCACAAATCAAAGGACACGCCGCTCGAAACAATACCCCATCCCCCTTTTACGGCAAACAAGATGTTAGATTTATTAAAAAATGCATGTGCGGAAGTAACCGCCGAACACTGGGAAAAAATTGTGAGAAGAACCCAAAACATTATAGCGTCGGATTGGGAAATTCATGTGGCATTAGATAATATAGAAATACAGGAACTTATAATAAATGTTGAGGAGAGCTCATCGAGTGATAGTGGCGATTCATCAGATTTTGATTAAAATAAATAAATGAACAATCAACATAATATAATTACATCTTGTAATGAAATGTAATATTAGTTAATAAATTTGTATAAAATTATCCGGCAATAGTTTAGTTTCTTACACTTTGTAAAAAAATATCGGGTCTCTTATCGTGTTACGTTTATCGATAGCTCCATCCCTATCAGTTTCTCCGACTCTGCTATGACCTTGTACGCGCGTAAGCGTCATATTTTTATTAAATAATGTATACATAATGTAAAAAAGACGCTCGTTCAAGTTTCCACAGGAGCTGTCATCGAGAAAATAAAGAAATGGAAATAGTATAAATGCCTTATCAAAACATTGACCAACCTGGTCTTTTAAACTATTTTTCATCATTTGGAAACAACTCTCACCCTATAGTGGGTCCCTATGGCCCGCGAAAAGATGATGATCAAAATATTTTCCTCTAAAGTTAAATAGATAATTTCATATATCTTTTACAGAAAAGAAGCTCTAGGTAGCATGGGTAATGATGCCCCATTGGCCTGCCTGTCGCAATTCCAGCCTTTACCGTACGAATACTTCAAACAGCTGTTCGCTCAGGTCACCAATCCACCTATTGATCCATTCAGGTAAGCCAGTTCAAAATAAAATATTCCTATATAAACTTCTTATATTAATGTAGTAGAAATATAAAGAGACAAAATCATCATTCGATACTTAGATAGTTCTAGTTGACTGACCATGCCCATAATATTGCAAAGTAGTGGAGTCAGAATGTATTATTTATTGTCAAAGTCATCCAGTCCTTGGATTAAGGCTAAATAAAGGCTTAGACATATAGGCGCCTTGAACTTCGTCATATCCGTGGTGCTGAATTGGTTCGTTTCTCGTCATATATCGTCATATTTATTGGTTTATTAATTAATTTTGTTTCATGTCTGAGCTTTATATAGGAAGAGAAAGAATTTTTTTTCGCCCTTTCTCATTAGTTTTTTGCGGGCTCCAAAGCAAAAGTATTTCCCATAAATTTCTGAGTATCATTTCTAGAGACAGTTTTAGAAAATTATCCTAGATTCATAGCGATGGGGTTAATCCCAATTAAAGAAAATATGATGTAATGAAAGGGAAAATATCTAATTTTGTGTGGTGTAATTGCAGAGAGAAAATCGTCATGTCTTTATTGTGCCCCATCGGTCCAGCTCCTAACATCTTACAGCCGAGCGCCGAATTCGTCCATCGTCTGTTCCTACGGCAGCCCATCCTGTCTCTACCTGATCTGCATGCCCTTAAATATACTATTCATCGAGGTTGGAAGGTGAATACTGATGTTTATTATTTTTTATATTTATTTCATTACTTAAAACCTTATTATAAATGATTTTAAGAATATTTAGATCGTTTAAACGCGAATGAATTAAACTAGATGTATCTAAGGGAATATACCCATACAAGGTGACTCATTTTTACAATTTTCAACCAGCTGTTGGGCAACATCCGTAGTATAAAATTAGACCCAATTTTAACTAGGCGTAGTATGTTTACAAGAAGAGTTGAAGATGTTTATATTATATTTCAGACAAAGGTAATAGATTGCACATTTGACTACTTGGATGGTCCGGAGGGCATGGAACCAGCCCTTACACGTATATCAACTGAAGCTCACAGTGCGGCATCCAGTGGTTACCAGCTTATTGTTCTGTCCGATAGGGCTTCCGGACCCAAGAGGGTGCCTGTCAGCTCACTTTTGGCTCTTGGTAATTATTTATATAATTATTAAAAAACCAAATATTTAAGCTATTGTGTGTTGTTAAAATAAGATGTTCGTTAAATTTAAAAAAGAAAATAATGGTAATTAAAAAAATACACCCACATTCTATATTTTAATATAATAAAAAATAAGCCATTTTGAAATACTTCAAAAAGAAGGATGTGCTAAATGCGGATATGGCATCGCACAATTCTTTTTTACTTGAAATAGTTTTATTCATAAATGATCCCATATAAATTCCGTTAAGGTCTAATGAGGTTAGCTTTTTGATCAAAAAATTACTTTTTTTAATTTGAAATTGAAAACGGTTTATATCTAAATAATCAGATGTACATAAATTTCGTAATGATCTGAAGAGGTGAATTTTTTATTGTTTTTAAAGCTTTTCTTTTCACTTACAGGTGCTGTACATCACCATTTAATTGAAACACGTCAACGAATGAAAGTCGGAATAATCCTTGAGACAGCTGAAGCAAGAGAAGTCCATCACATGTGTGTTCTTCTAGGTATGACACATTTCCTTATTATTAACTCAAAACATAACGTATAATTAATTTATAGGAGCTGCTTGAGATTTTTTTTTTCTGTAGTCCAATTTAACTCTGTTCAGCTGCCCGAAGTAAGCCGTGGGACCCTTAATCTGAGGTTCCCACTTCGCCTTTTAATAGGGGTCATTGCAATTTATACCTTGACTTAGGCGGCCCGATGAATTTGCTCCTCTTCCATAATATATTAGCACTCGAAAGTAACACTCATAAATTTCAAAAATAATGTAAGAACCACTCCGATGACCTCTGAAATGGCCATTCTCTTGTGCAAAAATATTATAACTGTTGCTCAAGGCATTTTAACAGCAGGATAGCAAATATCAATAGTTTAAACTCTCTCCCACCTTCTCTTCCACCTCCCTGCCATTTACTCTATTCTTGCAACTTCGGGAGGAAAAGACTTGTTTGTACTCCTAGTATATTTATCAGATCCACGAATGGCAATTAATATTTACTATCAGATATGTGGGTTTATCGGCCACTAAAGGGTAACAGAAATATTGATCATTATGTTTTCTTTGCAGGCTATGGTGCTGATGCTATATGCCCTTATCTAGCTTTCGAGCTAGCCTTCTCGCTTCGAAACGACAACATTTTGGATCCGAACTTAACCGATAATGATATTTACCAGGCATATCAGAGCGCCATTGAAACTGGCCTAGCCAAGGTCATGGCTAAAATGGGCATCAGTACTTTGCAATCCTACAAGAGTGCTCAAATATTTGAGGCAGTCGGTCTCTGTGAAGAAGTTATTGATAAGTGTTTTAGAGGAACTCAGTCGAGGATTGGTAAGTTCAATTTAGAAGTTAATGAAATTGATCGATAGGATTATTGATATTACTGATGGTATTGATAGTACAAAATGTGGTAATACTATTACTGATTTGCGATAGTCGATATCTATTTTCATCCATGGCAACTTTACTATATAGATAGTATCGGAACTATCGATAGTTCTGTCGATACTCCCACTATAGGCGCACTATCAATAGTAGGCTATCGATCGGCATCACTACTCATTATAGAACTTAAGATAAGTGTGTTGTGTAGTGGCGGCCACGAATACTTCCAACTCTTACATTGTGTGTCGTAAAAGATGACTAAGGACCTCATTGCAATTGTCAATAATAGAGATTTCTCACTTATCCAGGTTTCACTGTATATAAATTGTCTTTATTTTCCAGGTGGCGTTAACTTTGAAATCCTGTCGAAAGAAATTTTCGATCGTCATGCATTAACTTACGGTGAAGTTACGGACGCATTGGTGTTAAGGTATAAGCTATATTTTTACAACGATACTTGGCAATATAACTGTAATTCTCCTTCGTATATTTTTTAAAACCCGAACCCGACATTATATATTATATAAATAGATTCTTGTCTTATGGGAATCTTAAGAACATAATTTTTATTATATATTATATTGATGTACAAATTAACAGGACTTCAGTAGAATGTCAACTCTCCTATTCTTACCATATAAGCCATTCTTATCTTTAAACATATGCTGTGTGGAGTGGGTACGAAAGTTACTACTTTAATATAGTAGGTGTTGTAAAAACACGACGAAAAGTTTTATATTGGCCTAGTCCAATCCTATCTGATGCCATATATTCAATAATTACATTCTTAAGGAGGGTTGACGTAAGGTAAGCTCGGTCATAAAATTATGGCTTTATGAAACCACGATACAAGTGAACCTTTCTTCGGGTCGTAGGTAATTTTTTGGCAACTTTCACTTATAATAATAGTACCTAATAAGAGAATTGGACAATTTGTTATTATGTAATTTCTAAATTTAATAACCCGTGTGGTGACACAGTAAGAATACAATTCACAACCCACTTTCTTGCCTGCGGGTGTTGTAAAAAACGATTAAAGGATATGCCTATAACATTTATGCAAGAAAAGGAAATGTCAAAATAAAACCCTATACCAGTATGTCTGACCAGTGTGGTAAAGTAGGTCAATTTTTCTCCTATTGTGCAGGTGGCTTCAACCCAACAGTGGGATATATACAAGCTAAAATGAAGATAATATAATAATAACTGTGTGACAATGGTGGTCCTAGTGTGTTGAAAATATAAGAATACAGTTGCCGCGCGCCCTTACGGCTTATGGGAACCTTTAAAATCGGTTGATGTAGAAGAATGGGCAGAAGCTTTTGCCTGGGAAACATATAATACCATACTGCGATCACCAATCCTCTTACCAATCACGCAATTATTGTATTATCACCCTTCATGAGCAAGCCCATGGCCAAGGATGTTATAATTACATTTGAAATTATAATTTGCCCTTTATTCATCCATAAACATTATTTCAGGAATCCTGGCAACTACCACTGGCGTGCTGGTGGTGAGAAGCATATCAATGATCCAATGTCTATTGCCAACTTACAGGAAGCCGCACTCAACAAAAGTTCATCTGCCTATGATAAATACAAGTTAGTACACTGTTTTGTAGGCTATCGGAGTTTTAAACTAAAAAATAATATTTAATCATAATCACGAAGAGTCGACGGAGTCGCGAGGGATCCGACTGGCCCTCCACGTCCCTTTCTGTCCTCATTCCATTCCCTTCAATCCTGCACCTATGGTAGGCAGCGACTTGGCTGTACCTCTAATATTGCTGAAATTCTTGAGGAACACATATCACTTACCATTAAATGAATTGCTTGCTTGTCTACTACAAAATAAGATTCTTAAATAACACCAAAGTTAAGATTGGCGTTATGTGTCATTTATATTATCACCCTTGGTCAAAGTTGGGTCTCGTCCCCATAGTAGTATGAAGAGGAGGCTAAAATGTGGTACAAATTGGGCCAGGTAGTATCGGTACGTTACTTTACTTACCCACGATGGTCATCAAAACCAGCAGGCTTATCAGGAGCACTCTCCTAGACAAATTAAAACTTACTACTGCATTACTACTGCGATCAGCAATTCAAAAATATGCCAAATGTGTTGACCTTATTCTACTAGGAGAGACCTATGTCCAACAGTGGGCGTCGACAGACTGATGTTATCCCATTACTATACAGATATTACTTGATTTGTTATACAGGGAGAGCGCTCTGGAGTCGATACGCGCTTGCACGCTCCGTGGTCAGTTGGAATTGGTCAAATTAGATGAGCCCATACCACTTGCTGAAGTCGAATCTGCTGCAGAAATAGTTAAACGATTCGCTACAGGTGAGATGGTATTTTTTTATTATTAACTCGGCTCATTTACGTCCTACTGCTGGGCTCAAGCCTCCTCCACAATATCAGGGAAATTGGCCTTAGTATACCATGCTATTCAGACAGGTTGGTATAGGGTTTTGTTTCGAGTTTTCCTTCTCTTGCATAGGTGTTATATGCGTATTACATCCCTTAGTTGTCTCTTACGACATCCACGAGCAAGATAGGGAGTGGTGAATTGTATACTTATTCCGTCACTATGCGGATGGTGTGAGGATGTAATAATTGAAACTTATTATTAATGAAAAGTGATGTTTATTTGTCTATATTATGGACAGCTTTATTACACAGACATATGTACGTAGTGCTTTATAAAGCACCAGTTGCAGTTGTAAGCATTAACTGAAACAATAAATAAATCCTTTATCTTTTATTGTATGATGAGAAAACGCTCAGGTAAACTCCTGATCACGTTAGGAATCCTTTGTAGGTCAAATAAACGACCCAGCTAATTGTTGCAAATATTTTGATTTGTTCTATGTTATCCAATGTGTTTTTTTACCGATGTATTGACGGGTTATAAAAACGATGTATCCGATATGTTTATCACCAGGAGGCTGGGCAATTTATAATGCGATCACATGGCGGTTAATGAAATCGAAAATGAGGCCAATGCTATGATCAGATGTCATCATAATGATGTAATAGTCTAATAGGTAAACTACAAACTAAATACATTTATTTCTCAGGTGCCATGTCCTTCGGTTCAATATCGCTCGAGGCTCACACTACACTGGCGATCGCCATGAATCGCATCGGTGGCAAATCCAACACAGGAGAAGGTGGTGAAAATGCTGACCGATATCTTAACCAGGTATATAAGTAGAAGATCATCTTTTAGCAGTGTGTGCAAAATAAATTTGAAAAAATAAAAGTGTTACGTTATCGTAATTAAATTCCTACTGAATATAAATGGGTTAAATATTTAGTAGTATGTATATACAATTTCTGATAGCTCTTTCACAAACAGCAGCAAAAATTTTCCTGATCTCCAACTGCACATCCTCTCTATCGCGTAATCATCATCACCTCGGCTCATATACGTCTCACTGCTGGGCTCGAGGCTCTTCCACAATTGGAGGGAAATTGATCTGCTATATTACGCTGGTCAGACGTGTTGGTATAGGGTTTCATTTAGAGTTTTCCCTTGTACAGATGATATCTTCATATTATATCCATTAATTTGTAGGATGTCGTGAGGAGATTAGCCATCCTACTATTGTATTGTAGTTCAGCGCAGGCAGATGTAAGAAGAAGACGAACAAGAATGATAGTGTTAGTAGACTGAAGATTTAATTACGTGGTCCTAAATTATATACAATAAATTAATAACAAACTAGTGATGACCGTACAAGTGTGCGAGCGAATATCGAATGAATGAATAGGATTTTTTTTGAAGTGAAACTTCTTTATCGGCGTTGGAAAAAATTACCGTCACATTTTTCGGTTACGCGTCACATTTTTTCGTTACGCACCATCTTTTTCTCGTCCCCACCACGGGCGATTCGAATAAAGAGTACTTTCTCCAGTGGAGTAGGGATAGCATGTCGTTTAAGCGGACATAAGGGATAAAGGCATAAAGGGATAAAGTGATAAAGGGATAGAGGGATAAGGTGATAAGGGCATAAAGGGATAAGGGGATAAAGGACAAAGAGACAACGGGACAAAGGATAAAGAAGTTTCACTTCTGCTATGCGTACTTTGTACACACGTTCATTTTTTTTTGTGTGTGACTTAATTGTTAGCCTCAGATGGCTGTGACCACTTTATGCGGACTGGTGGGTGAGCGCTGAGGGCTCTTAACCCGTTGAATGAATAGGCAGCTAAAGGCGGTATATATACTAGCGTTCAGTCTGCGTGTGGTTCGGCGATACACGTGCAACACGCAGCTGCGACGCAGGTGTCTTGTTGTATGGCCCAATATTCATTAACCAAGCGGATTGCTTCGCATTGTTGGGTTGCGGTCCAAGTTGTCTTAGTGGCGGATAGTCGCCACAAATTAATTTATGGAATTTAATTTTCTTTTACGACAACCATGGATAACAGAGGAAGACAGATCGATGAAGATATCGCGTATCACTTTGTGTTTGAGCATACTAACACACAATAGTAATTTTGGTAAAGTATAGGATTTCTCTTCTTATCTTCCATTTAAAAATAATAATAGGATTTCAAGGTATTATGTTGCTTAGGTATCTACTAAAGTCATGTCATAAAAAAACCTTTTTAAAAATTATTTTGTTTATTTTATATTTCAGGATCCTGAGTTTAACAAACGGTCCGCCATCAAGCAGGTCGCTTCGGGACGTTTCGGTGTGACGGCTTCGTATCTTGCACACGCAGACGACCTCCAAATCAAGATGGCGCAAGGAGCCAAACCTGGTGAAGGCGGAGAATTACCTGGTATTGACATTTTTTTAAAGACATAATCCTATAATAATGTATGTATATGTTAACATAATTGTCATTGGTGTGCAATCCAAACAGTCACGGGCAGGTAATACTGTAGGCTTAGAATAATAACATATAGAAGGTAAGTTCGCGCACAAAAAGTGAAGCATTTCAATTGGAGCCTAATGGAGCTTACGCCGGAACCGTTCCGTAATGTACAAGTCATTGTACGGCACGTACGTACGCAACTCTTAAAAAATAAATAGGTAATTATAACGGTTTGTGCATTCAAATGGTGTGAACAACACATTTGAAAAACTTAAAAAGGTTTTTAACGTCACTTTTAAAAGTATTTCGACGATTTATGTTAATAAAAACAAAATTTGATTTCATAATTAGTATAGTGGTGTGCGTGTGTACGTGTGTAATCGTCTGCGCGCCATTAGTGTTTTTAGATACAAATTTCGAACCTTCGAAGTATTGACACTATCCTTGTACGTTATTATTCTAAGACTGTAGGTTAAAATGCCGCACGCAACAGAAATACATAAGTCGACGTCTTTCCTAGCTGGTATAAAGTCAGGAGACTGTTGGTTTCTATGATACCCACAAGAAAGTAAGATAACATCTTTAACTGGACCAAAATGTAGGTATCTGGAACACCATTCTAACAGACCCACATCCTGAAGAATGTAGTACGCTTGAAAAAATGTGTATTAAAGCAAGCTAAAAACCTTTCTAATACTTTTTTTCTAATTCTAATAATTTCTAAAATCTTTCTAATACTTTTCAGGTTATAAAGTAACAGAAGATATTGCCAAGACCCGTTGTTCCGTCGCTGGCGTAGGATTGATCTCACCTCCTCCACATCACGACATTTACTCCATCGAAGATTTGGCTGAGCTGATCTATGATCTTAAGTGTGCTAATCCTAAAGCTAGGATATCTGTCAAACTGGTCTCCGAGGTCGGTGTTGGCGTCGTAGCATCGGGCGTTGCAAAAGTAAGATAATAAATAATCTCTATGGCATTTATTCTTTTCTTTTTTAAAAACAACACATCAAGGAAGTCCTTCTTGTCTTGGGATTCGAACTTGTAAAATTTGACACAGGAGTTGCCATTTAGATCCTACCCTGTAGTCGAGTTCAAATGAATAAGTATCTCTATCTTTAATTCAATGCACCTTGAATGAATCGCAAAAAGAGTTTAGTATTCATAACTATTATATAAAAGAAAATTGTTTTAGAAAAGTTAAGTAGTTATTGAGACATTTGCGTACATACAAACATTAGAGTCAAATACATATAAACATTAGAGTCAAATACAGTTAGGTAGATCCAATTTCGAGAAAGAGATCAGCTGACGAATCCAACTCGGTTGGGTAGCGTTCGGGAAACTTAAGAGGATCTTCTCGTCCAACATACCTCAGTGTCTGAAAACAGGTCTACGACCAGTGTGTGTTACCAGTGATGGCTTACGGCACAGAAACGTGGTCCCTAAATATAGGCCTCATAACAAGGCTCAAAGTCGCTCAGCGTGCTATGGAGATAGATTCCGAAATACGGAAATCCGCAGAAGAACGGGTGTAACCGACATAGTACGTAAAATTAGCATGCTGAAGTGGCAATGGGCAGGCCACATCCCTCTACGAACCGACAACCGCTGGGGAAAAAAGATTCTCGAGTGGCGACTACCTATCGGATGACGCAGTGTAGAACGAACTAGGTGGACCGACGACCTGGTGAAAGTTGCTGGGCGTCGTTGGATACAGGTGGCATAGGACCGCACTTTGTGGCGTAACATGAGGGAGACCTACGTCCAGCAGTGGACGGCGGTAGGCTGAAATGATGATGATGACAGTACCTACAGTATTTGAAGTCTGTTTAAAATCGAAACCTTCTTGTTTTACAGGGCAAAGCAGAACATATAGTGATCTCAGGCCACGACGGTGGCACAGGCGCTAGTTCGTGGACGGGCATTAAGAGTGCAGGACTACCATGGGAGCTGGGTGTGGCTGAAACACATCAAGTGCTTGTACTAAACGATCTTAGATCAAGGTAAAGTTGTTTTACTTATTATAGTTTTTACTAGCACTGTCCAAATTAAAAGTAACACCTTAGGAAATTTACACAACAATATGTATTGAATTTTGAATGATCACATCTTTTCTGTGTGGTGATGGAGTAAGAATACAATTAACCACTCTCTAACCCTATGCCAATACATCTGACCAGTGTGTTATAGTAGATCAATTACCCTCCTATTGTGGAGGAGGCTCGAGCCCAGCAGATGGACGTCTATAAGACGAGTTGATGATGATCATCACAAATTTACAGTGTGATGACAAGTAATAGCACTATTCACCATCCCTATCTTGGCTATGGGTGTCGTAAAAGTAAGTCGTAAAAAAAACGCGAAATAAAACCTTATACCAAATTCCCTGACCAGCATGAAATAGACAATTTCTCTGCTATTGTGGAAAAGGCTCTAGCTAAGTAGTGGAATGTCAAAGGTGTTTATTACGACGTTAGGTGTTATTTATAATTTAGGATCTAATGTGAAAGGTTTATATTTTTATAATGAATAAATAAATATAAGTGTGGTTTCTATTGTAGAGTGGTAGTGCAAGCTGATGGACAGATCAGAACTGGTTTTGATGTAATGGTGGCTGCGCTACTCGGAGCTGATGAGTTTGGTTTCAGTACTGCACCACTTATTGCTCTAGGTAAGTCCTTATAAAATCGTTGTATCTTATTCTTGCCGTGCGGTGAATAAGAACATAATTCATCATCTGTGTTGTAAAAGACATCGAAGGGATACAGCAGATTCGAAGACGTCGAAGGGATATTTATTGGAAGGGAATGAAAACTAGAGATATAATCATATTTTGGCCAGTGTGGTATGGTACCTCCTGTGTGGTGTCCTTGCTGTGTGGTAGCGGCTTCGAATACTACCAACCCTTGCTTTGCTCGTGGGTGTCGTAAAAGACGACTAAGAGCCCTAGATTGACCCGGACCAACTCCATCTGGTACCATTTGGGTCAACGATTACATTCCCAAGGAAGGTTGACGTCAGGCAGGCGGCCGGTCATAAAAGTCATTGCCGAAACTTTTTGCAATATGTCAAAACAGATGACATATTGCGTCGACCCCAAGTAATTGGGATAAGAGCAAGATGATGATGATGATGTGGTATGGTACCTCCGTGGGGCGACGGGATAAGAATACAACTTTTGACGCTCTCATTTGCCAGAGAAGGTCTCAAAAATTGACCAGGAGAGTGCGTAGCAGTTCTCTCTTAGGATCAGAATTGGAATCATTTATTGTCGTAACTGTTACATTTGGTGCAGGTGTTATTACAATTTATATATAGTACTGAAAGAGTATACCCATATCGGGCGTGCAATAATAAAAGTTATATACAAGTCAAATGTCTCATGCAATAAAATAAAATGTCACGGAATTTATAATTAGAGTGTAGGAAACATAGAACATCTCATTGTAATCAACCCGCCTGCAAGCGTGGCGATTATCACAATATCTCTTTATTTGTGGGATAGACTGACATTCAGCAGTCGATAGCGAGAGGCTGAATCATGTGGGTCATATTGGGTCTATATAAAATACTGTTGTAGAGGAGATCTGTGGTCATTGAACCGCTGTTTATAAGTATAAAGAAAAGAAATGTTTGTATTAATCTATATAAAAATATAGTGTCATTATGCTCATCTGCGATAAACTCTGTAATTGGTTTTTACCTCTCTAATGGTTTCCTGGTTCTTATTCCCATGGAATAGATTTGTTGGTATTAAATAAATATAAGTGAATATTCTATTCAATATGGAAAGCAATTATGATTTGTTTGTTGCAGGCTGTACAATGATGAGGAAATGTCACTTAAACACGTGTCCAGTGGGTATAGCCACACAGGACCCCGTACTGCGCAAGAAGTTCGCCGGCAAACCTGAACACGTCATCAACTACCTATTCATGTTAGCCGAAGAGGTAACTTCATCATCTTACCATCATTATTATTATCTCAATTCATATACGCCCCATTGCTCTAGGCTTCAGCTTCTTAATTCTCTAATGGAAGCATGGTAATTGATCTACTATATCACGATGGTCAGGTTGGGTGGTATATAGTCATTTCACTTCACTTCCTCGCCTTATGGCAATGCGACTAATTTGCGCAATCCAGCCAATGTATGTTATGGTAGTGTTGTAAATAGAACAGAGTATAGCGGTAATGAAAATTTAGCCAGTTTATACTGCCGATAAAATTGAATAACCAGAGTGATTAATTTAACCATATAGTGTTTTATATCGATTTTTCTCATCTTGCATAGATGTAAAGGTTGCAAGTATTCGTAGTCGCCATATTACAATACATTATATTATACATACCCTACTTTTATCGTTGTTGTTTAATAATTTTTGATGTTTATGCGAGTATTATTTATACATTATAGATAAAACTATTTTTACGGATTTAATCGCATTTGTATTTGATCTTTGATTTTCCAATGTTTCTATAAACGCTGAAATATTTTCGAAACGTCAGGCAATCAAAAATCTAAAACAAACGCCATAAAATTTGTAAAAATATCTTTACTTATAACTGTTGTTTAAATTTAGCCTTTTCTCTTGATTATATTTTAATTTTTCTTCAAAGATTATGGTGTTGAAACATTTGTATTAGATAGATGTTATCAATAAGCTCATGAGGGTGTGACCGAAATGACTACCTTATTAGAAAAGTATCTTTCTTAGAAATTAAATGCCCTTTCATTGTTTGGATGATCGGATCGAAAAAAGTACTTTATTAGTGTAAAATTATGTATTAATAATGTCTGTGTTGTAAATAAATCCCTATTAATTCAGGGTTTATATTTATTGACAGGTCCGACAGCATATGGCAGAAGTAGGTGTCCGACGTTTCCAAGATTTGATCGGTCGTACCGATTTACTAAAGGTTCGCGAGAATAACGATAACCCCAAAGCGAGAATGTTGAACCTCAGCTTGATATTGAAGAACGCCTTGCACATGAGACCAGGTGTTAATATTATTGGAGGATCAAAGTCGCAGGTAGGTTTTCTTTTTAAATAATTACTTTTAGTTATAGTCATCTATACTAATATTATAAAGAGGAAAGGTTTGTATGTATGTTTGTAACGAATAGGCTCCGAAACTACTGGGCCGATTTCAAAAATTCTTTCACCAATGGAAAGCTATAATATCAGGGAGTAACATAGGCTACATTTTATCACGGTATTCCCACGGGAACAGGAGCTACGCGGATAAGGCGACTCAAACCGAAGCGAAGCGAGGGCGAGTTGCTAGTACCTCATATACGTCCCACTGTTAGGATCGAGCCTGCTTCATAGTAGGAGGGAAATTTACCTATTATAGCATTCTCGTCAGACATATTGGTATAGGGTTCTATTTCGAGTTTTCTTTCTCTTGCGGGATAGAACGACATTCAGCAGTGGATAGCGCGAGGCTGAATCATGTGGTAGATTAGGTACAGTATAAATTCGATTAACTGGACTAATTGTTGTCGTTAGGCATTCGGATAATCGAATGTATGACAAACTTCCTTTCGTTTGGTGCATATCTAGTACGTACATAATTTTATGCGTTTATTAAAAGACACATACATATCCCGCGGGGTACGCGCGTCAGAACGGAGTAACAATTACTAACTAAAACAATAATGAAACACGTGGGGCAGTGATCTCGCGGGGCGTCGGCGAGACATGCCATTTCAGACACGTTCATGCTTGCATAAATTCGATTTGTAGGTACAAGACATAGGTCGCGGTTGGTAGTCCGGATAATCGCGAATCCGTATAACTGAGGGCCGGATAATTGAGTTTCTACTGTAGATATATCTGCATGTTATAATCATGTCATGTCATCTTTTACGATATCTACAGGAAAGAGGGGCGGTGAAGTGTCTTCTCACTCCGTCACCATACGGCAAACATTAGAATTTACAACATCTTAATATATTTCAGGACTTCCAACTTGAAAAGCGGTTGGATAATCAATTGATTGAACAATGCGCTGGTATTCTGGACGGCTCACAGAAGCAAGTTGATATCAACATGAAGATCACTAACGAAGACAGGGCCTTCACTAGCACACTGTCTTACCATATTGCCATGTTAGTACATCTAATTATTTCATTCTATAATTATATTTAACTCGAGGTACACACATGCCCAAATAGAAGTAAAATTCTAACTCACCATGCTCATCACATTTAATTAGAAGTAAACTTTTAGTATTTAGAAGTTGTGTGGTGTGTTACCAATTAAAGTTGTGGTAGCAAGTAAATAATACAATGGAACACCTTCCGTGACTTGTAGTTGCACCGTACCAGTCATAAAAATTTGGATGAGGAATGCCCAGGTGAATTGGTAGCAGCTATCTCCTAGGAAATTTGTAACCCCCGACAAAACTAGCTAACCCGCTTGCGAATCGATTGTGGTATTGATATTTCGTTGAAAATACCTTTGGTCTACAGTATATGTCTATGGTCTAAAGCAGCGGTCGGCAACACGCGGCCCGTGAATGTTTTGTAATTAAGCTATAAATATCAAAATAAATGCATGATGTTATTGTTCTAGCTGTAAAGCCCATACATATAAGTATAAACATAATGTAAGTATTATGTGAATGAATAAAATGCCGTATGTTTTAATAATTTTAATAGCATTTTCATTTTTTTATGGGATACGTAAGTATCAGGTAGAATCTAGGGTTAATATCACAAGTGCGGCCCGGCCCGCCTTTAGTTTATTTTGCTACCTTGTGGCCCGCGCCTGCCAAAAGGTTGCCGACCGCTGGTCTAAAGAAAAGGGTAATTCGAATCGAAAGCTCACGATGCGAATAGTGGAGGATTTGTTACGTATTAAACTATAACCTAGCTATGGCATATATGGTACACTTGATACAAGAATATGTACTTTAAATTTTATACATCCGAGAGAATCTAATCATATCTTTAAGTAAAACATTACTTAAAAACATTTGATCGTTTTCTGTTATTACCTAGTAAATAATCCGTAACATAGCTACATTAAAACATGGCTACGTTAAAATTGATGCAGCACTATGAAAATTATTACCAAATGACGAAATACATAAGTAAACTGTGAGGTTTGATCATAGATTTGTTATTTCAGGAAATACGGTGATGAGGGCTTGCCTGACGGTACAAAGGTGAACATCTCACTGGTTGGCTCAGCTGGACAAAGTTTCTGCGCTTTCTTATCTAAGGGTATCACTGTTACGCTGGAGGGCGACGCTAATGACTATGTTGGTTAGTAATAATTTCTATTGTCTTGGTGAGAAGATTATTTCATCTGTCTGTAAGAATTTAATGGCTAGTGAAATTGAATGAAACAGAACATGAATTCAATATTAGAATAGAAAACATGACTAATAAAAAAAAATACCAAATTGTAAACAACATTACAATAAAGACAATGATTCAATATTTACTTCATATTTTTAGAAATACATACAAATATTTGTGTGGTAAGGGAGTAAGAATAGAAGTCATTACTCCCTTTTTGGTTTATAGGTGTCTAAAAAACAAAGGCAAACTTGATAAAATCTACCAACCTGTCTTACCTATATGGTACATATCTCTCCTGTTATGAAGGAGGCGATGAAGACGATGCCAAATATATGATTATAATTATCTGTTAAGAAATGAATTAATTAATTGTGAAGTGTATTAATAGAAAGATCTATGAAAAATATTACAATATCTTGCCCAAGTCCCCTGTGGCTTTTATTTTTGTATTTACTCGAAAAATAATACAGTATTTATGACTCTTTAAACGCCTTTTAAAATAAGATATATATTGAGATATTATATCAAAATATAGTTTTATCTATTAAATAAAAATGTAGTGCTAACGTCCAGGTTTGATTTCAAATAATTGAATATTTAAGCAATGCTGTATTGCTTATGTACATTTCCAACATTTTAATATACAAAATGTATGTAAATGTAATAAAAATCGAATTATTATGTTTAAAATAGAAGTTATCTTTTTGTCATTTCAAAGCTAATTTTAAAGCCTAGTTATTTTTAAATTATATTTAACTATACATATATGTGATTGCACTAACATATGTTCTGTCATTACAAGTTCAGTATATAAGTATATTTTGTTACAGGCAAGGGTCTATCTGGTGGCAAAGTTATCATTTATCCACCTAAAACTTCGGCCTTCGAGTCCCACTTAAACGTAATCGTTGGAAACGTATGCTTGTACGGCGCTACTTCAGGGCGAGCTTATTTCAGGTTTGTTAAATTTTCAAGCTGAAACTAGATTAACGTAAATGAACTCTATAAAGTTAGCCCATGTTTTCCTTTTAGTAATCCTTTAAAAAAAGGAAAATGTTTTACATCGAGTTTTCCTTCTCTTGCATCAATGTTACCTGCATATATCCTGTAGTCGTCTTTTACGACACCCACGGGCAAAACAGGGGGTGGTTAATTATATTCTAATTAACCACATGGAAGGTTAAATTTTCTTATTATTTTTCTATCAACAACCAGCCTGTTGAGCGTGATGATTATGGCATTACTACCCATATGGCCTACATTGAACAAATCTATTTGGATGCGATCGATGGGTTCATAGATTGAGAGATGGATATATGATGATTTAACATACTCTTAGCCTAGCCTATAATGTCATGAACTGGTTTTGTATAATGGTTTTTTAAATTATTAGTCTGAAAAATTAATTAGTTCAAAAAAATTGCGAATAGAAGAAGAGAATGATTCTATTTAAAAGAAAGAAATAAAAAATATCAGCGAATGATTTTATTAATATTCAATATACACAGGGGTATTGCGTCGGAGCGTTTCTGCGTACGGAACAGCGGTTGCGTGGCTGTAGTCGAAGGTGTTGGTGATCACGGTTGTGAATATATGACGGGCGGTGCTGCCCTTGTGCTCGGACTCACTGGTAGAAACTTTGCAGCTGGCATGAGCGGTAAGTTGTATTTTTGCAAATACATTGTATTTCTAACGCATCACCGCACGGCAAAATTAATGGAATAGTACATTACTGCAGCGGCCATCAAAAGGAGCATTGATGGACAAACGTGTGAATGTGGGCCGAGGCGAAGTCAAGTCACACATACGTAAGTCCATCAATGCCTAGTTGTGGCCAAGGCTTGTATAGTACTTTTTTCAAATAATATTCGGCAAATAAAGCTAAGTAGAACTTTTTGTTTGAAAATAGATACGAATTACATTTATGAGTTTTCTTAGATCTTACCGCCTCTTGAATTTCTGGTGACGTAAAGTAAGTTCATAACACTCACTATCTTCACTTAAACTCGTTTTAAGTCTAATACAATTAATTACTTTTCAAAATCAATGAAGAACATCGAACAACATTTTTCACGCGCCAAAGGGTTCAAATGTTTTTTCTTCATTATCAAACAGGTTTCTTTTTCAAGCCAGTTCGAAATTTAAATAATTTAAATAAGACTGATAAGTTGCCTCCTTGGTTGCCATGTGTTGGAGTAACACAACGTTACATTTTTAAAATACACGACAGATATGAATTTACATAATATGTATGTATATTTATTTGCCCCCTAAAACACGACAGATATAGATTTTCATCCATCTTTTGCTGGCCACTGTTCGCGTAGTACGGCAACTTCGATTTATCTCGAAGAAGGTTGTCAAAATAATGCTAAAATTTCTAAGCACGTCTGAGAAAACATTAATTTTAATATATCCCCATAATATTAATTTTAATAAATTTTCGTGTGGTGACGGAGTAAGAATACAAATCACCACTCCCTATCTTGACCGTGGATATCGTAAAAGACGACTAAGGGATATAATATGTATATAATATGTATATAACATATATACAAGAGAAAGAAAACTTGAAATAAAACTCTATACTAGTGTTGCGTAATTCGAATCATTTAATTCGAATAACTCCAATAAGACTATTGACTCGTTCATTCGAATCGCCGTTGACCGAAACCAAATCAATTCGTTAACTCGTAGGTAGGCACTCGTAGCGCAGGCGGCCGCGGCCGCGCGGGCGGCGCGGCGATCAGTCGACTCGGTTTGATAGGACATTCGTTGATTTGTTTTCTATTCGTTGATTTGTTTTCTGTCCCTCGCGCGATTTAATGTTTTCTTGCTTTTGTTGACTGCTCGTTTACGTAATTAAAAATAATAGGTATTAATTATGAGTATACCTGAGACGCATAGAAACGTATTTTTTTTTAAAGTTGATTTATCGGGTAATTACTAATTAGAATCAGACTTTATTTAAAAAAAAGTATTTTTTTTTGTATATGATTTTATTATTACTTTTTGTTATTTAGTATGCTGATTTTAATCATAACAATGAAAGAGTATTGTCATTACCTACGTGGTTAAAAGTCAATATTATATACCTATAAGTCCGTAACCAAATACCGAGCACACTGCTGTAACTCAAAATTTCGACTCATTCGTAATGAAAAAACCGATCCGCAAAAAAAACTCGCTGGAATAATTATGTAAACGAATTATAACTCGCCAACTCGGCTTCACAGGCGGATGACTTGACATACGAGTACGAATTTGACTATAATGCTGACGTGACGAATGTGACGATTCGAATCAATAGTAATTTTAATTCGATTGATTCGAATTGAAAAAAAAGCAATTCGTCTCATCGCTGCTCTATACCAACCTCATGATACAGTTAGGTCAATTTCCCTCCTACTTTAGTGGAGGCTCGAGCCCAAATAGTGGGACGTATGTGAGCTGAAATAATAATGATGATGAATGATTAATTTTAAGATAATTGTTTATTTTTCATTATAAGGGGTAAAAGTAATCTCCAAAATGTGAAATTGATACTGTATTGTGGGATACGTTTCTTACATACCGCTTTCACATAACCGTTAAGAAATCTTAAATACAAAAGTCGCTTGCCGCCGTTTGTATGATTGAAATCTATAGACCGGATTTGCATGTCGTTTTCGTTCATAGACAGAGTGATTTAAGAGGAAGGATTAAATGTATGATTTGCTGCACCAACAGACTGTTCTTTCTGTACATATTAAAATATAATGTTTTGAAATCGATCGTACCGTCGCCTACCGGGTCCAATTATTAATCTAAACCATTCTTGAATCAGCCATTGAGGATGAGTTCAGTCACAAACACATGGACAGAGGAATACTGCATACACTACATATTGTCGCAGTTTATGGAACATCAAAAAAGATCTAAGATTCGTAATGTGTTGGTTATTCTTGCACTGATTTGAATTTGAAATATTTTCTACAACAATTGCAAGAAAACATAGTTTAAATCAGTCTATTAATTTTGCTTCATATTTGTATCCAAGTAAAATATATCTATACAAATAAATAAGTGCCCATTTGTAATGCCAAAATAATAGGTTTTTCATGCTCACGCGTTTTTTTAAATGATACCTATTTAAGCATAGGTTAAAACCAGGTAAACCAGTTAAAATATTGCCTGTTTGTACCGGGAAACATTCGAAATGGCTGTCTATATAAGGAATAACTTAGGCTATAGTTTATCCTAGTATTCCCAAACAACGCGGGTATTAGCTAGTCTTATCTATTACTGTGATTCTAATTTATTAATACTTTATATACAAACATTGTCTGCAGGTGGCATAGCATATGTGTACGACATTGACGGTTCCTTCTCTGGCAAGTGTAACCATGAGATGGTGGAATTGTTACCTTTGGAATTACAAGAAGACTTGGACTATGTGCAGCAATTGCTTGAGGAGTTCGTGCAATATACCGGGTTAGTTACACAATCATCATTATTCTATAGTCTGCTCGCATTTGAGGTGAAAGAGCGGCGTGTAGCTTCACAACCAGCCCTTTTAGCCCTCACCGCTAATTAAGGATCACCTGTATATATTCTTTGACTTCGATGACCCATCCGGTTCTCCTGTCCTAAAACAATTGATTAAATATTCCGTGTAGCAACAAAGAGCATGTTATAACTACAAGGAAGGAAAAAATGAAAGCTGTACCAACTCGTCTGACTAGCAGGGCTAGCTATTTTCCGTGTGGTGACAGAGGTAAGAATACAATTTACCACGCCCTATCTAGCCCGTTATGGTCTTCAACTGTACGTTTCCAGCGATCATTTCTCCCACGTACGTGCAAGCTCTGGAATGTACTACCTGCTGCTGTTGCCCGAGCACTATGACATGTCCTTCTTTAAACGAGGTTTAAGAAGAGTATTTTTTTCACGGTCGGCAACGGCCTGGCTGTTCCCCTGGTATTACAAAGGTCCATATGCGGCAGTATCACTTACCTTACCATCAGGTGTGCTGCTTGCTCGTTTGCCACCGTTGGCAATAAAAAAAACGGTGACTAAGAGATATAAATGCATATAAAATTATGCAAGAGAAGGCAAACTCAATCTATACCAACCCATCTGAGCAGCGTCATATTGTAGGTAAATTTCCCTCCCATTGCTGAGGAGGCTCGAGCTCAGCGGTGGGATGTATATGAGCTGTATTGAATGAATGAATGAAGATGGAGGAGAGTCGTGCCTAGCAGTGGATCTGCTTAATGCTGAATTGGATTATTAAATAAGCTTTCAATAAGTTATTAAGTTTTGAGTTAGTAATTTAATTTGTTTTATTCATTGGGTTTACTTCCTTGTAGATCAATAATTGCCCAAGAATTACTTGCATCTTGGCCAGAAGCGGCTAAGAAATTCATCAAAGTATTCCCATTAGAGTACCAGCGCGCCCTTAAACAGATGGTAGTGAACCAACCTACGCCTGCAAAAATAGAGAATGGAAAACATGAGAATGGAGTACTTGATATTGAAGAAACTGTGAGAGATGTGGAGTTCGATAAAAAGAATTTAGAGAAGATTCTGGATAAGACTAGGTAAAGAACAATATATTTTTATGTCAATGTTATCCATTATGATAGTTGTTTTGGAACGTAGAATAAAGACATGAAAAAAGTCACACCCTTTATTAGGGTTCTGTACCCAAAGGATAAAAACAGGACCCTGTTACTAAGACTTCACTGTCTATCCGTCCGTCTGCCTGTCACCAGGCTATATCACAAGAGCCGCGATAGCTAGACAGTTGAAAGTTTCACAAATTATGTATTTCTCTTGCCGCTATAACAAGTGTGGTAGGACGACACTGTCGACAGTTATCTGTCTACAGCAGTACCATGCTCTCGCAGAAAATCGACGTCTGAGTAGTAGCAATTTGTTACTGCGCTTCGTTCGGTGAGCGAGAGAGCCGGCAGCCCAACTTTCTGAGGGTGATTTCGTGTGGAGGGTTTTGGTGGTGCCCTTGGTATCACCGAGCCTCAATGCACGCATTCATACTCCCTTCGCTTTCTTCGCGGTAGACAACGGCCTTGTAAAGGTCCATGAGCGGCAGCAACACTTACCATCAGGTGTACTGTTTGCTCGTTTGCCACCGTTTGCAATAAAAAAACAACAACAAATACTAAAAACAAAATAAATATTTAAGGTCTCCCATGCAACAAACGCCATTTTTTATAGATTATAAGTATGGAACTCTTCATGCGCGACTCCGACTCGCACTTAGACCGGCTTTTAGGTCCATATAATAAGAAATGAGCCTATTGCTGCTTATCGAGCTCTGTCTGAAACTTGCTCAAAAAAAACTCATCTGTTTTTTAGCCAAAGCAAGGTGTGAAACTCAGGTCCTACAATAAACAAATACAGAAATATATTAAATCAATTTACCTCTAAACCTGCTAATAAATAGCTGTTCAAGCTGCTTAGAAAAATATCCATGAAAATAAATAAATAATGTTAATTATTCTTATACAGCAAACACACATTGTGTAACCAACTTTTATATGCTTACCTGTGATTTGTGGGACACGTAGATGCCTATGTACAAAGGTAAACGTCGCATAGGCAGGGGGATCGATGTCTCAAATATATTGATTGTTTGTAGGGGCTTCATAAAGTATCCTCGTGAGACTTCACTGTACCGACCAGCTGAAAAACGTGCTCGTGATTGGGACGAGATTTATAACTTTGGACACGTGCGGCGAGGACTACGCGTTCAGGCGGCGCGCTGTATGGAATGCGGCGTGCCATTCTGTCAAAGTGGGCACGGTTGCCCGCTTGGCAACATCATACCTAAATGGAACGATCTCATCTTCCGCGGCGACTGGAGGCAGGCGCTCGCGCAGCTTCTACAGACCAACAACTTCCCCGGTAAGTGTTATAAAAATGTTGCTTTCAGAGCCGTTATTATTCACAATTGTATTAGGATCGGTTTTTAGCTTATCCAGTTTCGGTATAGATATTAAAAAAATGCCAAACACCGGCGCTCCTAAATTTGGCTAGTCAAACCTCATGTTTGACAAAACCGTCTCAGTCAAATATGAAAATATTAATGCCTTGGACCAATAGAATGATCATTAAGTCAAAAGTCTAATTACGTTATTGATTTTGCTGTTTATTAAAATTCCTAAGATTTGATTAGTCAGCCCTAGGAGGCGAAACTTTTTACCCGAGGTTTGACTATGAGAATCTTTTCACGGCGCGACTTGTCTTCGGTCGTAGCGAATTAGAAGCCTTGTTGAAGTTTGCTATTAAAATTTTGAAATGATATTATGTGGACGGCAGTTTAGTCGCAAAAGTTGAAATAATGCTTATGTTTTTATTAGAATTTACGGGACGTGTGTGTCCTGCGCCATGCGAAGGTGCCTGCGTACTAGGCATCTCTGAACCGCCCGTGACCATCAAGAACATAGAGTGTGCCATCATTGATCACGCCTTCGAGTCCGGATGGATACAACCTGAGGTAAGCTATATATATATACACATGCCTTATTTTTTTTGGAGAGCATTCCTTGGTCCGGTAAAACCGTAAATGCCTTTGTGGAAGGACCTCTATCGCCGTGTGGGCGGATCATCGTTACGAAGTTCTTGTCTTCGGTATCATAAATATTCCTACTTACTGTTTTCTCATACGTATGCGAGTATTACACAATTGGAATAAAAATATTTTATTTATCACGTCGGGCTCGAGGTCAGTCTTGCTGTGACTTTCATGGTATGAATGGCCGAAAAATGTTCGAAGCAAACGGAAAAATACAAAATCAAATTATTATCCAAGTGGTCACTATGTACGCGTATATTTTATCGTTATCTAAGTAATCATTATTTATGCGTATACTTTAAGCCCAGAAAATTATTTATTGGTCAATTTATCGAAGTGCGCTGACATTAGGAATACATTGTGTTCAACACCTTGTTTTACGGGTAAGAGTCATACAATCGGCGGAAGAACCCTATTGGAGATGGGACAGCAGTAATCTGTTAAGACTTTTTAATAACAATCACCAACTACCAATAAATACTACGCATTTTATAAAAGCGGGTTATTAGTTCGTAGGAAATTGGGTTCATGCTCGTGTTTTTATCTCCCACTTTTAAAATCGAGCCTCCTCGGCAATATAAGGGCAATTGACTACCACTTTTTTTTTGGGTGGGCTACGCAGCGCACCCGCCGCCCGGCTTCATCCGGGGCGACAGAGGGGCGGCCCCGTAACCCACCCGTGGCACGTCGCCTTCGTCGTTGGGCCGACCACCGGTGCAGAGTAAGTTGTCTTCAGTGGTCGGCTCGACGGAATACCCTCTCTTCTCGGCGTCTACCCGTCGGGGACGTCGGTCGCCCTCGCGCGGTCGGCCTCTCGGTGGATGACTGACTAAATCCACGGTCACGGTACGATCACCTACGGGACTGATAGGGGTAGTGATCATTGTATTTTTACGTTGCCATCACTATTTAAATTATATTTGAACTTAACTATTTTTTATATTATTGAAATTTGTATATTATATAAATTAAAGTTTGGAGTGAGCGCAGGTAATCTGTAATATAGGTTTTGACAAATCTACGATAGGCAATTTTTAAAAATAACTATATAGCCTTACCTTATTCCTTCAGCCGTCTATGTATAATTTGTAAGAGAAATAATAAAATTATTATTATTTGCAGATGCCAACACACAGAAATGGAAAGACAGTCGCTGTTGTTGGATCTGGACCAGCTGGTTTGGCGGCCGCACATCAATTGAATAAGGTAATAAAGTCATCATTAGCTTAGCCACATCCCACGCATGCTTGCAGTTGGCACATGTCCTTACTTTCCATAGACTTCTGTTAGCCGTTAAAATTGCATTCACTCCTTATGTACCCATATCCCACTTCAAGAAATTAAATTATTAATCTCTTTTTGAATTTTTCACGATTCTGACGTCCATTTACATTCATATTAACAACCTTCTTTGTAGTATGGCTTTCATCCCTCATCATCGCGTCTCCATTAAGAACATCTCGCGCTCCTAATCTTTTCTAAGTTAATAGATTATAAAATCATAAGTGTGCCTATTCTTTAGGCTGGTTATACAGTGACAGTATTTGAGCGGAACGACCGTCCCGGCGGGCTCTTGCAGTACGGTATTCCTACCATGAAGCTCAGCAAGGAGGTAGTGGCCCGGCGCATCAAGCTCATGACCGCCGAGGGTATTTCCTTCAAGTGCAATATAGATGTCGGCAAAGACATCTCAGCCAGCGACCTGGCTAGCGAGTAAGTTTATATTTATCTCCAATTAATTTCAAACCTGTTATGATTTAAACTTCCTTACGAGATAGAAGCCGGAATAGGAAAATTACTAAATGAATAAATGTAACCGATAAATACGAAGATTTATAAACATACTTATATTTAAGAGTGACAAGTTATGATAGATTTATACCATAATATATGCTATATTACAGTATAAATTATACAAAAGTTATAAAGTGTGATCGCAATCCTGCGCTAAACAGTTTAGTGATATTAGTAGCAATAGTAACAAACACTGGCAACTGAATTATTAGCTATAGTTTGAGCCGGCAACATGGTTCTCAAATGTTTAATTTTTACATTAAAAAACTTATTTCAGATTTCTTATTTAAAAAAAAAACGTAAAAAATATTTTTACAGGCAGTTGGGTGGATTCTGATGTCATAAAATTTTCTTTTAATCCACTACCTGACTATTCATCAGCAAACCTATTAAAAAACAGAATGCCACAACATTAAATCCCATACAGTTTTACATTACGTCTCAAGATTCATATCCATGCATCGCGGCCGCGCGCGATCAATCGCTTGCAACTGTCGTGCGCCGATGCGATAATAGTCAAAGTATGAAAATGTATGGCGCCATTTCTGTCGTTGGCCGCGCGCGGCTGTCGCTTAGCTCGGGAGCAGCGCCATACATTTTCATTGTTTTGACTATTGTCGCATCGGCCGCGGATCTATCGCTTACGACTGTCGCGTCGGCCGCGATGCACTAAAATTAACCTTTAGTGCTAACCACAGATTTCCTCTAGTTGAGAGGAATTAGGCTTTTAGACCATTCTGGCGTTGGTACTGTTTGACATAAGCTTATTGGATTTCAGATACAATGCCTTAGTCCTTTGTATGGGTGCGACATGGCCTCGTGATTTACCCCTCAAGGGTCGTCAACTGAACGGAATTCACTTTGCAATGGAGTTCCTAGAGAATTGGCAGAAAAAGCAAATGGGCGCAACGCCGGGCCACCATCAGACTAAGGATAACCCTGAACTGAACGCTAAAGACAAAGATGTGCTTGTTATCGGCGGTGGAGATACTGGGTGAGTAAAACATGATTTAGATGTAGAAGATAAATTGTGCAAAAAAACTTTCGAAAGGAAAATTGCAAAAGGACTGCGAAGGGGCCTAGTAGTTAAGATACCGACCAACCAAAAAAGCGATCTACAAATTGTTGTTATGAGTCTGGGTATAATTTGTGTCCATAAAATTATGTATATTTGGTGCAATACAAGGAGAAATATCTTGAACAAAAAATATTTTGTTACATTTCCCCTTAACATTTGACCCGTTTGTTCCCAAGATTTGAAACTTCTTGAATCATTTGAAACCCTTGTTGCTCTTAGTGTAAGGGCATGGATAGTAAACAATGATAAAAGGCACCTGTCCTATTGGATTCTTTTGATTCTATACATGTTTTTTTTTTTTCACGCTGTGGAAATGCATTTACGCACTATCTCCCGCCGGTTACAGACAGGGGAGTGTGTGTGGGACTCGCCGGCCACAGAAGTGTCCGAAATACCCAGTAAAACCACAGCGGCCCCTTCCGCGATTATACGAGGTGCCGGAGAGGTCGTCTGACAACATTCTATCCCCGACACCCCAACGCTTGGCCGTCTGGCCACGTCCTGTCATCATTCAGAGCGGTGGGTGGAGGAGCGCATAGCGGCGTCTCCTCCTCCCTGGTCGTCGCCGGCGGAGCGAGTCAGCGGACGCAAGCGCCTCGCGTGCCCACTCCGCGGCCTCCTTCCTTGTCATGACAGCCTCACAGAAGGAGGCCATCGACGACCAACAGCTGTCGCTGCCGAGCATCTTGGAGATGATGGTCGGCAGCGACAGGTCTGTTATTCCCAGTTCCGTTGACAGGACGTGGCGCTGAGGCCCCCAGGCGGGGCATACTTCCAGTGTGGATACTATACATGTTTAGCATTACAGTTAAAAGTTTAAATTTCAAATATATTTGTGGAGCATGATTGGTGTTTAATTGTGTGAGAGAATTGAGAACAGAGTGATTAGGGAAAGTTGTAGTATGAAAGTAGATGTAGTGACAAGAATCGAAAAATGTATGTTAAATTGGTTTAGATGTGTAGAGAATGAATGAAAGGAGACTAACAAGCAGAATTTATAGAGCGAACGTGAATAGAATTGTTGGAAGGGGAAGACCTAGGCGGACGTTCCGCGTTCAAATCGAGGACATCCTTAATGAAAGCAAGGTTATAAGTACCCTTAGCCGAAGAAGATGCATTAGGAAATTAATGAATGTGGAGGAGGGGAAAGTGGTATTTTAAGATCGTAGCAAATGGAGGGAAGTGGTCTCTGCCTACCCCTAGGGAAAAGAGGCAATGTATGTATTTATTTCTGACACTGAGTTTCATTAGTTTTACCCTTGTTTACATAGGGCAACTCTTGGATAGACCACTATCAGACTAATGTAGTGTCAGACTCTTAAGTGTAAGCCACTGTGTGCCTGCCAAAACTTCGCGGTATTCCTTCTTTCTACCTTACACGGGGGCGAGAGCTCCCATTGATACCTCTACCACCCAACATGGAAAATGCTAATAAAGGCCAACTTGAATTACAGATGCGACTGTATTGCGACATCGTTACGCCAAGGAGCTAAGTCTATCACCACGTTCGAGATCTTACCTGAGCCCAAGAACAAGAGGGGACAGGACAACCCGTGGCCGCAGTGGCCGAGAGTTTTTAGGTAAGTTGTTATTTTCACAGAACAAATGTGTCAACCATACATATTTGTTTCGAATCTGAATATCTATCTACCTATCGATTAGATCCTGCTAATATCTGAAACTTGATCCAATTTTGAAGCGACTTTTATTCCTAAGTAGCAGATCTTTAGAATAGTATATAATAAATTTTATTTTAACAAAGAAATAGGGCTGCCTTTCCACAATGCAATATCATTAAAACAATAAATAAAAGTGAACTGTTGTGCGTGTTGTATTAATTTCTCTAACTTATTTTTCTCGTTATTACCCAGGGTTGACTATGGACATGAAGAAGTAAAAGTCAAATTTGGAAACGACCCAAGGAAATTCTCTACACTTACAAAAGAATTCCTGGATGACGGTAAGTAATATTTACATATATGCCACAATATACATACAAACAACAACCCAATGCCATTCTGGCCTGTGACACCTGCGTCCAACGATTTTGACCAAGTTGCCTATCTGGTGGGATTTTGTCCGATACGTCGTTCTTATTCGAGAACCTTTCCTCCATAAAGATTATCAAAGGTCTCATCATCTCGGCCCATGTACTCACTGCTAGGTTCGAGCTACCTCCACCTCTGCCTGAGAGGGCAAATGGTCTCCTGTTCCATGTTACTCGAACCTGTACTGATACTATTGTACCCCAGGGTATCATTTAGAGTTTCCTTCTCTGGTGGTATTTTATTCAAGGGTATTTACGACCACCGCAAGCAAACCTTGCAGCTGTTAGTCATCACAGGTAAAAGAAAGAATCGCTGATTATTCTGACTCCATTACAAAACGGAGAGACAGAAACCAGGAAACCAAATATAATATTTTCTCCTGTTCCCATTTAAACCATGTGTTGAACTTGAATTTAACAATAATTAATTTTAGCTTCATAACCTTATTTCTCATTAGGTGAAGGCAATGTAACTGGAGTTGCTGCAGTGGAAGTAGAATGGATCCGGGGTGCTGGTGGACGCTGGGAGATGAAAGAAATACCCGGCACTGATAAAATATACAAAGCGGACCTCGTACTGTTGGCAATGGGATTCCTTGGACCCGAACGATATGTCGCCAACCAACTAGGTACTTATTATTTCTGTTTAAAAATTTTCAATTAAAATTCCAAATAATTTATGTATAAACACTGCACTTAAATATCGCCAATGTTAAAATTTTATAAGGATTGATTTTAGTTTATATACGTCCCACTGTTTGAGCCTCCTCCACAGTAGGAAAGAAATTGACCTCCTATACCTACTACGCTGGTCAGGCGTGTTGGTAAAAGGTTTTATTTTAAATTTCGGTTTTGGTTTTATAAGATGCAATCTTCTCAGTGGCGATCGCGTTACGATCCGGTGTTAGTTTATTAGATTAAAAGGTAAAATGTTTCCTTGAGATGACAGAATAAAAATACAATTCCCATCTATCTTGAACGTTGGTGTCGTAAATGACGACTAAGGGATATAATATGCATATAGATATATATATATATATATATATATATTTAAGAAAGCCCCCACACTTAGGTTATAATCCTTCTATTGCGGGGACTTTATTCAATTATTTCAGCTTATATAAATCCCACTGCTGGGCTCGAGTTTACTCCACAATACTTTTTTTCTATTTTTTTTTTAATCATTTATTTCGCCACAATAATAATAGTAAGTTACAAAAATGTGTGTTGTACAATGACATAGTACTTATTGTGGAATACTGGTGTCCAAACTAGAAAAAACCTGTATTTCAGGACACCAGGCGCTTGCGTAGAAACACTGGGCCACTATTTAGTTCCGTATAAAATAATATGAGGGTAATTGACCTACTGTATACCACGCTGGTCAGAAGTGTTGGTATAGGGTTTTATTGCGAACTTTCCTTCTGTTGGCGGACTTTACAAACATATAATTAACAGACACAAAGTACATCCAGACTCAGAATAACAATTTGTGGTTTTCACAAAGTTTTGTTCTGCGTGGGATTCGAATCCGCAACACATATAAGGTCGGTATCTTAACTACTACGCGATTGCAAAGATGGCAGTCATATAGATTATTATTTAGATATAGTTTATTATTTCGTATGCAATTTATTACATTTCTTACGCCCTTGTGACAGACCTACCGCTAGACGCTCGAAGCAACGTTGAAACTGAAAAGTCAAACATTTACAAAACGCCTGTCAACAATGTGTTTGCGGCTGGAGGTAATATTGCAATATTTTATTTCTAAAACATTTTACTTCGGTTTGGACGTAATCGAAGTAAAACATCTTATGCACGACTTAGGAGTAACTCGGATCTTTTTTGGGACGAAAGTGACGTATTAATTCCCTTACTAGTTAATTAATAGTAGTTTAATACTTTGATATAATATTAAAAACTTTAACAACCGAATAATAAAAGTTAAAGAAGTTTTACTTCAACCGCTTCTGTGTATAGATTCCCAAAACCGAATGAATAATTAGCAATAGCTATAAGAAAAACATGAAGTATATCACATACAGAGTATGTGGTAAATAAAGTGTATTAACATTTCTTATAATTACCAGTTAGGTAATGTTCCGATTACGGCGAAAGAATACAAATAACCGCCCCCTCTCTCGTTCATGGGTGTCCTAAAAGACGACTAAGGGTACTACAGATAATGTCGATGCAAGAGAAGAAAAACTCCATATTAAATCCTATTTCAATAAAATTTCAATGCTTTTTTAACGGTCTTTGATAAATCTCTTGCGTGAATGATTTAATGAACGAATCACGAGGCTATTGTGTAGATATATGTTTTATGCTTACGAGATGAGTTAACCCATTCCGTTAATCACCAATGGTAAAAATAAAATGGTCAAACTATTTACACAAACTGTGGGCAGCGGCTGTGTTCTCAGTGTTATGTAACTCCATGAGCAACGGTTATTAGCTACCATCGGGTGTTCTGCTGTTTAGTGCCAAAACGCAATAAAAAAGGAAAAAAAAATACTTTCACTAATTATGAAAACATATTTTAAACAGATTGTCGCCGTGGCCAGTCGCTGGTGGTGTGGGCGATATCAGAGGGTCGCCAAGCCGCCAGAGCAGTCGACATTTATCTATCAGGCAAATCGGTCCTGCCCGGCCCGGGTGGGGTCATCTACGATCATTGAACGTCACAATCTGGATGTTATAGGTTATAACAAAGTTAGAAGTAGTCCAACATGCAATATTCGACAGGCTTCGTTAAATATTCAAAATATGATTAAGTGAAAATGTCGATGAGATTAATTTCGCGATGAGGGCTGCTATACAAAAGAGTCTATTATTTCTGTCAATGGCCACTATTATCATACTTTCAACCTTGTAATTCTATATCAACAAAACTTCAGCTATAAAATAGTTAAAACAGATTCAGAGAACCTGGACATAATTAAATGCCATGACTGCACAGATAGCGTAGTGGTAAATATACCGACCTACCGTGCCAGTGTCGCGAGTTTGAAACCAGCTCAGGACAAAATTTTGTGCTATATTAATTGTTGTTCTAAATTGTCACTGTCTAAATTGTTGTTCTAAATTGTCACTGTCTAAATTGTTGTTGTCTGGATGTAATTTGTGTTTGTTATTTATATGTTTGTAAAGACCCCCGCAATATAATAATTATTTACTTAGTCTTTAAGAACAAAAAAATGCCTCAAAATATCTACACTACCACAAAATTAATAGGCGAATTGAACAAGATCATAGCTAGAATAAAGACTTCAAAGTAAATTTATGAACATTTTGAAACCACTAACGTGTCAGAGTTAATTAAATATTTTTGTAGGCAAATGTCTGTTCAATCTGCACTTAAATTCAAAATTAATACAATAAAATTTATAATTAAATACAATCAAATCAAACAGCATTAATTTTGTAAATTATGAGATGAAATCATAGACAAACGAACGTATAATTCGAAAGCGATGGCATAGTGGTCTAAATAGCGATCTCATATCGATTATCAGGGGTTAAATTCCCATATGGCAAAATCTACATATAATTGTTCCAAGTAATTGTATCTAAAGATTATAAATAGTGCCCACGCAAATATTTATTCCTTATTGCGGGGTTGGACTTAAAAAAATCGATTATCATCAATATTCGAATATTTTTATCTAATTTTCGAGTCGTATAAAAGCAAAGACAACAATGTCCATATCCGGTATGCTGTAGTCAACTTTTTATATTTCATCACATAGTTACTTCATCAAGCAATAATTTATAGACATTGAAATAGTATTAATATATTATAAAAAGAAATATCGAAATAAATTAATACTTTGCCAAAAATATCTGATTATATATCGATAATGCTATTTTTATCGAAAGAGCAGGTTCTCAATTTGACTGGGTTTTTTTTTTATGTTTGTTACCTCAGAACTTTCGACTGTATGAACCCGATTTTGGATATTTTTTTTTATTTAAAAGCTGTTGCTTCCCGTGTGGTCCCATTTCAGTTCAATCCAGTTCTAACAATGACATCTGTGAGAAAACAGTTGAAATAGTTTTTTTTGTTCAGAATTATTTTAGAATTATAGTTTTTTTGTGTATCTTACAACTGTTAGCCACAGATGTTTTTAACAGTTTCACCCGGACTATGGATGAAGACTTGAGGGCTTCCAACCCGTATTATAGAATACGCTCTTGCTTTTGTGCGAGTTATTTGCAAGTGTACGGCTATTAGTGACGTACATATTCGCGTCCGTTCGCTCGGCGGCTGCGACTTAGAACATGTAGTTGAATAAATGTAATTATATCGTATGGCTCTATGGTAAAGTGCCAATGTATACGTAGAAATTGATACTCGAATTACAACTATAACTTTTCTTTAATTTATTTTATTTATTTTTAAAAGATAATTTCTATAGTCACAGTAAGCCTACATCGGAACGTGTTAACGCTAACCCTAGATCTATAGCTATATCAACGTGTCACTATCTCTGTGCCGATAGGCGTCAGAACTAGATAAAAGGTAATAATTTACAAATGTTGATTATATATCAAACTATTAATTTGAATATTCAAAACTAACAGCTGTTTGTTGTTAAGTTAGTATAATTTTAAGTTTTCACTTCTGTCGGCAGTCCTTATGGCTACTTTGTGTTCTTTGTTCAACTATAACAAAGCGAGCATTTAAATTTATTAGCTTTGTATTTGTTTGGGATATTAAAAAGTGAATTACTACTATAGTATGTATTTGTCGGTACTAGTTTCATTTTATATACGTAATTAATAATTATTGTATTCAAATAGTTCCTATTATTTCATAAAAAATTGCTAAGAATTTTCTGAAATTATTTTCTTCACCATATAAATCTGTCAAAATGTAACGTTGAGTTTTTCAAATTGTAATGTTATACAAATAACAATACATAATTCAAAATGTATTCATTTCTATTATATTTAAATAATATCTTAATTTAACAAATAAGTAGTTTATAGCAGAAATGTATATAATAAATTTAAAATTATGAAAAATAATTAACCGGATTGAGACAATAATGTATGGATCTGAGAAGGTGCTTGCTTTGACTACGCAGTCGCCGAGTAAAATAGGAAATTGCTTAGAACGTAGTACTACGTAGTCACCGTTGTATAGAACGCTTTAATAGGCCCAATTACTTTTAACAGCCATTGATCATTAATAGAAGTCCGTTTTAACCAAATTTTAATATTACATTCAGTAATAAACCAAAAAAGTAGGACTAATTTTTGTTCTTCTGAATTCATTTCACGTGCGGTTCGTACGTATCTGCAATAGCAATAGATTGTTTTCAAAATAATAGATACCTAACCAAAAATTTACTAATTGTATTTATGGATAAATATTTAGTAAATTTAAAATTATTATCCGTAATCTTTTAGAATTATCTCTCGCCGTTTATCATCAGATGGGAAGCTATTAGCAGCGTTTTATTAAAAAAGATTTTTGCTTTCGATTTGATTATTTGCCAAAAAAAGAAAAACAATGTAATTTCTCACTGAACGAAACAATTGTTTAGAAATATATCTTCGTAAATACTTTATACGTTTTTAGTAGATTTTTATTTTAAGACTTATTATACCTATATTTGATATAATTGTTTTTTTCTTTGTAATCACATTCCGTTTTCTAGACCTTTTGGTCGTTATTTTAAAAGTTTTGTCAGAAATTTATGTAGATACATCAAATTGTCAGTTCTATGTAGAAGTATTTATATTTAGAATGTAGTGTTGCCATCAATTTCGCTTATATGTTGCTAGTCTCAAACCTATTAAATTAAAACGTGTGACATAAAATGCGGATTGTTATTTTGACATTTATTTTTTAATTTCATAGTAGAAGTGTTTGTTTAGTGACCGTTTTTACCCACCGCCTTTAAATTTTAGGTAGCACCTAAGGCAATATAAATGAAACATAACATTTTAAATTCATTTATACTGTCTTAGATGTTGATTGAAATTATTGTGTCTTTGGTGAAAATGGACACAAAACAAAAAAAATAATTCTTTGGAAAATGTTAAGAAAAACGAGCATATTTTATGTGAAAAAAAAAAACAAATTTCTATAGTCTGGAACTGGCAACCTTAAATTTTATTACAAATATATTACTCTCGCATAGTTTAAAGACGTCAATTTTTGCTGTGTTTTTACGTCATAATGACGATAAACTTTGTTAATTCTCACTGAAATCACTACCGAAACGATATCGGTGGTCAGAATTTGGATAAACAAACATTATTAACACGGTGAATGCCATGGGGGTCACCATGTTTTCACTTATCTGGTATATGAAGGCAGCATAAAATCACTTGTTTCTAAAATTTGATTGATATTTTTTTATTGTTAAGGCTTTAAAATGTCGTGAATCACGTAGTAATCACCGGAGAAGAGTACTTTGTGACCTCATTTTGCTTAAAATCGTCCCTCACGGCTCCAACGGAACAACTGCATGTCGGCTTCATGGTGTCCCCCATAGCCCAAATGGAAAATTGATAATTAGGCCGGCGTTTAACGTGTTAAAAATACTTGTTGATTATATGTTTTTAATGTTATTATTTTAGATATTGATTAGACAGTATTCTATACGATTATTACTGTTAAAGACACAAATTAGTGTTATATAAATTTAAGTATTTACAGGTGTTTCACAAAAAAAGCTTTGTTTTGTAATGTGATTCTTTGTAATATAATACAAAAAAAAACGTTATTTAGCAATAAGGATATAGAACGTGATGTTATTGCCATTAACCAATGTAATATACGTTACATATGTAATTCTCATAAACACATTATAATAAGTTTAAATTATTTATTTTATTTGATGTTCCTTTTCATTTGTTAATTTAATTTTATTTTGAAATAAATATTTTATTTATGATTTTTTTGTTTTTATACATCAATTTTAGTGGCGAATTCCTTTTCATTTGTTAATTTAATTTTATTTTGAAATAAATATTTTATTTATGATTTTTTTGTTTTTATACATCAATTTTAGTGGCGAATACTTGTGCATGTTTTAAACTAGACCTTGCCCCCGAGTAGCGTCCCTTCATGACGTAGTTTGCCTAGAGATAATCGAGAGTTAACTTAGGATTAATTTATATTGCCACGGAACGGAATTAAATTGGAGCGTCAATTTCGTCTCGTTGCTTGAAATAGCTCGGGAATTTTAATGGTCACCTGGAGTCTAGAGGGACACAAGAATCGGGTATTCTCGAGAATTGAAAGGATTCCCCTGCAGCCGCGCGACGTATTTTTTGACTCGTATTTCATTTGTACGTTTACACAATTGACAATTACTAGTTGTTTATATAATTCATTAAGTTTCGTTTCAAAAATTCCATTCCGCTGCATTTAAATTGAACCGTAGACTAATATCAGGGACAATAAACCTAAATAGTTAAAATGTTATTAAATTTCGATCAGTATTATCGCCTACAATCAAATTTACAATTTTTAGTTTATAGATTTCCACTATTATCCATAGGCGTCTTCATAGTATTAATGTTATGTCGCCACGTTCTACAGATGACTTGGCGGTCACATTTGAAGTTATAAATTTTCTAACGGTTTTTTTTATGAACCTCATAGCAAAAAGTGGTACACATAAATTCTTAAATATTATCTCAGTTGAATCAATCAAATCATCAACCACTGCTGGGCTCGAGCCTCCTCTACGATAAGTTAGAAGTTGACCTACTATAACTGGTCAGATTTTTTTGGTAATTTCAAGTTGCCCTTCTTTTGCGTTGATGTTATATCCCTTGGTCGTCTTTCACGACACAAACCGACACGATAGAGGACGGTTTGTATTCTTACTCCATCACCACTCAGCAAATTCTTGATATATTAAAGAACATATATGTGCTCCGTGTAGTGACGGGTTAAAATACAATGTGTCATCACCCCTTTTATGTGGAAGTCGTATGAAACGGCTGAGGCATCACCAGTGGAAAGGGTAACAGTCCTCACCTTGGAAACGTTGAGTTTTCTAGTGCGACGACAAACCTGTCTGCTAATCGTCCTGTCATAGTGGACGTTGATAGGCCGATGAAGAAGATATGAAATCATTCTTTTTGGTATTTTAATTTAGTTTTCTACTATTGAGATGTTTCCAATATTCGACATTCATTGTCCAATGAGAACTAAGAGCAAAAGAAAATAACTACGGCCTCTATTGATAATAATAACATCCAAGTTACAAATAGATTTTTTTAAACGTTGCATTTCGTAGCCAAGTGAAGATCCAAAATGGTAGTTCATGACAACCACTTTTTGGCCGATTTTCCAATTATAACCCACTAAATAATCCAGAATGACGCGCGATGTAGTCACTTTATTATTTTAATCTTCCACCAATTTAAAGCTTGTGTACTTAAATATGCGCATTTAATTAGGATTAAGTTATGGTTCAAGTTTGCCTAGATAAGTGACGACCAATGCAAGGAAACTTAATCCTTGCATTGGCCGGCCATTGATGAAAATTTTGATAAAGATGGACTCTAGCAGACCACAGAAAAATTAATAAGAATAAGTATTAATATTTCTGTGTAGCAGACTAATTTCTGTACCTACTGAATAAGATCGAGACGAAGCCATTGAATCAGCCGAGAATATCTATTTGCCAAAATGTAGATACAGTTTTTATGACGCTTATCAAATTTGCTTTGTTTTAAACTTTATGCTCTCCTTTTGCAAATGTCCTTAACAATGTCTACATGTTGTTAGCATAACTTTTGACGTCTCCATTTTAGAATACATAATTATGCTTCAATTGACGTCATTCCCACAGCTTAATGTAATAAATCATATCAAAGTTATAGGTACGCTTAATGCAAATTACATTAGTAAATTCTCACCTGATTGCGTCAATAAACTTGTTACCATCAAAATGAATCATTCATTCAAATGTTTACAATTTTGAATATAAATAATTAAATGAATATTAGAATTAGTTGAAAATACATAGTCGATGTTATTTCGTTGAAATGAATATACTTAGATAATTAAATAATATGAATATGGTTGACAATAATGTCTGTTAATGGAATGATGAAATAAATAGTAAATATATCATCAATTTATCTGAAGTTTAACTTTTAATAATATGGATTTTTTTTATTGCATACTGTGGCAGACGAACAAACAGTTCACCTGATAAATGTTGCTGCCGCTTATGGACCTTTGTAATACCAAGGGCCCAGCTAGGCCGCTGCCTACCGCGAAGAAATTGAAGGGAACGTGAATGCGAGCATTGAGGTTCGGTGATACGAAAGGCATCACTAAAACCCACTACACGCAAACACTCTCAGAAAGTTGGGCTACCGACACTCGCTCACTGAACGAAGCGCAGTAACAAATTGCTACTACTCAGACGTCGATATTCTGCGAGAGTGTGGTACTACCCCGGACGGACCGGCCCGCGGCTGTAGACAACTGTCAACAGTGTGGTCCTACCACTATTATTTATTTATTTACTAGCAACCCGCCCTCGCTTCGCTTCGGTTTCAGTCGTCTTTCCTGCGTACTTCCCTTTCCCGTGGGAATACCGGGATAAAATATAGCCTAGTTTACGCCCTGATATTATAGCTTTCCATTGGTGAAAGGATTTTTGAAATCGGTCCAGCCGTTTTGGAGATTACCTGGAACAGTAGGCTAGTATAGATATATATAAGTAATAAAATATTAATTATTTATAATTAATTAATATTTTATTGCTTTAATAATATTAATTAACTAGCAACCCGCCCTCGCTTCGCTTCGGGTTCAATCACCTTACCCGCCTAGTTCCCTTAGAAGGTAAAAATTGACAAATGCTCTTTATTAATTTTTACTGAAGAGTATTTTCCGTGTGATGACGTATAAGATTACAATTCACCACCCCTTTCTCCTACCCGTGGCTGTCGTAGGAGACGACAAAGGGATTATAATATGCATAATACATCTATGCAAGAGAAGAAAAGTTCGAAACTAAAACCTATGGCAACACGTCTGACCAGCGTGGTATAGTAGGTCATTTTCGCTCTCATAATGGAGGAGGCTCGAGCCGAACAGTGGGATGTATAAAGGTTGAAATGATGAAACAAATGATGAACGAAGAGTATTTAAGCAAAAAGTAAAGAAAATCGATGACGAATTTTGTCTCCTCATACAAACTTTGTTACTGCGGTTCACCTCTTAGGGGTTGAATTCCAAAATATCCTTTCTTAATGGGTCCCTACGTCACAAAATAAAATTACAGTCAAAATTGCATGTTTCTAGCTTTAGTAGTTTCAGCTCGGCGTTAATGAGTTAGTCGACCAACTTTTTCATCCCTGAGAGGGTGAAAATTAAGAAATGCTGAAACTCGTGTTCATTTATTTTTATTAAATAGTATTTGTGGAGAATTTGAAGAAAATCTATGTAGATTTTTTTCTCCTTATACAAACTTTGTTACTGCGGTTTACCCCCTAGGGGTTGAATTTCAAAAAATCCTTTCTTAATAGGTTTCTACGTCACGCAAAGAAACTAATGTCAAAAGTTCATGTTTCTGGTTTCAGTAGTTTCGGCTCTGTGATAAGTCAGTAAACTGACACCTTTCTACCTATTTTACACCCTTCGAGGATGAAAATGGACAAACACTGAAACACGTGTTTATTTATTTTTATTAAAGAGTATTTGTGCTTAATTTGAAAATAGTAGCTACAGATTTTTTTTCTTTCCATACAGACTTTACCGTTGCGTTTCATCCCCTTAGGGGTGGAATTTTATAAAATCTTTTCTTAGTGGATGCCTACGTCATTAAATAAAACTACGGTCCAAATTTCATTTTTCTAGCTTCAGTAGCTTCGGCTCACCCTGTTCCTTTATATGTATTATTGTTAAAGCCCCGGCAACACCCCTTGCAGGTGGAATTTCGTAAAATCCGTTCTTAGCTGACCACTACTCGACGAAAGGAATATTTCTGCCAAATTTCAAGTCTGTACGCCTTATGGTTCTAGAGATATGGTGACGAGTCAATATATCGCCCGCAAAACCCGCCTCTCCTATATATACACTGTCTGTTCAAAAAATAAGGTGAATTTTCATTTTTCTCAAAAAATATTTATTCATCAATTCCTATTTTGTCCCCTTCAAAGTAGTCCCCCTCAGATATAATACACATGTGCCAGCGTTTTTTCCAGTCCTCGAAACAGTGTATGCTAACAGTGATATGCACTTTTTGGTATGCCCTTGAACTCTCTCAGCGATTCAGTTTGGATCTCCTCAATCGTCGCAAACTACCGTCCTTTCATGGGTCTCTACAATCTTGGGAATAGGAAAAAGTCGCAGGGTGCTAAATCTGGTGAATACAGTGGCTGAGGCATGATTACGGTGTTGTTATTGGCAAAAAAGTTACGAACAAGCAATAACGAGTGAGCAGGTGCATTATTGTGATGCAAAAGCCATGAATTGTTTTTTCACAATTCCGAAAGTTTTCTTCGTATTGCTTCTCACAAGTGACGCATAACGTCAAGATAATACTCCTTATTGACCGTACGACCATGTGACAAGAACTCCTGATGCACTACGCCACGGTAATCGAAAAAAAACAGTTAGCAAAACCTTCACATTTGATCGAACTTGGCGTGCTTTTTTGGCCTTTGCTCTCTTGGGCTCTTCCATTGGAACGATTGGACTATGGTTTCGATGTCATAACCATATACCCACGATTCGTCATCAGTTATGACCCTTTTAAGCAAATCTGGATCACCGTTGACGTCGTTCAACAATTCCTGAGCGATACACATGCGACGGTTTTTTTGGTCAAAATTCAGCAATTTTGGAACGAACTTCGCTGCCATATGTTTCATGCCCAAAATTTCCGAAAAAATTGTATGGCATGAGCCAACCGATATGCCGATATCCTTAGCAACTTCTCTAATAGTGATTCGACGATTCTCCATAGCAATTTTCTTCACTTTCTCCACATTTTCATCGCTTGTTGATGTGCTGGGGCGTCCAGGGCGGGCGTCGTCAATCACATCTTCTTGACCTTCTGTGAAAAGCTTGTACCACTTATAAACATTTTTTTGACTCAGAATACACTCGTCGTATGCCACTGTCAACATTTCAAGTGTTTTTGAGCACTTAATTCCATTTTTCACACAAAATTGAATACAAATTCTTTGTTCTATTTTTTTCCACAGCACGAAATCGCCGAACACGCAAAACACGTATAACTTTTATGCCTCTCACAAACAAACTAAATCTATACCAATAAATAAAATTGGAGTGTCTGTTTGTAATGTCAAAATAATAGGCTTTTTTCATGCTCACACGGTTATTTGCACGACACCTATGCCTAAAATAGCAATTAAAAAATTTTTGTCTGTCTGTCTGTTTGTTCCGGGTAATCTTCAAAACGGCTGGACCGATTTCAAAAATTCTTTCACCAATGGAAAGCTATAATATCAGGGCGTAAACTAGGCTATATTTTATCCCGGTGTTCCTACGGGAAAGGGAAGTACGCAGGAAAGACGACTGAAACCGAAGCGAAGATATAGCTGAAACTGTGAACATATATTCGAGACAAGTGTACCAACATAACAAAATAAAAAATTTAATAATCGAATATTCGTAGCCCGCCAAATTTGAAAATTCACCTTATTTTTGAACAGACCTCGTATATAGATTATACTAGCAACCCGCCCTCGCTTCACTTCGGTTATAGGTTATAGTCGTTTTACCCGCGTAGTTCCCGTTCCCGTGGGAATACAGGGATAAAATATAGCCTAGTTTACGCCCTGATATTATAGCTTTCCATTGGTGAAAGAATTTTTGAAATCGGTCCAGCCGTTTTGAAGATTACCCGGAACAAACAGACAGACAGACAGATAGACAAAAATTTTTTAATTGCTATTTTAGGCATAGGTGTCGTGCAAATAACCGTGTGAGCATGAAAAAAGCCTATTATTTTAACATTACAAACAGACACTCCAATTTTATTTATTGGTATAGATTATTGTTTCTTAAAAATATCCTGTATTTGCAATCAACGATAAAATACCTACTGATGATGATGACTAAAGGATAGGACATGCAGATAATATCGAAGCAAGGCAAGAAAATCTTGATATAACTAAGCCAATAGAACTGACCAGCCTGGTTTAGTAATTAATTTCCCTTACACAGGGGTGGAAATCCGAATCTTATAATAGGACGTATCCGTATTAGCTGATATGATGAGGAGCGCAAGGTTGTTAATGTAGTAAGACATGAATAGCCCCGTCGCACCAGTTTTGGCCCCTGGGAGTGCTGGAAAACCTTTGGCATCAGACTTACCCACCGAGCTGCGCCTTCTTAAGGAAGAACTGTGTGCCGAGTTTCGCTTAATGCGTCACGAAGTTCAAAAGTTGCGAGCTGAGATGACAGAGTTAAAAGAGTCTCTCAAGGTATGTAATGACCACATGAGCAACCTTGACACGAGAGTAGAGGCCCTTGAACTTAGGCTTGACCAAAATTCATCCAAAGAAACCTCTGTCGATAATGTCATAGCGGAACTAAGGCTGCAACTCAACGAACGAGAACAGGAGGTTTTGCTCAACGATGTTGAGGTGAACGAAATACCAGAGGCGAAAGTGAGAGCGCTATTCACCTCATAACAGTCTTAGCTTGTAAATTGGGCGTCACTATTGATGAGCGTGAGATCGTGCATGTAGAACGAATTGGACCTTCGCGTCGAAATCTGGTGGAACCTCCTGGAGTTCCTGTAGGTAATGAGGTCCGACGACCGCGGGGATTGGCTGTTCGATTTGCACGTCGCGTGAACCGAGATGCGCTGCTTGCCGCGGCAAGAGTGCGCCGGGGTCTCACTACGAAGGCGTTAGGGCTTGGTGAACCATCTGGACCGACTCACCGTATGTATATAAATGAACGCCTTACTCGTACAAATCGTCATATTTTTTATAAAACCCGTCAAGCTGCAAGCCTTCATAACTGGAGATATGTTTGGACCAGAGATGGTAAAGTGCTCGCACGCAGACAGGACGGTCAGAGTGCACAGCGAATTAGGTGTGAAGCTGATATAAATAGAATTTTTGGATAGTGTTTCGTTGGGCTTTTAACACTGTCTGGCTATTGGTTTCAATGCTATGTTTCGTCTGCTTGTACTACATTTGTATACTTTGTTATATATTACACTGCTTACTAATTTTTTTACTCAAAACCCAATCTTATAATTATAACCTAATATGCAGTAATATCACATTAAATCTACCTATTTTGTTATTATATCGTGATATTCATTTTATGTATCGTTTTTTTGAAATGTATATTGTATATGCGTGTATGAGCATGAATGTGTTGTATAATGTACAAGTTGTTGTGCTTTGTGGGTGTCTAGAACACTTTACTCATATAGCTTACTCTCTAATTCTATCCATCGCTATACATACTGGCATAATTATTTTATACAAACATATTTGGTTTTTATTTATTATTTTAATATATACATATTACGTTTGGAACTACTTAGAGATTACAATTATACATATTGATGCAATTATAATATATAATACATACAAACATTTTTACTGTTGTTTAAAATTTTTATATATACATATTACTTTTCAAATTATTTACAGTCTACTTTCATATATATACACATTGACATAATTATTACATACATTATAAACAAACAATATTTACCTTGGTTTATAATTTCTAAACATAGTTATCACTTAATGAATTATTTTACAGCTACAATTAAAATACTTAAAACTTCCCGTGAACAAAATTGCACATTTTTGTTGAAATCGATGAGTGCAATAATTTCGATTATTTACTATTTTTTTTGTAATCAATTAAAATCTTTATTATCTGGTTGTTTTTTCAGTTTCAATGGTTAACAAACAGTTAAAAGTTGGTTTGTTTAATGCGGGTTCTCTTGGGACTGGTCATGACAATTTTATAGATGCCATAACAAGAAATGACATAGATATACTTGCAGTTAATGAGACTTGGCTTAAACCCGGGGAAGAGGGCCGTGCCCCTACCCTTACAGGATACCGTCTCCGTCATATTCCAAGACCGCTTACTGTCCGCTCGCGGGGGGGAGGTGTCGGATTTTACATAAAACGAAGCATAAATATACGTATCCTGCCACACCCAGTAGATCCACTGCACATCTCTGTTGAGCAGATGTGGCTTGCTGTGGTTCTTAACGGCAGAAAAATAGTAATTGGCACGGCATATCGCCCCCCTGGATGAACGTTGACATATTTCTAGATGCCATATCTGATTCCATTAGTTCATTCTCAAGTTATGACAATTTAATTTTAATGGGAGACTTTAATATTAACTTGTTTCAAATAAATGACATGAAAACTCTGAAATTAATGACATTTTTGTCTTGCCTAGGGCTTTCCCAGCTTATTACGGAGCCAACTCATCATACTGAAACTAGTCAATCGCTTATTGATATAGTCTGTTCAAACTTAAGCACAAAGAACACCTTAGTGCAACAGGTAGGTAATGTTATCGGTCATTGCCTTGTGATTTGTGAATTTCATATTAAGCGGGAAAAACCCGTGCCACGCACAATCTCATATAGGCCCTTAAAAAATATAAATATGGATGCGTTTAATGCAGACCTACAATTAGTTAGATGGGATTTAATGTCTACACTTGATAATGTTAATGAAATTGTTCACGCTTTCAACTGCGGCATTGTTTATTTATTTGACTATCACGCACCTTTAAAAACCGTCACAATCAGAGATCATTCTTATCCGTGGATTACAGATACAATTAAAATAATGATGCGGTTGCGTGACGAGGCTTCTGCAGATTATAATAAATGCAAAAGTAACTCTAAAAAGGAATATTATAAAAGTTTAAAATCTCTTGTTAACAAGGCACTTTTTCAAGAAAAAGCTGCTTATTACAAGCATAATATAAACAATCAGATAAAAAATCCTCGATCATTATGGAAAAATCTGAAATCTACCTTATTACCGAGGAATGATTTAGAGTTGCCGCTTTCCTTTACTGATCCCAATGAAATAAATAAGCATTTTTTAAACATACCTGGTGCCTTGAATGTCAGTATCTCACAGCTTACATATTTCGAACACCATCGCTTTGGTAACGCCACCTTCCATTTGGAGGAGGTTAGCCTTGATAGTATCATAAAAATAATAAATAAATTAAAATCGAATGCTGAAGGTTGTGATTACATAAGTCTGAAAATGCTCATTATGACTTTTCCTAACACAACTGATGTTATTAAAGACTTGATAAATATGTCCATAAATTCATCTGTGTTTCCTGACGTATGGAAGACTGCCATTGTTCGTCCTCTGCCTAAAGTTTCACACCCGGCAGAAATGTAAGACTTGAGGCCTATTAGTAATTTACCATGTTTGTAAAAGATCATGGAAAAGGTAGTTTGCGGACAATTGGTAGAATACTTAGAGAGCAACAATATTTTACCTGAAACACAGTCTGGCTTTAGGAAGGGGCGTGGCACGGTAACCGCTATGCTAGATGTTACTGATAATATCTTGTGTGCTCAGGATGAGGGTCTTTGCACAATACTAGTACTACTAGATTTTTCTAGGGCGTTCGACTCAATAAACTTAAATTTACTATTATCTAAATTGTCCTATTATGGCTTTGATGTCAAAGCTTTAAAATGGTTTCATAGTTATTTGAGTGAACGTTATCAATATGTAGAGCTCAATCGTCCGGACGGATCATCAATAATTTCTGAAAGGATTGCTGTGACCACAGGAGTTCCCCAAGGCTCAATATTGGGCCCAATCCTCTTTATTTTGTACACAGCTGACATAGGGCAACATATTCATCACTGTAAATTTCACATTTACGCTGATGACATCCAACTGTATATTTCGTTTAAGCCTTCCGAAATTGATAATGCAATAAGTATTTTAAATGAGGATCTTTTAAGTATTGCTACATGGTCTACCAGTAATTGCTTACTACTTAACCCTGAAAAGACGAAATATTTATTGTTTGGTAGTAGCCACCGTCTTGCTACACTGTGTCCGTCAATAAATGTCATGTTGCAGGGACAAGCAATTGCGCGCGTTATGGAATCAAGAAATTTGGGTCTACACATGGATGCTGGTTTACGGTTTGAAAAGCATGTAATACAGTCGGTGAAGACCTGTTTTTATAAACTTAAAGTTTTATATAAGGCGAGGCCTTTTCTGCAGGAATCTTTGCGCATGCAGTTGGTTGAATCCTTAATATTGTCCAAATTAAATTACATGGATACAGTTTTTGGACCACTTCTCTTAGCTAGAACACAGAAGCTTATTCAGCGAGTTCAAAACGCCTGTGCCCGTTTTTGTTTCAGCATTCCTTTTAGAGCCCATGTCACTCCATATTTGAATGAGCACACAATTCTGAAGATGAGACATAGACGTAAACTGCACCTAGCTTGTCTCCTTTTTGGTGTGCTAAAGTTTAAAGCACCGAGCTACCTATATAATAAGCTGTCATGGCTATCGAAAAGCAGGCCTCATGGTTCTCGACGGTGTGCAGATCAGCTTGCCACGAAAAGTCATAGATCGGCGACTTTTAGAGGTAGTTTCCGGTATGCAGCAACAAAGTGCTGGAACAACATCCCACCGCCTATAAGAAATATACAAAATGCGCAATGTTTTAAAATTAACTTGAAAAAATTTATTTTCAAACATCAAAAATGGGAAGAACTTTTAACGCATGATACTAGTGCTATTTAAGAACACCATTAGTATTATTTTATTATTATTATTACTTTTTTTATTATTATTTTATTCATTACATTTTAATTCTATATCTACATAATTATTTTAATTTTTAAAGTCGCTTATTGCCTGAATATATTATACCTTTCATATACCACAACAATCCTTTGATGTAGTTAATAACTTTAACCGGGTGATCTGGACACTTGTATCGCATAGATATGTACACGCACTCATGTTCCTACTTAAAATGCCTAATATATGTGCCTAATACAGTTTTACTTAAATACCTCATAGACAACTAATTTATAGCCTTCTTTTTTTATCTTTTATTCATGTGTTTTTACTTATTTTGTTAAAATATATTCTTGATGCTGACTCGTGTATCTGAAATCCGTGACGTCATTAAAGCGCCTCCACGGAAGATCAGTGCAGGTTTCTTTTAACCTGCATTATGCTGAGTTGGGGACGCTTTGGGACGGACAATAAGCTCCATTTGTAAATATTTTTTTTTGTACCTTTCAATTATTTGTCTTGTTCGTCACAATAAACAGATTTCTTTCTTTCTTTCTTTCTTTCTTAGTCATAGAAATCCTGAGGATGAAAATTGGTGAAATCTATTAAGACGATTTTCAAAAACCTAGCAGAATTTTCCCGTGGAATATATTGCCTATGGAAATATAAGAAATGGGAAAGGGAATAGATGACGCCGGAAAGGGAATAGATGACTGTAGCGGCAAGATCAGGTTAGTGAAGTGGAAAACGAAGAGTTTCCATCCAAATTCCTATATTTTTTCTACCAAGATGAGTCCATGTAATGGCGGCCCACCGTTACTCGACTTTTGCTGAATATTTTTAGATGTGAAATAACACTATAATCACCACGCTTGGTAGACGAGTTGGACATCGTAGTAGGTATTAAAAGTTTTCCAGGAAATAGCTGCTGGCCACTCTCCTGGAGAGATCCTTAATCAATTTTTACGGTTCCCTCCAGTAAATAAGAGATGACAACAATTGTATTTTTATTTCATTGTCACACGGGGAATTCAATTAATGTTTTATTGCAATTAAAAATGAGTAAACACGTGTATTAGACATAGACATCATCATACTTTAATACTCTTAATACAATCCGCTTTAAGCGTATAAAATAGGGAGTATAATTTGCTTTGGTATTTTCACCCTATAATACAAGTAAATAAGGCTCGACCGAGATCTCAGTCTCGGTCTCGGTCTCGGCATTCTCGGCCACAAATCCAACCGAGAAATTTGTCTCGGTTAATTATAGCCGAGATTCTCGGTCGTGACCGAGATTGTAACTTTGTTCGGATCGGCATTCAAATTTTACTGCGCGTGGCCATGCGTCGCAGCGCGAAGTCGATTGGTGTAAGTGCGTGAGAGAGCTGAATTGTGAATCAGATTCTCATGAGACCACATGGGCATCATCAACTAACTCGTCAAACATGGCTACAACAAATTAATTCAACTTATGGGCAGCTCATGATTCGATAGAGTTGGAAGAAGAGCCAATGACCAATGACGAATACAGTTCAAGCTCTGTGATCGAAATAGCGCTAGAAAGCTTCCTTAGAGAGCCAAGACTGCAAAGAAATGCTTATAATTTTGAGTATTGGTTTTCGTCACCTTATAAGGTGCGTAAGCCTGCAGCAAATAAGTTTTTATCTGCGCCGCTACTAGCGTAGCAAGTGAACAACTGTTTAGCGAAGCTGAACAATCGTATGACGAGAGGCGACACTCTTTGAAGGGCGAAAATGAAGAAAAATTGCTTTTTTTAATGTTATAAAATGATGTTATTTAGCTTTGATTATTAAAACAGTTAATTTTGTTAAACAATTAGTAGTGCATTAAAAAGTTAACAGTTTTAAAATTTTTTTTCACGCTTTGACTATTCTCGGTCTCGGCTCTTGGTCTCGGCCGAGATATTATTTTATTCTCGGTCTCGGTCTTGGCCGAGAACGAAAAACCCATCTCGGTCGAGCCTTACAAGTAATGTATCACATTTCACATACGTTATACGTTAGGTACACATAATGGAAGAGTCATCCAGGTGGTGGGAGTCGCGAGCAAAAGCTAGTATTATCACATTTCTAGTTTAACCAAGATTATTATTATCGAATATGCATGTATGATGGTCATGTGACGGTGTGGACGATATTTTGCTGTCTACAGTTTAAAATAAGATTTTTTTCACGACAAATGCCTCCAATGGAATAAGAACACTCCATACCGTGTATCGAACTTGTGACCTTATTATCAGCATTCATACATATGTAACAGATACGCATTATACTTACATCCTTCCATACATCCATCCATCCATCCATCCATTAGCCCGTAAACGTCCACTGTTGGACATAGGCCTCCCCACGAGAATGCAATTCGGAACATCCCTGTGCCACTTGCATCCAACGGTTGCCTGCGAACAAGATGTTGTCAGTCCACCTGGTAGGAGGTCGTCCCACTTTGCGTCATCCGATTCGTAATCGCCATTGGAGAACCACATCATCATCATAATTTCAGTCCATCGCCGTCTACTGCTGAACGTAAGCCTCCCATGTTACGCCACAGAGTGCGGTCTTATGCCGCCTGCATCCAACGACGTCCAGCAACTTTCACAAGGTTCGTCGAGCGATGTGGCCTGCCCATTGCTACTTCAGCATGCTAATTCTTTGGCCTATGTCGGTTACACCCATTCTTCTACGGCTTTTCGTACCTATTCCAGATTTTATCACGTATACTTAAATACCTACAAGTATTATGGTTTTGCAATAAAAATAAAGCAAACATATGAAAAGGGATAATCACAGCTAATTTACATTTACTTTTTCTTGTCAACTATTTTTACTAACAATAAGAGTTATCCCTTCTCTTGGCCGAAACTCGCCCGTGGACCTGGAGGCGGAGATGCTCGCCGAGTTTTATCGGCGGGTGTCGGAGACGCGAGCTGGAGGCGGCATAATTTCCATCAAGGAGATTGTCGCCTGGCGGGTCGACGCCCGCCGAGACGTCATTGCCCGTTGGGCAATCCGGCTAGAGAGGCCTCAGTACAGTGTCAGAACCGTGGAGGCCTTCCGGCCGGTGCTGGTGGAATGGTTGGGGCGCGCAGGGTGCTTCCCTTTCGACTGGTGCAGGTATTGAGGAGGAACGGTAGCTTCGCCAAGTACCTACACCTGCTCAGGGTCGTTAGGAGGGAGAGCACACCGTCCTGCCACCACTGCGATTGCGAGGAAGGCACGGCGCAGCACACGCTCGAGGTGTATGCCGCGTGGGCAGAGTAGCGCCGCGTAATCATCGGTGCCGACTTGACGCTGCCGACCATCGGTAGGGAGATGCTCGGCAGCATCAGGAACTGGGACGCGGTCGCCGCCTTCTGTGAGGCCGTCATCTCACGGAAGGAGGCGCGGATCGTGCGCGAGAGGAACTCCTCTTCAGAGACACGCTCCGCGGCGGGTGACTCGGGCGGCGCTGGCGCGAGTACCTGCACCTGATACCACCCTAACCGAGGTCGCAGGTGACCAGACCGGGGACTTTAGTCCGTCAACCGCAGAGAAGCTGACCGCGCGACGGCGACCGACATCCCGAGACAGGGATGTTGAGAGGTGAGGGTACCCGAAAGGGTATTCCATCGGGCCGACCACTGAGGACAAAGAACTCGGCACTGGTGGTCGGCCCAACGACGAAAGTGACGTGGGTACGAGTGGGTTATGGGCCCGCACGTCGTCCTTTCGTTGCCCCAGACGGAATGGACGGCGTGTGCGCATACCATAGCCCACCCTTAAAAAACGGGTTATCCCTTAATAAAAATACATAGTTACATTTTTTTTTGGGTATATAAAATTGTCGCAGACGTTATAATAAAATTATATTTCACTTGAGAGCCCCAGAGTTACATTTGTTGATGTTAATTTTTAAAAAAATCATCGCTATCGATCATTATCAATTGGTTGTATCGATTGGTTTCATTTTCTAAGGAGGTCACAGTGCTTAAGGAATCCACGGAGCGGGCACGCAAGGTATTTACCACGCACTTCAAGCCCGCGATGTACGTAGACTGCTTTTGGGTGGCGCAGGCGCGAGTACCTGCGCCTGATGCCGCTCTAGCAGGGGTCACGGGGCACCGGAGAATAGCCGTCACCCGCAGAGACGCTGACTACGAGAGGGGGACGGACGTCTCGGGAGGGCGTTAGAAAGGGAGTTACCCAAAAGGCTATCCCGTTGGGCTGGCCATGGACGACAAAGAACTCGATACCGGTGGTCGGCCAAATGGCGAAGAGGGAATACGGTGGGTTATAGGACTCCACGCCGCTCTTATGTCACCCCGGACTGATAGATAGCGTGTGCGATGACCATAGCCTATCCATAAAAGGAAAAAAAACTGCTCGCTTGAAGGATGTGCCTTGACTTTATCGTTTCATGCACCCAAAATTTTCGTTTTCTGTTATTTCCCAAGCTATTCTCTTCAATGTTAACTGTGGTGTTGGTGACTGCTAGCTGTAAACGTGGGGACAGTTAGTGGCATGTCGGTTGTCGCGGCGTGGACAGCGAGGAGTCGCCTCTACTTAAGGCGATGTTGCGCAGCTGTGGTTTTGGAAAGGGGTCGTGTATGTGAATGTCCATTGATTAGTTTCACCGGTGGATTACGAAACCACCCACTACCCTAAATGACTGTGTAAAAAGAATAAATATTGAGTCGACCCCAAGTAATTGGGATAAGAGTAGAATGATGATGATTTATAAAAAATCATCGTATGAGTAATAAATATTTATATATCTTAAATTACATGACAATTTCAGTTCAGTATAACAATTATATTTGTAAATTGTTGTACATTTAGTCTTGTGCGTGTCGTAACTAACTACGGTAGTTAAACCTTTAGTTGGAGAGTTACTCTTACACATAAATAAAAGTACATAATGTAAATTCTATTTAATTCCTTCACCGTTCAAATTAAATCATATATTATGTACAAGCCCTTTAAGTGTCATCAATTTTACATTTTGCTTGTAATTAGTTTAATCCGAAGATCCGACAAGAAGTTCGTTGCTCTTTTTAGTTCTTTCAAATAAAATACGACATGTTTAGTAAGTATTAGCTCTTGTGTCATGCATTTTTTTCCAAATACATAGAAAGACTTCCGTGTGGTGACAGAGTAAGAATACAACTCACCATCTCCTTACTTACCCGTGGATATCGTAAAAGACGACCAAGGGATTATAATACGCACATAACATTTATGCAAGAGAAGAGAAACTTGAAATATAACCCTATACTTTACCTACGTAATTCTTTTTTTTTTAAACGATCTTATCTTTTATTTTATTATTATCTTTATACATGTTTTTAGGTTAGATTATTATTATACTAGCAACCCACCCTCGCTTCGCTTCGGTTTCAGTCGCTTTACCCCCGGCGTAGTTCCCGTTCCTGTGGGAATACCGGGATAAAATATAGCCTATGTTACTCCCTGATATTATAGCTTTCCATTGGTGAAACAATTTTTGAAATCGGTTCGGTGGTTTAAGCGTGAAAGCGTTACAAACAAACAAACAAACATCCTTACTTTCGCATTTATAATATTAGTATGGATTTGTTATTGTTGTAATCTATTATTATTTGCAAAAAGATAGCAATGTTTTGACAGTATCTTTTATACCCTGCTGCCTGTGCATCGCTGACGAACATTGCAGGACGCTGCAGAATAACAGCGTTGTGGTATACATTTTACCTAGTGGATACCTCAACATTATGCTGAGCAGCTATCCTTTTCCTCTCTTACGAAGGGGACCCTCATCTTGTTATTTTCGTTGTGTATTCTCTTTTATATTATTTATTGTTTTTTATGTTATTGTATTTTTATTCGATGTTATTGTATTTTTATTCGATGTTATTGTACGTGTCCCTCCCGTAAAGGAGTAATAAATTATTTTTCTTTCTTTCTATACCAATCCGTCGGTCCACCGTGGTTACAGTAAGTTATAGGTCAAATTCCTTCCTATTGCGAAGGAAGCTCGAGCCCAACAGTGAGACATATATGAGCTGTAATGTTGATGCTGATGACATAAAATAAAATTTATACCCGAAACAGATCCCACACGTAACTTAAGTAATAAAACAAAATTAAATTATTGCTCGTGTGAATATGTACACGTCAATATCTAAATTAGAGATCACAAAATATACGAACAAGTTTTTTTTTTGTATTTAATCTTATATTTAAAAAGATATATAACAAACTAACTTCTACGACAAGTAAAACAAATATAATAGAACAAAAATTATAGCTGAAATAAATCCCACACCTATACTATCCTCTACTACTTATTCTCTAACAATAACATAGCCAATAAAACAAAATTATATTATTATTCCAGTTTTTTTTTTGTGGGTGGGCTGCGGTCGGCGTGCCTCCGCACCACTCCGTCCGGGGCGACAGAGGGGCTTAAGCACGCAACTCCCGCAACCCACCCGAAAACCACGTCGCTTTCGTCGTTGGGCCGACCACCGGAGCAGGGTTACTTGACATCAGTGGTCGGCCTGACGGAATACCCCCTATTGGGGTACCCTCCCCGATGGGGGGACGTCAGTCTTTCCTCACGCGGTCGGTCTCTCGACGGGTGACGGACTAATCCCCGGTCACGTCACCCGCGGCCTCGGCTAGGGCGGCATGAGGCGCAGGTAGTTGCGCCTACGCCGCCCCAGTCGCCGGCGACGGATCTCCTCATCAAGGCTGCGCTCCTCGAATCCGCCGCCTCATATTATTATTCCTGTGAGGACGACTCGACGATAGACATGGGCGTTACTGGCTATTTATGGCAACGGCTAGTAACCGTTTATTTGGTGTCAATATCGATATGGATAATCGTTGTCAAATATCGATATAATACGCGTAAAATAATCGCGATCTTATTTCTATTAATGCGGTTTAACTATTATAACCTTTCATAGGTCAAACTATAGTGAACACTGCGTACTGTGTAGTATATGTACCTACGATAGCAATGAGAAGCAGAACCACTTTACCATTACAGTTTAATTTACCTGAGTTTATGAGAGTTAAGTCTTACGCTAATTGAAATAAGAGCGTCTTTCGTTTTTATAAATATTCGTAAAATGTTGCTTGTTATTAAGCCGCCAGCCAATACCCGTCCCCTCTCTGTTTTGCACGTCAGGAATCACATAGAAAGAGAGAGAGATAGCATAATTATTTTGGTTATTAGGCTTATTGGTGATCGTTCGGTTATCAACGTAGCGAAACAAGAATCACGGCACCTAAACAATAATTGTTGTGCCATTGTTAGTTGGCAACGTCGCGTTTTTGTCAGTTGTTTGTAGCTAGATAACTGATAGCCATTATTAGTTATATCAATACCGATACAATACGTTAGAGGCATGTAACCATTTTCGGTTACGATTTGCTATAGCGAACACATGTCTACTCGACGACAATTGAATATCTAAATTAGAGATCACAAAATATATGAAGATGTTTTGTTTACTAATTTGATCTTTTATTCATTTATTATCCAACTAACTTCTAGGATAAGTGATCATCATCATTTCAGCTCATATGCGTCCTACTATTGTGCTCGAGCTTCCTCCATAATAGGAGGAATATTGATCTTACTTTACCATGCTAATAGGACAGGTTGGTATAGGGTTTCATTTCGAGTTTGCATTATCTTGTATTTTTCCTTTTGCATAGATGTCATTACATATGCGTATTAATCGTCTTTTACAACATCCACCAGCAAAATAGTGAGTGGTGAATTGTATTCTTACTTCTTACTCCGTCATCACACGGAAATAGGATAAGTAACTTCGTGTATTTTAAGTTTTATATAGTAATTTAAATTTTGTACAAACCCCATCATATTCCGTGTGGTGATGGATTAAGAATACAATTCACCATTCCCTATCTTGCCCGGGGGTGTCGGTAAAAGACGACTTATAGATATATATATGCAGATAACATATATGCAAGAGAAGGAACGCTCGACATAATACCTACCTACCTTATGCCAACATGTCTGATCAGCATGGTACAGTAGGTCAATTTACCTCCTCTTATGGAAAAGTCTCGAGCCCAACGGGAATTATGCCGGCTCAGTTGATGAACATCATCGTCATTATCATCCTGCTCCTATTCCAATTACTATTCCTCTTCCATCGTAGAACCTTAGTGGCAATAGTTTTGTGATCGACTGTCTACCTGATGTCAACCTTTTTTTTGAATAATTAATCAGACGGTATCAGGTAGAGTTAGGCCAGATATATGTAAATCTCTTAGTCCTATTTTGCGACAACTTCGAGTACAAAAACGTATTTTAGTATTTCTAGACGCCACCACTCAGCACTACTTAGCATGATTATGGTCCAACTGCATCCCGATCATAGTGGTGGCAGTTCGGTTTCCTACATGCTACTACAATCGTGCACCAACAACATTTGCATTAGTCGGAATGAAAAGACCTTGCTGCTTGCTGTTACACTCAATTTCGACATTCGGCTCAAGAGCCTCCACGGTCTGAAACGCGGCTGAACTGTGGCTATATTGTCCGAACGGTAATGACAGCCCAATGGAAACAAAGCCATCACACAACCTTATGAAATATGGGTGTCCATTGGTTTCGGACCGTGGTTAAAACTTCTGTACGTTTCGAATCTTATATTTTGAAGCTGTCGACCATCGCTCTAAAGACACCCGTCGGGTAACGATTATTGGAGCAAGTCCAGAACATTTTATGCTCAGACCTTCACTGTGTCCTCGCTGCAGTTACAGTGATAATAGAACGGAGCTTGTTTTTTCGTAACCGGCTATTTACTGAATCAAATGTGCTCCAATAAGATTTGCCCCAATCGGTAACGGAAGGAAGTATTTACCGACTTGGCTTGAAACGAAGCATTTAAACAGCTATGTCAAAATAATTTTGAAGCGATAATTTTATAGGCAGATTTCGACGGGGATAAATTTATGTAAATCTTTATCGACATGGCCACGACACGTGTTAATGCTCACAGTATATATACGTCTAGCTATATCAATATCATTATATATGTGCCGATAGATTTGAAACCAGATAAATGAAAAAAATTCCAAGATCAAACAATTAATTTGTATATCACAAAATTACAACTATTTGGTCATAGTTTTAGTTTTCACTTCTGTTGACTGCTTTGTGTTCTTTTTTTCTAAATTATAACGTTTTATTTCAGTTTTCAGTGAAATAATTAGTATTTTCATTTACGCAAATCTATACTAATATATAAAGCGGAAGAGTTTGTTTATTTGAACACGCTAATCTCAGGAATTACTGGTCGGATTTGAATTTTTTTTTTAAATCGGTGTATTTTTCCTTTTGAGAGCTGCTGCTGCGTGCACTACATAAACTGTTAAGTTTTCGCAAAAATCATGTGTGACAGAATTGTATTATTTAAAAATATTTTCACCTTCTACGTAACCAAAGTCGCAGGTTAAAGTTAGCCTAAATTAACTATTCCATGCGGACGAAGGCGTGGGCAGAAGCTAGTATTGAAATAAATGCCCATTAAAGCTCAAGTAAAAAATACTACGGTTCAATAACACTACTCAACAAATCTGAAGGAAAAATTTGCAACTGATGTGCTCTCTTAGCAATCAGTCGCAAATCAGGACACCTCGAATACCCCCACAGACAGAGGTTTGTGGGGGTATTTGAGGTGTCCTGATTACGAATTTGAGTTCAAAAATTTGCCGTTACACAGTTTTGTGTTACACAGCACATGTTTGTTAATTATTTCTCTGAAATTTTCGTATTATTGATACTGTAAGTTGAAATAAAAAAAGTTATTGTAAAAATAACGGCTTTATTTACTACAACGGATCCAAAATCTTTTGTAGACAATTTTATCGCAAATGCTGACTTTGGCTTATACTGCTGATCGCTTTCCCTCATAAAGAACCAATAGTAATCTTACGTCTTTGGCGGATCCTATATGCCTTGGTATCGTTGTGTCATTGTTAGAATGTTCTGGTGGCACCTTTCTTCTTGCTCATCGCTAACCGCACCAAAATTTTCGGATAAGAAGTTTAAATGAGAGTGAAGGAAGTGGATTTCAAAGGATGTGCGACAGTCCATTTTGCAATAGTGCTCAAGTAATTTATTTACAAGTATTTCGTAGGTTTCTATTTTTCTGTTTCCTGAAAACTAATTTGTTAGGTATATAAAAGATAAAGTTCACGTAAAAAGCTCAAAACTAAAAACACGTTTTCCCTTTGCCAACCGTTACGGTTGGCAAAGGGAAAACGACGAGGGAAAACAAAAACGACTGACTCATCTCAGCGACGGCGACGTGACAGAGACCAAGGTTACCTAAAACAAAAGCAGCACCTCCACAACGCGCAGGCATAACCTGCTAGAACAAACTGTAGCCTAGCAGTTGGATTTGAAGTGAAGAAGTTGGAAGTGAAGTAAGATTTATAAATTAAGAAGCAATAGAGTAGGTAGATTTGCTTGGGCGTAGGTAAAGTATATTACGATGCTAATATGTTAATTTACATAAACTTTCTAGACTACTAGTGGTGGTTTGACTCGTATACTCCGTGACTACACTTCTAAAACGCTAACATTTGCCGAGTTTTGACGTTTTAAACACTTAGCCCCCAATTTTATTATCAACACGTTGTTTTTGTACATGGTGTAAATTGATTTTACGTTTAAAAAAAGTCATAACTCAAAAATCTTACGTGTTAGGAAATTTTTACTATCATTTTCGGTTTTAGCCACTCAAAATTAGCAAGAAATAGCCTCTAACATCACAGTCACAAAATGACCGTAAACTAGTGTAATCGTCCATCGTTTTCAAACCATTCAACAATTTCAGTTATTATCTTGTTGGCAATTGCGGTTGTGTTATTTCGCAGCTTAAAATAGTAGCCAATTAAAACAGAAGCAATACTTGCGAGTGTGAGAAAAATGTAAATATCATCATCATCATCATTTCAGCTCCAACCAACTTTACAATAAAAGGGAAGTTGACCAACTACGATAAAAGGAGACTGTACCACGCTGTCAGAGAGGGTGGTTATACAACTTTATTTCCAGTTTTCTTTTTTACGGTGACATTTGGCTTTAAATCATCATCATCATCATCATCTCGGCTCACGTACGTCTCTCTGCTGGGCTCGAGCCTCCTCCTTGGAAATTGACCTCGCTTCGCTTCGGTTTCAGTCATACCCGCGTAGTTCTCGTTCCCATAGGTATACCTGATAAAATATAGCCTAAATATGTTACTCCCTGATATTATAGCTTTCCATTGGTGGAAGAATTTTTGAAATCGGTTCAGTGGTTTAAGTAAGCGTGAAAGCGTACTAACAAACTTACTTTTGCATTTATAATATTAGTAAGGATTACATTCCCAAAGGGGGTTGACGTCAGACTCGGTTATAAAATTATTACTAAAACTTTAATTATATGTATGATGGAAGAAGAGTAAATCGATATTAAATTTCCCAACCTACGCCGTGTAAGTAATGTACGCATCATTAAGTATTGACAAGTGATCTTTGCCGACGCGTAATTCTAAATTATCATAATCTGACAAAGTGTTTCAATATTTCTCTACACTCCACTAGTCCGATATGTGTTCATACATAATTAATTTGACTTATATCAAGAAATATTGGTGATGTGTTGAAATTAAACGATAATGTATGGCCGTATGTTTATCTTCAGTCGAGTTTTAAGATCCGGCAGGATAACAACTTTCTCTCTTGTGATACCTGAAAGTGGTAAGTTTAAATATTTTTTTATGATTAAACTAGACTTTAATGTGTTAGTATTCCTTACTTAAGAGAAGGAAACTTAAGAGGATCTTCTCGTCCAATATTCCGCAGTGTCTGAAAACAAAGGTTTATAACCAGTGTGTGTTACCAGCGATGACTTACGGCACTGAAACGTGGTCTCTAAATGTCGGCCTCATAAAAAAGCTCAAAGTGGCTCAGCGTGCTATGGAGAGGGCTCGGTATTTCTCTACGTGATAAAATCCGGAACACGGAAATCCGTAGAAGAACGGGTGTAACCGACATAGCCCGCAGAATTAGCACGTTGAAATGGCAATGGGCAGGCCACATCGCTCGTCGAACCGATAACCGTTGGGGAAGAAAGGTTCTTGAGTGGCGACCACGAATCGGACGGCGCAGCGTAGGACGACCCCCCACTAGGTGGACTGACGACATTCTCAAAGTCGCAGGGAACCGTTGGATGCAAGTGGCGCAGGACCGTTCCGAGTGGCATTCTTGTGGGGAGGCCTATGTCCAGCAGTGAACGTCCGTAGGCTGATGGATGGATGGATGGATTCCTTACTTTCCTATTAGTATTTTAAGACTAATACGATTAAGGAACGTAATGACAAGGTAATACAAAGAAAATTGGGCATAAAACCCTATGGCAATATGTTTGACCAGCGTAGGCTAAAGACAATTACTCTAGCACTGTATAAGATCCTCGTAACGTAAAAGGCTGAGAAAATAAGATAAAAAAAACAAAGTCTTCAGTTGAGGATGTTCGCAATGCTACAAAAGCCGCCCTATTAAATTTTCATCAAAATTTAAAAATTAATGCTGTGCTACTGCTAATAGAGTTGTAATACAGTTTATGACACAGAAAAGTGGGCCTTAAATGTTGGCCTCACAAAGAAGCTCAAGTTCACACAACATCTTATAGAGCACCACCGAAGACAAAGACTCGTTACCCGCCCAAATGGTAGCAGAAAGGTAGTGTACGGCAAGTTATGAGGTTGCCGTCTCTTCCACCGCCCAAGCGGTTCGAGCGGGGTGTGACTGGACCATAGACTGTGACCAAAAAAATAGTCGATCCCATTGAAAAAACAAATATTAGGATTTTTTATTCTCTGGTAGATATTTAAAGTTAGCATGCTAACAGTGTTAATTAAGTTAAACTTTAATGCCCGTAAGAGTAGATACCCATACTAGGCGACCTATTTAGGGTGGGGCCCTGCCCACCATTAAATGTAAAAACGTACCTGGATCTTCTACGTTGAATAAAATTAGATCTAATTTTGTTTGATTACTGAAGAAGTGAGTTGAAAATTGTACATACTGGAACACATATTATTGAGTATGATGAGTACGTTCCCTAATCTACTCATACAGCATGCTTAACTTCAATCCCTAAGTATGAAGGTGGAAAGTTTTTAATTAGCAAGTTTTGTTTTAAAAACGTTAGAAATAGTGGGTCTGTTGTTACTTAACACACCAACACTTAATTGAATACGTAGTAAAATCAAAACCTTTTGCCGATTTTTTTTTTGCCAATCAGCATCATGGAATGAAACATATTTATAACACCTAACTTTATTATAGTCGTTAAATTATTTCAAAAATCAAAACATTATCATAATAATTTACAGAATATGAAGACTAAAGAGATAATTTGTAATTTTTATAAAAAAATCAACAACAAATGCTCAGAACAATTCGGATTCAGCGTAAAAGATGTGACATTTGACAAAATAGTGGTATACATGCACACCCCAAAGGACGCTTCAAGTTTGGCTATCACGAGAATTTTGTTTGGTAAGTCGTTAAAAAAACTCACCTGATACATCCTTTTTTTATTTATGTATGATGTAGTTCTTCCAGTGGGTGTGGAGAGGGAGTAGGAATATTACACGTGGGTTTTCACCCTTATTTTTGGCAAATTACATCACTGTATATAATAACACCACATTCCGTGTGGTGACGGAGTAAGAATACACAATTCACCACCCCCTATCTTACCCGTGGGTGATCGTACGAGACGACTAAGGGATATAAAACGCCTATAACATCTATGCGAGAGAAGGAAAACTTGAAATAAAACCCTATACCAACACGTCTGACCAGCGTGGTATAGTAGGTCAATTACCCTTCAATTATGGAGGAGGCCCGAACCCAACAGTGGGATGTATATGGGCTGAGATGATTATGATGATGAACATCACTGTAAAAGCAAGGACACTCAAGACAAAACCCTACAGCAATAGATCTGAAGTCCATTAATATTCACAGTAAGGGGACTGTTCTGAAGACGAGTTCGATATTCTTTGAATCAACGTGGACCTCCAACGTCTTAAAGTATCCTCAGAAGTCAGAACTAATACAATGCAGTTCCAATTCCACTAAATTACAATTAAAAGAAGACGATGATTAATCTGTGTTTAATTACAGTGTAATGATCTTAGAATAATAACGTATAGAAGGATAGTGTCAGTACTTCGAACTTTAAAAATTTGAATCTAAAAATACTAATGGCGGGCAGACGATTACACACGTACACACGGAAACCACTATACAAATTATGAAATCAAATTTTGTTTTTATTAACATAAATCGTCGAAATACTTTTAAAAGTAATGTTAAAAGCCTTTTTATGTTTTTCAAATGTGTTGTGGCACCATTTGAATGCACAAGCCGTCATAATTACCTATTTATTTTTTAAGAGTTGCGTACGTTCGTGCAGTGCAATGACTTGTACATTACGGGACTGTTCCGGCGTAAGCTCCATTAGGCTCCAATTAAAATGCCTCACTTTTTGTGAGTACTTACCTTCTATATGTTATTATTCTAAGGTAATGATAGTTTTATTTAAATTCTTTACTGTTCTCAGGTCTTGCGATGTTATTTGATATACCTGACGAGCGTGGTGGTGCAACTATGGTAAAGCGCTGGGGGGATCCTAAAACCTGTCACTTCCCTTTACTACCGATACTGCAACCAATGCCGTTACCCTTCATGGCTTTGGTTTATGCTGCGTTATGGTTAGGTAATTATTATAAAATTTTATATTCAAATCGCTTAAAATGTCTACCTGCTTTCATCAACCACACTCAAATCTATACCCATAAATAAAATTGGAGTGTCTGTTTGTAATGTCAAAATAATAGGCTTTTTTCATGCTCACACGGTTATTTGCACGACACCTATGCCTAAAATAGCAATTAAAAAATTTTTGTCTGTCTGTCTGTTTGTTCCGGGTAATCTTCAAAACGGCTGGACCGATTTCAAAAATTCTTTCACCAATGGAAAGATATAATATCAGGGCGTAAACTAGGTTATATTTTATCCCGGTATTCCCACGGGAACGGGAACTACGCGGGTAAAACGACTATAACCTATAACCGAAGCGAAGCGAGGGCGGGTAGCTAGTTTGAAATAAAATTGTAGTTTCATATATTTAATCGCATTTAATTTTTGATTTCCCGACGTTGCCAACACTTTTCAGCGTTCATGATCCTCCCTTGACTAAAAGGGTTCGAAACATCGGCAAATCAAAAATCAAATACAAACGCGATGAAATCTAAAAAAAAAGTTTTATTTCAAATGCGTGAAAAAAAAGTTTTGATTCAATGCGTGCAGCTTTAGGCATTACTGCAATTTAAAGAAATCTGAATATCATAGTGTAGACGAAAAGTCATAATCGATTGGCTAATTTTGGTTATTATGGCTCTTAATTTAAGCTCGCTTCAACTCGAGATTACGTTGATAAAGACACATTAAAAACTCTAAATGATAGATCTACGTCAAATAGCTACTTGAAATAAATGTCCGATTATTAAAATTATTTTATTGTTATAAAACATGCTATTAAACTGTACAAGGCGTGTGTATCTCCGTTTATCATAATATACGAGTAATATTCGCGTAAACAAAGATGATTACAAAATAATTAGCAAGTACCCAGAATAATAAAATTTCCATGTAAATTGTTAGTAAAAAAAAATCATAATTGAAGCGCCTTTGTTAATCTATATACCGGGTGTATCAGGTTATGGGATAACTGGTCAAACGGGGGGTAGGCAATGGTGGTAAGAACCCATAAAAAAATTTGAAGGAAAAATATCGATTCGTTTAATGAATTAGAGACATGTAAAGTTTTCAATTTTGTCATTGTTTTTTCGTTTAAATCTGATTGAAATGTATAAAGTCAGTGATACTTAATCTGCAACATGTTCGTACTTTGTTAAATGTTCAATAGAAATTGAAAAAATCAATGATTACGGTCGCATAAGCAAAACGAACTTCGCTTTAAATCAGCTGATCGGCCGATTATCGTCGCCGAGTCGCGTTTGTACCTACAGTCCCATTGAAGCGTTTGCGCAATTCTAGGTATGTATGAATGAAATTATACTGTCGAAGCTTTACATGCCTACATGTATCCTGTCTATCCATGCGTAACATTTAAGGCGTAGACTGTTTGACACACATTTTTGAAATTACTATAACTTTTATGTTATATTGTTTTTTGTGTAATATACATTTTAATTACGATCTATAGCCGGTACACTACAACATACTCGAACAGTTGCTTCATAACCTGATACACTCTGTATATATATATATATATATATATAAAAGAAAGTCGTTTTAGTTACTATGTATATAATTCAAGAACGGCTGTACAGATTTGGCTGAAAATTGGTGAGGAGGTAGCTTAGAACCAGGAGACGGACATAGGATACTTTTTAGCTCGTTCTTCTTAATGGCAATGAGCTACTTTTTATCCCGTTCGATCGCATTCCCGTGTGACATGGCATAAAATGTCAAATAGATTTTATTTTGTTTCCGTTTGTCCATTCGGACGGGCAAAGGAATTAAACCATACAGCCAAGTCTGATACAATTTTCTTCATATTATTTAACATTTTTTAATATAGAATAGCTTATTTATAGTCATGTCCATCAGTAAGTCAAGTCGTTACCATTAATTAGCCGCTGTAAACCTAATTATTTGATTTCTCTGGGAATTACGGTAGAATATGAAAATACACGTAAACCACTCTTATATCACATTCCTTACTGTCTGTCTACTGTACCGTAACTGTATTATATTACATAAAATATCAGCAAAATTATTCAATGTAACACTATAAAACACTAAAAAAATGAATATAATACAAGAGCTAAACATGACATTTCCATATTCGCACCGAAACTCATGTCAAAGAGAATACAAGTTACTATGGAACGTAGGATAACAAAAACGCATTTGATATGTAATAACAAAATGCAAATGACAGCTAATCGTAATTTTGTTTATAGTTAAGTATGGTTTAAAATTTGATAATTATAATTTTCTAAGAAATCAATCATCAGTAATTTGAATTCTCTTTGAATTATCATTAACAATGGCCAGACCAAGACGATCGATGGTTCCCATTACGGCTTTGTCGGGAAAGATTCCATTAGAGAATATATATTCGGCAATTTAGAAAACGTATTTACCAAAAAAAAATTATGGCGTTACGAAGTTCGCCGGGTCAGCTAGTTAGTAATATATTATATTTCTGTGTAATGAGAGATCCCCCTCTTTTATCCGTAAGTCGTAAAAGACTACTAGAGAAAATGCAAATAACATCAATTCAAGAGAAGGAAAACTTTACATAAAATCCTATATAAATACAAATGATCAGCGTAGTGTATTAAGTCAATTTCCCTCCAACAATAGAGGAGATCCGAGCCAAATAGCACGTACGTGTCTGTCTGAGATGATGAAATATTATGTGGTCAAAAGTAAAACTAATGGTTATCGTGGTCTATATTTATTTATTTAGTACTTGAAAAACCGACAGCTGTACAAAAGTAGTTAAAACTAGAGTAAGAAACATAAAGCCAATAACAGGTTTTCACGGATAACAATGGTACATACCTACAGTAAGTCTTAATGAACAATAACAAAGAGTATGACAGAACAAGGAAAAATAAGGATAATTAATTATTAAAAAAGTTAAGATTTAGCTGTCGCCGTGCCACCTCGCTCCTAGTATTGAAAGGGTCAAAAGAAAACGCTTTACATAGTTTGTTAAAATCTTTGCTCGCTCGCACAATATATGAATTATGTCTATAATAAGAGGACGATAATGGAATACCTATTGGTGGGTTGAACCTAGTCGATCTCTGATACATTAAAATACAGTTTGTGTAAAATGCTGGGATAGTCAATTTCGTTACTCAATACCTTCAAAAGGAAAGAAAAATCAGCCAAACGCCGTCGATTTGATAGAGGCTGAATAGGGAACTTCTTGCATAGGTCGATGTAATCAGAAGAGCTATAAGGAATATTTAGGCAATAGCACAGAAACTTCATAAAGCGCTTCTGAATACTTTCGATGCGATCGATGTATTTATTGTAGCGAGGATTCCATATTTGCGATGCGTATTCGAGGTGGCTTCTAACAAAAGTACAATAGGTAATGTATTTTAAATGTTTTAGCTTTTTTGAAGCAATTCGACATACTCACTACAAAACTTAATGCTTTGATGCATTGCCTATAATTAGTTCGATGTGAATGCCAAATTGCACCTTCGAATCGTGAAAGACGCCAAGGTCACGCCCATCACACCGCCGCAATAACTGACACTTGAGTTCGTAAGATATCGGTATTTGTAATAGCTTTCGACTAAAGGTGATTACCAAACATTTAGCTGGGTTAAGATCAAGCTTATTGACAGTAATCATCTAAGCGTAAAAGATCTGATTGGAGAGCATCCATATCTTTTACCGTTTTATAGAACAATAAATAATGGCTGTTTCATTTTGTTTCAGGAGCCCTCGGCATAATGCTTGGATATAAATTCTCCATAACCGCACCAATGTTCACCGTGTGTTACTGGTACTTATTCCTTATTGAAAAGAGTTTCTGGAACAATCATAGTTATTTATTTGGATTGGTAGCGCTGTTATTAACTTGTACGCAAGCTAATTGTTACTGGTAAGTGAATTTAATCGCTCTGTTCTCTTTCAAAGAGAAATAAAAGTGACTTACACTCCGTATTGTTTTAAAATTAAATGCTCATTTAATGTCCTGACTTTCAAACGTATCTGTCTGTCATCCCGTCCTTCTCGAAACTTCTTACTTGACTACTATCAAAATGTTAAATCATTAAAATAATATATTTACAATATTTATAGATATTAATTGTGACGATTATGACATTGGGCTTATTTGGTAGGCACCCTTGGCGATGCCTTTTAGACATAGGCCTCCGTATGGGTGGCAAACGAAGTCGTAAGACTGATGTATAAATGGCTACATGAAATTCTGATTTTAATACATTTTTGCGGTGTTATAATAATTGCAGGTCCTTAGACTCTTACCTGAATCCATCAAAAAAGAAGCAAATGGTGCCTTATTGGAACTATTTTATATTAAAATACCAGTTTTTTATCCTTTACTTTATGGCTGGTATGAAAAAAGGTAGTGCTGAGTGGTTAACCGGCTATTCCGTTCAAAATCTCAGTGAACATTGGGTATTTGATCCTTTCAAGTAAGTATTAAGGCTATATAACACATATCAATTAAAAAACGGATAGGATTTTTTTTTATTAAGAATTATTCGACAACAACTGCTTACTACTGTAACTTCTATAAGCCAGGCACCCCAATAGTCTACACAAATGACAGCAAAGTTGGAGTTGAAAAGGAATGCCCGGGAAACGCTTTTAATTGTCTCGTTACAAATTTAATTAGAAAACAAAAACATGAGAAGTTGGAAAATGCCACTTTCACCACACAACGCATCGTAACTGTAATAACTCGAGCCATCCAATACTCTTTTTATGAGACTCTCTATTCCAAAGGATACTACAATGCAACCTCGATATAACGAAACTCAAGCGGATTAGAAAATATTAGTCTAACATTCGTTTAGCAAGTTAGGAATATTTGGACCTTAACCTTCGTGTGATGACGGAGTAAGAATACAGTTCACCACCCCCTCTCTTGCCCGTGGATGTCGTAAAAGACAACTAAGGGATATAATATGCATATAACATCTATGCAAGAGTAGGAAAACTCGACACAAAACCCTATACCAACACGTCTGATCAGCGCGGTATAGTAGGTCAATTTCCCTCCTATAGTGGAGGAGGCCCAAGCCCAGCAGTGGGACAAGTTTGAGTCGAGATGATGTTGATGATGATGACCTTAACCTTAAGTACTTAATTTAGTCATGTTCTTTTATATCGAATATCTGGTTGACCGAGCTTCGCTCGGTATAATTTTTTTTTCTAAGTAAATGGTATTTTTAACTAACATATTTAGGATATATACTAGCAACACGCCCTCGCTTCGCTCCGGTTATAGGTTATAGTCGTTTTACCCGCGTAGTTCCCGTTGCCGTGGGAATACCGGGATAAAATATAGCCTAGTTTACGCCCTGATATTATAGCTTTCCATTGGTGAAAGAATTTTTGAAATCGGTCCAGCCATTTTGAAGATTACCCGGAACAAACAGACAGACAGACAGATAGACAGACAGACAAAAATTTTTTAATTGCTAATTTAGGCATAGGTGTCGTGCAAATAACCATGTGAGCATGAAAAAAGCCTATTATTTTGACATTACAAACAGACACTCCAATTTTATTTATTGGTATAGATTAATAAAAAACTACAAAAAGATGAAATAATGAAAAAAATATCAAAAATTACAAAAAGAGAATTATAATAACACCGAGATTCGATCTCACGCTGTTTGAACGCGACTGGACCACTTCCCAACTGAGCTATCGTCACTCATGGCAGCGACAGCGAAATTTGAATTCCTATTTAGAGAATGTCAATAACATTTTATATCATTGTATTAATTAGCTAAAAACACCGACAAAACAACATTTTCTATAAATAAAACCTAGCTAGATCGATGTTTTTGGCCCCGAAACCTATAGTATGCCAAATTTCATCAAAATCGTTGAAGCCGTTTCCGAGATCCTGAATATATATATATATATATATATATATATATATATATATATATATATATATATAATAGCTCTTTATCTATGTAATTGCCGTTCTGCAGTACTGGCCATTTTTCAAATCAAAATAATTATTGTTTGGTTAAGAATTCTAATTTCAAATTAATTTTATTTTAAAACATGGAATTCATTTTCCAAAAGTAGTCATTTGTTTATTGATTAGTGTTACGTTTTCATCGCATTTCAATCTTTTTCGTCATCATGGATACGTTAAAAATTCGAGTAATTATAGAATATGAGTATCGTTGTGGCAGCAACGCGGCACAAGCGCCACGCAACATCAACGACGTTTACGGAGCTAACACTACAAATCAACGCACCGCCTGTTATTGGTTTGCTCGCTTCCGTTCTGGCAATTTCGATCTGAAAAATGAACCTCGCGGTCGTCCGAAGACTTTGGTCGACAATGACGAATTAAAGGCGATTGTGGAAGCCGATGATACACACTCTACGGCTGAATTAGCAGCAGCTTTCGACGTTAGCGTCAAAACAATATTGGTCCATTTGCGTCAAATTGGCAAGGTAAGAAAGCTTGACAAATGGGTGCCCCACGAACTCAATGATCGCCAGCGCGAAGTACGCGTCGAGAAATGCCTTGCATTGCTCAACAGACACACAAATGAAGAAATTTTGAAACGCATTGTTACTTGCGATGAAAAATGGATTCTGTTTGATAACCGCAAGCGCTCAGCATGTTGGTTGGCAGCATCCTGGTTCAGCACCTAAACAATGCCCTAAACGAAAACTTACCCCTAGAAAAGTGATGGTCACTGTTTGGTGATCTAGCACCGGTGTGATTCATCACAGCTTCTTACCAAACGGGGTGAACATTACTGCAGATTAGTGTTGCCCAAAAAAGTCTTGGTCTTGCGGTCTTGGTCTTGGTCTTGCGAGAAATACGAGACCGAGACCAAGACCAAGACCGCTTAATTTTTGCAAGACTAAGACCAAGACTGGCCCTGCAAGACTTGAGCAAGACCAAGACTGGGCCTGCAAGAGTCTCGCGGTCTTGCATTTAATTCAAATCACCATTTCAGCTTATATACGGTTGAGCTGGTGTCTTCTACATAACAGGAGGCGAATCGGCCGTGACCGGAGGGGAATCGCCACGGTGATCGGCCGTGTTGTTACAGGTTATACATGTCAAGTTTTCCTTCTCTTGCACCGATGTTATATATTATAGCCCTTAGTCGTGGGTTCGCAGTCACGGGTAAAATAGGGGGTGATGAATTATATTCTTACTCCGTCACTACACGGCAAGTCAAATTAGTCTTGAAATATCCATCTATTGGCCAATCGATTCCCAATGTTGGTGTTGGCTTTTCAGAATTACTCTTCGGAAAGGCTTAAGGACAAAAATACCGTAATCACGAGAGTGCTCTTGCCCATTATACATATTTACGAGTATATATCCGTTTATTCATTAGCCCAACGACGTTCACTGTTGGACATAGAAATATGCCTACAATTAATCTATATAAATGTCTATGTAGGGACAGAGTACGATCACCATCAGGCAGTACATGAAGCGTTGCTCCCAGCGCTATTTTGCCTCTGCCACGACTCACCCCAATCCACTAGTGGTTGGGGCGGTAAACTACGTCCCCTCTAAAATATCCGCGGTCCGACGTCCTCGTCATCTTCTTGAAGAAGAAGATGACGCTATTATGATCGCCCAAGAAAGGACCTACACAGCTCGCGCAGCGATAACAGATAAAACTCCGCGGTATCGGCCTCGCCGTCGAGGTCGAAAACCGCGCCGCGTAAAAGTCATTAACCTAAACTTGGCCATGCCCACTTTGCTCTCAGCGACGCCCCGAGCCAAGGTCCGTTCCCCACAGGGGGGAGCCCTCGGGCGATGTTCGCTTAACTTACTTACCGGGTTGAGAGCCATCAGCGCTCACCCATTGACCGCGTTAAGCTGTCAAGGTCATCTGCGACCAACAGCTACACACACACAAAAAAAAAAGACAGAGTACGAATATAATTCACCACTCTCTTACCCGTGGATGTCGTATCAAATCGGATCGGGCAATGGTGTTAGGAACCCATGAAAAAAAATTGAAATAAAAATATCGATTCGTTAATGAATTGAGAGACATGTAAGTTCTCAATTTTGTCATCGTTTTTTCGTGTAAATTGATTAAAATGTATAAAGGAATGATACTTAATCTACAACATATTCGTATTTTGTTAAATGTTCATTAAAATTTGAATAAATCAATGATTACGTTTGCATAAGCAAGACAAACTTCGCTTTTCACCATTGAAAGGTTCGCGCAAATCTAATACCTATTTATACTGTCGAAATTTTACATGCTTACATATATCCTGTCTATACATACCTACATAATGCATAAAATTTAAGGCATAAACTCTTAGACACACATTTTTGTAATCACTATAACTTTTACGTTATATTGTTTTTGTGTAATATACATTCTAATTATGATCTATGACTGTTGAACTACAACATACATGAACAGTTGTCCCATAACCTGATACACCCTGTGTATATAACATATGTGCAAGAGAAGTGAAACTAGAAAGAAAACCCTGTACCAACATGTCTGACCAGCGTGGTATAGTAGATCAATTTTCCTCTTACTGGAAGGAAGCTTAAGCCCAGCAGTGGCACTTTTATGAGCTGTGACGATGACGACGAATATCATACATTTTACAAGTATTAAAACCATAAAATTTTAAATCAGTTTTATATGTTTTGAATAAATAGTATATTAAGAGCTACATGGATCCAGCGGCCAAAGTATTTATATAGGCAATAGAGCAACAGGTTTTTTCAAGTATCCAGAGTATCAGTAACTAAACTGGAAATACAATAGATACATACAACTTAACTTGAAGGGGAATATAAACAATCGTCTCGTGCCTCGTGTGGTGACGTCTTAAGAAAATAGGGTCGAAAGTCCTGTCATAAGAGTAGTAACGCTGTCTAATGGAACACCAGGGGAATAGAAGAGTAATTTTCTCCAGTGGTAAGTATTGTATTCAATAGTGAACTATAGGCTAGCAGATGGATAGATAGGATAGGATATTTGATTAATTTAGTTGGATTTTTCATTGCCATGATAAATTACTGTTACGTTATTCTAACTGCAAAACTTTGCGAGACTCTTGCTGCAATACCAAGACTCGGGTGCGCAAGACCAAGACCAAGACCAAGACTCGGGTGCGCAAGACCAAGACCAAGACGAGACCAGGTGTGATGTTGCAAGACCAAGACCAAGACCGGTCCAAGTCTCGTCTTGGTCTTGCATTTGGGCAACACTACTGCAGATGTGTACTGTGAAGAACTGAACACAATGATGGAGAAGCTGGCACATCTCCAACCAGCATTGGTCAATTGCTCGTCTCCGCTACTCCTGCACGACAATACGCGACCTCATACTGCACAGCAGACGGTCTCCAAGTTGCAAGTACATTGGCAAGAACTGGGGTTAGAAGCTCTCGGTCATCCGCCATACTCACCAGACCTTGCGCCTACAGACTACTTCTTTTTCCAGAATTTGAATAACTTTTTGGCGGGAAAGAAATTCAATACCCGAGAGGCAGTACAAAATGCCTTTGAAGAATTTGTTGCCTCCCGTCCAGCTGATTTCTTTAAGAAGGGCACCAATAAACTGCCACTGCGTTGGCAAAGATGCATTGATTGCATGGGTGATTACTTTGATTAATACAAATAAAAAATACATGAAAAAAAATCGTTTAAGTTTTTTCATACATAACGCCAATTTCATAGGCATATATATACATATATATACTAGCAATCCGCCCTCGCTTCGCTTCGGTTATAGGTTATAGTCGTTTTACCCGCGTAGTTCCCGTTCCCGTGGGAATACCGGGATAAAATATAGCCTAGTTTACGCCCTGATATTACAGCTTTCCATTGGTGAAAGAATATTTGAAATCGGTCCAGCCGTTTTGAAGATTACCCGGAACAAACAGACAGACAGACAGACAGACAGACAGAAAGACAGACAGACAAAAAAATTTTAATTGCTATTTTAGGCATAGGTGTCGTGCAAATAACCGTGTGAGCATGAAAAAGCCTATTATTTTGACATTACAAACAGACACTCCAATTTTATTTATTGGTATAGATATATATAAGATTAAGAAATAAAACATATTTTAATGAAAACTGAATAAAATTGCTGGTTTGTATTGTTAGGGTCAAGTGGAGTTAGGGCAAATTTCGAACTCTAGCGATGTGCGACTTCCTTTGCAGATTTTCATCTAAATAAATAGATAGGTTATTAAAACTTTGTGAGTGAAAAATTATAACCTTTCGTGGGACTCAAAGCCCATACTATTGGAAATCTAATCCAATCTGCACCTATTTAAAAGCAATCATCTTGCGCTCGGAAATATTTTTTTATTAATAAATGGTAAATCTCAGTAATGGTTAGGTTTTTAATGTTTTATTGTTATTCTGCGACGGTTAAGGAACATCTTTTTTTGTTTCTCAGCTATTATAACATTAAAACATTGACAAATAATAGCAATTATATTATATCAAACAACCTGTCATACAATAAATTTAATCCCCGTGGGACCTGGAGGCGGAGATGCTCGCCGGACTATATAGGCGGGTGATGGGGGTGCGAGCGGGGGGCGGTGTGGTCTCGTTAAGGGATTTCACCGCCTGGCGCGTCGACGCCCGCCGAGACGTCATTGCCCGTTGGGCAGTCCGGCTGGAGAGGCCTCGGTTCGGGGTGCGAACCGTGGAGGCCTTCCGGCCGGTGCTGATGCAGTGGTTGGAAAGGCGGCACGGGGTGCTCTCCTTCCGACTGGTGCAGGTTTTGACGGGGCATGGGTGCTTCGCCAAATACCTGCACAGGGTCGTGAGGAGGGAGAGTACACCGTCCTGCCACCACTGCGATTGCGACGAGGACACGGCGCGCCATACGCTCGAGGCCTGCGCGGCTTGGGCAGTGCAGCGCTGTGAACTCGTCGCAAACATCGGTACGGACCTGACGCTGCCGACTATCGCTAGAACGATGGTCGACAGCGTCGGGAATTGGGACGCGGTCGCAGCCTTCTGCGAGACAGTGATCTCGCGGAAGGAGGCGGCGGATCGCCTGCGTGAGGAGCGCAGCCTCGATGTAGGAGATCCGCCGCCGGCAACTGGGGCGGCGTAGGCGCAACTACCTGCGCCTCATGCCGCCCTAGCCGAGGCCGCGGGTGACGTGACCGGGGATTAGTCCGTCACCCGCCGAGAGGCCGACCGCGTGAGGAAAGACCGACGTCCTCCCCGAGGGGGGCACGTCGGTCGATGGGAGGGTACCCCAATAGGGGATATTCCGTCGGGCCGACCACTGATGTCAAGTAACCCTGCTCCGGTGGTCGGCCCAACGACGAAGGCGACGTGGTTTTCGGGTGGGTTGCGGGAGTTGCGTGCTTAAGCCCCTCTGTCGCCCCGGACGGAGTGGTGCGGAGGCGCGCCGACCGCAGCCCACCCACAAAAAAATAAAAAAAATACAATAAATTTAATGTGTCTGAACTCTGAACCCATTAAAACAAATTGTTGCTATTATTGTGGAATTATGTGTGATTAATCGCTACAACAACACATTATGTAAAAGTTAGGTTGACAAAAAAAGGGTAAATTGTACTGCCTATTTATATTTTGCTAATGGAAAATTCGTTATATAGAGGTTTCTAACAAAAATATATGCTATTGAAAAGTATACTAATTCTAGTAAATGATAATACTATCGTGCAGGGATATTTACAATATCCAGGACACAGCTACACCGCTGCCTACCTAGCAGAAAGCTAGCTCTTCCCAAACCTCGTTTGAAGAAGGACAGTGATGGAGTAAGATTCTTTACTCTCTATATTGTCCTTAGATGTTGTTAAAGATCTGGCCGGAACTCCCCCTTGGGACCTGGAGGCGGAGATGCTCGCCGACATTTATCGGCGGGTGTCGGAGACGCGCGCCCGCGGCGGCATGGTCTCCATCAAAGAGATCAACGCCTGGCGGGTCGATGCCCGCCGAGAAGTCATTGCCCGTTGGGCAGTCCGACTGGAGAGTCCTCGGTACGGTGTCAGGACCGTCGAGGCCCTCCGGCCAGTGCTGATGGAGTGGTTGGAGCGGACGCACGGGGTGCTTTCCTTCCGACTGGTGCAGGTGCTGACGGGGCACGGTTGCTTCGGGAAGTACCTGCACAAGATTGTCAGGAGGGAGAACACACCGTCCTGCCACTACTGCAGTTGCGACGAGGACACGGCGCAGCACACGCTCGAGGAGTGTGCTGCATGGGAGGGGGATCGCCGTGAACTCGTCGCAATTATCGGTGCCGACCTGGCGCTGCCGACCATCGCCAGGGAGATGCTCGTCAGCGTCAGGAACTGGGACGCGGTCGCCGCCTTCTGTGAGGCCGTAATCTCACGGAAGGAGGCGGCGGATCGTGTGCGCGTAGAGCTCCTCTTCGTCGACACGTTCCGCCGCCGGCGACTCGGGTGGCGCAGGCGCGAGTATCTGCGCCTAATGCCGCCCTAGACCGGGGAATTGTCCGTCACCCGCAGAGAGGCTGACCGCGCCACGGCGACCGACGTCCCAGTACGTCGAGAGGTGAGGTTACCCGAAAGGGTATTCCGTTGGGCCGACCACTGACGACAAGTCACATCTGCTCCGGTGGTCGGCCCAACAACGAGGTGACGTGGGTACGGGTGGGTTATGGGCCCGCGCGCCGTCCTTTCATCGCCCCGGACGCACTGGACCGCGCGTGAGCTTACCATAGCCCACCCATAAAAAAAAAAAAAGATGTTGTTAAAGATGATTAAGGGTTATAATATTCATATAAGACTAGTAAATATTGCCTAAAGCGAACCAATAAACGCTTGCTCAATTCTGCCGATTTTTTATTATTTATCGCTTGATAGGCATAGGCATATTATAAGACTACGGTATACGAATCTGTTTGAAAGAAAAATTGGAATAAATGTATCAAAAATTTATTTTAATAGATACTTCCTGACAGTGTCCCAAACTGATTACCTGGTGGTGCATTGGTTTGTGTTCATGTTCGACCTGACGGTGGCTATGTGGATGATGTGGGCATACACTCGTCATGCAGCCATGGTCTTCTGTGCCCTATTCCATCTTATGAACAGCAGACTGTTCACGATAGGTTTGTACAAATTCTATATAAATACCATTACAATAAAAGAATTTAAGTGAAACTATTTTAAGATATTGTTAAATTTAAAATCTATGTAATAACGATGACTTGTTGGACGTGAGATATCTTAATCCGCCTGTGACCATGAACGCTATAAAATGTTCCAAACGTCGAGCAATCAAAAATCAAATATAAACACGATAAAATCGGTGAAATAATTTTATTTACAATGTATTACACATTGTAATTCGCGTAAATCTCAAAAATCATTATTGAAATTAAGTGTATAAATTGAGCAGAGGCTCAAGATTGATTGAGTACGCGAAAATCCGTGTCGAAAATATCTTATTTTTTTATTTTTCAGGCATGTTCCCTTGGGTATGTTTAGCAACAATGCCTTTGTTTTACCCATTCGATTGGCCTAAAAGAGTATCATCATATATTAAAACTATTTATAAAAAGACGAGTCCATATTTATTCAATATATTTGAAACAAAAGCAAAGCCAATCTGTGAATGCCAAAACAAAGTTATGGACACTGGTAGTACAAGCAACACAAAGGAAAATGCAGAAGTAAGCAACGATAATGTGAGAAATAATGATAATTCAGTTAACGAAAGCAGTTTTAATGACATTCAACGTAATGATGATGACAAAAGAGAGCACAAAGAAATTATTTATGATGGCAGTAAAGATGAAAAAGATAAAAAAGAAAATAATGGTGACCAAGCTAATTCAGAGGACGCTACCAATATTAATTACAATAAAAAAAGAAAAACTATTTATTTCATTGCAATTTATGTATTCATGCAAGCGTTTTTACCATACTCCCATTTTATAACAAAGGTAAGGTAATTTTTTTTATTGCCAATGGTGGCAAACGAGCAAGCAGCACACGTGATGGTAAGTGATGCTGCCGCAAATGGATCTTTGCAATACCAGGGTCACAGCCAGGCCGTTGCCTACCGTGTAGAAAATACTCTTCTGAAACCTCCTTTAAAGAAGGACATGTCAATGATACCTTGTGCCGCGGTGGGCATCATAAACATGTAATTAACGGGCATATATTACACTCAGACTCAGAATGATCTTTTGTGTATCATACAAGGAATTGTCCTGATGTGGAGATTGAACCTACGGCACTTGGCACTTGAGTATTTGGACTGCTCCGCCATCTTTCCAGTAAATTATGTTCCAGTTTCATAAGTCTTTATTATATATGTGTTTACCATGTTACCATCGTTGCTCATGGATACCGTAAAACCAATTAAACCAATCACTATTTCACCATTTCCCGACAGGATAAGAATGCAGTTGTTAATTGCCCAAGGGAGTCGTAAAAACCAGCTGGGCCGGGAGAGCGACAGCAGCATTCTTCTGGGAAACTACTTGTACTTCTAATAGCAACTAGGATCAAGTTGCCTCTCATCCTGGAAGAGTTTCCAGCTCAGCAGTGGAACGTAGTCTTGCTGACATGATGATGATAATTTGATAATTACTATTCACATGGTATTGCTGCCAGCTTTCTGGGCATATTACCAGCTGACAGCGGATTATTTGTAAGTTTGTTTTTTTATTATCTTAATAATTTTACTTATATATATATTTTTTTCAATCAGGGCTATAACAACTGGACGGATGGCCTCTATGGTTATTCTTGGGACATGATGGTCCACACTTGGGACAGCAGTAACGTCATCGTTAAAGTTATTGATAACGATAAAAAGAAAGTTATGTACATTGACCCAAAATTGTATACGCTTAATGATAGATGGTCGAAACATGGAGACATGGTATATCAATACGTTCATTGTTTAAAAAGAAACCTCGAATTGATGAAAGAAAATAAATATGATGATAAATCAGATTATTTGTTAAATAATATATCAATTTATATCGATGTCTGGTGCGGTATGAATGGCAGATTTGTTCAAAGGATGTTCGATCCAAAAGTTGATCTATTACATGCGAAATGGTCACCATTTAAAAAGGTGCCATATTTAATGCCTCTTTTAGATGAAGCATTAAATTTGAGAAAGGATTTAGACGAAATAAGAAGTCAAGTACATTCGTGGAGTAATTACAGTGATGTTGTTTTCATGGCAGATTTTCCGGGATATGAACAAGAAAAATATATACCGTGGGATTTAAAAAATGTTACGCTTACAGTTCTTAAAGGTACAGTGGTTTATGAACCAGATGCGCAAAGTAAAGAAATTGGACAGTCATATAAATTGTCTACTCATGAACATATTGAAGTAAGCTCTGGAATATTCCACAAAATATTAAATATCGATCAGACTCCATCGTTCTACATGTATACATTCTATAATATGACCAAGCCAAATTTAGACAAATCTACTTTAGATGTGCATAAAACTAAATTGCCAATTCTACGAGAATTGTACAAGAGGTTCTATGGAATGTTTATTTTTGGAAATTTTGTTCTCAATAATATATTTCAAATATTTAAATGTATTAATTGTAATTAAAAATATTTTAATCACAAACGTTAATTAAGTGTTGTACTAAGGTATTATTTAATCTCCGAGTATAATAAATGGGTGTTGTCTGACTTTTTTTTTCTTTACCACAATTATTATTTAATTTACAATGAAGTTATACATTTCTAGATAAAGGAAGCGTCACGGCAATTGCCGAATATCCTTGAAACTGTGTTCTGCTGGGCCGACTAATCTGCCGATTAGTAGTAGTATTTACATGTAATACAATACAGATGAAAATAATATTAAAAGCTCTAGTCACATAACACAAATTTAGAATGACGCAGTTTTATTTTTTATTAATTCGTTGCAAAAATAATTCCATGTTTTACCAAATAATATATATTATAATATACACTTGACTTACTGCCGGACAATTTTTGTGGATTGTGAAGCTCACAATGCATTCGACTGAAAGACTTTATATCCATAGACGTGAATAAATTTTAACAAAAAGCTATTAACTTGACACTGCTGACATATCTACAGAAAAGTGTTGCCAGCGGTTTACTCGTGGTATACTTTTATATGTCACTTGTGTCATATAAATATAGGCATTTTGTTGTAATATATATGTCAACCTTTGCTCTTAAATGTAAAGACTATCATATTTATACTAAAAGCAGCGATTGTATTCGTGCATATTGTATGCACAACTATTTATACTTTTGAAAACATAGTATCTATCAATTGATATAAAATAACAATAATGTGATTATGAGAAATGTCAATAGCAACTGTATAGATAGCGAAAAGTTTCGTAAGCATCTTCCCGACCACCGTAAATCCCTGTTAATCACCCGTGGTTCCTTAAACGTCTTTTTAATAGTGTTTCATCACCATCATCATCATCATTATCTCAGCCCAAATAATTTCCACTATTGGGCTTGGGCCTCCTCTATTATGGGAAGAAAATTGACCTACTATACCATGCTGGTCAGACGTGTTGGCATAGGGTTTTATTTCGTGTTCTTTTGCATAGATATTATATACACATCATATCCCTTAGTCGACTTTTACGACACCCACAGGGAAGAGAGGGGGTGTTGAATTGTATTCCTACTCCGTCAGCACACAGAGCCCTCAGCGCTCACCCACCAGTCCAGGTAAAGTTGTCACAGCCATCTGAGGCTAACAACTAAGTCACACAAAAAAAAAAACGTGAAATAGGGTTTTATTTACCGTCAATTCAGTCCTCATCAGTATCTAATCTCAAATAACATTTCTTAGTTTTCTGTCAACTTCCATAACTTGTAGGCGTGTTATATGAACACTCAGCACCAAACTAGCTTCCGCCTAGGTGATCTCGCATACTCACGTTCCGCAATATCGACATAGCGATCGCCACAGGTACAAACACCATAGTCAGCAGAACGTGCCTCATCAGGAACACCAGAAGCCTTGAGTGTTATAATAAAATGCAACTCCATCTACCAGCACGCACTCTCGATCTAGCATCAATCGATTGCCAACCTATTATATAGCGTTAGGTTAGGTTAGTTAGGATTAGGTTAGTTAGGGTTAGGTTAGTTAGGTTTAGGTCACTCTCGATCTAGCATCGATCGATTGTCGGCATACCTTAGTTTATAATTAGTTGTAATAACGTCACTCTCGATCTAGCATCGATCGATTGTCGACATACTGTTGTAATTAGTTGAATAAATTTATTCAGTAAAAGACTTTGCATTTCTATGCACTCTCTGGTCATAGCCTTCGTAAGCGGTGCAACATCCTTCATATTCACAACAAATCGCAGTGGCCGTAGTACGCAAGATTGATGAAGTCTTTAATACTTACTGTACATCACATGGGAGTGGGCATCGTCACTGACAGCCAAACAGGGCTTTCTATTGGAGACTAGAGAAGTTGATAGCAAATGCCTAAAGAGTGGAAATCGCACAGGCTATGATATGGTTACATCCCTTTGGAATTCATGCAAGACGACGAGTGACGCCGCGACCTAGTTTGTCGAGTAGACTAAGTACCTATTGGAGAGTTTTGCTATAAATATAATAAATCAATGTCTGGATTTAATATCCCTTGGGCATGGTGCAAGTTTGCATGTAGTGGTAGGAAACGGTTAAGTAGGTCGGAAGGATAGCGTTAATCGTAACTTGGTACACTACTAGCAGATGATTTTGTACCTGAGGCCACCCTAGCTGGAGTTATAACCGACTAGTCACAGTAATCATATCAGTGGCCCACTAAAAAGTCTATAGGCGATGTCAGATCAATTTAAGAATAATTTAAGTGACAATTATGCTTTTTCATCACTATAGGCGAAAATAAGGGGAAGATATAGCTTTGAGCGGACCCTTGATCAATTCTAAATATACAATGAATCGAATGCTTCTTATATCAATATCTACGGTTAGTGCTTTTCAAATTATTACAAATTATTCATATTGCTTCAACATCATCATCACAGCTCATATATGTCTTCCTACTGGGCTTGAGCCCCCTCCACATTAGGAGAGACATTGATTTCCTATATCAGGCTTTTCAGACGGGTTGGTATAGGGTTTTATTTCAAGTTTTCCTTCTTTTGTCATAGATGTTATTTGCATATTATAATCCCTTAGTCGCCTTTTACGACACGCACGGGCAAGAAAGGGGGTAGTTTTTACTCCGTCACCACACGGTATTATATATATTATTTAGTATATTTTTAATAATTTGGCAACATTTATGCAAGCAGAGGTGCGGAGGTTGGTGGGAGGAATACTTTTTATGATCTGTCTATTCTGTCATGTCAAATAGAAAAGGAAGGTGGTACATAGCGTGGCGTGAAACGGGTTCATTCATCTTTCCTTCTTGCCGCTGTGACGAGTTGAATAAGTTCGGGCTTCCGCCGACACTTCGTCACTGCGAATAAATAGCTATACCGAGGACATTCCGTAATCATTACAAATATAAGTGTCATAAAGGCAGCGCGATTCACTGTCCTCAAAAAATATTGACATTTCGGTCATCTGTGATATAACGATACATCAGTTCTCCGTTTTTTAAATTTTAGGTTAATATCTCATGTGATTTAGTAGTGCAACATACTGAATCTTAGTTTTGTGCGCGCTCGTTTCTAGTTACCGGTACCTTAAAAAATGGAGTCCCCGGTGATGGCATATAATTTGGACATAACACCGAACTATTCCTACATTTTTGATTTTGAGAGCGAATTTATTCATTCCAATTATCGGAAATGGATGACAGAAAACTGGACCGTAGCGTTTTATTACGTCGGGGTGTATATGGCGTTTATCTTCGGCGGGCAATATTACATGCAGAACCGACCAAGGTAAGTCACCGTCGCTATTATACAAATACTCTTATTTCAAGTTTTGTGTCCCAGTGCCCTAGGAATTTAAATCGATTATTATGTCAATAATTTATCGTATTAACATAAAAATCAACATACGAGCATTTAAGTTTATAATCTTCAGGAATTAGCACATTAAAAGAACATTCTAACACTATTGTGATCTTATCCTCTAGTACTGAATCTTATGATATTTTTACCTATATCAGGCACACTTCAATAAGCTTAAATAAATAACAATAAAGTTGAAGAAAGTAAGGACAACATACCCTCTCTCATTATGCTATCTAACATAAAGTATCTATTTACCTTATTCTATGTATTATAATCACTGATTAAAATATATGTGTGTGGTGATGGAATAAGAATACAATTCAGCACCCCTCTTTCTTCCCCTGGGTGTCACAAAAGATGACTAAGATATATAATATGCATATAATATCTATGCAAGAGGAGGAAAACTCGAAATAATACCCTATACCAACAAATCTGACCAGCATGGTATAGTAGGTCAATTTCCCTCCCATTGCGGAGGAGGTTCGAGCCCAACAGTGGGACTTATATAAGCTGTGATGATGATTAGAATACATAGAATTTTTATTAAATTTATTATGGTTTTATTCTAGATTTGTTTGTAATTTTTTTAATCTGCCTATAATTATAAATATCCAATCAAGTCAGTAATTACCTTTGCCTCTAATAAGTACAAGAGAATATGTAAAAATATTATTGTCATTGATATTATCAATCATGGTCAATGCCAGTGTGATAAGTTAAATAAATTATTTTTTTATTATAAAAGAGTAAGTACTGTGCTACTCTATAGTTAGTCTGTGTAAAGGTGTAACAGCCATCGGGGCTAACACCCCTAGTCCAAAAAAGAAACAAAAAAACAGCTCTATGAAATTGCCCATAAAAAGTTAGTAGTTACGTATCAGACATTTTAGTTTAGGTACACAATTGAAGGTAATTTGGAAGTCACATTTTACTACTTACAATAGCAGGATACTTAATATGAATAGAATAGATAATTACAGACAGTTAATAACTACCTGGAAATACATTTTAATAAAATGGTAACTTTTGTTTATCATATTTTGTTTCATTTGATTAAATTGTTTAATTTAACAGTAACACAGCATTTTTATTGATACAAATTTCTTTGATAACCTCTTCCCCAGCTCATTAAAGTTTCACCATATGGGCAACCTTCTAAAGTGGATGTAAATTGACTAATTAAACCTCACTAGTCAGACAGTTTGGATTTAATTTTGAGTTTTCCTTCTTTTGCAATAGTACTATCTATTTACATTTCTTAATTTTCTTTTAGTCCTTAGTGGCAGACAAGCAAGCAGCCCACCTGATGGTAAATGGTAACTGCCACTATTGGACCTCTGCATTACTAGGGTCACAGTTTTCTGCTTGTGGAAATGGTTTCTAACCTAGGCTGGTGTACTTATGGATGTGGCCAAACAGTAAATTATCAGCAGAGTGCGCCAGTTGTCTTTTATGATACCACCAGAAAAAGAGTATTAAGTCATCACACCAAAAAGATGGTAACTTAATGTTAATCAAGTAACAAGGTTCATCAAAGAACAAAAATTATAATTTTGTGTAAAAGAAAGAAAAAACATTCATCATGTTATCATCCTAAAAAAATCCGAAAATTACAGCATCAACAATTGTGCCATTATGCCCTTTTTTAAAGACCAAGTTGTTATAGGTACCCAGAAAAATATAAGACATAATTTTCAAAAAGAGAACTAGTCAACCCAGTTGATGTTAGGCTGTGGCTTGATGTGTTAAAGGTACTGCTAAGTTGTATGATTGGCTATTTGCAAATTTATCACAATAGATAATAAAAAAAATATTTAAAAACAAGTGTAGTCCTACCATCTTTTCAGCTCATAGTTATACAATAACTGTGCTGTGGTAGCGGCTTCGAATACTACCAACCCTTGCTTTGCTCATTGGTGTCGTAAAAGACGACTAAGAGCCCTAGATTGAGCCGGACCAACTCCATTTGGTACCATTTGGGTCATTTACATTCCCAAGGAGGGTTGACGTCAGGCAGGCGGCCAGTCATAAAAGTCATTGCCGAAACTTTTTGCAATATGTCAAAACAGATGACATATTGCGTCGACCCCAAGTAATTGGGATAAGTGCAAGATGATGATGATGAGTTATACAATAACATCCTACTGGTGGGCTCAAGCCTCTTCCACAATATGAAGGTAATATACCTACTGTAGTATACCATGTTGATCAGTCTCTTGTTATGTTTTTTTTTTTTAATTTTGTCGTCTCGTGTATAGATGTTAAATGCATATTATAATATGCCTCTTAGATGTCTTTCATGAAACCGATGGTAAAGAGTGGGAGTGATGATTTGTACTCCTACTCTGCCCCCACATGAAAAAAGGTATAGTCATATACTTGAATTTAATTGAAGTACATTACAAACATTATATGTAAATATATTCGATTACATAATTATACATTAATGTAATTTCATTTAGACAATTCCTTAAATAAGTACCGAATGCAAGAAATTAAATAGAAAAATATACTATTAGTTTTTTATTTCATTATAATTATTGAATCAATTAAATCTTCTATTGAAATTAAATTCAGAATTGGGCATTTTTATACTCCTATAATGCCCCGTAACATGGGATTAATAATATGTTGTGCTACACCACCAAGTTGTGATAACTGGCTGAGAGACCACCATGAGAATAGGCAGCAGCACAATTTAGGAACTTATAACATCCATGCATGCCAATTGGGCTTTTATCGCTTCTTCATCATCATCATCATCGCAGCCCACATACGTATGTACATACGTACACGTACGTACAGTGGGACGTCTCACTGTTGGGCTCGGGGCTCCTCCACAGTGGGAGGGAATTTGACCTACTATACCATGCTGGTCAGATATGTTGGTATAGGGCTTCATTCCGAGTTTTTTCTCTTGCACAGATGTTATGTGCATGTCATATCTCTTAGTAGTCTTTTACGACATCCACGGGCAAGATAGTCAATTGTATTCTGACTCCGTCACCACACAGAAATCGCTTCTTGGGTCTTCCCAATAGATCTAATGGTGAACCTTGTTAGGCTGATGGTTGAGGATATATACTAAGACGAACAAACACTTAAAAACTGTATAGAATACATACTTATTTTTAACACATACCTTTTGAACAGGTGTTGTGGTTTAAAAGTACCAAATTTTTTTTCTTTTTGAATTTGTATGGGAACTGTTCAGTGACTGCCCCGTTGGTTTCTGGAGCCTCCTAAAGTAGGTCTTGAGGAATCTTTTTTTTTAATCTTCCAGCAGAGAGATTTTGCATGAGATTTAGATTGTTGGATATTCAAATACCCACAATGCCTCAAATGTCGTGAGCGGCGTAGAAATCTAAAAGAATAATGGCGGTTTTCACTAAGGATGCCTAGCTTTTAAATAACACCTATACAACTAACTTACTTTTCAAATGACACAGCATCAATCAATCATTGATATTATAAGATAATATATAGATCTCCTAGATAAACTTTTTTAGTTTTGAAGGCCTACCATAGTCTATATGCTGTAGTTACACCCCGTCGGATTCGTCCGAAGCGACGGAGAGGTGTTGGGCGATTCCATGACTTGTCGTGCGCGTATCTCACTCTAACGCTATGTAGGCGGGCAAGCGTGTTTTAGGGCGCGATCCACAAATTGTTGCCCTAAGTCCTTACCTTACTATCTTTGTAAAGTTCACTGCAATATAAGGATATTTTTCTTATTTCAGAGTGTTGTCTTTTAAAACGAGAATATTCCTTAGTCTTAACACAAAAAAAAAAATATTAGCATTTTACTTAATTGCATAAGAAATCCTAGAATGTAAGCTAATAGAATATACATAAGTAGTTTGTTCAGTACAAATTTGTATGTAAATTAACGCGAGTATAATAAATGTTGAATTAAAACTATTTTGTGTGTAATGGTTAAAAAAGTAGTTTTATTTTTATCTGTTATTGCTGGGCGTCGTTGCATGCAAGGACCGCACTTGTAGCGAAACGTGAGAGAGGCCTACATCCAGCAGTGGACGGCGATATGCTGAATGACGCGGATGATGATGTTTGTAACCAGACATAAAACTTTAATAACGAAGACTTATTGGACGTGCGACCCCTTAGTCCTTTCGTGACCATAAACACTGAAAAGTGTTGCAATGTTGGGAAACCAGAAATCAAATACAAACGCAAAAACATCCATAAAAATTGTTGGATGTAATTGTTAACTCCCTGCCCTTGTTCCCCGCTGCACCGCATCTAGTCATGGAAATAATTTGCCTTCCTGACTTTGAATCGCTGCTGCGTCTGGCAAAAGAAACTATTTTGGGTGCTTCCTCGATTTTTGATATATTTTTAATGTTTTCAGTAATAGTAAATACCTCGAGGGTTAGTATTGTACGCGATGAGCGGTAACAAGATTGGCCTTATTATTATGTCTAAGGATTGCGAACGGCAATATGGATGTGTTTACATTTACAGCTTCACTTACCTTTTCGAGGATAAAGACGACAGCATAAATAAAATCCATCCATACATACATCAATCCATAAACGTGTTGGATATAGACCTCGCGAGAATTCCACTCGCAACGACCTTTTCCATCTGCATAGAATGGTTGCCTGATGCTTTTAAGTCGTCAGTTCACCCAACGTTGTCTCGTCCGATTCGTATTTGCCACACATGATTCGACGAACCATATGGCCTGCCCATAGCTATCAACGTGCTAATTCTTCAGACTATATTGTTTCACTCCTTCTTCTGAGTTTTTTTTATCAAGTAGAGCAAATGTCGGGCATAGATACCCTTCTCCGTAGAACTTTGCGTGAATTTCGGCCTTTTATGAAATCGACATTTAGAGAGTATGTTTCAGTGTCATTAAAAATATATATTATGCATTCTAGCTCGACTTGGCGGGGCCACTACCGTGCCCCCAGATTGTGATTGTCTGTGTCAAATCAAAAATAAAATGTGTCATTACCCTTTCTATACTCGTGGGTGTCGTAATGGATGATCGAGGCGCATAATCTCTTAACATCGTTGCAAAAACAGAGAAATCCCTGTTTAAAAATTCCTGATGTTTACGCGAGTATTACACATATAAATAAAACTATTTTATGAATTTTATCGCGTTTGTATTTGATTTTTCATTTCACGACATTTCGAACACTTCAACGTTCATGTTCACGGGAGAACTAAGGTGTCTCACGTCAAGTTATTGTTATTACAGAGATTTACATCTACCTATTACAATTCTGTACCTTCGGACACGTAAACGTCGAGAAATCAAATACAAACGGAACCTTACTGTCTGTTCAGTATGGTATAGTAGGTCAATTGTCGCCCTAATGCCGATAGCGATTTTGCACATAGATGTATACACACTGAGAAGTTTTAATTAGGTTGCTTTAACGCAAGTCAATAATGTTCTCTCATTTTTAAAAGTTATGTCGATTTGATTCGTATGGAAGATAATGAAATATTAATTGGAGATTAATTACATTTTCAATCAAAATCAGCAATATACAAATGATGTCATATATAAATAGATTGTATAGCCTCAGATTATAAACGGATAACGAGCCATCAGTCAAAGTAGTTAAAAAAAATACATCGTATGTGCTTCATAAAAATACAAAAGAATTTTTTGTTCCACTACAATACATAACTATGATGATGGAACAACAAAGTATTTTCTATTGTATAGTGTAATCTCATTAATTGTTTTATGTACAGTAAACTGTTATTTTTATTTTGCATATTAAGATAGAGTTAATTACAGAAATCAAGAAATCGGTACCAGTTACCCGTTTAGTTTGTAAGTTATGGGGCTTCATGCTTCCTCTTCTCCTTTCGTTGCCCCTCGGTAATTTAGGTCTGTCGATTAAGTGACTTAGTTTTTTTTTAAACACAACCCTTCGCGCTCGTGCGTAAATTCGAGTGTCGCGGAGGATTTACCAAAAGTGCAATTAACAAGCAAATCACACTCGGATTAGACTTAGTCATATGTGGATTGCTCAAAGAACTATCCTACTTCGAACTTATAACACTCGGATGTTGGTATTTAGACATACTACTCAGTCGCTTGTACAGTTGGGGAAACTGATAAAATATTGGCATAGCACTTTTCTTTCGAACTTCATATATGACCTTAACATTTGGTGACGAGCCCTATCTAAAGTGGGAACCTAATTGAGTACACCTAGTATCGCAATCTAGCTTGTTCAGTTGGTATAGTGGGATTTTTTTTTTTTTGCAATAATGACTGTTTTTTTCTTACAGTAATATTTATTATGTTCATATACAGATAGTATTTACAGCTGACCGTAGATGTCCTATAAATTATCAGGTCAATGTAATTATTTATGCGATTACAATATATAATTTGTTTTTATACATGTCTACTTACCCTTCATTACATTGTGGTAGTCGATAAGATTAAAGGTGCTTGCCCAATACGAAGCTACCCAACATTACCGTACTGTAAATATGTCAGATAAAAATGTTTTTGTATTGAAAACTAGCAATCCGCCCTCGCTTCGGTTTCTGTCGCCTTATCCCCGTAATTCCTGTTCCCGTGGGAATACCGGGATAAAATATAGCCTATAAGCAATATGCGGGTAAAACGACTAAAACCGAAGCGAAGCGAGGGCAAGTTGCTAGTTTAGGCATATGTATAGTGCAAATAACCGTGTGAGCATGAAAAAAGCCTATTATTTTGACATTACAGACACTCCAATTTTATTTATTGGTATAGATATAGACAAGGGCACTTAAGGTGTACTAGAAAATAGGACAAAAAATAAAATAAAGTAGAGAAAACCCGCAGAATTAGCACGTCGGAATGGCAGTAGGCAGGTCACATCGCTCGTCGAAACGACAACCGTTGGGGAAGAAAGGTTTTTGAGTGGCGACCACGAATCGGACGACGCAGCGTAGGACGACCCCCAATAGGTGGCCCGACGACATTTTGAAAGTCGCAGGGAACCGTTGGATGCAAGTAGCGCAGGGCCGTTCCGAGTGGCATTCTCGTGAGGAGGTCTATGTCCAGCAGTGGACGTCTGTAGGCTTATGGATGGATGGATGGAAGAAAAATTACTTACATCACACATGTACCTACATACTTATTATATTTATACACCTATTATACATAAATAAATGACCAATGAAAACGAGTTGACCTAATACCAAAAATTACGAGGTTAAAATGACAAATAGTGATAGTGAACGAGCTTTTTAAAATTACGTAATCTCTCGGTGCGTCATATGTTAGATAAAATAAAAAAAATATCGTATCAAAAATAATAATACCTAATGTTTACAAACTGGAAAATCTACGAGCGTGGGTGTCCGAGGCTTTGGGTGGTTTGTGGGGGTGTGAGGCAGACGAAGCGAATCTCATGAATGAAACTCCGCATCCCATCTGCAGCGTTATGTAACCGTTTGGCAAGCTTTCGTGAATCAACCTTGGGTTGCGATTAAATTTTATAATTTTCATAATTCAATAACATTAAAACTTCATCTTGCCAAGTAGTATTAGTTGTGCTGTAAAATAGGTGATGTTGACGCATTGTATTCTTAACTCTTTGTGCGACATGGACTTCGTAAAATACAATTAAATTCAAATTTGTACTAGAAAAACTATTTTTAACCACATTAAGAATGATTTCTGTTGTTTACGCGAATATTACACATTGTAAATAAAAGTGTTTGCCGGATTTTACCGCGTTTGTATTTGATTTCTGATTGCTCGAAGTCTCTAATACTTTACAGCGTTCATGGTTACGGGGTGGACGCCGAGGCTGGCCGCATCCGCAGTGCGTTGACGCAGATCTGCGATGCGGCCATGCCCCGGGTACGGCGTCTGCCCCCGAGGAGGGCTGTCCACTGGTGGTCCCGGGAGCTGGCGGATCTCCGGGCCGCGTGTATTCGCGCCCGGAGGGCCTACACCCGCAGCCGGCGACGCCATCGCAGCGCGGAACTGGAGGGCCAGCTTTACGAGGGCTACCGCAATGCGCGGTCGGCCTTCAGGCTGGCCGTCCGTTCCGCCAAGGACGCCAGTCGGCGGGAGATGCTGGAAAGTCTCGACCGTGACCCCTGGGGTCGCCCTTATGGCGCGGCGCTGAGTAAGCTCCGCGCACGGGGCCCGCCCCTCACCGAGACTCTCCAGCCCAGCTTCCTCACCCGGGTCGTCGAGGACCTGTTCCCACGACGGGCGGAACACACGCCCCCGGTCATGGCGCCGCCAGATAATGACCGGGAGGGTGATGGTGGCAGTGTTCCGCCCATCACGGAACCGGAGATGGGGTCGGCGGTGGCGCGCATGCGCGGAAAATCCACTGCCCCGGGCCCGACGGTATTCCAAACCGTGTGCTGGCCCTGGTCCTCGACCATCTGGGTCCCCGCCTCAGGGACCTGTTCGACGCGTGTTTAGCGTCCGGGCGGTTCCCTGGGTGCTGGAAGGAGGGGAGGCTGGTTCTCCTGCCGAAGCCGGGACGGCCTCCGGAATCGCCATCGGCCTACAGGCCTATCGTGCTGCTCGATGATATGGGCAAGCTACTGGAGAGTAGCTGTCCGCATCGAGCGGCACCTCGTCGGCACGGGGCCCGATCTGTCGGACGCCCAGTTTGGGTTTAGGAGGGGTCGTTCGACGATCGAGGCCCTGTTGCGCCTGAGGGCCGTGGCGACTGAGGCCGTCACCGGCGGGGGAGTGCTGTTGGTGGTGTCCCTAGACATCGCCAACGCATTCAATAGTCTGCCATTCAGCTGCGTCAGGGAGGCGCTCCGTTACCACGGAGTGCCAGCTTACCTGAGGCGGCTAGTGGCAGACTATTTGGAGGGGCGCAGCGTCCTCTACGCCAACCGAGTAGGGGACGTTGTGCGAACGCCCATGACGTGCGGCGTTCCACAGGGGTCGGTCCTCGGACCCACCCGGTGGAACATCGGCTACGACTGGGCGTTGCGGGGGAGCCTCCCACCCGGGCTGGGCATGATTTGTTACGCCGACGACACGCTCGTCACAGCCCGCGGTGGGACGCTACAAGAGGCGGTAAGCCTGGCGACCTCGGGCACCGAAGAGGTCGTCAAGCGGATCGAGGCGCTGGGGTTGAGAGTGTCCCTGGACAAGACGGAGGCCCTCTTGTTCCATGGGCCCCGTATGGACCTTCCCATCGGCGTCTCGATCACCGTCAATTCGGTTGGGATCAGCATCCAGGCCCATATGAAGTACTTGGGCCTGGTGCTCGACGGGCGATGGTGGTTTCGGGAGCATTTCCGCAGGCTCGTCCCGCGGCCCGTCGGCGTGGCGTCCGCCCTACAATGGCTGATGCCGAATGTGGGCGGACCGAGCGCGGCATGTCGACAGCTGTACGCGGGGGTCATCCGGTCGATGGCCCTGTACGGCGCACCGGTGTGGGCGGGATCCATGACCGCCCGACTTAGGGCCCTTCTGTGGCGTCCACAGAAGGTCATGGCGGTCAGGATCATCCGCGGGTACCGCACGGCGGCGACGGAGGCGGCCTGCCTGTTGGCCGGGACTCCCCCGTGGGACCTGGAGGCGGAAATGCTCGCCGACTTGTATCGGCGGGTGTCGGGGGTGCGCGGGGGGGGGGTGTTGTTTCCCTGAGGGAGCTCACCGCCTGGCGCGTCGACGCCCGCCGAGACGTCATCGCCCGTTGGGCAGACCGGCTGGAGAGGCCTCGATACGGTGTTTGGACCGTGGAGGCCTTCCGGCCGGTGCTGATGCAGTGGTTGGAAAGGCGGCACGGGGTGCTCTCCTTCCGACTCGTACAGGTCTTGACGGGACATGGATGCTTCGGCAAGTACCTGTACAGGGTCGCTAGGAGGGAGAGAAGTCCGTCCTGCCACCACTGCGATTGCGACGAGGACACGGCGCAGCATACGCTCGAGGTCTGTGCCGCTTGGGCAGAGCCGCGTCGTGAATCGCAATCATCGGTGCCGACCTGACGCTGCCGATCATCGCTAGGGAGATGCTCGGCAGCATCAGGAATTGGGACGCGGTCGCAGCCTTCTGCGAGGCAGTTATCTCGCAGAAGGAGGCGGCGGATCGTGAGCGCGAGGAGCACAGCCTCGATGATGCGACCCGCTGCCGGCGACTGGGGCGGCGCAGGCGGGATTACCTGCATGCAATGCCGCCCTAGCCGAGGCCGCGGGTGACGTGACCGGGGATTAGTCAGTCACCCGCCAAGAGGCCGACCGCGTGAGGAAAGACCGACGTCCTCCCCGAGGGGGGGACGTTGGTCGATGGGAGGGTACCCCGGGTGGGGGGTATTCCGTCGGGCCGACCACTGATGACAAGTAACCCTGCTCCAGTGGTCGGCCCAATGACGAAGGCGACGTGGTGTTCGGGTGGGTTGCGGGTGTTGCGTGCTTAGGCCCCTCTGTCGCCCCGGACGGAGTGGTGCGGAGGCGCGCCGACCGCAGCCCACCCCAAAAAAAAAAAAAAAAAGCGTTCATGGTTACGGGCGCACCATGCTTGGTCGGGTAATCAGATATCAAATACAAACACGATAAAATCCGTAAAATAGTTTTATTTACCACATTAAGAATTTGTCCGCCTAGGAATCAAACCACGACACGTCACCGGCGGTAGATCTATCTCCAAAATTAGTTGCGAAGCTATTTTTAAATTATCATATTAATTTTAATGCTATATTAATCATTTTGACATCTTTTAATAACATAATAACTTATTTAATGACATATCCTTTTATATACATATATTCCTTTTATTTTCTTTTTTTTAAGTGCTAAACTTGATTGTATCTTGATCATTTCAGACTTTTAAAATGCAGATTTCAAACAGTGCTGGTGTGATTTAGATGTTGATATTATTGTTACTAATATGACTATTTATAATTTTGAATAATCTATAAACCTATTAATTGTAACTCTTCTGTACTTGTACTTCTTGTGACCTGTAACTTAGATTAGAAAATTGATTCTAAGAAAATTGTCTCGAGCAACTAACTAACACTCATTAATCTTTCTTGCATCCATTATATTGTCACTTGCTTTGTAATAAACAACATATCTGTTGCATTCCTGAAAGATTAAGCAGTTTGTGGACCTTTGTGGCGACATCGGACAACATTGTAAATAATGTTGTAATACCCTCATATTCGAGAGCATATCCTTTTTCCTATGGAGTAAAGGTAGCCTTAATCTTTGTATAGCTGAAAATATACGCTAAGATATTATTGTATATTAGAAATACATTTATTAGGACGTAATTAAAAGTCATTTAGTAAAATTGCCAAATATCACTATCCGGCTTGAAACTAATTCTCAAGGGAATGGCAATCAGAAAATGGTTGCGGTTTCAGACCTCAACCTTGGCGTTTATTTAGCATTCACGGTATCTTTACAAGTTAAATTGAAACATCTGGCGTTTATCTTTTAACGAGGTACATACTTTAGATGAAAATTAGGATTATCGCGGAACAACAAATAGTGTGGGCTATAAAAAGCCTCGGCATTTCTCTGTGTGATATAATTTGGAATATGGAAATCCTTAGAAGAACAAGTATAACCGACATAGCTCGCAAATTTAGCACATTGAACTAGCAACGGGTAGGTCACTTCACATGTCGAATCGACAACCATTGCGACAGAAATGTTCTCAAATGGTCACCACGAATCGAACACACCATTGGACACCAAGTGACCTGACGACTTAAAAGTATTAGGGAACCGTTAGAGTCAGATGGCACAGGTGGTCCGTTCTGAATGGCTTTCTCGTGGGGAAATCTATGTATTTACAATGATATATCACTACGGGCTGATGGATGGACAGATGGAACGAATTGTGATCTTAAATTTGCAGAAATAGCTAACACAAACCGTGGATATCGTATCGAATCAGAATAAATCACAAGATTTACGTAACTAGAATATTTTTTTGTCCCATTGCATAATATGTCAAATAAGATAAAACATTATATAAATAATGTTATCTTAAAGAGATAAATATTACTTTGCTCTCGTATAATTTAAACGTCTGCACTGAGAGCAAAAAATCAAGGTTACAAAAGCGTGCGTAATACAAGTGATTTTCATATGGTGTCTGAATAAAAAAACAGTATGTCGCCACCTCTTCCTTTCTCGTGGGTGATCGTAAAAGATGACTAAGATATATATATATATATATATATATATATCAGGATCTCGGCAACGGCTCCAACGATTTTGATTAAATTTGGTATACTAGAGGTTTCGGGGCCAGAAAATCGATCTAGCTAGGTTTTATTTATAAAAAATATTGTTTTGTCGGTGTTTTTAGCTAATCAATACAATGACATAAAATGTTATTGACATTCTCCGAATAGGAATTCGAATTTCGTCGTCGTTGTCAAGAGTGACAATAGCTCAGTTGGGAAGTTGTCCAGTTTTCTTTTTGTTTTGTTTTGGCATTCAAACAGCGTGGGATCAAATCTCGGTGTTATTATTATTCTGTTTTTGTAATTTTTGATATTGTTTTCATTATTTCATTATTATTTTTTATTAATATATACCTAAATAAATTCGGCAAAAATACAACAAAAGTATACCGAGCAAAGCTCGGTCAACCAAATATAAAACCTATACACGCAAATGTCTTACAAAAACTTAATTCTTCTTCCCGTCTTGTTCTCGCCCGTTCCTTTTACAATAGTATTAAAAAAGTACACGAATCAACTAATTTATGATGATCAGGAACACAGGAATATTAATAGAATCTTTCTATGAACTAGTCTAAACCGCACTCGTTTATTATTTCAAGTGAACCTGCATAAGGCCGACAAATTAACTACCTACCTATTTGATGGCGAGTAATATCTGCTCACGCTTTCAACAGGACCGAGCTCCTATAATCCACTGGCTACCATAAAATTCTAAATTATAGCCAAGACAATAACAATAAAATCACACATTCTGCATTAAACGCGAAACAAACAGAGCTGAATAAAACGGCCAATACAGCGATTTTCGGTGGTTCAGCAACAAGTGGAAAGTCTCAGTCAAAATCATTGTGATTTTTCTTTAAGATATTTTTCTCCTGCGCTAGATTACTCAATTTTCTCTTAATTCTTTTCTAGCATATCTATGTCAAGGTCGTCACCGTCATCATAACTCATATCAGTTTTATTGCTGGCTTGGAGCCTATTCCATAATAATAGTAGGGAAATTGACCTATTATACGCGCTGGTCAAACGGGTTGGTATAGGATTTAATTTCGAGGTTTCATTCTCTTGCACAAATTTTATATGCATATTGTATCCCTTAGTCGTCTTTTACTACATCCACGGATAAGAGGGAGGGGACATAATCGTATTCTTAGTCCACCATCACACAAGAATACAAGGTTCGAATAAGAAAAACATAACTTTGTATTTCGTTTCTACGTACACCATTTTTTTTTTTTTTGGGTGGGTTGCGGTCGGCGCACTCCTCGCACCACTCCGTCCGGTACGACAGAGGGGCGTAAGCACGCACACCCGCAACCCACCCGCGATGCACATCGGCTTCGTCGTTAGGCCGACCACCGGAGCAGGGTGATTTGACGTTAGTGGTTCTACGTACACCATAAAGGTAAAACAAATTCTTATTATAATTAAATACGAGATATTTGTAAACGAAGCTCTCATGCTAATATTTTCCACCATTTTAAATTAGCTTTCGTCTTTTACTGGTAGCCGTTTAAAATGACTACGTAAGTTTTAGTGAAAATCATAGGTAACGTTTGTACGGATTTCACAATAGATGGCAACGCCTATTTTATTCCAATATAATTTTATTATAAACAGCAATAGATAAATTTAAAAATAATCACCAGAATTTAAAAAAATCTTTTAACTTCATATGTATAATTAAATCTTGATATCTATTTACTTCTTTTAACATTAGCGGAGAAATAACATTTCTATAGTGTACCAACATTAACGTTGATGCAGTACTCTGAAAGAAATTTCATAAACACTAAAAACACTTTTCGGATATAGCATATAGGGATATTGATAAATATGTACGTTTATATCAGTTACGGCTGACATAGATAGAGGTCAATGATCGTATCAGTTCACTAATCCGTGTCGAAGGTTCTAAGCCGATTGTATGGCATCGAGTGTTTAACAGAGAGATTTTGCTTTCTGGTGAGACGAGAATCATCGCCCGTACTTGATAAGCTACAAGAATTTATTGAAGAATGATATCTCGCAGCAATTAGCGATGCCAATCAATGTACATAATTTTTTTTTTTTTTTTGTTTGACTTAGTTGTTAGCCTCAGATGGCTGTGACAACTTTACCCGGACTGGTGGGTGAGCGCTGAGGGCTCTCAACCCGTAGTGTATAGATTGATTGTGTAGTTGACTAATTGTTATCGATTCTTTAGTTTACACAGTTCGAATTTTTGACGGTAGCTAATCTTATTTTCCTTCCCGTTCGAATCGTTACAGATTGTATTAATTTGCGTAGTTTTATTATAACATACACGGGTGTTTTTTTGAAGTTATACTTATTTGCCGAGTTAGAGAAAAATGACGAGTGTTAATTTTTACGATGCGCACGCACACTATCACAAAAACTGACACCCTGAAGTTAGCTAGTCAACATTTTATACGACGCGTGTGTACAACGTCACAAATGTCAATTAGATAATTATTTTTTTTTATTATTGTCGTTTTCTTTTTCTATTGCCGTAGGATAAAGCGAAGGATATAAATTTTAGAAAGATTTTTCTTGTTACCGTACAAGGGAGACGGCCCGTCGCTTTTTGCCGGGGCATCCCATCGACAGTGGTAGATATACATAAAGACCAAAGACAAGGAATCAGTCTTGGTGAGGGACAAAATGGCAGCTTTGAGATCCATATCGCCCAGCCGTAGCGCGAACGATTTAGCGAGGTATTACCATACCATGGCTTGTCGATAACCATCATCACAGCTTATATAAGTATAACGGCTGGGTTCGACCTTCCTCCACGATAGGAGGCAAATTACTGTACGACACTGGTTAGACGGGTTGATATAGGGTTTTATTACGAGTGTTCTTTCTCTTGCATAGGTAGATATTATCTGCATATTATATCTCTTATGTTTTAGTCGTCCTATATAACGCGCACGAGCAAGATAAGGCTGAATTGTATTCTTACTCCGTCACCACATTGAAAATACTATCCTTCTTTAAACACCATTCTAAAATTCAAAAGCAGTATCATCGCCTACTGTAACGAATAATGACATTTACTGATATCAACAATTCGCACCTTTAATCCAATACCGTCACTAAACGGCAATTTTCGAAAAACTGTTTCTAATGCCATTTATTTGTTGAGCACCGAATTTACACATTGCTTCAATTCAAGGCTATATTTTATCCCGGTATTCCCACGGGAACGGGAACTACGCGGGTAAAACGACTATAACCTATAACCGAAGCGAAGCGAGGGCGGGTTGCTAGTTAAAATATATAAATTGAAGCAATGTGTAAATTCGGTGCTCAACAAATAAATGGCATTAGAAACAGTTTTTCGAAAATTGCCGTTTAGTGACGGTATTGGATTAAAGGTGCGAATTGTTGATATCAGTAAATGTCATTATTCGTTACAGTAGGCGATGATACTGCTTTTGAATTTTAGAATGGTGTTTAAAGAAGGATAGTATTTTCAATGTGGTGACGGAGTAAGAATACAATTCAGCCTTATCTTGCTCGTGCGCGTTATATAGGACGACTAAAACATAAGAGATATAATATGCAGATAATATCTACCTATGCAAGAGAAAGAACACTCGTAATAAAACCCTATATCAACCCGTCTAACCAGTGTCGTACAGTAATTTGCCTCCTATCGTGGAGGAAGGTCGAACCCAGCCGTTATACTTATATAAGCTGTGATGATGGTTATCGACAAGCCATGGTATGGTAATACCTCGCTAAATCGTTCGCGCTACGGCTGGGCGATATGGATCTCAAAGCTGCCATTTTGTCCCTCACCAAGACTGATTCCTTGTCTTTGGTCTTTATGTATATCTACCACTGTCGATGGGATGCCCCGGCAAAAAGCGACGGGCCGTCTCCCTTGTACGGTAACAAGAAAAATCTTTCTAAAATTTATATCCTTCGCTTTATCCTACGGCAATAGAAAAAGAAAACGACAATAATAAAAAAAAATAATTATCTAATTGACATTTGTGACGTTGTACACACGCGTCGTATAAAATGTTGACTAGCTAACTTCAGGGTGTCAGTTTTTGTGATAGTGTGCGTGCGCATCGTAAAAATTAACACTCGTCATTTTTCTCTAACTCGGCAAATAAGTATAACTTCAAAAAAACACCCGTGTATGTTATAATAAAACTACGCAAATTAATACAATCTGTAACGATTCGAACGGGAAGGAAAATAAGATTAGCTACCGTCAAAAATTCGAACTGTGTAAACTAAAGAATCGATAACAATTAGTCAACTACACAATCAATCTATACACTACGGGTTGAGAGCCCTCAGCGCTCACCCACCAGTCCGGGTAAAGTTGTCACAGCCATCTGAGGCTAACAACTAAGTCAAACAAAAAAAAAAAAAAAATTATGTACATTGATTGGCATCGCTAATTGCTGCGAGATATCATTCTTCAATAAATTCTTGTAGCTTATCAAGTACGGGCGATGATTCTCGTCTCACCAGAAAGCAAAATCTCTCTGTTAAACACTCGATGCCATACAATCGGCTTAGAACCTTCGACACGGATTAGTGAACTGATACGATCATTGACCTCTATCTATGTCAGCCGTAACTGATATAAACGTACATATTTATCAATATCCCTATATGCTATATCCGAAAAGTGTTTTTAGTGTTTATGAAATTTCTTTCAGAGTACTGCATCAACGTTAATGTTGGTACACTATAGAAATGTTATTTCTCCGCTAATGTTAAAAGAAGTAAATAGATATCAAGATTTAATTATACATATGAAGTTAAAAGATTTTTTTAAATTCTGGTGATTATTTTTAAATTTATCTATTGCTGTTTATAATAAAATTATATTGGAATAAAATAGGCGTTGCCATCTATTGTGAAATCCGTACAAACGTTACCTATGATTTTCACTAAAACTTACGTAGTCATTTTAAACGGCTACCAGTAAAAGACGAAAGCTAATTTAAAATGGTGGAAAATATTAGCATGAGAGCTTCGTTTACAAATATCTCGTATTTAATTATAATAAGAATTTGTTTTACCTTTATGGTGTACGTAGAACCACTAACGTCAAATCACCCTGCTCCGGTGGTCGGCCTAACGACGAAGCCGATGTGCATCGCGGGTGGGTTGCGGGTGTGCGTGCTTACGCCCCTCTGTCGTACCGGACGGAGTGGTGCGAGGAGTGCGCCGACCGCAACCCACCCAAAAAAAAAAAAAATGGTGTACGTAGAAACGAAATACAAAGTTATGTTTTTCTTATTCGAACCTTGTATTCTTGTGTGATGGTGGACTAAGAATACGATTATGTCCCCTCCCTCTTATCCGTGGATGTAGTAAAAGACGACTAAGGGATACAATATGCATATAAAATTTGTGCAAGAGAATGAAACCTCGAAATTAAATCCTATACCAACCCGTTTGACCAGCGCGTATAATAGGTCAATTTCCCTACTATTATTATGGAATAGGCTCCAAGCCAGCAATAAAACTGATATGAGTTATGATGACGGTGACGACCTTGACATAGATATGCTAGAAAAGAATTAAGAGAAAATTGAGTAATCTAGCGCAGGAGAAAAATATCTTAAAGAAAAATCACAATGATTTTGACTGAGACTTTCCACTTGTTGCTGAACCACCGAAAATCGCTGTATTGGCCGTTTTATTCAGCTCTGTTTGTTTCGCGTTTAATGCAGAATGTGTGATTTTATTGTTATTGTCTTGGCTATAATTTAGAATTTTATGGTAGCCAGTGGATTATAGGAGCTCGGTCCTGTTGAAAGCGTGAGCAGATATTACTCGCCATCAAATAGGTAGGTAGTTAATTTGTCGGCCTTATGCAGGTTCACTTGAAATAATAAACGAGTGCGGTTTAGACTAGTTCATAGAAAGATTCTATTAATATTCCTGTGTTCCTGATCATCATAAATTAGTTGATTCGTGTACTTTTTTAATACTATTGTAAAAGGAACGGGCGAGAACAAGACGGGAAGAAGAATTAAGTTTTTGTAAGACATTTGCGTGTATAGGTTTTATATTTGGTTGACCGAGCTTTGCTCGGTATACTTTTGTTGTATTTTTGCCGAATTTATTTAGGTATATATTAATAAAAAATAATAATGAAATAATGAAAACAATATCAAAAATTACAAAAACAGAATAATAATAACACCGAGATTTGATCCCACGCTGTTTGAATGCCAAAACAAAACAAAAAGAAAACTGGACAACTTCCCAACTGAGCTATTGTCACTCTTGACAACGACGACGAAATTCGAATTCCTATTCGGAGAATGTCAATAACATTTTATGTCATTGTATTGATTAGCTAAAAACACCGACAAAACAATATTTTTTATAAATAAAACCTAGCTAGATCGATTTTCTGGCCCCGAAACCTCTAGTATACCAAATTTAATCAAAATCGTTGGAGCCGTTGCCGAGATCCTGATATATATATATATATATATATATATATCTTAGTCATCTTTTACGATCACCCACGAGAAAGGAAGAGGTGGCGACATACTGTTTTTTTATTCAGACACCATATGAAAATCACTTGTATTACGCACGCTTTTGTAACCTTGATTTTTTGCTCTCAGTGCAGACGTTTAAATTATACGAGAGCAAAGTAATATTTATCTCTTTAAGATAACATTATTTATATAATGTTTTATCTTATTTGACATATTATGCAATGGGACAAAAAAATATTCTAGTTACGTAAATCTTGTGATTTATTCTGATTCGATACGATATCCACGGTTTGTGTTAGCTATTTCTGCAAATTTAAGATCACAATTCGTTCCATCTGTCCATCCATCAGCCCGTAGTGATATATCATTGTAAATACATAGATTTCCCCACGAGAAAGCCATTCAGAACGGACCACCTGTGCCATCTGACTCTAACGGTTCCCTAATACTTTTAAGTCGTCAGGTCACTTGGTGTCCAATGGTGTGTTCGATTCGTGGTGACCATTTGAGAACATTTCTGTCGCAATGGTTGTCGATTCGACATGTGAAGTGACCTACCCGTTGCTAGTTCAATGTGCTAAATTTGCGAGCTATGTCGGTTATACTTGTTCTTCTAAGGATTTCCATATTCCAAATTATATCACACAGAGAAATGCCGAGGCTTTTTATAGCCCACACTATTTGTTGTTCCGCGATAATCCTAATTTTCATCTAAAGTATGTACCTCGTTAAAAGATAAACGCCAGATGTTTCAATTTAACTTGTAAAGATACCGTGAATGCTAAATAAACGCCAAGGTTGAGGTCTGAAACCGCAACCATTTTCTGATTGCCATTCCCTTGAGAATTAGTTTCAAGCCGGATAGTGATATTTGGCAATTTTACTAAATGACTTTTAATTACGTCCTAATAAATGTATTTCTAATATACAATAATATCTTAGCGTATATTTTCAGCTATACAAAGATTAAGGCTACCTTTACTCCATAGGAAAAAGGATATGCTCTCGAATATGAGGGTATTACAACATTATTTACAATGTTGTCCGATGTCGCCACAAAGGTCCACAAACTGCTTAATCTTTCAGGAATGCAACAGATATGTTGTTTATTACAAAGCAAGTGACAATATAATGGATGCAAGAAAGATTAATGAGTGTTAGTTAGTTGCTCGAGACAATTTTCTTAGAATTATATCTAGGACTAACATGACCTCTCACGTCATCTCAATATGTTGACGTTGCTGTTTATAATTATATTTTAACTAAATCTACTATTATATACCTCCTAATAGAATTATTTAATTGGTAATACTTAAAAGTTTTAAATGGTTATCGACTGAAGAGCGTTATATATATATCCGCAAAGAAAGCTTCTGATGTTTACGCGAGTATTATACTATAACTATTAATAATAGTTAAAGATTATTTTATAAATAAAAAACCTTTCAGTAAAACAAAGTAAGCCCCCTTAAAAACAAAAATTAATATTAATTTCGCATTATGTGCTCTGAGTTTTCTTGCCGGATCTTTCTCAGTGTGGCCGCGTTCCGATTCGATGGTGGTAGATTTGTTAGGTTTAAATTAACAAAGTGTAATAATAATTACTACAAATTTAATGTTGAATAAATAATTAGTAGTTACTAATTATAAACAATGTAATTTTTTCATATAGAATCATTTTCTTCTTGTACTGGCAATAAATTTATACTAAAAATGTTGGTCAAACTTTAATAACTAATTTTCTGTAGCGGACAGATAATAATAAAAATCTGTAATAACGTTGCTTGTTTGGACGTCAGACATCTTAGTCCGCCCGCAACCATGAATGCTGTAAAGTGTTCGAAACGTCGGGCAATCATAAATCAAATACAAACGCGATAAAATCCGTAGTTTTACTAGAGAAAGAAGTTCTACAATACGGAAGCCTGCATTGGCATCTGATGGGCTATAATGGATGCTCTTTCTATTATATAGAATTGCCAAGCATATTGTCGCATGATTATGGTCAGTGACAGTTGAAAGAAAAAAGAGTATGTGAATTTAATTTAAAGGTGGACTTACTATTACAAATACCAAAGTTCTAATGCATATTTGTTACGCAATTTCACGAAAATGCCTGAACAAAGCTGGATGAAATTTGGCACAAACATTGGTTATAATCTGGAATAGCACAGAAGATACACTTTACCTCGAAAGAACCTACGGTTCCTATAGAATAAATTTGATTGAATGAATTGTCATTATAGCGCGTTCTTAAGCGACATAGGCGTTACTGGCTATTTATGGCAACGGCTACTAACCGTTTATTGGGTGTTAATACCGATATGGATAATCGTTGCCAAATATCGATATAATACGCGTATAATAATCGCGATCTTATTTTTATTAATGCACGGTTTAACCATTATAACCTTTCATAAGTCAAACTACAGTGAACACTTTTCATAGCATACCTACGATAGCAACAAGAAACAAAACCACTTTACCACTACAGTTTGATTTACCAAAGTTTATGACAGTTAAGTCTTACGGTAATACAAATAAGAGCGTCTTTCGCTTTTATCAAAATTCGTAAAATGTTGCTTGTTATTAAGCCACTAGCCAATACCCGCCCCCTCTCTGTTTTGCACGTCAGGGATCGCGTAGAAAGAGAGAGATAGCATAATTATTTTGGTTATTCGGCTTATTGGTGATCGTTTGGTTACCAACGTAGCGGCACAAAATCGTTTGTAGCTAGATAACTGATAGCCATTATTAGTTAATCAATATTGATACGATAAGTTAGAGACATATCAACGGTTTTCTGTTATGTTTTGCTATAGCGGACACATGTCTAGTTCTCAATACTTATATAGTAAAAAGTGGCTATGAATACACTTAACACATCGGAGGCTTTAAAATTTTGAATATAAAATTATGTACGTTTTATATTTCTATAATATGTTATAGATGATCGATAAGATAAAAACAATCTACAGTGGATTACGGTTATAACGACGGCGGAGGGACCACTTTAATGTCGTCGCTATATCCGACGGTCTCTATATCCGAAATAATTATATTAACACTTTTTTTTTAACAATAAATGTACGTCTAGGAACCATGTTCACAAGTTTAAGAAATACTGTGTACTCACTAGAAATTGGCTACGTAACTGATTCATAATTTTAACTTCGTGCACATGCTAAGTAACCCTACACACAAAGCATTTAACCATCTGCGAATGTAAACAAAGGATAACCCTATATACAAACAAAGCATTTGACCATCTGCGAATGTGAATAAAGGACAAGAAAGCTTAATAATAATTAAAGCTTATGAATGAGTCTTTGTGCCTTTGCCGACTCAGTCGCAACATCCGCAAGCAATTTCTAGGAATCTGTCCCAAATAATTCATAAAAACAAGTCGGTATACCCGAATTCGACGTTATAGCCGGAGTCGCTATTGCCGAATGTATTTATCTACAAAAGGATGCTTTAAATTCTAGGGACGTAAGTTCGGCGTCCGTGTGGTGACGGAGTAAGAATACAATTCACCACTCCCTATCTTGCCCGTGGATGTCGTATAAGACGACTATGGGATATAATGTGCACATAACATCTGTGCAAGAGAGGGAAAACTCGAAATGAAACCCTATACCAACATGTCTGACCAGCATGGTATAGTAGGTCAAATTCCCTCCCATTGTGGAGGAGGCCCGAGCCCAACAGTGGGACGTATGTGGGCTGCGATGATGAAGTTCGGCGTCGCTATAACCGAAAAGTCGTTAGAACCGAGGTCGTTATAAATCAAATCCTCTGTATTTCAATAGTTGTAAGTAAGAAGTCATTATTAAGCTTCTATGTTTATTCTAATTTAATATAGCGATTAAACTAGTTAACCTAACCTACTAGTTATTTAATAATCATAACGATACTTTACAAAAACATTTAAGCTAATTTGGCATAATATATTTCTACAAAAAATATATTAAAAAATCGTAACTATTTTGTTTACGCATAGCAAACATCGTGTCACAATTGTACTACTTTGTGTTCAGTTTTTTTTTATTACTTAGTCGTGACGTCATCGTTTAACATATTTTTGGTATATCAAAGTAAATTCCACGCACTGTTACACACTTATTGAGTCACATCACAATTAAGACGCTGTCTTAATACATATTTGTGCAAAATTTTAACTAATCAAGTAAAGCTATCATTATAAAATTTTACCTCCTCTTTTATACCTTTAAATATGTGTTTATTTATTTTTACTAATGAGTATTTGTGCTTAATTTGAAGAAAATGGAGTCATTTCTTTACATAAAAATTTTGTTACTGCGTTTTACTCGGGTTGAATTGCTTAAAATCCACCTACATATATGCAACAAGGACGCCCCCCCCCCACTAGGTGGACCGATGACCTAGTGAAAGTTGCTGGGCGTCGTTGGATGCAGGGGGCACAGGACCGCACATTGTGGCGCAACATGAGGGAGGCCTACGTCCAGCAGTGGACGGCTATAGGCTGAAATGATGATGATGATATGCCACAAAAACAAACTTGTCAAATTTTACGTTTCTATATTCATTAGTTTCGACTTTGCCTCAATGAGTCAGCCAACCAGTTTGTTATAGACCTATATAAATAATACTATTATCAAATAGATAGTCGCTTTAAAAAGTTGAATTAACTATCAGAGTTATAATATGAAATAATTCGTTATAGAAAGAAATTAGATTACAGCACTGATTATTATCTAATCAAGGCTTACGTAGGGTTTATTAGTAATAACATTGCATGTTAAATATTATAGACAGGTATGCCTACCTATTTATGTATATACTTTTTGTCATCATCATATTATCCCAATTATTTGGAGTCTACGCCGTATGTACTCTTCTTCTGGACCGGGGAATAATCCGTCACCCGCAGAGAGGCTGACCGTGTGAAGATGATCGAAGTCCCTATAGGTGCGTCAGGGAGGGAGGGTGTCCGAAAGGGTATCCCGCCGGGCTGGTCACGGACGTCAAGGAACTCGGTGCCGGTGGTCGGCCCAATTGCCAAAGGGAATACGGTGGGTTATGCGCCGCGCTTCGTTCTTTCGTCATCCTAGACGGAGGGGACAGCACGTGCGCTGACCATGGCCCATCCCCAAAAATAAGTACTCTTCTTACATCGTACACATTGCAAATATTTTTGCCAATAGTTTTATGATCGGCCTGACGATGTAATTGTTGACCAGACTGCAACAGATTGAGACGGCCCCGGTCTATGTTAAACTCACAGAAAATTAATAAATATTTCTGTGGTTAAACTCATGTCGTCTTTTACGACACCCGCGAGTAATGTATGGATTGGTATAGGGTTGTTCTTTTTTGTTTACTTTTATTCTTGACTACACCCAGAATTTAGAAGTAGCGATTTTTACTTTTTTTTTGATTCCTGAAACATATGTAATTTTTCTTTGAGGGAATGACACACTAAACACAGGCGATCGAAATGTGTCCTATCACCACCTATATTCACTTCTTTCATGTTGATTTGTAGAATTTAAGCTATATAACACCTATACTTTCCTATTTGAGGTGTGGTATAACGTATAAACGTGGAAAAGTGATTCTCTTCCTATCGTCCATTTTAAAAGAGCTATTGATTGCCGCCATGTATCGCCCAACATTCGGCATATTTTTATTTTCGTCTCCTTGTAGTAAAGTATCTGTTTAAGATATTATGACAATTTGATCGGTTCTTTAAAGATGGGAATTTTGAAAAAAGCCGATTTATGTTTCGCAGTTCGTAAAAATATATCAAATAATGCCTCGATGTCACGTTGGTTTAAATTATATATTGTAAAAATATGGAATAGCAGGCACATTTTTATAAAATTTATGTATATTTTAAGATAACCCTAATCATTTATACTGCAGATAACTTATTGGTTATAACGTTACATAATTCAAGCCCCACTTCATTCAAGTTCATGAACTTGCGGCCTACCCTGAATGAATTGACCTAGTTTCATAGTGTAATCTTGAACGGGAAAGTGGTTAGGTATTAGAGTTTCATTATAAAATTCTAAGAGAGATACTCGAAAGACGCATAATTTCTTTTTTAGTTTAATTTCTACTAAAATGCTTCATTATGCAATAATGTTGCGAGACGTTATGTATTTTGATATAGAATCAAATAATCTACGTAGAGTTTTTTAAATCCGTTAATCGAGTATTAACGGTATAATATTTATAATATAGCGTCCATAAATATAAAATATAGACACGTTGGTACTATCAGCATCGTACCATATTGTAATACATGATATGTATTGATATAACTTATCACCCCGATAGTAAACTGCTCGTGTGTACTTTTCTCATATCTTTATGATCAAAAATATTAGTTGCACTATATTTTATTCTAAATTTGATCGCAATTTGGCTCACTTTAATTATACGTACTAGTATTCAAATAAAATTATTTAGCATGCATAAAATTAAAATATTTTTACGGATTCTATCGCGTTCGCATTTGATCTCTTCATGTTTATCCTCCTCCCGTCCCGTTTTATTTCCAATGTTTAGGTAATACTCGCGTAAACGTCATCAAAATATAATATAGAATAAAATATCGTTTAACCAGTTCCCATAAACGGAACCCGATCAAGAGTCCTGCTAGAGTAGGGATGATCGATGTTAGAAAAACATCGATGTTAACATCGATGTCAACATCGATGTTCGATGTTTATCGAACACCGAACATCGATGTTAGGAAATCATCGATGTTACAGAAATATCGCTATCGTCGAACATCGATGTTACGATATATTTTGATGAGCTTTTTTTTTTTTAGGAAATCTGTCGAATGTTTTTGACATCGATGTTACGACGATGAAGTAAATTGACATCGATGTTACGACGATGAAGTAAAATCTTCCAGGCAAATTTTGATGAGCTTTTTTTTTAGGACATTTCGTTCTGCCCATAGCAACATCGATGTGTTTTCCTTTCAACATCGATGTTTTCCTTTCAACATCGATGTTTCCTTTTCAATATCGATGTTTTCCTTTCAACATCGATGTTCAAAACAGTTAACATCGATGTTACGATGTTTTGCCTATAGCAACATCGATGTTTTCCCTTTCAACTTCGATGTTCATCGATCATCCCTATGCTAGAGTTTATTACTGTGTTGGCGACCGTAGTTTGTGTTTTAAGATTTCCAAGCAAATGTCGCTCAGCTGTTGCTCACGTGAAAGTAAGGAGTGGTGACACATTGTATATTTTAACCTATCATCGTACGGGTAGTAGTAATTATGATAATGATACCTTATTTTCCTTAAATATCCACGAAATATAAGACCCTATAAGAGAATCTTGTCGCAAGGTTATCAGGAAATTGACAATAACCATCTGCTACTATCGTCCTTGTCCTTGCCCTAACTTGCCGGTAACGGTCATAATAAAGACTGGTTTCGAATCTACATTTGTTTGCCGAAAAGATATTTTCTGATACCGGAGTACGGACAATTACGTTTTTACTATGAATCCCGCGTACTCAAACACTGCCTTAAATCGTTAATCCTTACTAATATTATAAATGCGAAAGTAAGTTTGTTTGTTACGCTTTCATGCTTAAACTGCCGAACAGATTTCAAAAATTCTTTCACCAATGTAAAGCTATAATATCAGGAAGTAACAAAAGCTATATTTTATTCCGGTATTCCCACGGAAACGGGAACTACGTGGGTATGGCGACTGAAACCGAAGCGAAACGAGGGCGGGTTGCTAGTTTTTTAATATATCAATTTAATTTTGTACATGACGTCACGTAAATTTTATAATTCATTAGAATTCTAAGTGCACATACTTGACCTTTAATATTAAATTATTTATGAAACTTTGGAAGAATATATAATATACTGTTTTAATTTTCTGGACTATATTTACATATATGTACTTATATTTACATATAATTTCCCGGCAAATGGACTATACTTATATATACATACTAGCAATCCGCCCTCGCTTCGCTTCTAGTCGTTTTACCCGCGTAGTTCTCGTTCCCGTGGGAATACCGGGATAAGATATAGCTTAGTTTACGCCCTGATATTATAGCTTTCAATTGGCGAAAGAATTTTTGAAATCGGTCCAGCCGTTTTGAAGATTACCCGGAGTAAACAGACAGACAGACAAAAATTTTTTAATTGCTATTTTAGGCATAGGTGTCGTGCAAATAACAGTGTGAGCATGAAAAAAGCCTATTATTTTGACATTACAAACAGACACTCCGATTTTATTTATTGGTATAGATAGATTGGAAACCTTAGCTATTGACTTAATGAAAAAATGTTCCATATATAAGTTGTTCCTTTAAAACGATCTACAAAAATGGTCTGATATCATTTTTACGTAAAATGATAAAAAAAAAGTTATATCGAAAAATATAAATTTTTCTCGAATTTCTGAACATTTTCGCTTATAACTTTTTTATTTATAGTTCTACGACAAAAGTTACTGAACCAAAGTTGTAGAGAATTTAATTTGTAACAAAAAATGTTAACAATTTTTTTTTATCAGATAAATAGTTTAAGAGATATATCATAAAAACCATTTCAACCCCTATTTTCAAGATGGCGGCCGTGGGACAAGGGTGGCGACCCCACAAACTTGGTTTTAGCCTTACACTGACCCCTCCTACACATCAAAAAAATAAAATTGCGTCCTCTAAAAAACGCAACCCCAAATGTAACTTTTCAATGGACTAATATAATAATTATGGCGAATATGTCAAGAGCAGCATTACACATAATAATAATAGTACGTGCTTTACGGTAGGCAACGCCCTAGCTGTTTCCCTGTTTTTTTTTGTGTGACTATAGCTGTTAGCCGCAGATGGCTTTGACAGCTTAACCCGGACTGTGGGTGAGCGCTGATGGCTCTCAACCCGAAGTTTCCCTGGTATTGTAAAGGTCCATGAGCGACAAATCACTTAACATCAGGTGTGTTGTTTGCTCATTTGCCACCATAAGCAATAAAAACATCACCTTAGGTTCCCGTGACAGTTGTAAAAACTGAGGGATAACCAGCAGCACGCGCTTCTCGAGAGATGTAATCCCCAACTGCAATCGCTGAAGCGCCTGCCGAGCTTAATAATTGCTGCATTGTTCTCTTTTGAAGAAACTTATCATTAAAGGTAGACGTCAATAGATTGATAGATTACCCCATCATCACAGCTCATATACGTCCTAGCCTCTAGCCAGGTTCTAGCCTCCTCCGTATTGGAAGGAAACATGACCTACTACACTACGCTGGTCAGGCTGGTTGGTATATGGTTTTATTTCGAGTTTTCCGTCTCTCGCATAGTTGTTATATGCACAAGATATCCCTTAGCCGCCTTTTACGACACCCACGGGCAAGATAGGGGGTGGTGAATTGTATACATATATGCATATACATATATGTATGTATATGATTCTGTATAGATATATACATATCATTCCTTGGTGATCTTTTACGGAACCCACGGTTATTAAAGGGGGTGTTGAATTATATTCTTACTGCGTCATCACACAGATAAGATAGTTTGGAACTTAAAGAACGAACGAGACACCGTAGCTAAAAAAAGCTGCATTACGTTCTTAGGAGTGTAATAAAACGAATATTTTCCTTTTTTTTTTAATTGTAAAACTTGAGTGTGTTTGATATATTTACTGTGCTCTACTGATCATAGCAGACTTTTTAAACAGATATAATGTTTGTTTGATTTAAGTGCTGTTATTATTGTTACTAATATGACTATTTATAATTTTGAATAATCTATGAATCTATTAATTGTAACTCTTCTGTACTTGCACTTCTTGTGACCTGTAACTTAGATTAGGCTGCAGCTGAAAATCAGTGCTGCAAGCTATTACAGCATATGTTGAGCTGTTACCTTTTGGACACTAATACTTGGAATTTCAATTGTTATATAATACGATTATTTTTAATTATCAATATCTTTTCGTCTTTCGTTTTTTATATCATTTTGTGTATATTTGTATGTCAAGCATGTAACTATAGTGTCCAATAAATCTTATTTTCTTTCTTTCTCTATAGGATACTAAATAATCAATCATGTAACATTATCAACACGTGCTTATAAGATAAGTACATCCACACTCGTGTCATGGATGATGTTGCGAGATAACGACTTAAACCTATCATAATTATTATCATAATAGTCTTGAACTTGTTACCAGTAAAGCTCGGTCAATAGCACTTGTAGATAAGGAGTGTCCGTCGAGTTCACGTGATGTAACAATGAGCTAATCCATTTTCGATGTGAAACTAGGTGGGCTATAAGAGGGAAAAATTAAGAGGTGTTACGATTTCGTAACGAGGGTTCAGTGCGTTACAATAACAATATTTCGTTACGCGAAGAATCTATACGTACATATGTATTGTACATATAAATTTATTTTTAAATTAGTTACCCACAGAAGTATTACTTTGCGCTTGAAAAATGTGTATGAATGAAGAGTCATACACTGTTTTTTGTGTTCTCTATAAGGTAGACAGAAGCTGTAACATACATTTTACTAGGTGCTTTAGATTTTCTTGATAAAAATCCGTCATTCTTTCATCCAATACGAAAATTGAAATTAGGACCTCGCGCTCGGGAATATTGTTTATATTTACTACTAGCAACCCGCCCTCGCTTCGCTTCGGTTATAGTCGTTTTACCCGCGTAATGCCCGTTCCCGTGGGAATACCGGGATAAAACATAGCCTAGTTTACGCCCTGATATTATAGCTTTCCATTGGTAAAAGAATTTTTGAAATCGGTCCAGCCGTTTTGAAGATTACCCGGAACAAACAGACAGACAGACAAAAATTTATTAATCGCTATTTTAGGCATAGGTGTCGTGCAAATAACCGTGTGAGCATGAAAAATGTCTATTATTTTGACATTACAAACAGACACTCCAATTTTATTTATTGGTATAGACAATAGTCTAATTAGTATTTTATATAACGTCAACAGCTTAATATATTCTTGGCACGTGTGATTGTATTTTGTAAATTAACGTAAAATTTGTAAATTAAAGTAAAATTTGTAAAAAGCAATAAAATTGATTGTCATTAACATACAAATTAAGATCTTTGCTGAAACATTCATTATTGAGATTTTAAATTTATGAACTCAATGATAAGCTTCGTCTGTTATCTCTCTTAAGTTACGTTTTTTTAATGTTCCTTTTTCCTTATTATCCAAAGAAATGATTTATTAGGATCCATTTTATCATAATTTCGGCTCATATACGTTTTACTGCTGGACTCGAGCCTCCTCCATAATAGTAGGGCAATTGGCCTTACCATACCATGCTGGTCAGACAGGTTATTATAGGGTTTCGTTTCGATTTGTCCTACTCTTGCATAGATGTTATATACATATTATATCCCTCAGTCGTGTTTTACGACATCCACGGGCAAAATTGGGGTTGTTGTATTGTATTCTTATTCCGTCACCTTACGGCTATATTTCATCGTCTAATATTAATCTAAACTTAAAAATAAAAGTACATGGGTATGATATTAATGTAGTTCAAACTGGTTTGTTTTTCAGAAAGAATATCTTATTTATCTATTTGTCAGCTTAGACATATACCCTTCCTAAGGGGAATAATTCCATAGTCTTCAGGTTTCGCAGGAGGGTTAATCGCAATGCTTGTTAAGAATTTTCCAAGGGAGTGCTGATGCTCCATCTTCTGGTCTCCTTTTCAGTTAGTATTTACGACATAAAATACAGAGGTGACCTGTCACATTAGGAATAATTTTATGTAAAGCATACTCCAGAAAATTGGAACAGTATTGTATATTGTAGTACTTGTTGGCTTTCAAAGTTTCATAAATAATTCAATTTATTATGTAAACTTCAAGTACGTACATTCTCTATTCTAATGAATTATGAATTTACGTAACAAGGTCATCGACAAATTTGATCGATAATGTTAACTACCTTTCTTTTATTTTTTGGACGAGCTATGGTCAGCTTTTATTTTTTGGGCGGGCTATGGTCAGCTTTTATTTTTTGGGCGGGCTATGGTCAGCTTTTATTTTTTGGGCGAGCTATGGTCAGCTTTTATTTTTTGGGCGAGCTATGGTCAGCTTTTATTTTTTGGGCGGCCTATGGTCAGCACACACGTCGTACATTTCGTCCAAGCCGACGAAAGGGCAGCGCCCCTTCGCCGTTGGGTCGGCCACTGGTACCGAATGCCTGATGTTCATGACCAGCCGGGGAAATATCATTTAGGCTACCGTTCCTCCTTGATGCTTACCCCTACGCCATTCGGGACCTCGCCCTTAGGTGGTTAGCCTCTCTGTCTCTCTCTTGGTTAAGGCGGCATTAGACTCAGGTATTACCCGTTTTAAGTGACCGTTCTTGACCCTGAACTACTTCGCCGCCTCCTTCCGCAAGACTACTATCACCCAGAAGGCGGTGACCGCGTACCAGTTCCTGCCGTTATCAAGCATCATCTAAGCGATGATAGGCAACGTCAGACGTCGTCGATCCCAATACCGTACCGAGGCCTCGCCAGCGGGATTGCCCAACGGCCAATGCGGTGGGCGGCCACCCGCCAATAAAGTCCTTGTATGACACTGAGCGCCCTCTGTAGTCGCCACAAGAAAGCCCTAAGATGGACGGTCAGGGACCTCGCCACACAGTGCGTTGTATAGGACCATTGACCAAACCGCCCCTACATATAGCTGTCAGCATGTAGCGCTGGTCCCGCCCACATTCGGCATCAGCCAAAAAAGGGAGCTGCGTAGCAAGTCGACGAAAATGCTCCTGGAACCCCAATACCCGTTGAGCACCAGTCCCTAGTACTTCATGTGGGCCCGGATGCTGATGGTAACAGAATTGACGGTGGTTGAGAAGCTGGTGGGTAAGCCGATGCGGGGCCCGTGGAACAATAAGGCCACCGTCTTGTCCAGGGCCATCCTCAACCCCAGCACCCTAAACCGGCTGACAATCTTCTCGGTGGCGAGAGTTTTCAGGCATGCCAACTCCTCTAGCGTCCCACCCTGGGCTGTGACGAGTGTATCGTCGACCTAGAAAAGCACGTCAGCCCGGGGGATAGCAAACTCTCAACGCCCATTCGTAGCCGATGTTCCAAAAGCGAACACTACATGACATAGGCGTCCGCACAATCTCCCCTACTCGGCTCGTAGGAGATGCTTTACCCCTCCAAATAGTTTGCCACCCGCTGCCGGTCTGCAGTAGCTAGTAAGCCTCGTACAGCTGGTCATCCCGCTCAGCATCGGAGTGACACCGTCAGCAGCGGATGTAGGACCTCCGGGCAAGAATACACGCACCCTGAAGATACGCCAACTCTTGGAAAACATTAATGCCTAAGCCAGTCTTTGAGGATGATGAGATCCATAGCAAAAGCGCACTGTTTTCCTAATTTATTGTCATATGCGATATGTTATTAAATCTTCAAAATTTAAAATAATATCATTATATGCTACTTATATTATATTATGACTGATTTGCCAATTCTGCGCTAAAGGCCATACTGCTATGTAGGTAAGTGTGGAAATTCCCCATGTTGTTATTGCTGATTTAATGATGTTGCTTTGCCTTGAGCTTTTTCCATCAATGTAAAAACTTGACTCGCTTTTGTTGATGATTTCTTAAAAGAGATTATTAATGGTTTCATAAAAATTTCCACGGCAAATGCTGCATGGCCAAATATTAAAACGTTAAACAAATTAATGACGAGTTTTCCGTGTGGTGACGGAGTGAGAACACTATTCATGAGCTTATTGCCCGTAGGGGTCGCAAAAGACGACTAAGGGATTATAATATGCATAAAACATCTATGTAAGAGAAGAAAACCTCGAAATAAAACCCTGTATCCACCCGTCTAACCAGCGTGATATAGTAGGTCGATTTCCCTCTTATTGTGAAGGAGGTTCGAGCCCTGCAATGAGACGTATATGAACTGTGATGACGATAATTATGAATGATGAAATTAAAATATAAAGGTAAAAAATCAAAGACACCGTATAATTTTTTTCTAAATCTGTTTATCCTCTTGAAATCTGATAACAAACATCCAAAAAGAAAATTTATTTTCTTTACAAATCTAACAAGTCATCATATAAAAAGGATATTAATAGAAAGGACCTTTACTTTGTGTAGCAATGAATACATTTTTTTTTCTTATTATATCATTGTAAGTTAGCAAAGCATTGTTACGTCTTCCATTCCTAAAATAGATATTTCTTTTGTAAAGCAATGTAAAGCTAATATTTATATAATATGTAAGTAGATTATTACAATTGTATTGTAGAGCTACTTTTAACGAATTAATTTGACTGCATTGGTGGGCTAGCACTTATGACAATGTGATAAGTGCTAGCCCACCAATGCAGTCAAATGTCAAACTTTAATGCAGTGAAGTGTCGTGGATTCCATTCGCATGCAGGACAAAACGCGCTCAAATGTGATCCACAAATCGTTGTTCTGAGTCTGGATGTAATTTGTTTGTGTAAATTACATGTTTGAAAGTCCTCTGTAATAATAGTATTACTTCCTTAATGCAGCGTGTTTAAAAAAAATATTTCGATTATAAATCTATGACTATCATAAAAGTATTCCATCTTTTTTGACTTCCTATTTGTGATTAGATATCACTATTCTAAAATGAATAACACTTTTTACGATAGCCCCTGCATTGGGGTGGAGTTGGTATATTTTTAATTCTACATTCTGATCGTATGTCCTAGGTTGGCCAAAAAAAGGCATAGGAGTTTTTTGTGGTAGAGGTTTTCATAGATTGTCTTGATGTTCAAGAATTTTCTCGAGAATTCTCATCAGCAAACTCGGAGTTTGGAATTGCGCCCAGTTAGCGCCAGTATTTTGACCGCCATTATTTGAGACTAACTGTGTGGCCAATAGCCTTTCAGAAATAAAGGCGTTAGATATATCATTATCTTGATTTTCTGTAATTTTGTATTAATAGAAAATATTTTCTCCCACAGATTTGAATTACGGCGAACGCTAATGGTTTGGAACTGTTCTTTGGCCGCATTCAGCATTATGGGAGCCTGTCGAACACTCCCCGAGTTCATCCATGTGTTACGGAACTACGGTATCTATCACTCCATCTGTGTGCCAAGGTCAGTTTCATAGCTTTAAGTCATCAATTAATTAATATTTAATTAGAAATTATCGATTTTGAGTCCATTCGGTTACTAAAGACAATCAGTTTTCATGACTTTGTAATATTGCTACGATAAAAATAAACCTACTGCTTATGTTAGTGGTGCCTCTCTGTCTACATGTGAATATCTCAGCTTAATCTATTTGTTTTTACAGTTAACACTTGTTTTGTGTATGAGGGTAAGTTATCGCTTTAAATGGAATAACTTGTTTTATTACTGGTTCTGTATTTACTATTTCCCTTGGCTGGATGGATAGTTTAACCAGAAAGCAACTCTACTTTTGATTTAATAATAACAAAGATGCCTTGCCCCGAGAATATAATATTAGTAATAAATTGTCGACTTGATTGGGTCCATGTGGGACAGCCATCATTCATAATTAAGTGACTCAAAAGACGGTCTAAATTTATTCTGAAGGTATCTACTAGGTATGTTATGGAGCTTCATAACTGTACTAGAACTATCAGATATCTGAAATGAAAATAGGTATATCTGAAACCGCGACTATAACTTATTTAAAACATTTCTAATTTCGGATACCGACTCTGTGTCCATACGTTCCGACAGGCTTTCTATTAATCAGCTGAACTGAAAGCCTAAGTACAAGCTTCTCCAAAGGGGAATAATACCGGGTGACTGGACCGGAGAGTTAGCCCGTCACCCGCCGAGAGGCCGACCGCGCGACTTCGACCGGCGTTCCCGAACAACGGGAGAAAATCGGTCGGGGAGAGGACGCTCCTCAAGGGGTATGCCGTCGGGCCCACCACTGGCGACAAGTCACCCTACACCGATGGTTGGCCCAACGACCAAGGCGACGTGTCACGGGTGAATGACGGAGCTGCGCGCGCCGCGCCTCTGTCGCCCCGGTCTGAGCCGGGCGACGGGTGCGCTGACCGCAGCCCACCCCAAAAAAAGGGGAGTAATACGATAATCACCACAATTAATTGCCCTTTTACAATTCCCTAAAAATTCAATATGCAAAGCAGAATCTCCGAAATTGTCGGATAATCCGAAATAATTTAATATCCGTAACCATATCCGAAACCGATATAATGTTATTCTAGTATCGGTATATTTATCCAGATCTGAAACTTCATATCTATTACATCCTTCATCATCATCATCATCATTTCAGCCTATCGCCGTCCATTGCTGGACGTAGGCCTCCCTCATGTTACGCCACAAAGTGCGGTCCTGTGCCGCCTGCATCCAACGACGCCCAGCAACTTGCACCAGGTCGTCGGTCCACCTGGTGGGGGGGCGTCCTACACTGCGTCGTCCGATACGTGGTCGCCACTCGAGAACCTTTTTTCCCCAGCGGTTGTCGGTTCGTCGAGCGATGTGGCCTGCCCATTACCACTTCAGCGTGCTAATTCTTCGTGCTATGTCGTTTACACCCGTTCTTCTGCGATTTCCGTATTTCGGATTCTATCTCGCAGAGAAATCCCAAGCATAGCCCGTTCCATAGCACGCTGAGCGACTTTGAGCCTTGTTATGAGGCCTACATTTAGGGACCACGTTTCTGTGCCGTAAGTCATCACTGATAACAGACACTGGTCGTAGACCTGTGTTTTCAGAAACTGAGGTATGTTGGACGAGAAGATCCTCTTAAGTATTACATCCTTACTATGTAATTGTTATTTTGAAAATAACTATCTATTTACTTACGTTAGAGAACAGTTCTTAGCAAAACATAGGCAATATTGTTTGGAGGTCAAAAACATTAGTTCATCTGTCCATCCAAAATGTGAAATAGAGGAGAAAAATTGATTAAATTGTTTTTTATAGGTTTCAAGGTTTGTGTACCATATACTGGGTTCAGTATGCGATACACACTTCACAATGGGTTCAAAATAGATTTCGAAAAGTATAATTTTGTTAATGTTTTAAGTAATGTTTTCTTTAGTGTTCATTTATATGCTGGTAAATATCACTTTAGTTTCTTTATTAATGACATAATAACGCATTGTGTTATGTAATTATGACGACAATGCGTATTCTGACATGCAACATATTTTAAAATAAACATATACAAATGAATAAGTAGTTAAGGACGCGAAGATGACGAAGACTTCTTTTTGGATAAAATATAAGACTCGGAACTGAATTACAGCTGCGGCAGAATATCGGGCTATATGTCTCCCCGAAGGGCTTGTAGGGTGTGTGGCTGGTTCATAAACTGTCAAAAAAGTTATGGTTATCGTAGGCGACGCCCAGACAAGGAATTATGTTGCAGTTCCGGTGGAATCCACCGAATACGTGACAAAATCTGAAATTCGTTATGTCTAACAATCATATGACGGTCGACACCACGACAAATGTTACCAAATTATTCCAATTTAATAGTCTATCATTTCTATGCATATAATATTGGTATGTTAGAATATTAAATTGGAACGATTTGGTAACATTTCCTGATAAATGACGTGTAAAACGTCGCCTGTAAAGGAATGCAAGTGACAATTTGGTTATCATATGTACCTTGGGTAGGTACATATGATAACCACTAGTACTGGCCTAATTGTTAAGGCGGTTGGAACGAATTTTCAATATATGTAGGTTGAACCCACATGTGATAATCATTTTTCACTCGCTATTAACTGTTTATAAACAGTCTAGCATGTCAAATTCAGCAATTTAAAAATTAACGAAACAAATATTTAGCCTATGTGTGAAAAGCGAATATAATAATGCTGGACACTTGTTCTTATTACGTCATTTGTGCGTCAGGAACATGATTTGAATGAATACAAACATATCAAATCGTTATACTTTGGACAGACACGTGGACTTTCACTTCGAACAACAGCGGAATATGATATACACTACACGAAGTAGTACGTGCTTAAAATGTCTTATGGGTTATCGGCAAGTATCGATTTTAGTGTAAACTAAAATTGTCTAGACCTAATTGCTAGCAATTACAACTATTATTCCAGTCCGTCAATACGGGATGTACCGAAAGAGTATTTTGATTGCCCTCATGGAAAAATCACGATTACCTTGAACACATTTTTTTTATACTTATTTCATTAACATAAATTTAAATTTTAATATAAACTCATTTGCAAAAAAAACGGGCGGTTTTGATTTTCATTCATATTTAAAAAGATACAATACCAAAAAGGTTTCAATCGTTTGTACACGTTACTGGCCGGTTTTAAAAATGCTGTGGTATTTAAAAAAGTACGTTCTAAATTCAATTTTTCATTTGATGTTCATTTTTACAGAAAACCCCTTTTTATCCTACATTTTTGGCGCGAAGTTCCAGAAGTTAACATCGACTTTCATAACTTTTATTCAATTTTTATCGATTAATTTCATATCCTTGACTGTCAAAGCTTTATTTAATGCTGTTTGGCTGTATCAAAAATGGTAGATAAAGTGGTAAAAGCTACCAAAATTATCGCGCTGCTTGAAGAGGGTTGCAGCCAATGTTTCGTGGCTAGGAGGCTAAATGTTAGTCGCTCGACAGTCCAAAGGACCTGGCAGCGATATCAGGAGACTGGTTCCGTCGAGAGAAGGCCTGGTTCTGGAAGAAAACCATGTACCCAACCACGGGATGATCGTTTTCTTGTGAGTCGCGCATTGAGAAATCGCAAATCTTCGTATGTGGATCTTAAGAACAACCTCCAAGAAGTAAGAAATGTGCATATTAGTCTATGGACGGTCAGGAGGAGGCTTCTCGCTGCCAATATACGCAGTCACCGCCCGGCCCGCGGCCCCAAATTACTCCGTGAGCACAGAGTTCACAGGCTTAGGTTCGCTAGAAATTGTGAATCATGGACTCAAGACGATTGGAATAGGGTTTTGTTCTCTGATGAAGCCAGGATATCTCTGTTCGGTGAAGATCGACGTCGGCGAGTGCTAAGAAGACAAGGAGAACGCTTTGCAGAGGCATGTTTCGAAGAAATCACACCTTATGGTGGGGGCTCTGTTATGTTTTGGGCAGGAATAAATTCAATGGATCGTACAGAGTTAGTCTTCATTGAAAACGGCTCACTGACTGGGCATCGATACATAACGGAAGTTCTAATTTCTCATGCACAACCCGCATTGGCCGCTCTAGGTGAAGACTCGATTTTTATGGACGACAATGCTCGCGCCCACCGATCCCGCGATGTTAATGCGTATGTGCAAGAGGTCGGCATTCGTCGTTTGGATTGGCCAGCTCGAAGTCCCGACCTCAATCCCATAGAGCATGTCTGGGACGTTCTGAAACGGCGTGTGAGATCAGTACACCCGGCTCCGCAGACCATCAGAGAGCTGAAGAATGTGATTACTGCGGAGTGGGAACGTATTCCGCAAGCAAGTATCCGGGATATACTCGCTAGCATGCCCAGACGAATTCAAGCTGTGATTTTAGCTAGAGGGGGTCACACTCGATACTAAACATTTATCTGCTTTTACTTTATTAAAGAAAAACAAACAAAAAAACTTTTTTATTTTTACTTCATGAGCATATGCACTACTAGCGAATATACACTACTAGCGAGGTTTAGCATTATTTCCCATAAATTGTATCTAAATTTTATGAAATACTGATGAAAACGATTATTTTCTTATTAATTTAGCAAATTGTGTGGATAAAACTACCTATAATTATCAAACAAAGAAATATTAACATTTGAAATGGTTCATTGCTTAGGTGCCCGTTTTTTTTGCAAATGAGTGTACTTATACAACTGTGCTTGTTTAACCTGGTATTAATGGTATCTTAAAATCAATACCTGGCAAATGGTTTCGTTTTGATATTTACCTATTTCTTTATTATTACTACAAACTGTAAAACAAAGTCGCCCCCACATTTTCTGTGCTTAGATCGTTCATCTTTGGTATTCCACATGTTCTGTGCTAAGGCGGTTAGGTGAAGATTAAGTCCTTGTAACTGTCGAATTAAAAATATATGTCAGTACTTTTCCCGTAAATATCTTAATAATCAATCATGAGTACATCTCTTGGAACAGATAACATCCTCACCATTCGAAAAGAACAAATTCATCTCGGTTCGTATACATCCCATTGTTTGTCTATAGGAAAAAATTTACTCTATACCACGCTGGTCAGACGTGTTGTTACTGGGTTTTATTTTAATTATAATTCGCATTTTATGGTTTGGTCATGCTCACTGAACAAGGTTCTGTTTGCGGTAGCTACGTGGAGCGGGTCGCGCTCCCTTCCCTCCAATGTCGTTGAGGGAAGTTTTGGCTGCTTTAGTAGTTAACTCGTGATCTGCTGCTAGTGGGATCTAGCCCAACCATATTTTCCTTGCTTTTATATTAAGACTAAATAAAAAAAAAATCATATATCCTATCTCGAAGGGCTTCACACTGGAGCTAATATTATATGTTGTGCACGTGCCATTTTATTGTATACTAACAACCCGCCCTCGCTTCGCTTCGGTTATAGGTTATAGTCGTTTTATCCGCGTAGTTCCCGTTCCTGTGGGAATACCGGGATAAAATATAGCCTAGTTTACGCCCTGAAATCGGTCCAGCCGTTTTGAAGATTACCCGGAACAAACAGACAGACAGACAGACAAAAATTTTTTAATTGCTATTTTAGGCATAGGTGTCGTGCAAATAACCGTGTGAGCATGAAAAAAGTCTATTATTTTGACATTACAAACAGACACTCCAATTTTATTTATTGGTATAGATAAGATGAAAAAATAATGACATCCCTTCGAGTTTCTTGCCGGATCTTCTCAGCATGTGGCCGCGGTCCAATCCGGTGGTAGGTTATTGGATTTTGTTCAAACGATGTAAAAATTTGACCATATGTGAATGGCCCTTAAGGGGCCTGTGCAGAATAAATGATTTGATTTGATTTAAGTGCCAAGCTCGTATAGATCGTGTTTTACAACACTCATAGCAAGAAAGTGGACAGTGTATTATATTTTTATACCATATTTACTTTACGAAAAATCTAAGATTTTGTCAAAGTCGAGTTACATCAACAAATTTATCACATCCAAAACGTTACAATGTCTATCTAAAAAACTCGTTGGCACAAACAAATCTAGTTAATCCCAAATTTGGATTTGGCTGGTTACACAATCCATTATACGTAAGTATGACAGTATCGATGTTATTGAACAGAACATGCCCTTTCGAACATAACATCGTTATTTGACGTATAAAACTCGTGATTAACTCACAAGTACACAAGGTCTTGCACGAATTTTGTACATTGCCTATATTGTTACTGGCAAATTCGCGCGTTTTCATCCGCGTAGTTCCCCTTTCCGAGAGCAAACGAGGATAAAATATTGGCTGTTTGCTCGCTGGTAATGTGGCGCTCCATAGATGAAAGAATTTATGAAATCGGTTTAGTGGTTTAGGCATAAAAGCGTAATAACAAACTCAGCTTCGTATTTATAATGCGAGATTAATAAGAATATAAAAATATCTATGCAATTATCTATTTTGTTCATTCTGGATTATACTAATGTGGGAATGAATTAAAAAAATATGATCATTAGAATCATCAATTAACATCATTAGAACCAATTAAGAGGTCTTCTGGGGTTAGGCAGCAGAGTTCCTCTGAGGAGCTCTGTGGTGAATTCCAACTGCGTTCGCCAACTCGTCTGCCAAGCGTGGTAATTATGGCATTATCTCTATCACAGAAAAATTAATAAGATAGAACGGCCATGTGGGCGGGGCAAGCGTGCCACAATTGCGATCAAACGGTCTTAATATTGACGAAATTCGTTTTACCGGTTCTTAGTTGCGCTCATATAGTGACCTTGAACGAAGCTCCGACAAAAAAGAGAAATATGCCGTCTTGCGCTGTTACAACGCGTCGAAAAAGAAGTCAGTTGCGTAGTTATAGTCTAAGAAGGCATTTATTTTCATCGTTAAGTCCATAAACTTATTAATTCAGTGATATTTCTTAATTTTATGAAAGTATTATGTCGTTTATAAAGAAAAATTATGAAATCGCAAAAAGAGCCAAACATTATACATCGTCTGCTACACATGGATATCACCTTTTATTAGTCCAGCAACCGCGCAATGTACTGTGTTCAATGCGATATCACTAAGAACCGCCTTACTAGCGTGGTAGTATACGTTTTCATTCAAAATATTGACATCGATCCACGCGTATCGATAGTGCTGTCCAACATACTATAAGTTATCGATTTCAATAATTAGCTATGGGTTAATTTTATCATATAAATAAATATTTTAACACTTTTAATTTAGTGATCGTTTTATATAATTATATTAACAATATTTAAATAGGTATTTAAAAATCAATTATTCTGGTATACATTACCTACTTAATTTATCTTGTATATCTATAGTACATTCTTGTATATTTTCCGCGTGGTGATGGAGTAAGAATACAATTCACCACTCCCTATCTTGCCCGTGGATGTCGTAAAATACGACTATGGTATATAATATGCGCATAACATCTGTGCAAGAGAGGGAAAGCTTGAAATGAAACCCTATACCAACACGTCTGACCAGCATGGTTTAGTAGGTCAAATTGTCTCCCATTGTGGAGGAGGCCCGAGCTCAACAGTGGGTCGTATGTGGGCTGCGATGATGATGATCTATAGTACAAACTTCATAGTGCTCTTTAGTAATTAATAAAATAGAAATAAAAAAATAATAGTAATAAAATATCTATGTTCGGGACCAATCACCAAAGATAATTTTATTAATATATATATATATATATATTAATATAATTTTATTAATATATATATATATATATTAATAAAATTATCTTTGAACAAAAGATCTTATATTTAAAACTATGGATTAAGGCAACTGGTAGTTAACTAAATACCAACTAAATGTAGCACAATTTGTTCACAACATTTTGTAGAATACTAAAAATAATGGTAAAGTGATCAAATGTTATTGTATTTCATTTTTATTGGAAAACTAAATGTTTAATTAAGTAGGTATTTAATTGTCGTACAAAATAATTGTTCTATTCTTCCTTAAGATGGAATAATTTATGTCAAGAATGAATTTCTTGAGACTGGTCATTCATTACTAGTTATTATCATTATAAGTGTTGATTTATAACTTTTCGTAAGTGTTGAATTTTTATTCCAAGAAATGTTGACATGATAGTCATCATCTCGGCTTATATAAGTTCCACTGCTGCGCTTGAGCCTCCTCCGCAATTATAGGCAAATTTATCTTACTGTACTAGTCAGACAGGTTAGTATAGGGTTTTGTTTTGAGTTTTTCTTCTCTTGCATAGATGTTATATGCTTACTATATCTCTTAGTCGTCTCAATATATTAGGATGGGACATCCGCGGGTAAGATACGGAGTGGTGATTGGTATTCTTATTCCGTCACCACACGGACAATGTTAGTACATCTTTGTGTACAATAAACAAAAATGTACTAACAAGTAGCAGTACCAGTATATCTAAAAAAATAAATAACTGTTTTGTTTTTTAAGTTAAATAATAACACCAATAAAAATAAACCGAATTTCAATAAAAAATAATATTTTAACATATTTTAAGAATGATATCTGATGCTTACGCGAGCACTACACATTGTAAATAAAACTACTTATACGGATTATATCACGTTTGTATTTGATTTAGGATTGCCCGATGTTTCGAATACTTTACAGCATTCCTGGTCACGGGCGGTCTAAGATGTCTGACGTCCAAACAAGTCAACGTTATTACAGACGTCCATGGCCCCCGTCGCAGAGACCGTCTGAAACCATCCACAGTTGAGCGCCTCCCTGCAGTACTACCTTATGTGAAAGGAGTCACTGACAAGATTGGCTTCATCCTGAAACGGGCTTCCATAAAAACATATTTTAAGCCACTCAAGAGGATTAGTCAATTCTTGCCACCTGTCAAGTGCCAGATCCCTCTACAAGATGCAGGAGTTTATAAACTTGACTGTGGTCTCTTTTTAATACATTTTAATTGTATCTTTTGTACTGGTGTGTACCATATATGGGAACAATATAATATACAAATCGCTACTCGCTTACGTAATTAATTATAGCACTTAAATTTTCTGTCAGCTGTGTGGTAGCGGCTTCGAATACTACCAACCCTTGCTTTGCTCGTGGGTGTCGTAAAAGACGACTAAGAGCCCTAGATTGACCCGGACCAACTCCATCTGGTACCATTTGGGTCAACGATTACAATCCCAAGGAGGGTTGACGTCAGGCAGGCGGCCGGTCATAAAAGTCATTGCCGAAACTTTTTGCAATATGTCAAAACAGATGACATATTGCGTCGACACCAAGTAATTGGGATAAGAGCAAGATGATGATGACGACTTAAATTTTCTGTCACCTATACAGAGTGTAGTGAGGAGTATTTTATTTGTATGATTTTACTGTTAAATTACTGACTTGCGTTACAAATAACGTCAACACATCACACAAGTGCTTAATTTAAAGACATTAATATTTTTGTTTCGATAAAACAGGCTAAATAAATATCGTGTAGTATATCGACCATGGCAAGCACTAACGTACATGTGCTTTTTTATATGTGGGTATAAGTTGCCTACAGAACTTAGTTATAGTTTGTGTACCAACTGCAGCTTCGAGATTGATGTGTGTGTGTTATGTTAGTGTGTAAAATTGTTGTAAGCATAGACCTTGCATATGTGTTAACACTAGCGGGAGAGGGCAATTATGCCACACTGGTTTCCGAACAAAATCAGCCGAATGGCCTTTCTAAAGTATTAATATTTCTGTGATCTCTCTTAAAGAGAGGCCTATATTCAATAGCGCACCTGCCTGCCGTGTGGTGACAGATTAAAAATACTATATATCACTGCCCTTTACTTTCCTATGGGGGTCGTAAACACTGGCTAAAGAAAGACAAAACACCAGGGAAAGGGGTAATCCGTAGGTCAAGCGTAGCATTCATGGCATAACCTATTCTATGGTGAGGTCTATATGAAGAATGGACGTTAATATATAGGTGGATGGATCGATGCATTTATAGGATCCAGAGAAGTAAAACTATGACGTGAATGTATAACTTTTGTTAATTTACGTATCTTGCTGTTAAGTATGTCGTTATTAATTACCTATCAGTACCGCTCTCTTTCCTGTTGAACCGATCATTTGATATGATGTTAAATATTCTGCGCGGATTTTTGTGCATTAGATCTTCAGTGGCGAATAGCTATACTTGGATTGAATAATAACGAATAAGTAATTGGTTTTCACTCGGTACAATATTTTGTGCGAATCATATGGTAGTTCTGAGTTTGGGTGGTGTGTTTCCCTTATCCAGTGTTAGAGTTACGTTGTTGACAGTTTTCTGTCTACAGACAATATAATTGAACCGGCTAGTCGTGATAGTAGCACATCTTCAGAAAAGTAGCAATTTGCTATTGTGCTTTGGTGAGCTAGAGAACCGCATCCTCAAATCCCACCTTACAGTTAGCAACAAACTAGCTGCTCAGAGGGATTGTAGAAGTCCATAAGCGGCAGTTATCACTTATAAATCAGGTCGGTTACCTGCTGTTCTCCCACTAAATGAGATAACAAAAATAAAATTATCCAGATGCAAGATATTATTCATTAATTGCAGAATGTTATCTTAAAAAACTGTCGGCGTTTGAAAGAGATATAATTGAAAATGCACCTGTGTAAATTCTATCGCGTATTTTTATTTCGTTTGGATATTTATTTTTTAATTCCATCGCACGTTCTTTACTAAAAATTCTGATACTTATATATATATATACTTATAAATATTAAATGTTTAATGGAAGTAAGTAGTTTTAATAATTAAAGTTTTTACTAATTTATTATAATGTAATCAAATATTTCAGCGGTCAAATTTTGCCGCTGACACGTCGCGTATTTACTTGTAATTGAAACTTTACATATTTAATGAACCATTAACTTAATTGCTTTGAATAATTAAACGAATATGGATATTCAATGTCACCGTTATTTTTTGATTTTGTTGTCTTTATTTTATTTTTTTGTACATAGAACCGCTCCCGCCACATCATCAGGTTTGATAAACCACAAATCGTCGCAAAAGAACTCCGATACCTGCCTAGAATGGTACGGCGAGGGTCATCATCATTTGCCTGCCCTCGTCCCACGCTAAGTGGCACAACATGTTTTTACCTCAAAACCATGTTGTAAAAAAGATACGGCTATTAATTTTATGGCCGGCCGCCTGACGCCAACCCTCCTCAGGAATTCTCGTTTATAGGGAAATGGATGGGACATGGTGGATGAATAAGGAAGAAAATGGGTTAAGGATACTACTGTCATGGGATATAGGAAAGAGGGACGACAGCGGCAGCTGGAGCAGTCCGGGATCGCGTGCCCGTAGTGGCACTAATCAGTTGACGGACAGACAATTGATAGTGACACCCTCTGACGGCGAGGGTATTGAAATCAAAAAACATAAAAATTGTAATAGTGAAGATGGCTGGGTGTTAGTGGGTACCTAACCTATTTTCGTATTGCTGTGCGTGTGCCTAATAAATAAATGAGGAGAAAAATTACTTTATTACATTGTCAGACGGATTGTTTTATTTCGAGTTTTCCTTATAGCGATGGGATCTACTTGCATTATTTTTCGTCTGTTAATAAAGCTGCGAAAAAGAAAAGTGTAGTGACATATTCGATTATTAATCCGACCACACTTCTTAAATCACCATTATTATTCTCCGGACCTTATGATAACCTTACATGTATTTAGCCTTTGAAGAATATATAAACATAATTATCATATTTTTATGCATGCATTTCTTTTTACCCCGGTTTTGATGACGGCTTATTGGTATAATGTGGCACAAACCCCTTATTTGGTCGTGATTTTCTTAAAAATATGCTAAGGGATACTACAGTGGATCTTGATAAACTGATGTATGGATATCTGGTATCCTTATACTTAGAAATAAAATAATATTTTAAACTCCATCATACATTAGGATGAGTTAGTATCTTCGTTTGATAGATACAGGTGACCTCTTCTGTTTATAGAGTATCTTGTATGGGTTTTACGACCGACCATGCAGATGGGCGCTTGAATAAATAAGACTGACAAGGTCTCGGCAACTATTGACCATATGTACATATTGGTCCGCCGATGACATCTGCGGACGCATCTGCCGACGTGTAGTGGGGGCTTAAGATCACGTTAAATGACCGCCGTTGATTGACCCCCGTCTTCTAAATACAATTATTATTTCAAGGTCACTTATTATCCTATTTGGTTACTAATTTTATTATGCACTTAGTTGGCTTAATTATCATTAATTCAATGATGCTCATTAGAGTCGGGCCTTCTATCTGTATCAGTACGGCTAGATGAATCACAAGTGAAATGTGGATTCGCTTAACTTCACACATCGGCAAATGATTAAGTCAACGATATTCCAAGTGAATAAGCTAATCCTCCCCCTCTGTTACCCGTGGGTGTCGTAAAAGCCGACTAAGGGATTAAATATGTATGACATTTCTATGCAAGATAATGAAAATTGAAATGAAACCCTGCACCACCAACACCTCTGACCAGCTTGGTATAGTAGGTCAATTTGCCACTTATTGTACTGGAGGCTTGAGCGTAGCGGTAAATCTTGGTAATCCATTACTACATTCGAAATAGAAGGCATAATGACGACGGGTTAAGAATACAATTGTCGTCATCGTTTGCTTCTAGGAGATGTAAAAATCGGCTGTGACTCGATACTGTATAGTAGCTCTACTGGGAATCGTTAAACACCTACTGCGATTGCCAGTCTGCATTCCAAATGTGACGATTATGATTATGTATCACAAAAAGAGCGCGTTCTATAGGTAAGGTCCAACAGTTTGAATATTCCAACAGCTAATGGCAGAATTATGAATAATAATCAGAATAATCAATTTATTGGTAAATGGTATTTACAGGTCAAATAGGTATATATCAAACGTAGACAGTCGATCGTTTCATTTATAATAGATTATTATATATAACATAAAACTGTGGTAAATTGATAAAAAAAATAATAAATAAATAAATGAATTGAAAATAAATAATTACAGAAATGGATTATTATTATTATTAGTAGTCTTTTTAACCGATAAATGTATAATAATTATATTAACTCGTAAACTTGTGATTTCATATAGATATGTTTATTTATTTACGTAAACACGCTGTATAAGTAATGTCAACCAGGGACGCTGTGAACTTTGCCTAAAAAAGCATTAAACGTTGATATTCAAGTATTGCCTAAGTGTGAAATTTGATTTACACCATGATAAATGATCTTCGTATGATGATTAAAATCTGTGTTTATTTGTTTTTATACTGGAAACGTTTATTTCAAACGTACACACGGAACTTGTGATTTAAGGAAAATTTTCATCGCTTTGATGATAATTGTAATGTTAATAAATATTACCTTATAGTGAATATATTATTCGCGTAAGCTGTATTTGCGCAGAAGTTTTAAAGTGTCTTTTCAACTAGACGATGACAAAATATCCGCCATTATTTGCAATTAATATTCATTATAGGCGTTGCTGATTCTTGTGTATAGGGTTCCGTACATAGGTGAACCCTTGTGCGATAAACATACAATAATGCATTTCGTATGTTGTTGGGACTGCCCAGATAGAGATACTGCAGTGCCTCCGGCATGTTTGCAGACGCATACACGACCTGTTGTCACGCATCTATACGTAAGCGATCTGCGTCGTTGGTGAGCAGGGTGCGCACCAGTACCAACACAGTCCTGATGATGACAGCATCCAGACTTGATTGTTCTTATCTCTTGCATTGTTGTCAGAGGCATGTCTCAGCAACGATACCTAAGACTAGGATTACGTAATTAGTATTTTAAATTGTAAGTAAATTAGTACTAACATTATTAAAATAATATATAAGCACAATGTTACTAATTCACTAACAATCCATGGATTATGAGTCCGGAATAAAGATACATTATTATTATTATAAATCTTTAGTCATTCTGTTCCTTAATATGGATTTTCACATCTTGTATCTGTTAAGTTCTAGTCTTTCAAAGCTGTATAAAAAAAGGTTCGACTTCAGTCTTGTCCATAGATAAGGCGTTTTATTTCTTTTGATTCCTACAATCAATTGTAAAGTAGTTACTGTCTATTATTATAGAACCATTGAAGTTTAATTTTGAGCACAAGATTATTATGTAATTACATCACCGAAAGATCGCTATACGCGCGATTAACTGGGCATATAAATATTTTTTGACAATATTTTAATGCAAAAAATAATGTACGGTACCTTCGGTGCGCAAGTAGAGCTCGCACTGGACCTGTTATTTTTTGATGAACATCCTATTTTAAGGTCCTATAAGCTGGACTTAGATATCTTTATTTATAATATTACCAGTTAATTGAATAATATTATAAGATATAATACGCAACGCTGCGAGTAGGTAACAGGAGCCGAGCAATGACAATGAATGTTGGGAATTAAATTAAATATTATTTCATCATCACAACCCATACTCACACTGTTGGGATCTAGCCTCCTCCTCATGGGATTATAATAATCTCAACTAAATATTAAATTTTGTCGTATGTCGTAAAAGACGACTAAGGGATATAATAAGCATATAACATCTGTGCAAGAGAAAGAAAACTCGAAGCGAAACCCTATACCAGTGGTTCTCAAACTTTTTAAATGACGGAACCCTTTTGGGAAGCAAAATACTTGATGGAACCCTACAATAAAACAATTATTTTTATAAGTGTATTCTATATTAATCAGCATAATAAAAGTACAATGTATCAGTTACTAATTATTATTTACTTCACCACTTGGTAAGGACAATAATAGAAAACATTAAAAAAGAAAAAATCTAACTAGTGGGAGGTATGAAACTGTTTTTTATTTTTCATCAATTGCTTGATATCAGGTTTGATGGAAGAAAGTTGGAGTCTCATATCAGCTTCGGCGTCCAGTCTATTGCGATATTTTGTTTTCGTGGCTGCGTAGGTAGAGAATCCTGTTTCGCACAAATATGTAGTTGGGAACGGGAGAAGAATATCCAGAGCCATTTGGCCAAGCATTGCATATTCATCTTGGATTCTGCACCAAAAATCATTAAGAGGCGTCGTTTTGAACAATGACTCCATACTTGTGTCTGATGACATTTCTAAAAGAGATTCATATATCTCATTTGACATGTTTTCAGGCTTTTCCAAGTTGGGTAAAAAAGGATTATGAATCCAGGAGTTCACTTTAATTTTTGTATTGTGTTCTTCGGGAAAATACTTTTCAAAAGATGCGCGCATCGAACTGAGATATTGGACCAATTCTTCAAACACATTATCTTCAAACATTTCTGAGTCGTTTTCGCTAACAAACTCACTGAGTAACGTAAAACTTTCTATTTCTTTCTTACCAATGCAAATGATCCAAAAATCTAATTTTCTTTTAAAAGCAGTTATTTTATTATAGGCCTGAAACACTGTTGTCTGTTTACCTTGCAACGATAAATTTAATTCGTTAAGTTTTTGAAAGATATCCGCCATAAAAGACAATCGGAACAACCAAGTTTTATCATACAAACGGTCCTTCAAATTAAAAGAAGTATCTGCTGAAAGAAACATTTGTAACTCGGCTCTAAGTTCAAATAGCCTTGTTAAAGTTTTTCCCCGAGACAGCCATCGCACTTCTGTATGGAGCAGCAGTGTTTTATGTTTGCTGCCATAATCTTCACACAATAATGAGAACAATCGGGATTGTAGTGGTCGCGATTTGATAAAATTAATTATTTTTACCGCTTCATCCATAACTAATTTTAGATTAGACGGCATTTGCTTCATCGCAAGTGCTTGTCTATGCAGAATACAATGACTGGAACTACAATTAGGCGCTTTATTTTTCATTCGTGACACTGCTCCTGCTGTTTTACCTGTCATCGCCTTGGCCCCATCTGTACAAATGTCAATGCAATTGTTCCAACTGAGATTATGTTCTTCAAAAAATATATTTATTTTATTAAAAATTTCTTCCCCGGTAGTGTTTGTAAGCAGCGATGAACACATAAGCATGTCTTCTTCAAAAGAACTTTTATATGGATATCTCACAATAACCAGCAGGATAGCCAAACCAGCGACATCAGTCGACTCGTCCATTTGCAAAGCGAATCGTGTATTTTGTAGACGTGTAACTAGTTCTTGTTTGACGTAGCTTGCCAGATCATGGATTCGTCGTGAAACAGTATCGTTTGATAGCGGAACAGTAGAAAGATGCTTTGCAGATTTTTCATCAAGCATACATTTTGTTATGTCTAATACACATGGTTTTATTAATTTCTCAGCGATAGTGTGCGCTTCACCTGCTTGTGCAATGCGATAGCTAACTAAGTATGATGCCTCCGTGGCCTTTTCGTTGGTAGTTTGTGTTACATGCATCATATTTTTTTTACTTTCTAATAACTGATCTTTTTTGCGAACAAAAAATTCTTTATTCTTGTCTTTAGTCTCGGGGTGTACGGTTTCTAAATGTCGACGCAATTTGGCAGGTGCCATGGAACTATTAGGAAGCAGTTTACTACAGAGCATGCAGAGAGGTGAGCCGTTGGAATGAACAAATCCGAAACTGATATAAGATTCATCATACTTCCTTTTTTTCGTCTTTGAAACCGTCGAGCTTGACGTCGTGGCACTCGTGGCATCATCTTCTGGATCGGTGATTGCTAAATTCTCCGCGCGCATTGCTTTTGAACATTCAGCGTCATTAGAAGATGTTGTTGGAACACGTTTAACACCTTTAAGCCAACGTTCCATTCTTCTTTATTTATAATGTTATAAGTCAGGATAGTGGGGTTTAAATAATGCACAATCGTTACTGCGTATAAGAGACTAAATTTAGAACCTACAGGGAAGAAATGTATAAAACTGAGACAACAGAATACAGCAGGCAGTAAAACAATGAACACTAGTTTCTCGCTAGCGAGCTTGTAAGTAGGTAGTAACTTATCGCTCCGAACGCTAATCATCAACTGACGACGCCAATTTTTTTTTTTTTTTTTTTTTTTTTTTTTTTTTTTTTTTTCTGACAAGGAGTGTTAGCCTCAGATGGCTGTTACACCCTTACGCGGACTAGTGGTGAGCGCTGAGGGCTCTCAACCCAAAAAATTTAAGCAACGTGGCCCAAGGGCACCCCCTGTGGGGTACGAACCTCGGCTCGGGGCGTTGCTGAGGGCAATGTGGGAGGTCCCACTTTAGATTTATTTATTTTTGCGCGGCACGGTTTCGCACCTCGACGGCGAGGACGGAACCGTGGTCTTTTCTTTGTTGCGGCTTCGCGGGCCGTGTATGCTGTATTCTGAGCTATCGTGATCTCGTCGTCGGGCTCGTCGAGAGCAAGTCTCGGTCGAGTGACCTTCGAGATGTGGGATGGGATATAGTTGGTCGCAGCGACCACTAAGGGGTTGGGGTGTGTTGTGGCAGAATCAAAATATCTACGGGCACACTGTTTCATATATTGCCTGATGGTCGGCAAGTGCAAGTCGATGTGGAGATCGGCATTGCGTATGAACCACGGTGCGCCCGTAGCCTTACGCATGAACCTATTCTGAAGTGTTTGTAGCCTATGGATCCTGTGTGGCCTAACGTGAGCGAATACTACACTGGCATACAACATGATGGGGCGTATGCAGGCAGTGTAAAGACGGATTTTGCATTTGAGCGACAGCTTACTCTTTGGGTTGAGTAAGTTGTGTAAACGACCCATAACGAACGCTGCACGCGAGCGCACAGTGGTTATGTGTCGAGCGAAGCTGAGACGATTGTCAAGGGTGACGCCTAGGTACTTGGCATTTGACGCCCAGGGGATGGGCTTGTCAAAAATGCGGACTGGAGTGAAGCTATCGGGGGGTGCAGGTCGGCACGTCTCCTGTGAAACATGACCGCCTGACTCTTTTCTGGGTTAATGTCTATTCTCCATTTCCGGAACCATTTGCCAAGGGCAGTAGCTGCAGTTTGGAGATTACGAGTGACGGCGTCCGGGTTAAGCCCGGATACGAATATAGCTGTGTCGTCAGCGTAGAGGGCTGACTGCACGAGCTTAGACTTGGGGATGTCGCTAGTATATAGCGAGAATAGAAGGGGTGAGAGGACTGAACCTTGCGGTACGCCAGCTCTGATCGGGTGCGGGGAAGAGAGTGTCCCTTCTACTCTGTAGCGGAAGCTACGATTTGTTAGAAAGTCTCGTATGATAATTACGAGGTAGTGGGGAATTCCTAGTTGGAATAACTTAAAGATAAGGCCATTATGCCATACCTTGTCGAAGGCTTTGGCTACATCGAAGAAGAGTATCCCCGTAAAAAGGTTGCGTTGCAGTTTTACGTTGATGCTTTCCACGATACGATGGACTTGATGGACACACGAGTGTTTGGGTCTAAAGCCAAACTGCTCGTGTGGTATGAGGTGGTTTTCCTCGGCGAAGATTCTTAGTCTTTGGTGGATTACGCGCTCGTACATTTTGCTAAGACCGTTAAGAAGACTTATCGGCCTGTAACTACTGGGTTCGGATCGGTTCTTGCCGGGTTTGTGACGACGCCAATTTTTTTTTTTTTTTTTTTTTTTTTTTTTTTTTTTTTTTTTGTGTGTGTGTACAGCTGTTGGCCGCAGATGGCCTTGACAGCTTGACGCGGACTATGGGTGAGCGCTGAGGGCTCTCAACCCGGAGAAAAGTATGCTAAGCGACATCGCCCAAGGGCTCCCCCTGTGGGGAACGGACCTCGGCTTGGGGCGTCGCTGGAGGCAAAGTGGGCGTGCCCACGTTTTTGGTAGTGACTTTTGCGCGGCGCGGTTTCGTACCTCGACGGCGAGGGCGGAACCGCGGATATTTATTTGTTAAGGCCTCGCGGGCCGTGTAGGCTCTTTGTTGAGCGAGTGTGATAATGTCGTCCTCTTCGTCGAGGACGTGACGAGGACGTCGGATGGAGACGACGCCAACGCGCGATCGCCGCTTTTATACTTAGTCCTAGACTCGATCTCAAATATTCTCGAAAATACTCGAGTCGGCACCTTTGATAAACAAAAAGCAAAAATAAAAACAGAAATTTAAAAATAGCGTTGTAAACAATATCGACTTTATCCTTTGAAGTTAGAGACGAAAGTCGCTAGTTGACAACTATAGCATCTAATTCAGAGGCGGCTTTTATCAAAGAGACTGAGCGCTTACAAGTATACTACCCGCTCGTTTTAAGTTTGCCGCTGGCGATAGGTATGAGTGTATGACGTTCGAAATTTTTTATTTAATTGTAACAATAAAAATTGTGTACGTTAGATATTTGGGTAAAACTATGACACATTATAAGTTTTGTTGTCACGTGGGGGAGGGTACGCGCATTCCACAGACCGGCAAACTTAGAGCGAACGCGTTGTACAAGTATAAAATTGTTGAGACCAAACTTATGAGATATTGTACCAGCTAATGTAACACAAGCTTATACAAATACAAATAAATAAATAAATAACATTCATAGCGTTTTGTCTCCGCGCGGCCGCGGAGTCCGCACAGCCGCGGAGCGACCAGAGAGAGGTGTTTTGATTTTTTTATTTCTAAATTCTTGCGGAACCCCGACAGAGGTATCACGGAACCCTAGGGTTCCGCGGAACACACTTAGAGTATAGCTGCCCTATACCAACACGTCTGACCAGCGTGGAATAGTAGGTCAATTTCCCCTCCCTTTATGGAGGAGGCCTGAGCCCGACAGTAGACCATTTATAGGCTGAGATGATGACGATAAAACTAAATGTTAAATTTTCCATTAAAAATACTATGACGTCAATGAGTTTTTATTTATATATCTTGAGGCTAGGAAATAGAATTAAACCGGTTCAATGAGCCAAATATAGCATATTTATAATTGAAATATAACATGTTACCAAGCATATTTTTTAAATCCGTGTTTGAAACATATGATTACCTTGTGGAAGAAATCATCCACAAGTAACGGACACTAATTAGACCCAGAATATAAAAATATGTCTTGGTTGGAATTCGAATTCGACGCTCCCGCATGGCAGTTTGGTGGTTTTGACGGGGCATGGATGCTTCGCCAAATACCTGTACACGGTCATTAGGAGGGAGAGCACACCATCCTGCCACCACTGCGATTGCGACGAGGACACAGCGCAGCATACGCTCGAGGTTTGTGCCGCTTGGGCAGAGCAGCATCGTGAACTCGTCGCAATCATCGGTGCCGACCATCGCCAGGGCGATGCTCGACAGCATCAAGAACCGGAACGCGGTCGCAGCCTTCTGCGAGGCAGTAGTCTTGCGGAAGAAGGCGGCGGAGCGTGTGCGCCAGGAGCGTCTCCTTGACGACGCGAACCGCCGCCGGCGACTGGGGCGGCGCAGGCGCGATTACCTGCGCCTGATGGCGCCCTAGCCGAGGCCGCGGGTGACTGGACTGGGGAATTAGCTCGTCACCCGCCGAGAGACCGACCGCGCGAGGAAAGACTAACGTCTTCCCCAAGGGGGGGACGTCGGTCGATGGGAGGGTACTTCTCAAGGCGTTTTCCGTCGGGCCGACCACTGACGTCAAGTCACCCTGCTCCAGTGGTCGGTTAAACGAGGAAGGAAAAAAATGGCAGTTTGGTGCTCGATATCATTCAACCAAGGATTTTGGTTATTGACAAAATATTCAAACTTACAAACATAACCTCTGCAATATTAATTAATGCGGACTCCCATTGTGTCCGATTCAAACATCTTTTTATTCCTTTCTATGTACATATTACATGAATATGTACATAGAAAGAAATAAAAAGTATATACTGAATTCTTCATCATTTTTTACCACGTTCGAGTAACTTTAGTAGGCTAACAAAATATTCACGTAACAAATCTATAAATTCTTAACGTATTCGAAAAAAAAAGGCCGTATCGAGGTCCAATTTCATTATAATATGTAGTATCCTTTATTCTCAAAGTAATATGCATACCCACATTATTTGACCATATAATCCTTATTCGCCAAACAGAGCACTGTGTAATTTCCGATCAAATCTTCAAAAATTAAGAAAACATTTTTCTTCTAAGTTAACGATTCGAACCCAGAAGTTTATGATTGCGTAAGTATAGGTAGTTATAAGTTGTACAGTCTTAAGTAAAAACAAAATAAATGCGTTCTTTGTTTCTCAAACAATAAAAAAGTGTACATTTTAAATTTCCATTTCACAGACACAGACATCCGTTTTTGTATTCATATTGTTTTATTTTTATCGAAAAAGCTTTTACTCAAAATTTTAATTAAAATATCCATTTTGAAATTTATGCGACGTATTTTCAATTTGACTTAAATGAAAATTTATCTATTTGCTATTTTTTTCTGTAACGTCTTTACAGATATCTGTGGAATTAGTAGTAAAGAAGGATACACCTATAAAGGTATTGGATTCTCACGCTGCTTTTTATCCCGCAAAATAGAATCATGCTTTCATCACATCATCATAGCTCAAATACGTCCCACTGCTGGGCTCGAGCCTCCTCCATAAGAGGAGGGAAATTAACTACTATACCACTCTAGTCATAGCACGCTGAAGTGGCAATGGGCAAGGGCAAGCCACATCGCTCAACGAACCGACAACCGCTGGGGAAGAAAGGTTCTTGAGTAGCGACCACGAATCGGACGACGCAGTGTAGGATGCCTCCTCACCATGTAGACCGACGACCTGGTGAAAGTTGCTGGGCATTGTTGGATGCAGGCGGCACTGCACTTTGTGGCGTAACATGAGGGAGGCCTACGTCCAGCAGTGGATGGCGTTAGGCTGAAATGATAATGATAATGACCACTCTAGTGAGGCGGGTTGATTTCATTTCGACTCTTTCCTCTCTTGCCTAGAGGTTATATGCATATTAATAATCCCTTAGTCGTGTTTTAAGACATTCACGGGTAAGATGGGCGTTGAATTGTATTCTTACTCCGTCACTACCCGGTAAATGGCGTCTATTTTATTTGTTTCTAATCGTTTGGGTCGACAGCCAATAACACTAAGTTTTAATAGAGAAAACATTATGTAGGTGTTTAAGCAGAAAAAGGTCAAATAAATGCCCAGGCGACAGCTTAATGTTCTGTGATATCGTAAAAGCGAATGCTTACAATAGGTACTTAGGTACTTATCAGCTCTATAAATTCTATTTAGATAATAATAGTCTCTGTTTTGCTTTTTACATGCCATGTTATATATTTTTCGAATGACATCACTTTGGGGGCGAATGACTAAACGTTCACAGTCTGACATTATTTCCTCTGCATGGTAAACTAGTAATTTAAGAATGTCATTGTCATCACCCTTTCTTGTCAATGAGAGTAAAAAATGACTAACGCAAGGGACGCAAGTAGATAACATCAGTGCAAGAGAAAGAACCCTGTACCAACTTATCTGACTAGTGTTTTACTGTAGATCTATTTTCTTTCCACTATTGATGAGGTTATATTCCGTGTGGTGACTGAATAAGAGTACAGTTAACCGCTCCTTATCTTGTGGATGTCGTAAAAGACGTCTAAAGGATATAATCTATAAAATTACATAAAATTGAAGTGTCTGTTTGTAATGTCACAATACTGGGCTTTTTTCAAGCTCACACAGTTATTTGCACGATCCCAATGCTTAAAATACATTTCAAAACGTTTTTGTCTGTCTGTTTGTTTAGTAATCTTCAAAACAGCTGGACCAATTTTGATAATATTCTACTACCAGGTAGCTGTCTATATAACGAATAACTTAGGCTATATTTTATACCGGTATTCCAATGGGTATGGGCATTATGCGGAAAGGGCGACTGAAACCGAAGAGAAGCGAGGGTGGGTTGCTAGTAGGCATATAAAATTCAGTAAATGAAATCCTATACCAACCTGTATGACCAGCATGCTGTAGTAAGGTCAATTTCCCTCCTATTGTGAAGGAGGCTCAAACTCAATAGTGGGACGTATATGAGCTGAAATAGAAGAGGCTCAACAATGGGTACAACCCATTATTGAACCGAGATGATGACAGGTTTTTCCGTGTGATGACGGAGTAAGAATACAATTCACCACTCCCTATCTTGCCCGTGGATGTCGTAAAAGACGACTAAGGGATATAATATGCATAAAACAGCAACTTCCATGCAAGAGAAGGTAAACTCAAAACCAAACCCTATACCAACCTGTCTGACCGCATGGTATACTAAGGTCAATTTCCTTCCTATTGTGGAGGAGGCTTGAGCCCAACAGTGGGACGTGTATGAGCCGATACGATGACAGGTTATAAATATAATTATCCTCCATCATTTGCCTGTGAAATTTGTAAGAGCTAGCTGAAGTCAAAACAAAGAATTTCGATAGGCTGATCAATATAAAAGGTTATGTAGAAAGTTTACTATGAAAGTTCAGTGTCCGATTATGGTATATTTGATCCTGAACTTGCCAGGCAATTTTATTTAAAAATAATATTTCTGAGAAATAAAACAAGGTCGTCGTATGATGGTTACCACCCATTAAAACTTGCCCGAGGTCAACACATTCATACGGCAACCGATTTGTTAAAATTTTATATATTTTCAAGAGTTCAGTGTCCGTAGTCGATTTGTTCGGGTATTTATGGTATCTTCGAAATCTAAACATGATTAAAAAAGACGGCTGGCAAATTGAAACTCGATTATAGAAATATTTTGTTACATACTGACATGGGAATAATTAAAAATTTAAAATGTAAGCAGAAAGTTAAAAATAACATTATAATTGCATGTCGAGTGGTGGCAAGCTATTTCCGTTCTTCTATGCGCGATATAATTGATCAGTGATCAGCTAGTATTCAACTAGCCGTTAGGCGCTTATTTTTCTTGTAATGAAAATATTAATATTAAAATATTCTAAACCTACATTTAAATGTAGGTTTAGAGAATCCAGTTAATAAAAATCATAAAGAAAGGCAAATGACAATAAATTTTTGTGTTAGTTAAGTTTCTTTTTTTTTTTAATCAAATGTAATGTTGTATTTTTTTTTTTAATTTAATTTGTAATCCGTTCGCATATCTTAAACTTACCCTAGTTAAACCGGGAAACCTATTATCAGCCATAGAATACTGTAGAACACAAATTATGTAATATATTATATGTATCGCTGTTGGTTTTCTAAATCTATACCAATAAATAAAATTGGAGTGTCTGTTTGTAATGTCAAAATAATAGGCTTTTTTCATGTTCACACGGTAATTTGCACGACAGCTATGCCTAAAATAACGATTAAAAAATTTTTGTCTGTCTATCTGTTTGTTCTTGGTAATCTTCAAAACGGCTGTACCGATTTCAAAAATTCTTTCACCAATGGAAAGCTATAATATCAGGGCGTAAACTAAGCTATATTTTATCCCGGTATTCCCACGGGAACGGGAACTACGCGGGTAAAACGACTAAAACCGAAGCGAAGCAAGGGCGGGTTGCTAGTAAATAAATAAAATATTTAGTATTTTTTTTTGTCATTTGATAGGTAAGTAATCTTCAAAACCGTATATCAAACAATAATGTTGATGCAGTATAATGAATAAAACTTTATACAGTAGAAACTCGATTATCCGGACCTCAGTTTTACGCATTCGTGATTATCTGGACTACCAACCACGGTTGGTAGTCCAGATACATATGTATTGTACCTACAAACATACAAATAGAATTTATGCAAGCATGAACGTGTCTGATAAGGCGTGTCCCGCAGGATCGCTGCCCCACAAGTTTCATAATTTAGTTTTAGTTAGTAATTGTTAGTCCACTCTGACATGCGTGCCCCGCGCGATATGTATTCGTCTTTTAATCATCATTTCAGCCTATCGTCGTCCACTGCTGGACGTAGGCCTCCCTCATGTTGCGCCACAATGAGCGGTCCTGTGCCGCCTGCATCCAACGACGCCCAGCTACTTTCACTAGGTCATCGGACCACCTAGTGGGGGAGGCGTCCTACACTGCGTCGTCCGATACGTGGTCGCCACTCGAGAACCTTTCTTCCCCAGCGATTGTCGGTTCGTCGAGCGATGTGGCCTGCCCATTGCCACTTCAGCGTGCTAATTCTTCGTGCTATGTCGATTACACCCGTTCTTCTGCGGATTTCCGTATTCCGGATTCTATCTCGCAGAGAAATCCCGAGCATAGCCCGCTCCATAGCACGCTGAGCGACTTTGAGCCTTGATATGAGGCCTACATTTAAGGACCACGTTTCCGTGCCGTAAGTCATCACTGGTAACACACACTGGTCAAAGACCTGTGTTTTCAGACACTGAGGTATGTTGGACGAGAAGATCCTCTTAAGTTTCCCAAACGCTGCGTCTTTTAATAAACGCATAAAATTATGTGCTACATATCATATACCAACGGGGGTTTTTCATACATTCGATTATCTGAATGCCTAACGACGACAATTATGTAGTGCGGTCCATCGAGTTTCTACTGTAAAAACAAAAAAAGATCGTTGTCTGTAAAGTCTGTTTACGGATGATAATTTTACGTGATAACCTCATAAGAAAACATTGAGATTGCAAGATTGCATACTTTTATTGATTGAATGGAATTATTATCCCTGAATTGTCATTGTTGAAAATTTCATTTTTTTTAAGTGACTTCTTTGCGCGCATGAGGGTAAATTTTTTACGGATGAAACGCGTCACGAAGATGTGCAGCGTTTTTGTTGAAGAAAAAGGAGAGAGCGATTGAGACCGATTGAGAGAGAGTGAGAAAGGGCGAATATAGCACGAAGCGCAGCCATGCGGCGAGAGTAGGGAGCAAGCGAGTGAGAAAGATCGAGAGATTTTTTATTATTATTATTTTCATGCATCTCAGTGTCACGGGTATCTTCCAAAGAAAGATACCCGGTCCTTTGGTAGGCTTACATGGGGATATGGATCCAACACGCAGAGGCCTTTGGAGAAATTTAAGGGGACCCGGTGGTCTAGCGGCCTAAAATTTAGCCTATTTTTAAAAATTTTTTTTGATATGACAGAAATGACTAAGGGTTTTAAATTTTTTTAGGCTTATTTTATTACTTATTAACAATACAAAAATGATGGTAAACACAAAAAAATTTTTTTTTTAAATTCCAAAAGTGGCGCTGAAGTTCCCCTCTCAAAAAAAAAGGACCTGGCTGCTGAAGGAGGTTTTATCTCTCCCTTTGATCTGAAATTAAAAAATAAGACGGATTTTTAATTAGTATAAGTATAGTTATGGCGGGGACTAGAATAAAAAAAAATAAAAAAAAATTGACAAAATGGCGCGTAATTGAAAGTACGAGTCTGAAAAAGACTCTTTTTTCGCAATGTTTTTTTAATAAAAAAAATAGAAATACTCAACAGAAAATATTTCTTCTAGGCCCGGCGAGAGCCAGTACTATTTAGAATGACCTGTTAAAATTTCAGACGAATCGGTCGAACCGTTTTTTTTTTTTTAGCTTCAGTAGACCAAAAAAAGTAGTTTCGAGATAAACGCGTTTAAAGTTTTAAGTAACTATATTCTCAAGAAATGGTATTGAAATATGCACTCACGATTAATCGGCGATCCCAGCACCATAAAGGATTCCCTCTGTTCTCTCATAGTCTTCATTTTCTTGACTCTTGGATTTTTTACGAGCAGTTCTTGCCTCTTTGGAGTCACTTGTGCTTTGACGATCAGCCTTATAGATTCTTCGCTCATCACGATCTCGGGCTAGTTGATCGGCGTATGGGCCGATTTTAATACCCATTACGTTCATCATCTTTAAAATAGCTTTAAAACCTTCGTTAAATGTACAAGCAGCACAACATGCAGCGATGTCCACAATTTTTTTTCCAGAAAATTGATGCTTCGGTACAAGTTGCCAGACGCAAGAGTTGAAGCTTTCATTGTTATTTTGAGTGTTATTTCCGAGACATCTTTCTAACAGGCTTTCATCCGTTAAGCTCTCGTAAACTGGCTTTAAAATAGCTTGAGCATCATCATCCAGAGCAGGGGAATGCTCATAGCTGTCCAAGGTACCCGCAGCTTCACTTTTACGCCATTTACACCAAGATTCAGGACCTATTGGACAATAGGAGTGTTGCGGATTTTCGTTTGTTGAAATATTGTGATAATACCCCGCTAAAACTTCTTTCTTCATATCTTCAAGAGAATCAGGGTGCCGACGAATTGCTAAACCGTAAAATATAGAAAGTTCCTGTAATAATTTATTTGTTAATTTTTTAGTTTTGACAGCATCTTTACCGACAGATTTTTTTTTAGTTTTCTTGGGTTTTGCATCTTCACCAGCGTTCTCATCTTTACTAGCTGCTTTCGACATTTGTAATTTCGCTTTTTTCAATTGTTCATATTTTTTTTTAGCTTCGAGTCCACGTTTATACAAACGTTTTTTAACATGTAAGACACACTCTTTCTTTTGAACAGTAAAGTCATCACCGTAGGGCTTTATTTCCAATAAAGATTTATACGTCTTGGTGTCGCCGTCTCCAATGTAATTAGCATACTTGACGCCATACAATTCCTCCGATCTTTGAAATATTTCTACTATACCGTCGACCTCCATTTTTCCTGAACTTCCCTCATGATTAGCATCGCAATCATCTTTATGATCCTCATACCACAGCGCATATTCATCAGTGTTTTTTTTTCCGACCCAATTCGAACATCCTTGACAAATCTTGCTTTTAACTACAACATCCAGAATTTTATTTGAATACTTTCCAATGATTGATACTAATCCGAGAAGAGAAGAAAAACCACGTTTTGCCCATGAACCATCGCCAGATATAGAAAGTTCATTAGCTGGATGTCCTTGCTCTTCATTCATTTTTATTTCTTCAGAGACGGCTTTTTCGAAAACAATTTTGGTAACGGCTTCTGCAGCAATTTTTATGTTATTTACTATACTATAATAAGTACTGTTACAGAGGCCGTGTCCTAAATCCATCAATCCGCAAAAATTGTTAATTCCTTGGAAACCAACTCCGAGCATCCTCATAGCAAAAACAAGCCTGCGATTGATCTCAAATGCCTTATCGATGAACGGCGAAGATGGAATTAAGCTTTCTTTGCACTGACATTGGACAGAAAGCTTGAACCCTAAACCACGTTGCGAATTTTTGCTAAAAACGATATCACCATTGCAGTCCTTACACTTAACTATCTGCTGTAATGTTAGAAAAACAGTGGTGAATTGAATTATACAATAATTCATGCCTGGATCCATGTTATATTCTAATTCCTCAGTGGTTTTGATTTTTTTAGCTGAAGTGCTTGTATAATTAGTATCATTCTCACTTGTATAACGATTACCTTTAAAATATCTTTTTTTGGCTTTTTGTCCAGGTCTTCTGCTACTAGTTTGGCCCTGCTTATGATCCATTGGTTTTATAAAATTATTTCACTCGATATCACTATGAAATTATTGATGTTATTATAAAATTATTTCTGTAATATTATTACACTCGATGTTGCTGTCGCTGAGGAACACGTTAAACTAACTGAACAACTCTTAAAACTAAAATATTTCCCGTTAAATTCATACAATAGTATAAGTCAGG